>CM034535.1:39278930-39311933 GCA_020002185.1 Paraescarpia echinospica | reverse complement strand
TCATGATTAAGTATAGGCACTTATCTAATTCTCTGTCTCCACATCATGTTTTCAACATTCAGTTTGTCTCGACGCATTCAGATTAAAGCTTGACAAACGTGTGTGATTTTATAAGAATCACCATTTGGTGAATACATATTAAACAATTCACAAGTCTATACCTATTAAACAATTCAAAAGTGTGGTCAAAATAACATAAATTCAGCAGTTTTAAAATGTGTTTATGCACAATGCTGATCAATTTACAAAATAGTCACGTTTGTGTGCAGCCACTTGGGGTACGTTAAAATTAAATGACAAAAAATCACTGCAAGCTACACTGTTCCAAATATGCGTCATGTCACTGGCAATACATTCTATTACGTTCTATAATGTGCCTCATCTATTGCATTCAGTTCACGTCGAAATCTTTTTACGAATCTCATAAATCACATTTGAAGGGTACTATATTTTTGTACAACAAACCAAACATACAACACAACAAACGCACATGGTACGTGGGCAGAAGCGAAACACTGTGGACTGCACAAAATACTACAGCCAGCGAGGAAGGAAGAGAGCGCCACTCTGAGTAGCCATTCAATTTTATTTTGTATTTAAATAATAGACTCCAAGCAGATTGATATCCCTTAGCAAAAAATCTATAGAATTCTATAGGATATATGCTATAAGAAATATATCAGATTTTATGCAGAGCAACAACGCAAGTCCTGTGTAAGTTGAAATAGGCCATGTGCCAACATTCTGAGCCACACAGGAGCACACAGAGGACATTACCCTGGTAGATAAGGTCCATATTTTACAGTCTACAATAATAAAAGTATAATAATAGTTTTGTCAGATATCAAAATAATAAATATATTGATAAAATTAGTAAATTACAAAATTAGACAAAGATAAGATCCAAAGATGCCGACATTTTTACACGGTTATACCGTGCATGTTGCTAATTGCATTGTTCTGTATATTTGATTTTACTAACTTTGTTCAATCCTAGTTATTAAATTCAAACTGGCATTGCTGATGACACATTTAATAGAGTTAACTGACCTGCACATCATGCAGAAACAAGGTATGTATTTTAGTAAATCATCAATTGTTCTATCACAATGAAACAAGGTAAATTCTTATATAGCGCAGTATCCAGTCCTCAGGACTGCTCAAAGCGTTTTAGACTTTACTCCCTCGCAAAACTGTTAAAGAAACACTATCACGACTTCTCTGTGAAGCATTCAACCAGGTTGAAACTAATCCGCGAAGATGATTCGTATACAAATATCCACCACTATTAATAGCCAGGTAGTCATTTGTGCAGCTGAAAGAATTGAAGCAATGTAGAGTTTTCAAACTTGCCCAAGGTTCGACACCGCCACACAGGATTCAAACCCGCGTTTTATCAGTCGAGAGTCTGGAGTTCTTACCGCTTCGCTACAGCGCTGCACACAAGACAAATATGTCAAAGAACAGTTGTATTGAAAAATGATAGTTCCAAGGACAGTAGCATTGGCAAATCATTGCAATTTTAGGAAAAACCTTATGGCTTTGACCTTCGATGATCATGAAACCTCTTCAATCGATCGGGCATATCAAAAAGTATCATAATGCATACCGAACTCATCGGAATCGGCCTATTATGAGAGAAGAGAGAACATGTAGACAGAGAGAGAGAGAGAGAGAAGGTGAGAGAGAGGACAAGACAGCGAGTGAGAAAGGGAGACAGGCAGACAGACAGAGTAAGAGGATGAGAGAGAGAGAGTGAGTGGTGAGACAGAGAGAGGGAGGGAGGGAGAGAGGGAGGGAGGGAATTAGAGTGTTAGACAGAGAGAGAAGAAGGGAGGTAGGAAATGAGATACATAGTGAGGAAACAAAGCCACCTTTGAACTGCATACATATCACCAATACTCCCTCGCCCCAATTCCCATATCAAGTCAAAGATCTGAGTCTGAGAGTCTGGTTTAGATATCCCACCACAATATTCACTACATTCCGATACACATGTCTATGACATAACACGAGAACGAGCAAAATGTCAATGGCACACATTCAGAAATAACACATAACAGACTAACCAGTCATGATTAAGTATAGGCACTTATCTAATTCTCTGTCTCCACATCATGTTTTCAACATTCAGTTTGTCTCGACGCATTCAGATTAAAGCTTGACAAACGTGTGTGATTTTATAAGAATCACCATTTGGTGAATACATATTAAACAATTCACAAGTCTATACCTATTAAACAATTCAAAAGTGTGGTCAAAATAACATAAATTCAGCAGTTTTAAAATGTGTTTATGCACAATGCTGATCAATTTACAAAATAGTCACGTTTGTGTGCAGCCACTTGGGGTACGTTAAAATTAGATGACAAAAAATCACTGCAAGCTACACTGTTCCAAATATGCGTCATGTCACTGGCAATACATTCTATTACGTTCTATAATGTGCCTCATCTATTGCATTCAGTTCACGTCGAAATCTTTTTACGAATCTCATAAATCACATTTGAAGGGTACTATATTTTTGTACAACAAACCAAACATACAACACAACAAACGCACATGGTATGTGGGCAGAAGCGAAACACTGTGGACTGCACAAAATACTACAGCCAGCGAGGAAGGAAGAGAGCGCCACTCTGAGTAGCCATTCAATTTTATTTTGTATTTAAATAATAGACTCCAAGCAGATTTATATCCCTCGCAAAAATGTTAAAGAAACACTATCACGACTTCTATGTGAAGCATTCAACCAAGTTGAAACTAATCCGCGAAGACGATTCGTATACAAATATCCACCACTATTAATAGCCAGGTAGTCATTTGTGCAGCTGAAAGAATTGAAGCAATGTAGAGTTTTCAAACTTGCCTAAGGTTCGACACTGCCACACAGGAATCAAACCCGCGTTTTATCAGTCGAGAGACAGGAGCGCTTACCGCTTCGCTACAGCGCTCCACACAAGAAAAATATGTCAAAGAACAGTTGTATTGAAAACGTATAGCTACAAGGACAGAAGCATTGGCAAATCATTACAATTTTAGGAAAAATCTTATGGCTTTGACCTTCAATGATCATGAAACCTCTTCAATCGATCGGGCATACCAAAAAGTATCATAATGCATACCGAACTCATCGGAATCGGCCTATTATGAGAGAAGAGAGAACATGTAGACAGAGAGAGAGAGAGAGAAGGTGAGAGAGAGGGCAAGACAGCGAGTGAGAAAGGGAAACAGGCAGACAGACAGAGTAAGAGGATGAGAGAGAGAGAGTGAGTGGTGAGACAGAGAGAGGGAGGGAGGGAGAGAGGGAGGGAGGGAATTAGAGTGTTAGACAGAGAGAGAAGAAGGGAGGTAGGGAGTGAGATACATAGTGAGGAAACAAAGCCACCTTTGAACTGCATACATATCACCAATACTCCCTCGCCCCAATTCCCATATCAAGTCAAAGATCTGAGTCTGAGAGTCTGGTTTAGATATCCCACCACAATATTCACTACATTCTGATAAACGTGTCTATGACATAACACGAGAACGAGCAAAATGTCAATGGCACACATTCAGAAATAACACATAACAGACTAACCAGTCATGATTAAGTATAGTCACTTATCTTATTCTCTGTCTCCACATCATGTTTTCAACCTTCAGTTTGTCTCGTCGCATTCAGATTAAAGCTTGACAAACGTGTGTGATTTTATAAGTATCACCATTTGGTGAATACATATTAAACAATTCACAAGTCTATACCTATTAAACAATTCAAAAGTCTGGTCAAAATAACATAAATTCAGCAGTTTTGAAATGTGTTTATGCACAATGCTGATCAATTTACAAAATAGCCACGTTTGTGTGCAGCCACTTGTGTTACGTTAAAATTAAATGACAAAAAATCACTACCAGCTACACTGTTCCAAATATGCGTCATGTCACTGGCAATACATTCTATCACGTTCTATAATGTGCCTCATCTATTGCATTCAGTTCACGTCGAAATGTTTTTACGAATCTCAAAAATCACATTTGATGGGTACTATATTTGTGTACAACAAACCAAACATACAACACATCAAACGCACATGGTATGTGGCCAGAGGCGAAACACTGTGGACTGCACAAAATACTACAGCCAGCGAGGAGAGAAGAGAGCGCCACTCTGAGTAGCCATTCAATTTTATTTTGTATTTAAATAATAGACTCCAAGCAGATTTATATCCCTTAGCAAAAAATCTACATCATTCTATAGGATATATGCTACAAGAAATATGACAGATTTTATGCAGAGCAACAACGCAAGTCCTGTGTAGGTTGAAATAGGCCATGTGCCAACATTCTGAGCCACAGAGGAGCACACAGAAGACATTAACTTTGTAGATAAGGTCCATATTTTACAGACTACAATAATAATAGTATAATACTAGTTTCCCCAGTTATCAAAATAATAAATATATTGATAAAATTAGTAAATTACAAAATTAGACAAAGGTAAGATCCAAAGATGCCGAATTTTGACACGGTTATACCGTGCATGTTGCTAATTGCTATGTTTTGTATATTTGTTTTTATTAACTTTTTTCAATCCTAGTTATTAAATTCAAACTGGCATTTCTGATAACACATTTACCTGACTTAACTGACCTGGACATCATGCAGAAACTAGGTATGTATTTTAGTAAATCATCAATTGTTCTATCACAATGAAACAAGGTAAATTCTAACATAGCGCAGTATCCAGTCCTGAGGACTGCTCAAAGCGTTTTAGACTTTACTCCCTCGCAAAAATGTTAAAGAAACACTATCTCGACTTCTATGTGAAGCATTCAACCAAGTTGAAACTAATCCGCGAAGACGATTCGTATACAAATGTCCACCACTATTAATAGCCAGGTAGTCATTTGTGCAGCTGAAAGAATTGAAGCAATGTAGAGTTTTCAAACTTGCGTAAGGTTCGACACTGCCACACAGGAATCAAACCCGCGTTTTATCAGTCGAGAGAGAGGAGCTCTTACCGCTTCGCTACAGCGCTCCACACAAGACAAATATGTCAAAGAACAGTTGTATTGAAAAATTATAGCTCCAAGGACAGTAGCATTAACAAATCATTGCAATTTTAGGAAAAACCTTATGGCTTTGACCTTCAATGATCATGAAACCTCTTCAATCGATCGGGCATACCAAAAAGTATCATAATGCATACCGAACTCATCGGAATCGGCCTATTATGAGAGAAGAGGGAACATGTAGACAGAGAGAGAGAGAGAAGGTGAGAGAGAGGGCAAGACAGCGAGTGAGAAAGGGAGAAAGGCAGACAGACAGAGTAAGAGGATGAGAGCGAGAGAGTGAGTAGTGAGACAGAGAGAGGGAGGGAGGGAGAGAGGGAGGGAGGGAATTAGAGTGTTAGACAGAGAGAGAAGAAGGGAGGTAGGAAATGAGATACATAGTGAGGAAACAAAGCCACCTTTGAACTGCATACATATCACCAATACTCCATCGCCCCAATTCCCATATCAAGTCAAAGATCTGAGTCTGAGAGTCTGGTTTCGATATCCCACCACAATATTCACTACATTCCGATACACATGTCTATGACATAACACGAGAACGAGCAAAATGTCAATGGCACACATTCAGAAATAACACATAACAGACTAACCAGTCATGATTAAGTATAGTCACTTATCTTATTCTCTGTCTCCACATCATGTTTTCAACCTTCAGTTTGTCTCGTCGCATTCAGATTAAAGCTTGACAAACGTGTGTGATTTTATAAGTATCACCATTTGGTGAATACATATTAAACAATTCATAAGTCTAAACCTATTAAACAATTCAAAAGTCTGGTCAAAATAACATAAATTCAGCAGTTTTAAAATGTGTTTATGCACAATGCTGATCAATTTATAAAATAGCCACGTTTGTGTGCAGCCACTTGTGTTACGTTAAAATTAAATGACAAAAAATCACTGCCAGCTACACTGTTCCAAATATGCGTCATGTCACTGGCAATACATTCTATCACGTTCTATAATGTGCCTCATCTATTGCATTCAGTTCACGTCGAAATGTTTTTACGAATCTCAAAAATCACATTTGATGGGTACTATATTTGTGTACAATAAACCAAACATACAACACATCAAACGCACATGGTATGTGGCCAGAAGCGAAACACTGTGGACTGCACAAAATACTACAGCCAGCGAGGAGAGAAGAGAGCGCCACTCTGAGTAGCCATTCAATTTTATTTTGTATTTAAATAATAGACTCCAAGCAGATTTATATCCCTTAGCAAAAAATCTACATCATTCTATAGGATATATGCTATAAGAAATATGACAGATTTTATGCAGAGCAACAACGCAAGTCCTGTGTAGGTTGAAATAGGCCATGTGCCAACATTCTGAGCCACAGAGGAGCACACAGAAGACATTAACTTTGTAGATAAGGTCCATATTTTACAGACTACAATAATAATAGTATAATACTAGTTTCTCCAGATATCAAAATAATAAATATATTGATAAAAATAGTAAATTACAAAATTAGACAAAGGTAAGATCCAAAGATGCCGAATTTTGACACGGTTATACCGTGCATGTTGCTAATTGCTAAGTTTTGTATATTTGTTTTTATTAACTTTTTTCAATCCTAGTTATTAAATTCAAACTGGCATTTCTGATGACACATTTATCTGAGTTAACTGACCTGGACATCATGCAGAAACAAGGTATGTATTTTAGTAAATCATCAATTGTTCTATCACAATGAAACAAGGTAAATTCTTACATAGCGCAGTATCCAGTCCTGAGGACTGCTCAAAGCGTTTTAGACTTTACTCCCTCGCAAAAATGTTAAAGAAACACTATCACGACTTCTATGTGAAGCATTCAACCAAGTTGAAACTAATCCGCGAAGACGATTCGTATACAAATATCCACCACTATTAATAGCCAGGTAGTCATTTGTGCAGCTGAAAGAATTGAAGCAATGTAGAGTTTTCAAACTTGCCTTAGGTTCGACACTGCCACACAGGAATCAAACCCGCGTTTTATCAGTCGAGAGACAGGAGCTCTTACCGCTTCGCTACAGCGCTCCACACAAGACAAATATGTCAAAGAACAGTTGTATTGAAAAATTATAGCTACAAGGACAGTAGCATTGGCTAATCATTACAATTTTAGGAAAAACCTTATGGCTTTGACCTTCAATGATCATGAAACCTCTTCAATCGATCGGACATACCAAAAAGTATCATAATGCATACCGAACTCATCGGAATCGGCCTATTATGAGAGAAGAGAGAACATGTAGACAGAGAGAGAGAGAGAAGGTGAGAGAGAGGGCAAGACAGCGAGTGAGAAAGGGAGACAGGCACACAGACAGAGTAAGAGGATGAGAAAGAGAGAGAGTGAGTGGTGAGACAGAGAGAGGGAGGGAGGGAGAGAGGGAGGGAGGGAATTAGAGTGTTAGACAGAGAGAGAAGAAGGGAGGTAGGGAGTGAGATACATAGTGAGGAAACAAAGCCACCTTTGAACTGCATACATATCACCAATACTCCATCGCCCCAATTCCCATATCAAGTCAAAGATCTGAGTCTGAGAGTCTGGTTTAGATATCCCACCACAATATTCACTACATTCCGATACACATGTCTATGACATAACACGAGAACGAGCAAAATGTCAATGGCACACATTCAGAAATAACACATAACAGACTAACCAGTCATGATTAAGTATAGGCACTTATCTTATTCTCTGTCTCCACATCATGTTTTCAACCTTCAGTTTGTCTCGTCGCATTCAGATTAAAGCTTGACAAACGTGTGTGATTTTATAAGTATCACCATTTGGTGAATACATATTAAACAATTCACAAGTCTATACCTATTAAACAATTCAAACGTCTGGACAAAATAACATAAATTCAGCAGTTTTTAAATGTGTTTATGCACAATGCTGATCAATTTACAAAATAGCCACGTTTGTGTGCAGCCACTTGTGTTACGTTAAAATTAAATGACAAAAAATCACTGCCAGCTACACTGTTCCAAATATGCGTCATGTCACTGGCAATACATTCTATCACGTTCTATAATGTGCCTCATCTAATGCATTCAGTTCACGTCGAAATGTTTTTACGAATCTCAAAAATCACATTTGATGGGTACTATATTTTTGTACAACAAACCAAACATACAACACATCAAACGCACATGGTATGTGGCCAGAAGCGAAACACTGTGGACTGCACAAAATACTACAGCCAGCGAGGAGAGAAGAGAGCGCCACTCTGAGTAGCCATTCAATTTTATTTTGTATTTAAATAATAGACTCCAAGCAGATTTATATCCCTTAGCAGAAAATCTACATCATTCTATAGGATATATGCTATAAGAAATATGACAGATTTTATGCAGAGCAACAACGCAAGTCCTGAGTAGGTTGAAATAGGCCATGTGCCAACATTCTGAGCCACAGAGGAGCACACAGAAGACATTACCTTTGTAGATAAGGTCCATATTTTACAGACTACAATAATAATAGTATAATACTAGTTTATCCAGATATCAAAATAATAAATATATTGATAAAATTAGTAAATTACAAAATTAGACAAAGGTAAGATCCAAAGATGCCGAATTTTGACACGCTTATACCGTGCTTGTTGCTAATTGCTTTGTTTTGTATATTTGTTTTTATTAACTTTTTTCAATCCTAGTTATTAAATTCAAACTGGCATTTCTGATGACACATTTACCTGAGTTAACTGACCTGGACATCATGCAGAAACAAGGTATGTATTTTAGTAAATAATCAATTGTTCTATCACAATGAAACAAGGTAAATTCTTACATAGCGCAGTATCCAGTACTGAGGACTGCTCAAAGCGTTTTAGACTTTACTCCCTCGCAAAAATGTTAAAGAAACACTATCTCGACTTCTATGTGAAGCATTCAACCAAGTTGAATCTAATCCGCGAAGACGATTCGTATACAAATATCCACCACTATTAATAGCCAGGTAGTCATTTGTGCAGCTGAAAGAATTGAAGCAATGTAGAGTTTTCAAATTTGCCTAAGGTTCGACACTGCCACACAGGATTCAAACCCGCGTTTTATCAGTCGAGAGACTGGAGCTCTTACCGCTTCGCTACAGCGCTCCACACAAGACAAATATGTCAAAGAACAGTTGTATTGAAAAATTATAGCTCCAAGGACAGTAGCATTGGCAAATCATTGCAATTTTAGAAAAAACATTATGGCTTTGACCTTATTAGTGGTTCAGGACTCGCCATCCCCGGAAGTGACCTAAGATCAAAGGCTTTTGAGTTTTTTATAAGTAGAATTCCTACGTTTTTTAGCACTAATGTTTTAGTAAACGTCAAAGTGATTGATGGGGGTCATGAGAAAGAGGGTGTCGCCCTCTACTAACTAATGAGGCACTAATAAGGGAAATAAATAGGGTGAATATCGGCCTCTAGTGACTAATCAGGTACTAATTAGGTAACAAAAATTAGGGTAATTAATTAAGTACTAATTAGTAACAAATGAGTAGCGCAATCACTAGAGGGTAGCACTAGCAATAACTAAAAGGTTATGTAATGGTTATGAGTAGCGCATTCACTAGAGGGTAGCACTAGCAATAGCTAAAAGGTTATGTAATGGTTATACCCCTAGTGACTGAAAAGCGTCGATGGTGGTGCATATAGGCGATCGTGACGTTGTCGGCGCACCAGATGTCGCTATGGACGGAAAGTGTTGTTAGGCGTCAATTTCACGTTCCCTCGTAGAATGTTATACGCGCAGTCGGCCAGACTGCAGATGAGGTCGGCGTCCGCGTGAGTGATTACCGCCTTTCTCAGATTCGTATTCCCCTTGTAGCGGCGCAACAGCTGCAGGGCAAGGATGTGCCTCTTCACGCGCTCTGTCATCCTGTCGAATGACGGCGGCCGCGGCGCGCCCCGCCTTTTTTATAGTCTCGTCGGCACATAGACGTACTGAACGGGGTCGTCGGGGAAAATTTCCGTACGCAGGCGCATGGTTTCCGGCGTTTCCTGTTTCAGATCCACCAGGAGGTAACCGTAGGCGGCCGACGTGGCATCTTTGTACGCCTCCACCATGTAGTTGATACCGCCCGGGTACATCTGCTTCGCCAGGTGACCTACTTGCCCCGCGTCCCGGGGACTCTTGAAGAGGACCATATACTGCGCGTTTAAACTGATTGTGCGATTTTCTTTCCCTTTCGGAAAGAGATTCTGCAAAAGCTGTACGACGGACGCGTTGCAGTGGTGACTTTTTTTAGTAAACAAAGTCGTGACGCTACTATTGGTCTCCGACATAAGGTCATCGAGCACTAGAAGCGTCCTCGTTTTGGTGTCCAGAAGCGACGGATCCGGCAAACCGTCTACAAATTCTACGCCGGTCATAGAGTCGTAAGCGGTCTGCCACTGGCCGTAACACCACAGAATTTTCTCCGGTGGCGGCGAAATCATACACGAAGCAAACTTTAACAGGCGTACAACGAAAGTAGTCTTCCCGCACCCCGTAGGGCCGGACACTATACACGTAAAAGGGTGCTTCCACTTTCCGTCCATAGCGACATCTGGTGCGCCGACAACGTCACGATCGCCTATATGCACCACCATCGACGCTTTTCAGTCACTAGGGGTATAACCATTACATAACCTTTTAGCTATTGCTAGTGCTACCCTCTAGTGAATGCGCTACTCATAACCATTACATAACCTTTTAGTTATTGCTAGTGCTACCCTCTAGTGATTGCGCTACTCATTTGTTACTAATTAGTACTTAATTAATTACCCTAATTTTTTTTACCTAATTAGTACCTGATAAGTCACTAGAGGCCGATATTCACCCTATTTATTTCCCTTATTAGTGCCTCATTAGTTAGTAGAGGGCGACACCCTCTTTCTCATGACCCCCATCAATCACTTTGACGTTTACTAAAACATTAGTGCTAAAAAACGTAGGAATTCTACTTATACAAAACTCAAAAGCCTTTGATCTTAGGTCACTTCCGGGGATGGCGAGTCCTGAACCACTAATAAGGTCAAAGCCATAAGGTTTTTTCTAAAATTGCAATGATTTGCCAATGCTACTGTCCTTGGAGCTATAATTTTTCAATACAACTGTTCTTTGACATATTTGTCTTGTGTGGAGCTCTGTAGCGAAGCGGTAAGAGCTCCAGTCTCTCGACTGATAAAACGCGGGTTTGAATCCTGTGTGGCAGTGTCGAACCTTAGGCAAGTTTGAAAACTCTACATTGCTTCAATTCTTTCAGCTGCACAAATGACTACCTGGCTATTAATAGTGGTGGATATTTGTATACGAATCGTCTTCGCGGATTAGATTCAACTTGGTTGAATGGTTCACATAGAAGTCGAGATAGTGTTTCTTTAACATTTTTGCGAGGGAGTAAAGTCTAAAACGCTTTGAGCAGTCCTCAGGACTGGATACTGCGCTATGTAAGAATTTACCTTGTTTCATTGTGATAGAACAATTGATGATTTACTAAAATACATACCTTGTTTCTGCATGATGTCCAGGTCAGTTAACTCAGGTAAATGTGTCATCAGAAATGCCAGTTTGAATTTAATAACTAGGATTGAAAAAAGTTAATAAAAACAAATATACAAAACAAAGCAATTAGCAACATACACGGTATAACCGTGTCAAAATTCGGCATCTTTGGATCTTACCTTTGTCTAATTTTGTAATTTACTAATTTTATCAATATATTTATTATTTTGATATCTGGAGAAACTAGTATTATACTATTATTATTGTAGTCTGTAAAATATGGACCTTATCTACAAAGTAAATGTCTTCTGTGTGCTCCTCTGTGGCTCAGAATGTTGGCACATGGCCTATTTCAACCTACTCAGGACTTGCGTTGTTGCTCTGCATAAAATCTGTCATATTTCTTATAGCATATATCCTATAGAATGATGTAGATTTTCTGCTAAGGGATATAAATCTGCTTGGAGTCTATTATTTAAATACAAAATAAAATTGAATGGCTACTCAGAGTGGCGCTCTCTTCTCTCCTCGCTGGCTGTAGTATTTTGTGCAGTCCACAGTGTTTCGCTTCTGGCCACATACCATGTGCGTTTGATGTGTTGTATGTTTGGTTTGTTGTACAAAAATATAGTACCCATCAAATGTGATTTTTGAGATTCGTAAAAACATTTCGACGTGAACTGAATGCATTAGATGAGGCACATTATAGAACGTGATAGAATGTATTGCCAGTGACATGACGCATATTTGGAACAGTGTAGCTGGCAGTGATTTTTTGTCATTTAATTTTAACGTAACACAAGTGGCTGCACACAAACGTGGCTATTTTGTAAATTGATCAGCATTGTGCATAAACACATTTAAAAACTGCTGAATTTATGTTATTTTGTCCAGACGTTTGAATTGTTTAATAGGTATAGACTTGTGAATTGTTTAATATGTATTCACCAAATGGTGATACTTATAAAATCACACACGTTTGTCAAGCTTTAATCTGAATGCGACGAGACAAACTGAAGGTTGAAAACATGATGTGGAGACAGAGAATAAGATAAGTGCCTATACTTAATCATGACTGGTTAGTCTGTTATGTGTTATTTCTGAATGTGTGCCATTGACATTTTGCTCGTTCTCGTGTTATGTCATAGACATGTGTATCGGAATGTAGTGAATATTGTGGTGGGATATCTAAACCAGACTCTCAGACTCAGATCTTTGACTTGATATGGGAATTGGGGCGATGGAGTATTGGTGATATGTATGCAGTTCAAAGGTGGCTTTGTTTCCTCACTATGTATCTCACTCCCTACCTCCCTTCTTCTCTCTCTGTCTAACACTCTAATTCCCTCCCTCCCTCTCTCCCTCCCTCCCTCTCTCTGTCTCACCACTCACTCTCTCTCTCTCTCATCCTCTTACTCTGTCTGTCTGCCTGTCTCCCTTTCTCACTCGCTGTCTTGCCCTCTCTCTCACCTTCTCTCTCTCTCTCTGTCTACATGTTCTCTCTTCTCTCATAATAGGCCGATTCCGATGAGTTCGGTATGCATTATGATACTTTTTGGTATGCCCGATCGATTGAAGAGGTTTCATGATCATTGAAGGTCAAAGCCATAAGGTTTTTCCTAAAATTGTAATGATTTGCCAATGCTACTGTCCTTGTAGCTATAATTTTTCAATACAACTGTTCTTTGACATATTTGTCTTGTGTGGAGCGCTGTAGCGAAGCGGTAAGAGCTCCTGTCTCTCGACTGATAAAACGCGGGTTTGATTCCTGTGTGGCAGTGTCGAACCTTAGGCAAGTTTGAAAACTCTACATTGCTTCAATTCTTTCAGCTGCACAAATGACTACCTGGCTATTAATAGTGGTGGATATTTGTATACGAATCGTCTTCGCGGATTAGTTTCAACTTGGTTGAATGCTTCACATAGAAGTCGTGATAGTGTTTCTTTAACATTTTTGCGAGGGAGTAAAGTCTAAAACGCTTTGAGCAGTCCTCAGGACTGGATACTGCGCTATGTAAGAATTTACCTTGTTTCATTGTGATAGAACAATTGATGATTTACTAAAATACATACCTTGTTTCTGCATGATGTCCAGGTCAGTTAACTCAGATAAATGTGTCATCAGAAATGCCAGTTTGAATTTAATAACTAGGATTGAAAAAAGTTAATAAAAACAAATATACAAAACTTAGCAATTAGCAACATGCACGGTATAACCGTGTCAAAATTCGGCATCTTTGGATCTTACCTTTGTCTAATTTTGTAATTTACAAATTTTATCAATATATTTATTATTTTGATATCTGGAGAAACTAGTATTATACTATTATTATTGTAGTCTGTAAAATATGGACCTTATCTACAAAGGTAATGTCTTCTGTGTGCTCCTCTGTGGCTCAGAATGTTGGCACATGGCCTATTTCAACCTACACAGGACTTGCGTTGTTGCTCTGCATAAAATCTGTCATATTTCTTATAGCATATATCCTATAGAATGATATAGATTTTTTGCTAAGGGATATCAATCTGCTTGGAGTCTATTATTTAAATACAAAATAAAATTGAATGGCTACTCACAGTGGCGCTCTCTTCTCTCCTCGCTGGCTGTAGTATTTTGTGCAGTCCACAGTGTTTCGCTTCTGGCCACATACCATGTGCGTTTGATGTGTTGTATGTTTGGTTTGTTGTACACAAATATAGTACCCATCAAATGTGATTTTTGAGATTCGTAAAAACATTTCGACGTGAACTGAATGCAATAGATGAGGCACATTATAGAACGTGATAGAATGTATTGCCAGTGACATGACGCATATTTGGAACAGTGTAGCTGGCAGTGATTTTTTGTCATTTAATTTTAACGTAACACAAGTGGCTGCACACAAACGTGGCTATTTTGTAAATTGATCAGCATTGTGCATAAACACATTTTAAAACTGCTGAATTTATGTTATTTTGACCAGACTTTTGAATTGTTTAATAGGTTTAGACTTATGAATTGTTTAATATGTATTCACCAAATGGTGATACTTATAAAATCACACACGTTTGTCAAGCTTTAATCTGAATGCGACGAGACAAACTGAAGGTTGAAAACATGATGTGGAGACAGAGAATAAGATAAGTGACTATACTTAATCATGACTGGTTAGTCTGTTATGTGTTATTTCTGAATGTGTGCCATTGACATTTTGCTCGTTCTCGTGTTATGTCATAGACATGTGTATCGGAATGTAGTGAATATTGTGGTGGGATATCTAAACCAGACTCTCAGACTCAGATCTTTGACTTGATATGGGAATTGGGGCGATGGAGTATTGGTGATATGTATGCAGTTCAAAGGTGGCTTTGTTTCCTCACTATGTATCTCATTTCCTACCTCCCTTCTTCTCTCTCTGTCTAACACTCTAATTCCCTCCCTCCCTCTCTCCCTCCCTCCCTCTCTCTGTCTCACTACTCACTCTCTCGCTCTCATCCTCTTACTCTGTCTGTCTGCCTGTCTCCCTTTCTCACTCGCTGTCTTGCCCTCTCTCTCACCTTCTCTCTCTCTCTCTGTCTACATGTTCCCTCTTCTCTCATAATAGGCCGATTCCGATGAGTTCGGTATGCATTATGATACTTTTTGGTATGCCCGATCGATTGAAGAGGTTTCATGATCATTGAAGGTCAAAGCCATAAGGTTTTTCCTAAAATTGCAATGATTTGTTAATGCTACTGTCCTTGGAGCTATAATTTTTCAATACAACTGTTCTTTGACATATTTGTCTTGTGTGGAGCGCTGTAGCGAAGCGGTAAGAGCTCCTCTCTCTCGACTGATAAAACGCGGGTTTGATTCCTGTGTGGCAGTGTCGAACCTTACGCAAGCTTGAAAACTCTACATTGCTTCAATTCTTTCAGCTGCACAAATGACTACCTGGCTATTAATAGTGGTGGATATTTGTATACGAATCGTCTTCGCGGATTAGTTTCAACTTGGTTGAATGCTTCACATAGAAGTCGTGATAGTGTTTCTTTAACATTTTTGCGAGGGAGTAAAGTCTAAAACGCTTTGAGCAGTCCTCAGGACTGGATACTGCGCTATGTTAGAATTTACCTTGTTTCATTGTGATAGAACAATTGATGATTTACTAAAATACATACCTAGTTTCTGCATGATGTCCAGGTCAGTTAAGTCAGGTAAATGTGTTACCAGAAATGCCAGTTTGAATTTAATAACTAGGATTGAAAAAAGTTAATAAAAACAAATATACAAAACATAGCAATTAGCAACATGCACGGTATAACCGTGTCAAAATTCGGCATCTTTGGATCTTACCTTTGTCTAATTTTGTAATTTACTAATTTTATCAATATATTTATTATTTTGATAACTGGGGAAACTAGTATTATACTATTATTATTGTAGTCTGTAAAATATGGACCTTATCTACAAAGTTAATGTCTTCTGTGTGCTCCTCTGTGGCTCAGAATGTTGGCACATGGCCTATTTCAACCTACACAGGACTTGCGTTGTTGCTCTGCATAAAATCTGTCATATTTCTTGTAGCATATATCCTATAGAATGATGTAGATTTTTTGCTAAGGGATATAAATCTGCTTGGAGTCTATTATTTAAATACAAAATAAAATTGAATGGCTACTCAGAGTGGCGCTCTCTTCTCTCCTCGCTGGCTGTAGTATTTTGTGCAGTCCACAGTGTTTCGCCTCTGGCCACATACCATGTGCGTTTGATGTGTTGTATGTTTGGTTTGTTGTACACAAATATAGTACCCATCAAATGTGATTTTTGAGATTCGTAAAAACATTTCGACGTGAACTGAATGCAATAGATGAGGCACATTATAGAACGTGATAGAATGTATTGCCAGTGACATGACGCATATTTGGAACAGTGTAGCTGGTAGTGATTTTTTGTCATTTAATTTTAACGTAACACAAGTGGCTGCACACAAACGTGGCTATTTTGTAAATTGATCAGCATTGTGCATAAACACATTTCAAAACTGCTGAATTTATGTTATTTTGACCAGACTTTTGAATTGTTTAATAGGTATAGACTTGTGAATTGTTTAATATGTATTCACCAAATGGTGATACTTATAAAATCACACACGTTTGTCAAGCTTTAATCTGAATGCGACGAGACAAACTGAAGGTTGAAAACATGATGTGGAGACAGAGAATAAGATAAGTGACTATACTTAATCATGACTGGTTAGTCTGTTATGTGTTATTTCTGAATGTGTGCCATTGACATTTTGCTCGTTCTCGTGTTATGTCATAGACACGTTTATCAGAATGTAGTGAATATTGTGGTGGGATATCTAAACCAGACTCTCAGACTCAGATCTTTGACTTGATATGGGAATTGGGGCGAGGGAGTATTGGTGATATGTATGCAGTTCAAAGGTGGCTTTGTTTCCTCACTATGTATCTCACTCCCTACCTCCCTTCTTCTCTCTCTGTCTAACACTCTAATTCCCTCCCTCCCTCTCTCCCTCCCTCCCTCTCTCTGTCTCACCACTCACTCTCTCTCTCTCATCCTCTTACTCTGTCTGTCTGCCTGTCTCCCTTTCTCACTCGCTGTCTTGCCCTCTCTCTCACCTTCTCTCTCTCTCTCTCTGTCTACATGTTCTCTCTTCTCTCATAATAGGCCGATTCCGATGAGTTCGGTATGCATTATGATACTTTTTGGTATGCCCGATCGATTGAAGAGGTTTCATGATCATTGAAGGTCAAAGCCATAAGGTTTTTCCTAAAATTGTAATGATTTGCCAATGCTTCTGTCCTTGTAGCTATACGTTTTCAATACAACTGTTCTTTGACATATTTGTCTTGTGTGGAGCGCTGTAGCGAAGCGGTAAGCGCTCCTGTCTCTCGACTGATAAAACGCGGGTTTGATTCCTGTGTGGCAGTGTCGAACCTTAGGCAAGTTTGAAAATTCTACATTGCTTCAATTCTTTCAGCTGCACAAATGACTACCTGGCTATTAATAGTGGTGGATATTTGTATACGAATCGTCTTCGCGGATTAGTTTCAACTTGGTTGAATGCTTCACATAGAAGTCGTGATAGTGTTTCTTTAACATTTTTGCGAGGGATATAAATCTGCTTGGAGTCTATTATTTAAATACAAAATAAAATTGAATGGCTACTCAGAGTGGCGCTCTCTTCCTTCCTCGCTGGCTGTAGTATTTTGTGCAGTCCACAGTGTTTCGCTTCTGCCCACATACCATGTGCGTTTGTTGTGTTGTATGTTTGGTTTGTTGTACAAAAATATAGTACCCTTCAAATGTGATTTATGAGATTCGTAAAAAGATTTCGACGTGAACTGAATGCAATAGATGAGGCACATTATAGAACGTAATAGAATGTATTGCCAGTGACATGACGCATATTTGGAACAGTGTAGCTTGCAGTGATTTTTTGTCATCTAATTTTAACGTACCCCAAGTGGCTGCACACAAACGTGACTATTTTGTAAATTGATCAGCATTGTGCATAAACACATTTTAAAACTGCTGAATTTATGTTATTTTGACCACACTTTTGAATTGTTTAATAGGTATAGACTTGTGAATTGTTTAATATGTATTCACCAAATGGTGATTCTTATAAAATCACACACGTTTGTCAAGCTTTAATCTGAATGCGTCGAGACAAACTGAATGTTGAAAACATGATGTGGAGACAGAGAATTAGATAAGTGCCTATACTTAATCATGACTGGTTAGTCTGTTATGTGTTATTTCTGAATGTGTGCCATTGACATTTTGCTCGTTCTCGTGTTATGTCATAGACATGTGTATCGGAATGTAGTGAATATTGTGGTGGGATATCTAAACCAGACTCTCAGACTCAGATCTTTGACTTGATATGGGAATTGGGGCGAGGGAGTATTGGTGATATGTATGCAGTTCAAAGGTGGCTTTGTTTCCTCACTATGTATCTCATTTCCTACCTCCCTTCTTCTCTCTCTGTCTAACACTCTAATTCCATCCCTCCCTCTCTCCCTCCCTCCCTCTCTCTGTCTCACCACTCACTCTCTCTCTCTCATCCTCTTACTCTGTCTGTCTGCCTGTCTCCCTTTCTCACTCGCTGTCTTGTCCTCTCTCTCACCTTCTCTCTCTCTCTCTCTCTGTCTACATGTTCTCTCTTCTCTCATAATAGGCCGATTCCGATGAGTTCGGTATGCATTATGATACTTTTTGATATGCCCGATCGATTGAAGAGGTTTCATGATCATCGAAGGTCAAAGCCATAAGGTTTTTCCTAAAATTGCAATGATTTGCCTATGCTATTGTCCTTGGAACTATCATTTTTCAATACAACTGTTCTTTGACATATTTGTCTTGTGTGCAGCGCTGTAGCGAAGCGGTAAGAACTCTCGACTCTCGACTGATAAAACGCGGGTTTGAATCCTGTGTGGCGGTGTCGAACCTTGGGCAAGTTTGAAAACTCTACATTGCTTCAATTCTTTCAGCTGCACAAATGACTACCTGGCTATTAATAGTGGTGGCTATTTGTATACGAATCATCTTCGCGGATTAGTTTCAACCTGGTTGAATGCTTCACAGAGAAGTCGTGATAGTGTTTCTTTAACAGTTTTGCGAGGGAGTAAAGTCTAAAACGCTTTGAGCAGTCCTGAGGACTGGATACTGCGCTACATAAGAATTTACCTTGTTTCATTGTGATAGAACAATTGATGATTTACTAAAATACATACCTTGTTTCTGCATGATGTGCAGGTCAGTTAACTCTATTAAATGTGTCATCAGCAATGCCAGTTTGAATTTAATAACTAGGATTGAACAAAGTTAGTAAAATCAAATATACAGAACAATGCAATTAGCAACATGCACGGTATAACCGTGTAAAAATGTCGGCATCTTTGGATCTTATCTTTGTCTAATTTTGTAATTTACTAATTTTATCAATATATTTATTATTTTGATATCTGACAAAACTATTATTATACTTTTATTATTGTAGACTGTAAAATATGGACCTTATCTACCAGGGTAATGTCCTCTGTGTGCTCCTGTGTGGCTCAGAATTTTGGCACATGGCCTATTTCAACATACACAGGACTTGCGTTGTTGCTCTGCATAAAATCTGACATATTTCTTATAGCATATATCCTATAGAATTCTATAGATTTTTTGCTAAGGGATATCAATCTGCTTGGAGTCTATTATTTAAATACAAAATAAAATTGAATGGCTACTCATAGTGGCGCTCTCTTCTCTCCTCGCTGGCTGTAGTATTTTGTGCAGTCCACAGTGTTTCGCTTCTGCCCACATACCATGTGCGTTTGGTGTGTTGTATGTTTGGTTTGTTGTACAAAAATATAGTACCCTTCAAATGTGATTTATGAGATTCGTAAAAAGATTTCGACGTGAACTGAATGCAATAGATGAGGCACATTATAGAACGTAATAGAATGTATTGCCAGTGACATGACGCATATTTGGAACAGTGTAGCTTGCAGTGATTTTTTGTCATTTAATTTTAACGTACCCCAAGTGGCTGCACACAAACGTGACTATTTTGTAAATTGATCAGCATTGTGCATAAACACATTTTAAAACTGCTGAATTTATGTTATTTTGACCACACTTTTGAATTGTTTAATAGGTATAGACTTGTGAATTGTTTAATATGTATTCACCAAATGGTGATTCTTATAAAATCACACACGTTTGTCAAGCTTTAATCTGAATGCGTCGAGACAAACTGAATGTTGAAAACATGATGTGGAGACAGAGAATTAGATAAGTGCCTATACTTAATCATGACTGGTTAGTCTGTTATGTGTTATTTCTGAATGTGTGCCATTGACATTTTGCTCGTTCTCGTGTTATGTCATAGACATGTGTATCGGAATGTAGTGAATATTGTGGTGGGATATCTAAACCAGACTCTCAGACTCAGATCTTTGACTTGATATGGGAATTGGGGCGAGGGAGTATTGGTGATATGTATGCAGTTCAAAGGTGGCTTTGTTTCCTCACTATGTATCTCATTTCCTACCTCCCTTCTTCTCTCTCTGTCTAACACTCTAATTCCATCCCTCCCTCTCTCCCTCCCTCCCTCTCTCTGTCTCACCACTCACTCTCTCTCTCTCATCCTCTTACTCTGTCTGTCTGCCTGTCTCCCTTTCTCACTCGCTGTCTTGTCCTCTCTCTCACCTTCTCTCTCTCTCTCTGTCTACATGTTCTCTCTTCTCTCATAATAGGCCGATTCCGATGAGTTCGGTATGCATTATGATACTTTTTGGTATGCCCGATCGATTGAAGAGGTTTCATGATCATCGAAGGTCAAAGCCATAAGGTTTTTCCTAAAATTGCAATGATTTGCCTATGCTATTGTCCTTGGAACTATCATTTTTCAATACAACTGTTCTTTGACATATTTGTCTTGTGTGCAGCGCTGTAGCGAAGCGGTAAGAGCTCTAGACTCTCGACTGATAAAACGCGGGTTTGAATCCTGTGTGGCGGTGTCGAACCTTGGGCAAGTTTGAAAACTCTACATTGCTTCAATTCTTTCAGCTGCACAAATGACTACCTGGCTATTAATAGTGGTGGCTATTTGTATACGAATCATCTTCGCGGATTAGTTTCAACCTGGTTGAATGCTTCACAGAGAAGTCGTGATAGTGTTTCTTTAACAGTTTTGCGAGGGAGTAAAGTCTAAAACGCTTTGAGCAGTCCTGAGGACTGGATACTGCGCTACATAAGAATTTACCTTGTTTCATTGTGATAGAACAATTGGTGATTTACTAAAATACATACCTTGTTTCTGCATGATGTGCAGGTCAGTTAACTCTATTAAATGTGTCATCAGCAATGCCAGTTTGAATTTAATAACTAGGATTGAACAAAGTTAGTAAAATCAAATATACAGAACAATGCAATTAGCAACATGCACGGTATAACCGTGTAAAAATGTCGGCATCTTTGGATCTTATCTTTGTCTAATTTTGTAATTTACTAATTTTATCAATATATTTATTATTTTGATATCTGGAGAAACTAGTATTATACTATTATTATTGTAGTCTGTAAAATATGGACCTTATCTACAAAGGTAATGTCTTCTGTGTGCTCCTCTGTGGCTCAGAATGTTGGCACATGGCCTATTTCAACCTACACAGGACTTGCGTTGTTGCTCTGCATAAAATCTGTCATATTTCTTATAGCATATATCCTATAGAATGATGTATATTTTTTGCTAAGGGATATAAATCTGCTTGGAGTCTATTATTTAAATACAAAATAAAATTGAATGGCTACTTACAGTGGCCCTCTCTTCTCTCCTCGCTGGCTGTAGTATTTTGTGCAGTCCACAGTGTTTCGCTTCTGGCCACATACCATGTGCGTTTGATGTGTTGTATGTTTGGTTTGTTGTACAAAAATATAGTACCCATCAAATGTGATTTTTGAGATTCGTAAAAACATTTGGACGTGAACTGAATGCAATAGATGAGGCTCATTATAGAACGTGATAGAATGTATTGCCAGTTACATGACGCATATTTGGAACAGTGTAGCTGCCAGTGATTTTTTGTCATTTAATTTTAACGTAACATAAGTGGCCACACACAAACGTGGCTATTTTGTAAATTGATCAGCATTGTGCATAAACACATTTTAAAACTGCTAAATTTATGTTATTTTGACCAGACTTTTGAATTGTTTAATAGGTATAGACTTGTGAATTGTTTAATATTTATTCACCAAATGGTGATACTTATAAAATCACACACGTTTGTCAAGCTTTAATCTGAAAGCGACGAGACAAACTGAAGGTTGACAACATGATGTGGATAGAGAGAATGAGATAAGTGCCTATACTTAATCATGACTGGTTAGTCTGTTATGTGTTATTTCTGAATGTGTGCCATTGACATTTTGCTCGTTCTCGTGTTATGTCATAGACATGTGTATCGGAATGTAGTGAATATTGTGGTGGGATATCTAAACCAGACTCTCAGACTCAGATCTTTGACTTGATATGGGAATTGGGGCGATGGAGTATTGGTGATATGAATGCAGTTCAAAGGTGGCTTTGTTTCCTCACTATGTATCTCACTCCCTACCTCCCTTCTTCTCTCTCTGTCTAACACTCTAATTCCCTCCCTCACTCTCTCCCTCCCTCCCTCTCTCTGTCTCACCACTCACTCTCTCTCTCTCTCATCCTCTTACTCTGTCTGTGTGCCTGTCTCCCTTTCTCACTCGCTGTCTTGCCCTCTCTCTCACCTTCTCTCTCTCTCTCTCTGTCTACATGTTCTCTCTTCTCTCATAATAGGCCGATTCCGATGAGTTCGGTATGCATTATGATACTTTTTGGTATGCCCGATCGATTGAAGAGGTTTCATGATCATTGAAGGTCAAAGCCATAAGGTTTTTACTAAAATTGCAATGATTTGCCAATGCTTCTGTCCTTGGAGCTATAATTTTGAAATACAACTGTTCTTTGTCATATTTGTCTTGTGTGGAGCGCTGTAGCGAAGCGGTAAGAGCTCCAGTCTCGCGACTGATAAAACGCGGGTTTGATTCCTGTGTGGCAGTGTCGAACCTTAGGCAAGTTTGAAAACTCTACATTTCTTCAATTCTTTCAGCTGCACAAATGACTACCTGGCTATTAATAGTGGTGGATATTTGTATACGAATCGTCTTCGCGGATTAGTTTCAACTTGGTTGAATGCTTCACATAGAAGTCGAGATATTGTTTCTTTAACATTTTTGCGAGGGAGTAAAGTCTAAAACGCTTTGTGCAGTCCTCAGGACTGGATACTGCGCTATGTAAGAATTTACCTTGTTTCATTGTGATAGAACAATTGATGATTTACTAAAATACATACCTTGTTTCTGCATGGTGTGCAGGTCAGTTAACTCAGGTAAATATGTCATCAGAAATGCCAGTTTGAATTTAATAACTAGGATTGAAACAAGTTAGTAAAATCAAATATACAGAACAATGCAAATAGCAACATGCACGGTATAACCTGTACAAATGTCGGCATCTTTGGATCTTATCTTTGTCTAATTTTGTACTTTACTAATTTTATCAATATATTTATTATTTTGATATCTGAAAAAAACTAGTATTATACTTTTATTATTGTAGACTGTAAAATATGGACCTTATCTACCAGGGTAATGTCCTTTGTGTGCTCCTGTGTGGCTCAGAATGTTGGCACATGACCTATTTCAACTTACACAGGACTTGCGTTGTTGCTCTGCATAAAATCTGTCATATTTCTTATAGCATATATCCTATAGAATTCTACAGATTTTTTGCTAAGGGATATCAATCTGCTTGGAGTCTATTATTTAAATACAAAATAAAATTGAATGGCTTCTCACAATGGTGCTCTTTTCTCTCCTCGCTGGCTGTAGTATTTTGTGCAGTCCACAGTGTTTCGCTTCTGGCCACATACCATGTGCGTTTGTTGAGTTGTATGTTTGGTTTGTTGTACAAAAATATAGTACCCATCAAATGTGATTTTTGAGATTCGTAAAAACATTTCGACGTGAACTGAATGCAATAGATGAGGCACATTATAGAACGTAATAGAATGTATTGCCAGTGACATGACGCATATTTGGAACAGTGTAGCTGGCAGTGATTTGTTGTCATTTAATTTTAACGTAACACAAGTGGCTGCACACAAACGTGGCTGTTTTGTAAATTGATCAGCATTGTGCATAAACACATTTTAAAACTGCTGAATTTATGTTATTTTGACCAGACTTTTGAATTGTTTAATAGGTATAGACTTGTCAATTGTTTAATATGTATTCACCAAATGGTGATACTTATAAAATCACACACGTTTGTTAAGCTTTAATCTGAATGCGACGAGACAAACTGAAGGTTGACAACATGATGTGGAGACAGAGAATGAGATAAGTGCCTATACTTAATCATGACTGGTTAGTCTGTTATGTGTTATTTCTGAATGTGTGCCATTGACATATTGCTCGTTCTCGTGTTATGTCATAGACATGTGTATCGGAATGTAGTGAATATTGTGGTGGGATGTTTAAACCTGACTCTCAGACTCAGATCTTTGACTTGATATGGGAATTGGGGCGAGGATGTATTGGTGATATGTATGCTGTTCAAAGGTGGCTTTGTTTCCTCACTATGTCTCTCACTTCCTACCTCCCTTCTTCTCTCTCTGTCTAACTCTCTAATTCCCTCCCTCCCTCTCACCCTCTCTCCCTCTCTCTGTCTCACCACTCTCTGTTTCTCATCCTCTGAGTCTGTCTGTCTGTTTGTCTACCATTCTCAGTCGCTCTCTTGCCCTCTCTCTCACCTTCTCACTCTCTCTCTGTCTACATATTCTCTCTTCTCTCATAATAGGCCGATTCCGATGAGTTCGGTATGCATTATGATACTTTTTGTTAAGCCCGATCGATTAAAGAGGTTTCATGATCATCGAAGTTCAAGGCCATAAGGTTTTTCCTAAAATTGCAATGATTTGCCAATGCTACTGTCCTTGGAGCTATCATTTTCCAATACAACTGTTCTTTGACATATTTGTCTTGTGTGGAGCGCAGTAGCGCATCGGTAAGAGCTCCAGACTCTCGACTGATAAAACGCGGGTTTGAATCCTGTGTGGCGGTGTCGAACCTTGGGCAAGTTTGAAAACTCTACATTGCTTCAATTCTTTCAGCTGCACAAATAACTACCTGGCTATCAACAGTGGTGGATATTTGTATACGAATCATCTTCGCGGATTAGTTTCAACCTGGTTGAATGCTTCACAGAGAAGTCGTGATAGTGTTTCTTTAACAGTTTTGCGAGGGAGTAAAGTCTAGAACGGTTTGAGGAGTAATGAGGACTGGATACTGCGCTATATAAGAATTTACCTTGTTTCATTGTGATAGAACAATTGATGATTTACTAAAATACATACCTTGTTTCTGTATGATGTCCAGGTCAGTTAACTCAGGTAAATGTGTCATCAGAAATGCCAGTTTGAATTTAATAACTAGGATTGAACAAAGTTAGTAAAATCAAATATACAGAACAATGCAATTAGCAACATGCACGGTATAACCGTGTCAAAATGTCGGTATCTTTGGACCTTACCTTTGTCTAATTTTTTTAATTTATTAATTTTATCAATATATTTATTATTTTGATATCTGAAAAAACTAGTATTATACTATTATTATTGTAGTCTGTAAAATATGGACCTTATCTACCAGGGTAATGTCCTCTGTGTGCTCCTGTGTGGCTCAGAATGTTGGCACATGGCCTATTTCAACCTACACAGGACTTGCGTTTTTGCTCTGCATAAAATCTGTCATATTTCTTATAGCATATATCCTATAGAATTCTATAGATTTTTTGCTAAGAGATATAAATCTGCTTGGAGTCTATTATTTAAATACAAAATAAAATTGAATGACTACTCACAGTGGCGCTCTCTTCTGTCCTCGCTGGCTGTAGTATTTTGTGCAGTCCACAGTGTTTCGCTTCTGACCACATACCATGTGCGTTTGTTGTGTTGTATGTTTGGTTTGTTGTACAAAAATATAGTACCCTTCAAATGTGATTTTTGAGATTCGTAAAAACATTTCGACGTGAACTGAATGCAATAGATGAGGCACATTATAGAACGTGATAGAATGTATTGCCAGTGACATGACGCATATTTGGAACAGTGTAGCTGGCAGTGATTTTTTGTCATTTAATTTTAACGTAACACAAGTGGCCACACACAAACGTGGCTATTTTGTAAACTGATCAGCATTGTGCATAAACACATTTCAAAACTGCTGAAGGTATGTTATTTTGACCAGACTTTTGAATTGTTTAATAGGTATAGACTTGTGAATTGTTTAATATGTATTCACCAAATGGTGATACTTAAAAAATCACACACGTTTGTCAAGCTTTAATCTGAATGCGACGAGACAAACTGAAGGTTGACAACATGATATGGAGACAGAGAATGAGATAAGTGCCTATACTTAATCATGACTGGTTAGTCTGTTGTGTGTTATTTCTGAATGTGTGCCATTGACATATTGCTTGATCTCGTGTTATATCATATATATGTGTATCGGAATGTAGTGAATATTGTGGTGGGATGTCTAAACCAGACTCTCAGTCTCAGATCTTTGACTTGATATGGGAATTGGGGCGAAGGAGTATTGGTGATATGTATGCAGTTTAAAGGTGGCTTTGTTTCCTCTCTATGTCTCTCACTCCCTACCTCCCTTCTTCTCTCTCTGTCTAACTCTCTAATTCCCTCCCTCCCTCCCACCCTCTCTTCCTCACTCTGTCTCACCACTCTCGCTCTCTCATCCTCTGAGTCTGTCTGTCTGTCTGTCTCCCTTTCTCACTCGCTCTCTTGCCCTCTCTCTCACCTTCTCACTCTCTCTCTCTCTGTCTACATATTCTCTCTTCTCTCATAATAGGCCGATTCCGATGAGTTCGGTATGCATAATGATACTTTTTGGTATGCTCGATCGATTAAAGAGGTTTCATGATCATCGAAGGTCAAGGCCATAAGGTTTTTCCTAAAATTGCAATGATTTGCCAATGCTACTGTCCTTGGAGCTATCATTTTTCAATACAACTGTTCTTTGACATATTTGTATTGTGAGGAGCGCAGTAGCGCATCGGTAAGAGCTCCAGACTCTCGAATGATAAAACGCGGGTTTGAATCCTGTGTGGCGGTGTCGAACCTTGGGCAAGTTTGAAAACTGTACATTGCTTCAATTCTTTCAGCTGCACAAATGACTACCTGGTTGAATGCTTCACAGAGAAGTCGTGATAGTGTTTCTTTAACAGTATTGCGAGGGAGTAAAGTCTAAAACGGTTTGTGCAGTCCTGAGAACTGGATACTGCGCTATATAAGAATTTACCTTGATTCATTGTGATAGAACAATTGATGATTTACTAAAATACATACCTTGTTTCTGCATGATGTGCAGGTCAGTTAACTCAGGTAAATGTGTCATCAGAAATGCCAGTTTGAATTTAATAACTAAGATTGAAAAAAGTTAGTAAATTCAAATATACAGAACAATACAATTAACAACATGCACTGTTTAACCGTGTCAAAATATCGGCATCTTTGGATCTTACCTTTGTCTAATTTTGTAATTTACTAATTTTATCAATATATTTATTATTTTGATATCTGAAAAAACTAGTATTATACTATTATTATTGTAGTCTGTAAAATATGGACCTGATCTACCAGGGTAATGTCCTCTGTGTGCTCCTGTGTGGCTCAGAATGTTGGCACATGTCCTATTTCAACTTACACAGGACTTGCGTTGTTGCTCTGCATAAAATCTGTCATATTTCTTATAGCATATATCGTATAGAATTCTATAGATTTTTTGCTAAGGGATATCAATCTGCTTGGAGTCTATTATTTAAATACAAAATAAAATTGAATGGCTACTCACAGTGGCGTTCTTTTCTCTCCTCGCTGACTGTAGTATTTTGTGCAGTCCACAGTGTTTCGCTTCTGGCCACATACCATGTGCGTTTGTTGTGTTGTATGTTTGGTTTGTTGTACAAAAATATAGTACCCATCAAATGTGATTTTTGAGATTCGTAAAAACATTTCGACGTGAACTGAATGCAATAGATGAGGCTCATTATAGAACGTGATAGAATGTATTGCCAGTGTCATGATGCATATTTGGAACAGTGTAGCTGGCCGTGATTTTTTGTCATTTAATTTTAACGTAACACAAGTGGCCGCACACAAACGTGGTTATTTTGTAAATTGTTCAGCATTGTGCATAAACACATTTTAAAATTGCTGAAGGTATGTTATTTTGACCAGACTTTTGAATTGTTTAATAGGTATAGACTTGTGAATTTTTTAATATGTATTCACCAAATGCTGATACTTAAAAAATCACACACGTTTGTTAAGCTTTAATCTGAATGCGACGAGACAAACTGAAGGTTGACAACATGATGTGGAGACAGAGAATGAGATAAGTGCCTATACTTAATCATGACTGGTTAGTCTGTTATGTGTTATTTCTGAATGTGTGCCATTGACATTTTGCTCGTTCTCGTGTTATGTCATAGACATGTGTATCGGAATGTAGAGAATATTGTGGTGGGATAACTAAACCAGACTCTCAGACTCAGATCTTTGACTTGATATGGGAATTTGGGCGAGGGAGTATTGGTGATATGTATGCAGTTCAAATGTGGCTTTGTTTCCTCACTATGTCTCTCACTCCCTACCTCCCTTCTTCTCTCTCTGTCTAACTCTCTAATTCCCTCCCTCCCTCTCTCCATCTCTCTGTCTCACCACTCTCTCTCTCTCATCCTCTGAGTCTGTCTGTCTGCCTGTCTCCCTTTCTCACTCGCTGTCTTGCCCTCTCTCTCACCTTCTCTCTCTCTCTCTGTCTACATATTCTCTCTTCTCTCATAATAGGCCGATTCCGATTAGTTCGGTATGCATTATGATACTTTTTGGTATGCCCGATCGATTGAAGAGGTTTCATGATCATCGAAGGTCAAAGCCATAAGGTTTTTCCTAAAATTGCATTGATTTGCCAATGCTACTGTCCTTGGAACTATCATTTTTCAATACAACTGTTCTTTGACATTTTTGTCTTGTGTGCAGGGTTGTAGCGAAGCGGTAAGAGCTCCAGACTCTCGACTGATAAAACGCGGGTTTGAATCCTGTGTGGCGGTGTCGAACCTTGGGCAAGTTTGAAAACTCTACATTGCTTCAATTCTTTCAGCTGCACAAATGACTACCTGGCTATTAATAGTGGTGGATATTTGTATACGAATTATCTTCGCGGATTAGTTTCAAACTGGTTGAATGCTTCACAGAGAAGTCGTGAATGTGTTTCTTTAACAGATTTAACAAGATTTAACAAGATAGCCATCCAGAGAATTAACTCTAGATGGCAGGTGGACAAGGAAGCCCTTTGGCTTATCGAGAGTCCAACCCTTTTATCTACATATATCCAGCCCTTCTGAGGTATGTGTCGATTTTGTTTTTAAACATATTCACACTACTAGCACCCGCACAATCATCATATAATCTGTTACATTCATTCACAGTCCTTTGTGAAAATGATAACTTTCTTACGTCTAACCTACACTGCTCCTTTATAATGTAACTTCATGTCCTCTAGTCTTTCTATCTTTCTTAACTGAAAAAAAACATATTTCTATCAATATTTTCATAACCATTCAATATTTTAAACACTTCTATCTGATGTCCTCTCAATCTCCTGGTCTCTAGTGTTGTTAAACCACATTCTTTTAGGCGTTTTTCATAACTAAGATCTTTGGTATCATTTTAGTCGCTCTCCTCTGTACTCTTTCTAGCATATCTATGTCCTTCTTGCGGTATGGCCTCCACGCTTGTATACAATATTCTAAATGAGGCCTAACTATTGTTTTGTACAGCGGTATTATTAGTTCTTTTTCTTTATATGCTATATTTCGCCTAATCAATCCAAGGATTTGATTTCCCTTTGAAGCTGCAATTCCACACTGCTCTGAAACCTTCATGTCAGCACTAATTGTCAGCCCTAAGTCTTTTCTTTTACAGTAGTACTTAGTACAGTTCCCCCCATTGTATATTCTACATATTCGTTCCCATGTCCTGTGTGGAGGCATTTACATTTCCCAAAATTGAACAACATTTGCCACTTTTCAGACCATTTGATCAACCTGTCAAGATCATCTTGTAAATGCTGTCTATCACCACCACTTTCAATCCTTCTAAACACTTTTGTATCATCTGCAAATTTCAACACCTTGCTAGCTATATCATCGTCCAAATCGTTTATATATATTAAGAATAATATAGGTCCCAGTACTGATCCCTGTGGAACCCCACTCAAAACTGATTTCCAGTTTGAAGCCTCCCCATCAATAACTACCCGCTGTCTTCTGTCAATCAGCCATTTTTCTATCCAGTTAATTATACCATTTCCTATGCCATGGGCCTTTAGTTTAAGCAGTAATCTCTGATGTGGCACTTTGTCGAAAGCTTTTTTGAAAATCTAAGTAGATGATATCTACTGGTGATCCATCATCTACCCACTTAGTGATATCTTCCAAAAAACATAACATATTTGTTAAGCATGACCTCGCTTTTAGAAACCCATGTTGAGATGGGTTTATCAAGTTATGTTTAACAAGAAAATCCACCATGTGATCTTTAATTAGTCTTTCTAATAATTTACAAATCACCGATGTTAAACTAACTGGTCTATAATTATTTGACTTGTTTCTCGAACCTTTTTAAATAACGGTATAATGTTTGCTTCTTTCCATTCTAAAGGAACCACTCCCTCTTCTATTGACAAGTTGAAAACTGTTGCAAGCGGTATGCTAATTTGTTCTACAATTTCCACTAGTAGTTTAGGTGGAATACCATCCACTCCAGGTGATTTATTTTCCTTCATAGCCCTAATTTTCTTAGCTACCATTTCTGGGGTTACAATTAACTGTCTTAAATAGTCTGATTCTGCCCCCTTGAACTTAGCCTCTGGTACTGGCAGTGAACTAGTGTCTTCTCTGGTAAACACTGAACTAAAATACTCATTTAGGTCTTCAGCCATTAAGAATCCTTCTGATATTATATTTCCAGCACTATCTTCTAGAGGACCGACCTTATCCTGAACTTTCTGTTTGCTTCGAACATACGCATAAAAACTCTTGCTGTCATGTTTTATATTACAAGCTAATTTATGTTCATAGCTTCTCTTTGAATTCCTAATTTCAGCTGTAGCTTGGTTTAGTGCTTCTTTATAAATGTTGTAGTCTTCGTCATTGCCAGTACGTCTATATGACTTCCACATCATTTGTTTATACTTAATTTTTCTAATGGCTTCTTTCGATAAGTATTTCTTTCTGGTCCGTTTCCCTTGTTTTTTGAAGGGAACAAATTTATCTACGATGCACTCTATTTCATTCTTTAAGTTATTCCAGCATTCTGTTGCTGTCTTATTCTTCAATGTATTATTCCAGTCTATCTTTGCTAAATATTTCCTCATTTCCTTATATCTTCCTTTGTGGAAATTTCTCCTCAACTGCTTTTTATTATTTCTTTCTGATTTTGCTTTAATGGTAAAATGTATCTGGTTGTGATCACTACTTCCCAGAGGCTCACATAATTTAACATTGTCAACTAATTCATTCTGTGAGGACAAAACTAAGTCTAACACATTCTCTCCCCTGGTTGGTTCTAGCACATGTTGAGAAAGGAAACTATCTTGTACTAAAACTAAAAACTTGTGGTCCTCACTACCCATACTCTGTAGAGATTTCCATTTAATATGCCCATGGTTAAAATCCCCCATAATAACACAGTCCCGTTTGCTCACTTCCCATATAGCGTTTTGTATTTTTTCATTCTCTTCTATGCTTATGTTTGGACTTCGATAAACTAATCCAACCGTTAACGTTGAGTTTCCTGTAACTATGTTACACCAAACAACTTCTTCGCAATCTGCTTCTCTGTCTAATTTTATTTCATAAGCCTGGATAGATTCTTTAATATATAAAATAACTCCACCTCCCCTTCTTCCTATTCTATCTTTCCTAAACATTACATATCCTGTCAGTCCCAATTCGGCATCTGATATATCGGTGGTTGCCCATGATTCGGTTATACCTATTATGTGAGGGTCAATATCTTCTACCATAATGTTTAGTTCATTTCTTTTGTTTACTATACTCCTTGCATTTAAACAAACACATTTATACTCAGCTTCAGAACAGTTTTCCAGACTGTTCTTTGCTGAATTATTTTTGCTGCCTTTATCTATGCCTCCAGTTTCAGGCTTCTCTGCGAGTCCCCCCTGCGAATTTAGTTTAAATAGATGCAACCTGTCCCACTGTCAACAGATCGCAGCAGATTCTCTGAGAATACTGCTGCCCCCTTTCCACTTAGATGGAGGCCATCTCTCATGTACATATCTTCTCTCCCAACAAAGTACCCCCATAAATCTATGAATCCCACGCCCTCTTCCTCACACATCTGCTCAACTAGTGCGTTGATCGCCATCCTCTTACAGTTTCTGTATCTTGCCCCCCTTCCTCCCATTACTGGCAAAATTCCTGAGAGAATAACCTGTTCCACTCTTGTCTTCTTTAGCTTCCTCACTAGATGTCTGTACTTCTGAACTATACCAGTTGTTCCCTCCTTGTCTGCATTGTTTGTCCCAACGTGTACTAGTATAGACCCTCCCTTGCCATGCCCCAATACCTTCTCTACCCTTTCGGTCACATGCTCTATCCTAGCCCCCGGTAGACATACAACAACGTCCTTCCCCTCGCATATAGTCTTGTCTGTTTTCTCAGAATTGAATCGCCCATAAACACTCTCTCTTTTCTCTTGCCCCCTCAATCACTGCCTCGGAGTAGCTCCTCCGGTTTGCATATGTCTGGTTGTTGTCTTTTCCTCTTGTCATCTTCTCTCCTGTCACA
>CM034535.1:39231468-39277930 GCA_020002185.1 Paraescarpia echinospica | reverse complement strand
AGATTAAAGCTTGACAAACGTGTGTGATTTTATAAGTATCACCATTTGGTGAATACATATTAAACAATTCACAAGTCTATACCTATTAAACAATTCAAACGTCTGGACAAAATAACATAAATTCAGCAGTTTTTAAATGTGTTTATGCACAATGCTGATCAATTTACAAAATAGCCACGTTTGTGTGCAGCCACTTGTGTTACGTTAAAATTAAATGACAAAAAATCACTGCCAGCTACACTGTTCCAAATATGCGTCATGTCACTGGCAATACATTCTATCACGTTCTATAATGTGCCTCATCTAATGCATTCAGTTCACGTCGAAATGTTTTTACGAATCTCAAAAATCACATTTGATGGGTACTATATTTTTGTACAACAAACCAAACATACAACACATCAAACGCACATGGTATGTGGCCAGAAGCGAAACACTGTGGACTGCACAAAATACTACAGCCAGCGAGGAGAGAAGAGAGCGCCACTCTGAGTAGCCATTCAATTTTATTTTGTATTTAAATAATAGACTCCAAGCAGATTTATATCCCTTAGCAGAAAATCTACATCATTCTATAGGATATATGCTATAAGAAATATGACAGATTTTATGCAGAGCAACAACGCAAGTCCTGAGTAGGTTGAAATAGGCCATGTGCCAACATTCTGAGCCACAGAGGAGCACACAGAAGACATTAACTTTGTAGATAAGGTCCATATTTTACAGACTACAATAATAATAGTATAATACTAGTTTCTCCAGATATCAAAATAATAAATATATTGATAAAATTAGTAAATTACAAAATTAGACAAAGGTAAGATCCAAAGATGCCGAATTTTGACACGGTTATACCGTGTATGTTGCTAATTGCTTTGTTTTGTATATTTGTTTTTATTAACTTTTTTCAATCCTAGTTATTAAATTCAAACTGGCATTTCTGATGACACATTTACCTGAGTTAACTGACCTGGACATCATGCAGAAACAAGGTATGTATTTTAGTAAATCATCAATTGTTCTATCACAATGAAACAAGGTAAATTCTTACATAGCGCAGTATCCAGTCCTGAGGACTGCTCAAAGCGTTTTAGACTTTACTCCCTCGCAAAAATGTTAAAGAAACACTATCTCGACTTCTATGTGAAGCATTCAACCAAGTTGAATCTAATCCGCGAAGACGATTCGTATACAAATATCCACCACTATTAATAGCCAGGTAGTCATTTGTGCAGCTGAAAGAATTGAAGCAATGTAGAGTTTTCAAACTTGCCTAAGGTTCGACACTGCCACACAGGATTCAAACCCGCGTTTTATCAGTCGAGAGACTGGAGCTCTTACCGCTTCGCTACAGAGCTCCACACAAGACAAATATGTCAAAGAACAGTTGTATTGAAAAATTATAGCTCCAAGGACAGTAGCATTGGCAAATCATTGCAATTTTAGAAAAAACATTATGGCTTTGACCTTATTAGTGGTTCAGGACTCGCCATCCCCGGAAGTGACCTAAGATCAAAGGCTTTTGAGTTTTTTATAAGTAGAATTCCTACGTTTTTTAGCACTAATGTTTTAGTAAACGTCAAAGTGATTGATGGGGGTCATGAGAAAGAGGGTGTCGCCCTCTACTAACTAATGAGGCACTAATAAGGGAAATAAATAGGGTGAATATCGGCCTCTAGTGACTAATCAGGTACTAATTAGGTAAACAAATTAGGGTAATTAATTAAGTACTAATTAGTAACAAATGAGTAGCGCAATCACTAGAGGGTAGCACTAGCAATAACTAAAAGGTTATGTAATGGTTATGAGTAGCGCATTCACTAGAGGGTAGCACTAGCAATAGCTAAAAGGTTATGTAATGGTTATACCCCTAGTGACTGAAAAGCGTCGATGGTGGTGCATATAGGCGATCGTGACGTTGTCGGCGCACCAGATGTCGCTATGGACGGAAAGTGTTGTTAGGCGTCAATTTCACGTTCCCTCGTAGAATGTTATACGCGCAGTCGGCCAGACTGCAGATGAGGTCGGCGTCCGCGTGAGTGATTACCGCCTTTCTCAGATTCGTATTCCCCTTGTAGCGGCGCAACAGCTGCAGGGCAAGGATGTGCCTCTTCACGCGCTCTGTCATCCTGTCGAATGACGGCGGCCGCGGCGCGCCCCACCTTTTTTATAGTCTCGTCGGCACATAGACGTACTGAACGGGGTCGTCGGCAAAAATTTCCGTACGCAGGCGCATGGTTTCCGGCGTTTCCTGTTTCAGATCCACCAGGAGGTAACCGTAGGCGGCCGACGTGGCATCTTTGTACGCCTCCACCATGTAGTTGATACCGCCCGGGTACATCTGCTTCGCCAGGTGACCTACTTGCCCCGCGTCCCGGGGACTCTTGAAGAGGACCATATACTGCGCGTTTAAACTGATTGTGCGATTTTCTTTCCCTTTCGGAAAGAGATTCTGCAAAAGCTGTACGACGGACGCGTTGCAGTGGTGACTTTTTTAGTAAACAAAGTCGTGACGCTACTATTGGTCTCCGACATAAGGTCATCGAGTACTAGAAGCGTCCTCGTTTTGGCGTCCAGAAGCGACGGATCCGGCAAACCGTCTACAAATTCTACGCCGGTCATAGAGTCGTAAGCGGTCTGCCACTGGCCGTAACACCACAGAATTTTCTCCGGTGGCGGCGAAATCATACACGAAGCAAACTTTAACAGGCGTACAACGAAAGTAGTCTTCCCGCACCCCGTAGGGCCGGACACTATACACGTAAAAGGGTGCTTCCACTTTCCGTCCATAGCGACATCTGGTGCGCCGACAACGCCACGATCGCCTATATGCACCACCATCGACGCTTTTCAGTCACTAGGGGTATAACCATTACATAACCTTTTAGCTATTGCTAGTGCTACCCTCTAGTGAATGCGCTACTCATAACCATTACATAACCTTTTAGTTATTGCTAGTGCTACCCTCTAGTGATTGCGCTACTCATTTGTTACTAATTAGTACTTAATTAATTACCCTAATTTTTTTTACCTAATTAGTACCTGATAAGTCACTAGAGGCCGATATTCACCCTATTTATTTCCCTTATTAGTGCCTCATTAGTTAGTAGAGGGCGACACCCTCTTTCTCATGACCCCCATCAATCACTTTGACGTTTACTAAAACATTAGTGCTAAAAAACGTAGGAATTCTACTTATACAAAACTCAAAAGCCTTTGATCTTAGGTCACTTCCGGGGATGGCGAGTCCTGAACCACTAATAAGGTCAAAGCCATAAGGTTTTTTCTAAAATTGCAATGATTTGCCAATGCTACTGTCCTTGGAGCTATAATTTTTCAATACAACTGTTCTTTGACATATTTGTCTTGTGTGGAGCTCTGTAGCGAAGCGGTAAGAGCTCCAGTCTCTCGACTGATAAAACGCGGGTTTGAATCCTGTGTGGCAGTGTCGAACCTTAGGCAAGTTTGAAAACTCTACATTGCTTCAATTCTTTCAGCTGCACAAATGACTACCTGGCTATTAATAGTGGTGGATATTTGTATACGAATCGTCTTCGCGGATTAGTTTCAACTTGGTTGAATGCTTCACATAGAAGTCGTGATAGTGTTTCTTTAACATTTTTGCGAGGGAGTAAAGTCTAAAACGCTTTGAGCAGTCCTCAGGACTGGATACTGCGCTATGTTAGAATTTACCTTGTTTCATTGTGATAGAACAATTGATGATTTACTAAAATACATACCTAGTTTCTGCATGATGTCCAGGTCAGTTAAGTCAGATAAATGTGTTACCAGAAATGCCAGTTTGAATTTAATAACTAGGATTGAAAAAAGTTAATAAAAACAAATATACAAAACATAGCAATTAGCAACATGCACGGTATAACCGTGTCAAAATTCGGCATCTTTGGATCTTACCTTTGTCTAATTTTTTAATTTACTAATTTTATCAATATATTTATTATTTTGATATCTGGAGAAACTAGTATTATACTATTACTATTGTAGTCTGTAAAATATGGACCTTATCTACAAAGTTAATGTCTTCTGTGTGCTCCTCTGTGGCTCAGAATGTTGGCACATGGCCTATTTCAACCTACTCAGGACTTGCGTTGTTGCTCTGCATAAAATCTGTCATATTTCTTATAGCATATATCCTATAGAATGATGTAGATTTTCTGCTAAGGGATATAAATCTGCTTGGAGTCTATTATTTAAATACAAAATAAAATTGAATGGCTACTCAGAGTGGCGCTCTCTTCTCTCCTCGCTGGCTGTAGTATTTTGTGCAGTCCACAGTGTTTCGCTTCTAGCCACATATCATGTGCGTTTGATGCGTTGTATGTTTGGTTTGTTGTACAAAAATATAGTACCCATCAAATGTGATTTTTGAGATTCGTAAAAACATTTCGACGTGAACTGAATGCAATAGATGAGGCACATTATAGAACGTGATAGAATGTATTGCCAGTGACATGACGCATATTTGGAACAGTGTAGCTGGCAGTGATTTTTTGTCATTTAATTTTAACGTAACACAAGTGGCTGCACACAAACGTGGCTATTTTGTAAATTGATCAGCATTGTGCATAAACACATTTTAAAACTGCTGAATTTATGTTATTTTGACCAGACTTTTGAATTGTTTAATAGGTATAGACTTGTGAATTGTTTAATATGTATTCACCAAATGGTGATACTTATAAAATCACACACGTTTGTCAAGCTTTAATCTGAATGCGACGAGACAAACTGAAGGTTGAAAACATGATGTGGAGACAGAGAATAAGATAAGTGACTATACTTAATCATGACTGGTTAGTCTGTTATGTGTTATTTCTGAATGTGTGCCATTGACATTTTGCTCGTTCTCGTGTTATGTCATAGACATGTGTATCGGAATGTAGTGAATATTGTGGTGGGATATCTAAACCAGACTCTCAGACTCAGATCTTTGACTTGATATGGGAATTGGGGCGATGGAGTATTGGTGATATGTATGCAGTTCAAAGGTGGCTTTGTTTCCTCACTATGTATCTCACTCCCTACCTCCCTTCTTCTCTCTCTGTCTAACACTCTAATTCCCTCCCTCCCTCTCTCCCTCCCTCCCTCTCTCTGTCTCACCACTCACTCTCTCTCTCTCATCCTCTTACTCTGTCTGTCTGCCTGTCTCCCTTTCTCACTCGCTGTCTTGCCCTCTCTCTCACCTTCTCTCTCTCTCTCTGTCTACATGTTCTCTCTTCTCTCATAATAGGCCGATTCCGATGAGTTCGGTATGCATTATGATACTTTTTGGTATGCCCGATCGATTGAAGAGGTTTCATGATCATTGAAGGTCAAAGCCATAAGGTTTTTCCTAAAATTGCAATGATTTGCCAATGCTACTGTCCTTGGAGCTATAATTTTTCAATACAACTGTTCTTTGACATATTTGTCTTGTGTGGAGCGCTGTAGCGAAGCGGTAAGAGCTCCTCTCTCTCGACTGATAAAACGCGGGTTTGATTCCTGTGTGGCAGTGTCGAACCTTACGCAAGCTTGAAAACTCTACATTGCTTCAATTCTTTCAGCTGCACAAATGACTACCTGGCTATTAATAGTGGTGGATATTTGTATACGAATCGTCTTCGCGGATTAGTTTCAACTTGGTTGAATGCTTCACATAGAAGTCGTGATAGTGTTTCTTTAACATTTTTGCGAGGGAGTAAAGTCTAAAACGCTTTGAGCAGTCCTCAGGACTGGATACTGCGCTATGTAAGAATTTACCTTGTTTCATTGTGATAGAACAATTGATGATTTACTAAAATACATACCTAGTTTCTGCATGATGTCCAGGTCAGTTAAGTCAGATAAATGTGTTATCAGAAATGCCAGTTTGAATTTAATAACTAGGATTGAAAAAAGTTAATAAAAACAAATATACAAAACATAGCAATTAGCAACATGCACGGTATAACCGTGTCAAAATTCGGCATCTTTGGATCTTACCTTTGTCTAATTTTGTAATTTACTAATTTTATCAATATATTTATTATTTTGATAACTGGAGAAACTAGTATTATACTATTATTATTGTAGTCTGTAAAATATGGACCTTATCTACAAAGTTAATGTCTTCTGTGTGCTCCTCTGTGGCTCAGAATGTTGGCACATGGCCTATTTCAACCTACACAGGACTTGCGTTGTTGCTCTGCATAAAATCTGTCATATTTCTTATAGCATATATCCTATAGAATGATGTAGATTTTTTGCTAAGGGATATAAATCTGCTTGGAGTCTATTATTTAAATACAAAATAAAATTGAATGGCTACTCAGAGTGGCGCTCTCTTCTCTCCTCGCTGGCTGTAGTATTTTGTGCAGTCCACAGTGTTTCGCCTCTGGCCACATACCATGTGCGTTTGATGTGTTGTATGTTTGGTTTGTTGTACACAAATATAGTACCCATCAAATGTGATTTTTGAGATTCGTAAAAACATTTCGACGTGAACTGAATGCAATAGATGAGGCACATTATAGAACGTGATAGAATGTATTGCCAGTGACATGACGCATATTTGGAACAGTGTAGCTGGTAGTGATTTTTTGTCATTTAATTTTAACGTAACACAAGTGGCTGCACACAAACGTGGCTATTTTGTAAATTGATCAGCATTGTGCATAAACACATTTCAAAACTGCTGAATTTATGTTATTTTGACCAGACTTTTGAATTGTTTAATAGGTATAGACTTGTGAATTGTTTAATATGTATTCACCAAATGGTGATACTTATAAAATCACACACGTTTGTCAAGCTTTAATCTGAATGCGACGAGACAAACTGAAGGTTGAAAACATGATGTGGAGACAGAGAATAAGATAAGTGACTATACTTAATCATGACTGGTTAGTCTGTTATGTGTTATTTCTGAATGTGTGCCATTGACATTTTGCTCGTTCTCGTGTTATGTCATAGACATGTGTATCGGAATGTAGTGAATATTGTGGTGGGATATCTAAACCAGACTCTCAGACTCAGATCTTTGACTTGATATGGGAATTGGGGCGATGGAGTATTGGTGATATGTATGCAGTTCAAAGGTGGCTTTGTTTCCTCACTATGTATCTCACTCCCTACCTCCCTTCTTCTCTCTCTGTCTAACACTCTAATTCCCTCCCTCCCTCTCTCCCTCCCTCCCTCTCTCTGTCTCACCACTCACTCTCTCTCTCTCTCATCCTCTTACTCTGTCTGTGTGCCTGTCTCCCTTTCTCACTCGCTGTCTTGCCCTCTCTCTCACCTTCTCTCTCTCTCTCTGTCTACATGTTCTCTCTTCTCTCATAATAGGCCGATTCCGATGAGTTCGGTATGCATTATGATACTTTTTGGTATGCCCGATCGATTGAAGAGGTTTCATGATCATTGAAGGTCAAAGCCATAAGGTTTTTACTAAAATTGCAATGATTTGCCAATGCTACTGTCCTTGGAGCTATAATTTTCAAATACAACTGTTCTTTGACATATTTGTCTTGTGTGGAGCGCTGTAGCGAAGCGGTAAGAGCTCCAGCCTCTCGACTGATAAAACGCGGGTTTGATTCCTGTGTGGCAGTGTCGAACCTTAGGCAAGTTTGAAAAATCTACATTGCTTCAATTCTTTCAGCTGCACAAATGACTACCTGGCTATTAATAGTGGTGGATATTTGTATACGAATCGTCTTCGCGGATTAGTTTCAACTTGGTTGAATGCTTCACATAGAAGTCGAGATAGTGTTTCTTTAACATTTTTGCGAGGGAGTAAAGTCTAAAACGCTTTGAGCAGTCCTCAGGACTGGATACTGCGCTATGTAAGAATTTACCTTGTTTCATTGTGATAGAACAATTGATGATTTACTAAAATACATACCTTGTTTCTGCATGATGTCCAGGTCAGTTAACTCAGATAAATGTGTCATCAGAAATGCCAGTTTGAATTTAATAACTAGGATTGAAAAAAGTTAATAAAAACAAATATACGAAACATAGCAATTAGCAACATGCACGGTATAACCGTGTCAAAATTCGGCATCTTTGGATCTTACCTTTGTCTAATTTTGTAATTTACAAATTTTATCAATATATTTATTATTTTGATATCTGGAGAAACTAGTATTATACTATTATTATTGTAGTCTGTAAAATATGGACCTTATCTACAAAGGTAATGTCTTCTGTGTGCTCCTCTGTGGCTCAGAATGTTGGCACATGGCCTATTTCAACCTACACAGGACTTGCGTTGTTGCTCTGCATAAAATCTGTCATATTTCTTATAGCATATATCCTATAGAATGATATAGATTTTTTGCTAAGGGATATCAATCTGCTTGGAGTCTATTATTTAAATACAAAATAAAATTGAATGGCTACTCAGAGTGGCGCTCTCTTCTCTCCTCGCTGGCTGTAGTATTTTGTGCAGTCCACAGTGTTTCTCCTCTGGCCACATACCATGTGCGTTTGATGTGTTGTATGTTTGGTTTGTTGTACACAAATATAGTACCCATCAAATGTGATTTTTGAGATTCGTAAAAACATTTCGACGTGAACTGAATGCAATAGATGAGGCACATTATAGAACGTGATAGAATGTATTGCCAGTGACATGACGCATATTTGGAACAGTGTAGCTGGCAGTGATTTTTTGTCATTTAATTTTAACGTAACACAAGTGGCTGCACACAAACGTGGCTATTTTGTAAATTGATCAGCATTGTGCATAAACACATTTAAAAACTGCTGAATTTATGTTATTTTGACCAGACTTTTGAATTGTTTAATAGGTATAGACTTGTGAATTGTTTAATATGTATTCACCAAATGGTGATACTTATAAAATCACACACGTTTGTCAAGCTTTAATCTGAATGCGACGAGACAAACTGAAGGTTGAAAACATGATGTGGAGACAGAGAATAAGATAAGTGACTATACTTAATCATGACTGGTTAGTCTGTTATGTGTTATTTCTGAATGTGTGCCATTGACATTTTGCTCGTTCTCGTGTTATGTCATAGACATGTGTATCGGAATGTAGTGAATATTGTGGTGGGATATCTAAACCAGACTCTCAGACTCAGATCTTTGACTTGATATGGGAATTGGGGCGATGGAGTATTGGTGATATGTATGCAGTTCAAAGGTGGCTTTGTTTCCTCACTATGTATCTCACTCCCTACCTCCCTTCTTCTCTCTCTGTCTAACACTCTAATTCCCTCCCTCCCTCTCTCCCTCCCTCCCTCTCTCTGTCTCACCACTCACTCTCTCTCTCTCTCATCCTCTTACTCTGTCTGTCTGCCTGTCTCCCTTTCTCACTCGCTGTCTTGCCCTCTCTCTCACCTTCTCTCTCTCTCTCTGTCTACATGTTCTCTCTTCTCTCATAATAGGCCGATTCCGATGAGTTCGGTATGCATTATGATACTTTTTGGTATGCCCGATCGATTGAAGAGGTTTCATGATCATTGAAGGTCAAAGCCATAAGGTTTTTCCTAAAATTGTAATGATTTGCCAATGCTACTGTCCTTGTAGCTATAATTTTTCAATACAACTGTTCTTTGACATATTTGTCTTGTGTGGAGCGCTGTAGCGAAGCGGTAAGAGCTCCTGTCTCTCGACTGATAAAACGCGGGTTTGATTCCTGTGTGGCAGTGTCGAACCTTAGGCAAGTTTGAAAACTCTACATTGCTTCAATTCTTTCAGCTGCACAAATGACTACCTGGCTATTAATAGTGGTGGATATTTGTATACGAATCGTCTTCGCGGATTAGTTTCAACTTGGTTGAATGCTTCACATAGAAGTCGTGATAGTGTTTCTTTAACATTTTTGCGAGGGAGTAAAGTCTAAAACGCTTTGAGCAGTCCTCAGGACTGGATACTGCGCTATGTAAGAATTTACCTTGTTTCATTGTGATAGAACAATTGATGATTTACTAAAATACATACCTTGTTTCTGCATGATGTCCAGGTCAGTTAACTCAGATAAATGTGTCATCAGAAATGCCAGTTTGAATTTAATAACTAGGATTGAAAAAAGTTAATAAAAACAAATATACAAAACTTAGCAATTAGCAACATGCACGGTATAACCGTGTCAAAATTCGGCATCTTTGGATCTTACCTTTGTCTAATTTTGTAATTTACTAATTTTATCAATATATTTATTATTTTGATATCTGGAGAAACTAGTATTATACTATTATTATTGTAGTCTGTAAAATATGGACCTTATCTACAAAGTTAATGTCTTCTGTGTGCTCCTCTGTGGCTCAGAATGTTGGCACATGGCCTATTTCAACCTACACAGGACTTGCGTTGTTGATCTGCATAAAATCTGTCATATTTCTTATAGCATATATCCTATAGAATGATGTAGATTTTTTGCTAAGGGATATAAATCAGCTTGGAGTCTATTATTTAAATACAAAATAAAATTGAATGGCTACTCAGAGTGGCGCTCTCTTCTCTCCTCGCTGGCTGTAGTATTTTGTGCAGTCCACAGTGTTTCTCCTCTGGCCACATACCATGTGCGTTTGATGTGTTGTATGTTTGGTTTGTTGTACACAAATATAGTACCCATCAAATGTGATTTTTGAGATTCGTAAAAACATTTCGACGTGAACTGAATGCAATAGATGAGGCACATTATAGAACGTGATAGAATGTATTGCCAGTGACATGACGCATATTTGGAACAGTGTAGCTGGCAGTGATTTTTTGTCATTTAATTTTAACAACACAAGTGGCTGCACACAAACGTGGCTATTTTCGGAATTGATCAGCATTGTGCATAAAACACATTTAAAAACTGCTGAATTTATGTTATTTTGTCCAGACGTTTGAACTGTTTAATAGGTATAGACTTGTGAATTGTTTAATATGTATTCACCAAATGGTGATACTTATAAAATCACACACGTTTGTCAAGCTTTAATCTGAATGCGACGAGACAAACTGGAAGGTTGGAAAACATGATGTGAGACAGAGAATAAAAGATAAGTGACTATACTTAATCATGACTGTTAGTCTGTTATGTGTTATTTCTGAATGTGTGCCATTGACATTTTGCTCTCGTTCGTGTTAAGTGTCACAGACATGTGTATCGGAATGCAGTGAATATTGTGGTGGATTCAAACCAGGACTCTCAGACCTCAGATCTTTGACTCTGATATGGAATCACATGTGGAGTATTGCGATATGTATGCAGTTCAGCAGGAGCCTGAGCCTCACTATGTATCTCTAATTCCCTCCCTCCCTTCTCTCTCTGTCTATTTCTCTAATTCCTTCCCTCCCTCTCACCCTCTCTACCTCTCTCTCTCTCAACACTCTCTCTCTCTCTCATCCTCTGAGTCTGTCTGTCTGTCTGTCTACCTTTCTCACTCGCTCTCTTGCCCTCTCTCCCACCTTCTCATTCTCTCTCTCTGTCTACATATTCTCTCGTCTCTCATAATAGGCCGATTCCGATGAGTTCGGTATGCATTATGATACTTTTTGGTATGCCAGATCGATTAAAGAGGTTTCATAATCATCGAAGGTCAAGGCCATAAGGTTTTTCCTAAAATTGCAATGATTTGCCAAAGCTACTGTCCTTGGAGCTATCATTTTCCAATACAACTGTTCTTTGACATACTTGTCTTGTGTGGAGCGCAGTAGCGCATCGGTAAGAGCTCCAGACTCTCGACTGATAAAACGCGGGTTTGAATCCTGTGTGGCGGTGTCGAACCTTGGGCAAGTTTGAAAACTCTACATTGCTTCAATTCTTTCAGCTGCACAAATGACTTCCTGGCTATCAACAGTGGTGGATATTTGTATACGAATCATATTCGCGGATTAGTTTCAACCTGGTTGAATGCTTCACAGAGAAGACGTGATAGTGTTTCTTTAACAGTTTTGCGAGGGAGTAAAGTCTAAAACGGTTTGAGCAGTCCTGAGGACTGGATACTGTGCTATATAAGAATTTACCTTGTTTCATTGTGATAGAACAAGTTATGATTTACTAAAGTACATACCTTGTTTCTGCATGATGTCCAGGTCTATTAACTCAGGTAAATGTGTCATCAGAAATGCCAGTTTGAATTTAATAACTAGGATTGAACAAAGTTAGTAAAATCAAATATACAGAACAATGCAATTAGCAACATGCACGGTATAACCGTGTCAAAATGTCGGCATCTTGGGATCTTACCTTTGTCTAATTTTGTAATTTACTAATTTTATAAATATATTTATTATTTTCATATCTGAAAAAACTACTATTATACTATTATTATTGTAGTCTGTAAAATATGGACCTTATCTACCAGGGTAATGTCCTCTGTGTGCTCCTGTGTGGCTCAGAATGTTGGCACATGGCCTATTTCAACCTACACAGGACTTGCGTTGTTGCTCTGCATAAAATCTGTCATATTTCTTATATCATATATCCTATAGAATTCTATAGATTTTTTGCTAAGGGATATCAATCTGCTTGGAGTCTATTATTTAAATACAAAATAAAATTGAATGGCTACTCACAGTGGAGCTCTCTTTTCTCCTCGCTGTCTGTAGTATTTTGTGCAGTCCTCAGTGTTTCGCTTCTGGCCACATACCATGTGCGTTTGTTGTGTTGTATGTTTGGTTTGTTGTACAAAAATATAGTACCCATCAAATGTGATTTTTGAGATTCGTAAAAACATTTCGACGTGAACTGAATGCAATAGATGAGGCACATTATAGAACGTGATAAAATGTATTGCCAGTGACATGACGCATATTTGGAACAGTGTAGCTGGCAGTGATTTGTTGTCATTTAATTTTAACGTAACACAAGTGGCTGCACACAAACGTGGCTATTTTGTAAATTGATCAGCATTGTGCATAAACACATTTTAAAACTGCTGAAGGTATGTTATTTTGATCAGACTTTTGAATTGTTTAATAGGTATAGACTTGTGAATTGTTTAATATGTATTCACCAAATGGTGATACTTAAAAAATCACACACGTTTGTCAAGCTTTAATCTGAATGCGACGAGACAAACTGAAGGTTGACAACATGATGTGGAGACAGAGAAAGAGATAAGTGCCTATACTTAATCTTGACTAGTTAGTCTGTTATGTGTTATTTCTGAATGTGTGCCATTGACATATTGCTCGATCTCGTGTTATGTCATAGACATGTGTATCGGAATGTACTGAATATTGTGGTGGGATGACTAAACCAGACTCTCAGACTCAGATCTTTGACTTGATATGGGAATTGGGGCGAGGGAGTATTGGTGATATGTATGCAGTTCAAAGGTGGCTTTGTTTCCTCACTATGTCTCTCACTCCCTACATCCCTTCTTCTCTCTCTGTCTAACTCTCTAATTACCTACCTCCCTCTCACCCTCTCTCCCTCTCTCTGTTTCACCACTCTCTCTCTCTCACCCTCTGAGTCTGTCTGCCTGTCTATCTCCCTTTCTCACTCGCTCTCTTGCCCTCTCTCTCACCTTCTCACTCTCTCACTCTGTCTACATATTCTCTCTTCTCTCATAATAGGCCGATTCCGATGAGTTATGTATGCATTATGATACTTTTTGGTATGCCCGATCGATTAAAGAGGTTTCATGATCATCGAAGGTCAAGGCCATAAGGTTTTTTCTAAAATTGCAATGATTTGACAATGCTACTGTCCTTGGAGCAATCATTTTCCAATACAACTGTTCTTTGACATATTTGTCTTGTGTGGAGCGCAGTAGCGCATCGGTAAGGGCTCCAGACTCTAGACTGATAAAACGCGGGTTTGAATCCTATGTGGCGGTGTCGAAACTTGGGCAAGTTTGAAAACTCTACATTGCTTCAATTCTTTCAGCTGCACAAATGACTACCTGGCTATCAACAGTGGTGGATATTTGTATACGAATCATATTCGCGGATTAGTTTCAACCTGGTTGAATGCTTCACAGAGAAGTCGTGATAGTGTTTCTTTAACAGTTTTGCGAGGGAGTAAAGTCTAAAACGGTTTGAGCAGTCCTGAGGACAGGATACTGCGCTATATAAGAATTTACCTTGTTTCATTGTGATAGAACAATTGATGATTTACTAAAATACATACCTTGTTTCTGCATGATGTCCAGGTCAGTTAACTCAGGTAAATGTGTCATCACAAATGCCAGTTTGAATTTAATAACTAGGATTGAACAAAGTTAGTAAAATCAAATATACAGAACAATGCAATTAGCAACATGCACGGTATAACCGTGTCAAAATGTCGGTATCTTTGGATCTTACCTTTGTCTAATTTTGTAATTTCTTAATTTTATCAATATATTTATTATTTTGATATCTGAAAAAAACTAGTATTATACTATTATTATTGTAGTCTGTGAAATATGGACCTTATCTACCAGGGTAATGTCTTCTGTGTGCTCCTCTGTGGCTCAGAATGTTGGCACATGGCCTATTTCAACCTACACAGGACTTGCGTTGTTGCTCTGCATAAAATCTGTCATATTTCTTATAGCATATATCCTGTAGAATGATATAGATTTTTTGCTGAGGGATATCAATCAGCTTGGAGTCTATTATTTAAATACAAAATAAAATTGAATGGCTACTCACAGTGGCGCACTCTTCTCTCCTCGCTGGCAGTAATATTTTTTGCAGTCCACAGTGTTTCGCTTCTGGCCACATACCATGTGCGTTTGTTGTGTTGTATGTTTAGTTTGTTGTACACAAATATAGTACCCTTCAAATGTGATTTTTGAGATTCATAAAAACATTTCTACGTGAACTGAATGCAATAGATGAGGCACATTATAGAACGTAATAGAATGTATTGCCAGTGACATGACGCAAATTTGGAACAGTGTAGCTGGCAGTGATTTTTTTTCATTTAATTTTAACGTAACACAAGTGGCTGCACACAAACGTGGCTATTTTGTAAATAGATCAGCATTGTGCATAAACACATTTTAAAACTGCTGAATTTATGTTATTTTGACCAGACTTTTGAATTGTTTAATAGGTATAGACTTGTGAATTGTTTAATATGTATTCACCAAATGGTGATACTTAAAAAATCACACACGTTTGTCAAGCTTTAATCTGAATGCGACGAGACAAACTGAAGGTTGACAACATGATATGGAGACAGAGAATGAGATAAGTGCCTATACTTAATCATGACTGGTTAGTCTGTTGTGTGTTATTTCTGAATGTGTGCCGTTGACATATTGCTTGATCTCGTGTTATATCATAGACATGTGTATCGGAATGTAGTGAATATTGTGGTGGGATGTCTAAACCAGACTCTCAGACTCAGATCTTTGACTTGATATGGGAATTGGGGCGAGGGAGTATTGGTGATATGTATGCAGTTCAAAGGTGGCTTTGTTTCCTCACTATGTCTCTCACTCTCTACCTCCCTTCTTCTCTCTCTGTCTAACACTCTAATTCCCTCCCTCCCTCTCACCCTCTCACCCTCTCTCCCTCTCTCTGTCTCACCACTCTCTCTCTCTCTCATCCTCTGAGTCTGTCTATCTGTCTGTCTCCCTTTCTCACTTGCTATCTTGCCCTCTCTCTCACCTTCTCACTCTCTCTCTCTGTCTACATATTCTCTCTTCTCTCATAATAGGCCGATTCCGATGAGTTATGTATGCATTATGATACTTTTTGGTATGCCCGATCGATTAAAGAGGTTTCATGATCATCGAAGGTCAAGGCCATAAGGTTTTTCCTAAAATTGCAATGATTTGACAATGCTACTGTCCTTGGAGCAATCATTTTCCAATACAACTGTTCTTTGACATATTTGTCTTGTGTGGAGCGCAGTAGCGCATCGGTAAGGGCTCCAGACTCTAGACTGATAAAACGCGGGTTTGAATCCTATGTGGCGGTGTCGAAACTTGGGCAAGTTTGAAAACTCTACATTGCTTCAATTCTTTCAGCTGCACAAATGACTACCTGGCTATCAACAGTGGTGGATATTTGTATACGAATCATATTCGCGGATTAGTTTCAACCTGGTTGAATGCTTCACAGAGAAGTCGTGAGAGTGTTTCTTTAACAGTTTTGCGAGGGAGTAAAGTCTAAAACGGTTTGAGCAGTCCTGAGGACAGGATACTGCGCTATATAAGAATTTACCTTGTTTCATTGTGATAGAACAATTGATGATTTACTAAAATACATACCTTGTTTCTGCATGATGTCCAGGTCAGTTAACTCAGGTAAATGTGTCATCACAAATGCCAGTTTGAATTTAATAACTAGGATTGAACAAAGTTAGTAAAATCAAATATACAGAACAATGCATTTAGCAACATGCACGGTATAACCGTGTCAAAATGTCGGTATCTTTGGATCTTACCTTTATCTAATTTTTTAATTTTTTAATTTTATCAATATATTTATTATTTTGATATCTGAAAAAAACTAGTATTATACTATTATTATTGTAGTCTGTGAAATATGGACCTTATCTACCAGGATAATGTCTTCTGTGTCCTCTGTGGCTCAGAATGTTGGCACATGGCCTATTTCAACCTACACAGGACTTGCGTTGTTGCTCTGCATAAAATCTGTCATATTTCTTATAGCATATATCCTGTAGAATGATATAGATTTTTTGCTGAGGGATATCAATCAGCTTGGAGTCTATTATTTAAATACAAAATAAAATTGAATGGCTACTCACAGTGGCGCACTCTTCTCTCCTCGCTGGCAGTAATATTTTGTGCAGTCCACAGTGTTTCGCTTCTGGCCACATACCATGTGCGTTTGTTGTGTTGTATGTTTAGTTTGTTGTACACAAATATAGTTCCCTTCAAATGTGATTTTTGAGAATCATAAAAACATTTCTACGTGAACTGAATGCAATAGATGAGGCACATTATAGAACGTAATAGAATGTATTGCCAGTGACATGACGCAAATTTGGAACAGTGTAGCTGGCAGTGATTTTTTTTCATTTAATTTTAACGTAACACAAGTGGCTGCACACAAACGTGGCTATTTTGTAAATTGATCAGCATTGTGCATAAACACATTTTAAAACTGCTGAATTTATGTTATTTTGACCAGACTTTTGAATTGTTTAATAGGTATAGACTTGTGAATTGTTTAATATGTATTCACCAAATGGTGACACTTAAAAAATCACACACGTGTGTCAAGCTTTAATCTGAATGCGACGAGACAAACTGAAGGTTGACAACATGATATGGAGACAGAGAATGAGATAAGTGCCTATACTTAATCATGACTGGTTAGTCTGTTGTGTGTTATTTCTGAATGTGTGCCGTTGACATATTGCTTGATCTCGTGTTATATCATAGACATGTGTATCGGAATGTAGTGAATATTGTGGTGGGATGTCTAAACCAGACTCTCAGACTCAGATCTTTGACTTGATATGGGAATTGGGGCGAGGGAGTATTGGTGATATGTATGCAGTTCAAAGGTGGCTTTGTTTCCTCACTATGTCTCTCACTCTCTACCTCCCTTCTTCTCTCTCTGTATAACACTCTAATTCCCTCCCTCCCTCTCACCCTCTCACCCTCTCTCCCTCTCTCTGTCTCACCACTCTCTCTCTCTCCCATCCTCTGAGTCTGTCTATCTGTCTGTCTACCTTTCTCACTTGCTATCTTGCCCTCTTTCTCACCTTCTCACTCTCTCTCTCTGTCTTCATATTCTCTCTTCTCTCATAATAGGCCGATTCCGACGAGTTCGGTATGCATTATGATACTTTTTGGTATGCCCGAACGATTAAAGAGGTTTCATGATCATCGAAGGTCAAGGCCATAAGATTTTTCCTAAAATTGTAATGATTTGCCAATGCTACTGTCCTTGGAGCTATCATTTTCCAATATAACTGTTCTTTGACATATTTGTCTTCTGTGGAGCGCAGTAGCCCATCGGTAAGAGCTCAAGACTCTCGACTGATAAAACGCGGGTTTGAATCCTGTGTGGCGGTGTCGAACCTTGGGCAAGTTTAAAAACTCTGCATTGCTTCAATTCTTTCAGCTGCACAAATGACTACCTGACTATCAACAGTGGTGGATATTTGTATACGAATCATCTTCGCGGATTAGTTTCAACCTGGTTGAATGCTTCACAGAGAAGTCGTGATAGTGTTTTTTAACATTTTTGCCAGGGAGTAAAGTCTAAAACGGTTTGAGCAGTCCTGAGGACTGGATACTGCGCTATATAAGAATTTACCTTGTTTCATTGTGATAGAACAATTGATGATTTACTAAAATACATACCTTGTTTCTGCATAATGTCTAGGTCAGTTAACTTAGGTAAATGTGTCATCAGAAATGCCAGTTTGAATTTAATAACTAGTATTGAAAAAAGTTAGTAAAATCAAATATACAGAACAATGCAATTAGCAACATGCACGGTATAACCGTTTCAAAATGTCGGCATCTTTGGATCTTACCATTGTCTAATTTTGTAATTTACTAATTTTATCAATATATTTATTATTTTGATATCTGAAAAAAACTAGTATTATACTATTATTATTGTAGTCTGTAAAATATGGACCTTATCTACCAGGGTAATGTCCTGTGTGTGCTCCTGTGTGGCTCAGAATGTTGGCACATGGCCTATTTCAACTTACACAGGACTTGCGTTGTTGCTCTGCATAAAATCTGTCATATTTCTTATAGCATATATCCTATAGAATTCTATAGATTTTTTGCTAAGGGATATCAATCTGCTTGGAGTCTATTATTTAAATACAAAATAAAATTTAATGGCTACTCACTGTGACGCTCTTTTCTCTCCTCGCTGGCTGTAGTATTTTGTGCAGTCCACAGTGTTTCGCTTCTGGCCACATACCATGTGCGTTTGTTGTGTTGTATGTTTGGGTTGTTGTACAAAAATATAGTACCCATCAAATGTGATTTTTTAGATTCGTAAAAACATTTCGACGTGAACTGAATGCAATAGATGAGGCACATTATAGAACGTGATAGAATGTATTGCCAGTAACATGACGCATATTTGGAACAGTGTAGCTGGAGTGATTTTTTGTCATTTAATTTTAACGTAACACAAGTGGCCGTACACAAAAGTGGCTATTTTGTAAATTATTCAGCATTGTGCATAAACACATTTTAAATTTGCTGAAGGTATGTTATTTTGACCAGACTTTTGAATTGTTTAATAGGTATAGACTTGTGAATTGTTTAATATGTATTCACCAAAGGTTATACTTAAAAAATCACACACGTTTGTCAAGCTTTAATCTGAATGCGACGAGACAAACTGAAGGTTGACAACATGATGTGGAGACAGAGAATGAGATAAGTGCCTATACTTAATCATGACTGGTTAGTCTGTTATGTGTTATTTCTGAATGTGTGCCATTGACATATTGCTCGATCTCGTGTTATGTCATAAACATGTCTATCGGAATGTAGTGAATATTGTGGTGGGATGTCTAAACCAGACTCTCAGACTCAGATCTTTGACTTGATATGGGAATTGGGGCGAGGGAGTATTGGTGATATGTATGCAGTTCAAAGGTGGCTTTGTTTCCTAACTATGTCTCTCACTCCCTACCTCCCTTCTTCTCTCTCTGTCTATTTCTCTAATTACCTCCCTCCCTCTCACCCTCTCTCTGTCTCAACACTCTCTCTCTCTCATCCTCTGAGTCTGTCTGTCTGTCTGTCTACCTTTCTCACTCGCTCTCTTGCCCTCTCTCTCACCTTCTCACTCTCTCTGTCTCTGTCTACATATTCTCTCTTCTCTCATAATAGGCCGATTCCGATGAGTTCGACATGCATTATGATACTTTTTGGTATGCCCGATCGATTAAAGAGGTTTCATAATCATCGAAGGTCAAGGCCATAAGGTTTTTCCTAAAATTGCAATGATTTGCCAATTCTACTGTCCTTGGAGCTATCATTTTCCAATACAACTGTTCTTTGACATATTTGTCTTGTTTGGAGCGCAGTAGCGCATCGGTAAGAGCTCCAGACTCTCGACTGATAAAACGCGGGTTTAAATCCTATGTGGCGGTGTCGAACCTTGGGAAAGTTTGAAAACTCTACATTGCTTCAATTCTTTCAGCTGCACAAATGACTACCTGGCTATCAACAGTGGTGGATATTTGTATACGAATCATCTTCGCGGATTAGTTTCAACCTGGTTGAATGCTTCACAGTGAAGTCGTGATAGTGTTTCTTTAACAGTTTTGCGAGGAGTAAAGTCTAAAACGGTTTGAGCAGTCCTGAGGACTGGACACTGCGCTATATAAGAATTTACCTTGTTTCATTGTGATAGAACAATTGATGATTTACTAAAATACATACCTTGTTTCTGCATGATGTCTAGGTCAGTTAGCTCAGGTAAATGTGTCATCAGAAATGCCAGTTTGAATTTAATAACTAGTATTGAAAAAAGTTAGTAAAATCAAATATACAGAACAATGCAATTAGCAACATGCACGGTATAACCGTGTCAAAATGTCGGCATCTTTGGATCTTACCTTTGTCTAATTTTGTAATTTACTAATTTTATCAATATATTTATTATTTTGATATCTGAAAAAACTAGTATTATACTATTATTATTGTAGTCTGTAAAATATGGACCTTATCTACCAGGGTAATGTCCTCTGTGTGCTCCTGTGTGGCTCAGAATGTTGGCACATGGCCTATTTCAACCTACACAGGACTTGCGTTGTTGCTCTGCATAAAATCTGTCATATTTCTTATAGCATATATCCTATAGAATTCTATAGATTTTTTGCTAAGGGATATCAATCTGCTTGGAGTCTATTATTTAAATACAAAATAAAATTGAATGGCTACTCACAGTGGCGCTCTCTTCTCTCCTCGCTGGCTGTAGTAGTTTGTGCAGTCCACAGTGTTTCGCTTCTGGCCACATACCATGTGCGTTTGTTGTGTTTTATGTTTGGTTTGTTGTACAAAAATATAGTACCCATCAAATGTGATTTTTGAGATTCGTAAAAACATTTCGACGTGAACTGAATGCAATAGATGAGGCACATTATAGAACGTGATAGAATGTATTGCCAGTGACATGACGCATATTTGGAACAGTGTAGCTGGCAGTGATTTTTTGTCATTTAATTTTAACGTAACACAAGTGGCTGCACACAAACGTGGCTATTTTGTAAATTGATCAGCATTGTGCATATACACATTTTAAAACTGCTGACGGTATGTTATTTTGATCAGACTTTTGAATTGTTTAATAGGTATAGACTTGTGAATTGTTTAATATGTATTCACCAAATGGTGATACTTAAAAAATCACACACGTTTGTCAAGCTTTAATCTGAATGCGACGAGACAAACTGAAGGTTGACAACATGATGTGGAGACAGAGAATGAGATAAGTGCCTATACTTAATCATGACTGGTTAGTCTGTTGTGTGTTATTTCTGAATGTGTGCCGTTGACATATTGCTTGATCTCGTGTTATATCATAGATATGTGTATCGGAATGTAGTGAATATTGTGGTGGGATGTCTAAACCAGACTCTCAGACTCAGATCTTTGACTTGATATGGGAATTGGGGCGAGGGAGTATTGGTGATATGTATGCAGTTCAAAGGTGGCTTTGTTTCCTCACTATGTCTCTCACTCTCTACCTCCCTTCTTCTCTCTCTGTCTAACACTCTAATTCCCTCCCTCCCTCTCACCCTCTCACCCTCTCACCCTCTCTCCCTCTCTCTGTCTCACCACTCTCTCTCTCTCTCATCCTCTGAGTCTGTCTATCTGTCTGTCTCCCTTTCTCACTTGCTATCTTGCCCTCTCTCTCACCTTCTCACTCTCTCTCTCTGTCTACATATTCTCTCTTCTCTCATAATAGGCCGATTCCGAAGAGTTCGGTATGCATTATGATACTTTTTGGTATGCCCGATCGATTAAAGAGGTTTCATGATCATCGAAGGTCAAGGCCATAAGATTTTTCCTAAAATTGTAATGATTTGCCAATGCTACTGTCCTTGAAGCTATCATTTTCCAATACAACTGTTCTTTGACATATTTGTCTTGTGTGGAGCGCAGTAGCCCATCGGTAAGAGCTCAAGACTCTCGACTGATAAAACGCGGGTTTGAATCCAGTGTGGCGGTGTCGAACCTTGGGCAAGTTTGAAAACTCTACATTGCTTCAATTCTTTCAGCTGCACAAATGACTACCTGACTATCAACAGTGGTGGATATTTGTATACGAATCATCTTCGCGGATTAGTTTCAACCTGGTTGAATGCTTCACAGAGAAGTCGTGATAGTGTTTCTTTAACAGTTTTGCGAGGGAGTAAAGTCTAAAACGGTTTGAGCAGTCCTGAGGACTGGATACTGCGCTATATAAGAATTTACCTTGTTTCATTGTGATAGAACAATTGATGATTTACTAAAATACATACCTTGTTTCTGCATGATGTCTAGGTCAGTTAGCTTAGGTAAATGTGTCATCAGAAATGCCAGTTTGAATTTAATAACTAGTATTGAAAAAAGTTAGTAAAATCAAATATACAGAACAATGCAATTAGCAACATGCACGGTATAACCGTGTCAAAATGTCGGCATCTTTGGATCATACCTTTGTCTAATTTTGTAATTTACTAATTTTATCAATATATTTATTATTTTGATATCTGAAAAAAACTAGTATTATACTATTATTATTGTAGTCTGTAAAATATGGACCTTATCTACCAGGGTAATGTCCTGTGTGTGCTCCTGTGTGGCTCAGAATGTTGGCACATGGCCTATTTCAACTTACACAGGACTTGCGTTGTTGCTCTGCATAAAATCTGTCATATTTCTTATAGCATATATCCTATAGAATTCTATAGATTTTTTGCTAAGGGATATCAATCTGCTTGGAGTCTATTATTTAAATACAAAATAAAATTGAATGGCTACTCACTGTGACGCTCTTTTCTCTCCTCGCTGGCTGTAGTATTTTGTGCAGTCCACAGTGTTTCGCTTCTGGCCACATACCATGTGCGTTTGTTGTGTTGTATGTTTGGTTTGTTGTACAAAAATATAGTACCCATCAAATGTGATTTTTTAGATTCGTGAAAACATTTCGACGTGAACTGAATGCAATAGATGAGGCACATTATAGAACGTGATAGAATGTATTGCCAGTAACATGACGCATATTTGGAACAGTGTAGCTGGCAGTGATTTTTTGTCATTTAATTTTAACGTAACACAAGTGGCCGCACACAAAAGTGGCTATTTTGTAAATTGTTCAGCATTGTGCATAAACACATTTTAAATTTGCTGAAGGTATGTTATTTTGACCAGACTTTTGAATTGTTTAATAGGTATAGACTTGTGAATTTTTTAATATGTATTCACCAAAGGTTATACTTAAAAAATCACACACGTTTGTCAAGCTTTAATCTGAATGCGACGAGACAAACTGAAGGTTGACAACATGATGTGGAGACAGAGAATGAGATAAGTGCCTATACTTAATCATGACTGGTTAGTCTGTTATGTGTTATTTCTGAATGTGTGCCATTGACATATTGCTCGATCTCGTGTTATGTCATAGACATGTCTATCGGAATGTAGTGAATATTGTGGTGGGATGTCTAAACCAGACTCTCAGACTCAGATCTTTGACTTGATATGGGAATTGGGGCGAGGGAGTATTGGTGATATGTATGCAGTTCAAAGGTGGCTTTGTTTCCTAACTATGTCTCTCACTCCCTACCTCCCTTCTTCTCTCTCTGTCTATTTCTCTAATTACCTCCCTCCCTCTCACCCTCTCTCTGTCTCAACACTCTCTCTCTCTCATCCTCTGAGTCTGTCTGTCTGTCTGTCTACCTTTCTCACTCGCTCTCTTGCCCTCTCTCTCACCTTCTCACTCCCTCTCTCTGTCTACATATTCTCTCTTCTCTCATAATAGGCCGATTCCGATGAGTTCGACATGCATTATGATACTTTTTGGTAATCCCGATCAATTAAAGAGGTTTCATAATCATCGAAGGTCAAGGCCATAAGGTTTTTCCTAAAATTGCAATGATTTGCCAATGCTACTGTCCTTGGAGCTATCATTTTCCAATACAACTGTTCTTTGACATATTTGTCTTGTGTGGAGCGCAGTAGCGCATCGGTAAGAGCTCCAGATTCTCGACTAATAAAACGCGGGTTTGAATCCAGTGTGGCGGTGTCGAACCTTGGGCAAGTTTGACAACTCTACATTGCTTCAATTCTTTCAGCTGCACAAATGACTACCTGGCTATTAAAAGTGGTGGCTATTTGTATACGAATCATCTTCGCGGATTAGTTTCAACCTGGTTGAATGCTTCACAGAGAAGTCGAGATAGTGTTTCTTTAACAGTTTTGCGAGGGAGTAAAGTCTAAAACGCTTTGAGCAGTCCTGAGGACTGGATACTGCGCTATATAAGAATTTACCTTGTTTCATTGTGATAGAACAATTGATGATTTACTAAAATACATACCTTGTTTCTGCATGATGTGCAGGTCAGTTAACTCAGGTAAATGTGTCATCAGAAATGCCAGTTTGAATTTAATAACTAGGATTGAACAAAGTTAGTAAAATCAAATATACAGAACAATACAATTAGCAACATGCACGGTATAAACGTGTCAAAATTTCGGTATCTTTGGATCTTACCTTTGTCTAATTTTTGTAATTTATAAATTTTATCAATATATTTATTATTTTGATATCTGAAAAAACTAGTATTATACTATTATTATTGTAGTCTGTAAAATATGGACCTTATCTACCAGGGTAATGTCTTCTGTGTGCTCCTGTGTGGCTCAGAATGTTGGCACATGGCCTATTTCAACCTACACAGGACTTGCGTTGTTGCTCTGCATAAAATCTGTCATATTTCTTATAGCATATATCCTATAGAATTCTATAGATTTTATGCTAAGGGATATAAATCTGCTTGGAGTCTATTATTTAAATACAAAATAAAATTGAATGGCTACTCACAGTGGTGCTCTTTTCTCTACTCGCTGGCTGTAGTATTTTGTGCAGTCCACAGTGTTTCGCTTCTGGCCACATACCATGTGCGTTTGTTGTGTTGTATGTTTAGTTTGTTGTACACAAATATAGTACCCTTCAAATGTGATTTTTGAGATTCATAAAAACATTTCTACGTCAACTGAATGCAATAGATGAGGCACATTATAGAACGTAATAGAATGTATTGCCAGTGACATGACGCAAATTTGGAACAGTGTAGCTGGCAGTGATTTTTTGTCATTTAATTTTAAGGTATAGACTTGTGAATTGTTTAATATGTATTCACCAAATGGTGATACTTAAAAAATCACACACGTTTGTCAAGCTTTAATCTGAATGCGACGAGACAAACTGAAGGTTGACAACATGATATGGAGACAGAGAATGAGATAAGTGCCTATACTTAATCATGACTGGTTAGTCTGTTATGTGTTATTTCTGAATGTGTGCCATTGACATATTGCTCGATCTCGTGTTATGTCATAGACATGTCTATCGGAATGTAGTGAATATTGTGGTGGGATGTCTAAACCAGACTCTCAGACTCAGATCTTTGACTTGATATGGGAATTGGGGCGAGGGAGTATTGGTGATATGTATGCAGTTCAAAGGTGGCTTTGTTTCCTAACTATGTCTCTCACTCCCTACCTCCCTTCTTCACTCTCTGTCTATTTCTCTAATTACCTCCCTCCCTCTCACCCTCTCTCTGTCTCAACACTCTCTCTCTCTCTCATCCTCTGAGTCTGTCTGTCTGTCTGTCTACCTTTCTCACTCGCTCTCTTGCCCTCTCTCTCACCTTCTCACTCTCTCTCTCTGTCTACATATTCTCTCTTCTCTCATAATAGGCCGATTCCGATGAGTTCGACATTCATTATGATACTTTTTGGTATTCCCGATCGATTAAAGAGGTTTCATAATCATCGAAGGTCAAGGCCATAAGGTTTTTCCTAAAATTGCAATGATTTGCCAATGCTACTGTCCTTGGAGCTATCATTTTCCAATACAACTGTTCTTTGACATATTTGTCTTGTGTGGAGCGCAGTAGCGCATCGGTAAGAGCTCCAGACTCTCGACTGATAAAACGCGGTTTAAATCCTATGTGGCGGTGTCGAACCTTGGGCAAGTTTGAAAACTCTACATTGCTTCAATTCTTTCAGCTGCACAAATGACTACCTGGCTATCAACAGTGGTGGATATTTGTATACGAATCATCTTCGCGGATTAGTTTCAACCTGGTTGAATGCTTCACAGAGAAGTCGTGATAGTGTTTCTTTAACAGTTTTGCGAGGGAGTAAAGTCTAAAACGGTTTGAGCAGTCCTGAGGAATGGATACTTCTCTATATAAGAATTTACCTTGTTTCATTGTGATAGAACAATTGATGATTTACTAAAATACATACCTTGTTTCTGCACGATGTCCAGGTCAGTTAACTCAGGTAAATGTGTCATCAGAAATGCCAGTTTGAATTTAATAACTAGGATTGAAAAAAGTTAGTAAAATCAAATATACAGAACAATACAATTAGCAACATGCACGGTATAACCGTGTCAAAATGTCGGCATCTTTGGATCTTACCTTTGTCTAATTTTGTAATTTACTAATTTTATCAATATATTTATTATGTTGATATCTGAAAAAACTAGTATTATACTATTATTATTGTAGTCTGTAAAATATGGACCTTATCTACCAGGGTAATGTCCTCTGTGTGCTCCTGTGTGGCTCAGAATGTTGGCACATGGCCTATTTCAACTTACACAGGACTTGCGTTGTTGTTCTGCATAAAATCTGTCATATTTCTTATAGCATATATCCTATAGAATTCTATAGATTTTTTGCTAAGGGATATCAATCTGCTTGGAGTCTATTATTTAAATACAAAATAAAATTGAATGGCTACTCACTGTGGCGCTTTTTTCTCTTCTCGCTGGCTGTAGTATTTTGTGCAGTCCACAGTGTTTCGCTTCTGGCCATATACCATGTGCGTTTGTTGTGTTGTATGTTTGATTTGTTGTCCAAAAATATAGTACCATTCATATGTAATTTTTGAGATTCGTAAAAACATTTTGATGTGTACTGTATGCAATAGATTAGGCACATCATAGAACGTGATAGAATGTATTGCTATTGACATGACTCATATTTTGAACAGTGTAGCTGGCAGTGATTTTTGTCGTTTAATTTCAACGTAACACAAGTGGTCGCACACAAACGTGGCTATTTTGTAAATTGATCAGCATTGTGCATATACACATTTTAAAACTGCTGAAGGTATGTTATTTTGACCAGACTTTTGAATTGTTTAATAGGTATGGACTTGTGAATTGTTTAATATGTATTCACCAAATGGTGATACTTAAAAAATCTCACACGTTTGTCAAGCGTTAATCTGAAAGCGACGAGACAAACTGAAGGTTGACAACATGATGTGGAGACAGAGAATGAGATAAATGCCTATACTTAATCATGACTGGTTAGTCTGTTATGTGTTATTTCTGAATGTGTGCCATTTACATATTGCTCGATCTCGTGTTATGTCATAGACATGTGTATCGGAATGTAGTGAATATTGTGGTGGGATGTCTAAACCAGACTCTCAGACTCAGATCTTTGACTTGATATGGGAATTGGGGCGAGGGAGTATTGGTGATATGTATGCAGTTCAAAGGTGGCTTTGTTTCTTAACTATGTCTCTCACTCCCTACCTCCCTTCTTCACTCTCTGTCTATTTCTCTAATTACCTCCCTCCCTCTCACCCTCTCTCTGTCTCAACACTCTCTCTCTCTCATCCTCTGAGTCTGTCTGTCTGTCTGTCTACCTTTCTCACTCGCTCTCTTGCCCTCTCTCTCACCTTCTCACTCTCTCTCTCTGTCTACATATTCTCTCTTCTCTCATAATAGGCCGATTCCGATGAGTTCGACATGCATTATGATACTTTTTGGTATGCCCGATCGATTAAAGAGGTTTCATAATCATCGAAGGTCAAGGCCATAAGGTTTTTCCTAAAATTGCAATGATTTGCCAATTCTACTGTCCTTGGAGCTATCATTTTCCAATACAACTGTTCTTTGACATATTTGTCTTGTTTGGAGCGCAGTAGCGCATCGGTAAGAGCTCCAGACTCTCGACTGATAAAACGCGGGTTTAAATCCTATGTGGCGGTGTCGAACCTTGGGAAAGTTTGAAAACTCTACATTGCTTCAATTCTTTCAGCTGCACAAATGACTACCTGGCTATCAACAGTGGTGGATATTTGTATACGAATCATCTTCGCGGATTAGTTTCAACCTGGTTGAATGCTTCACAGTGAAGTCGTGATAGTGTTTCTTTAACAGTTTTGCGAGGAGTAAAGTCTAAAACGGTTTGAGCAGTCCTGAGGACTGGACACTGCGCTATATAAGAATTTACCTTGTTTCATTGTGATAGAACAATTGATGATTTACTAAAATACATACCTTGTTTCTGCATGATGTCTAGGTCAGTTAGCTCAGGTAAATGTGTCATCAGAAATGCCAGTTTGAATTTAATAACTAGTATTGAAAAAAGTTAGTAAAATCAAATATACAGAACAATGCAATTAGCAACATGCACGGTATAACCGTGTCAAAATGTCGGCATCTTTGGATCTTACCTTTGTCTAATTTTGTAATTTACTAATTTTATCAATATATTTATTATTTTGATATCTGAAAAAACTAGTATTATACTATTATTATTGTAGTCTGGAAAATACGGACCTTATCTACCAGGGTAATGTCCTCTGTGTGCTCCTGTGTGGCTCAGAATGTTGGCACATGGCCTATTTCAACCTACACAGGACTTGCGTTGTTGCTCTGCATAAAATCTGTCATATTTCTTATAGCATATATCCTATAGAATTCTATAGATTTTTTGCTAAGGGATATCAATCTGCTTGGAGTCTATTATTTAAATACAAAATAAAATTGAATGGCTACTCACAGTGGCGCTCTCTTCTCTCCTCGCTGGCTGTAGTATTTTGTGCAGTCCACAGTGTTTCGCTTCTGGCCACATACCATGTGCGTTTGTTGTGTTGTATATTTGGTTTGTTGTACAAAAATATAGTACCCATCAAATGTGATTTTTTAGATTCGTAAAAACATTTCGACGTGAACTGAATGCAATAGATGAGGCACATTATAGAACGTGATAGAATGTATTGCCAGTGACATGACGCATATTTGGAACAGTGTAGCTGGCAGTGATTTTTTGTCATTTAATTTTAACGTAACACAAGTGGCTGCACACAAACGTGGCTATTTTGTAAATTGATCAGCATTGTGCATAAACACATTTTAAAACTGCTGACGGTATGTTATTTTGATCAGACTTTTGAATTGTTTAATAGGTATAGACTTGTGAATTGTTTAATATGTATTCACCAAATGGTGATACTTAAAAAATCACACACGTTTGTCAAGCTTTAATCTGAATGCGACGAGACAAACTGAAGGTTGACAACATGATGTGGAGACAGAGAATGAGATAAGTGCCTATACTTAATCATGACTGGTTAGTCTGTTGTGTGTTATTTCTGAATGTGTGCCGTTGACATATTGCTTGATCTCGTGTTATATCATAGATATGTGTATCGGAATGTAGTGAATATTGTGGTGGGATGTCTAAACCAGACTCTCAGACTCAGATCTTTGACTTGATATGGGAATTGGGGCGAGGGAGTATTGGTGATATGTATGCAGTTCAAAGGTGGCTTTGTTTCCTCACTATGTCTCTCACTCTCTACCTCCCTTCTTCTCTCTCTGTCTAACACTCTAATTCCCTCCCTCCCTCTCACCCTCTCACCCTCTCACCCTCTCTCCCTCTCTCTGTCTCACCACTCTCTCTCTCTCTCATCCTCTGAGTCTGTCTATCTGTCTGTCTCCCTTTCTCACTTGCTATCTTGCCCTCTCTCTCACCTTCTCACTCTCTCTCTCTGTCTACATATTCTCTCTTCTCTCATAATAGGCCGATTCCGACGAGTTCGGTATGCATTATGATACTTTTTGGTATGCCCGATCGATTAAAGAGGTTTCATGATCATCGAAGGTCAAGGCCATAAGATTTTCCCTAAAATTGTAATGATTTGCCAATGCTACTGTCCTTGGAGCTATCATTTTCCAATACAACTGTTCTTTGACATATTTGTCTTGTGTGGAGCGCAGTAGCCCATCGGTAAGAGCTCAAGACTCTCGACTGATAAAACCCGGGTTTGAATCCAGTGTGGCGGTGTCGAACCTTGGGCAAGTTTGAAAACTCTACATTGCTTCAATTCTTTCAGCTGCACAAATGACTACCTGACTATCAACAGTGGTGGATATTTGTATACGAATCATCTTCGCGGATTAGTTTCAACCTGGTTGAATGCTTCACAGAGAAGTCGTGATAGTGTTTCTTTAACAGTTTTGCGAGGGAGTAAAGTCTAAAACGGTTTGAGCAGTCCTGAGGACTGGATACTGCGCTATATAAGAATTTACCTTGTTTCATTGTGATAGAACAATTGATGATTTACTAAAATACATACCTTTTTTCTGCATGATGTCTAGGTCAGTTAGCTTAGGTAAATGTGTCATCAGAAATGCCAGTTTGAATTTAATAACTAGTATTGAAAAAAGTTAGTAAAATCAAATATACAGAACAATGCAATTAGCAACATGCACGGTATAACCAAGTCAAAATGTCGGCATCTTTGGATCATACCTTTGTCTAATTTTGTTATTTACTAATTTTATCAATATATTTATTATTTTGATATCTGAAAAAAACTATTATTATACTATTATTATTGTAGTCTGTAAAATATGAACCTTATCTACCAGGGTAATGTCCTGTGTGTGCTCCTGTGTGGCTCAGAATGTTGGCACATGGCCTATTTCAACTTACACAGGACTTGCGTTGTTGCTCTGCATAAAATCTGTCATATTTCTTATAGCATATATCCTATAGAATTCTATAGATTTTTTGCTAAGGGATATCAATCTGCTTGGAGTCTATTATTTAAATACAAAATAAAATTGAATGGCTACTCACTGTGACGCTCTTTTCTCTCCTCGCTGGCTGTAGTATTTTGTGCAGTCCACAGTGTTTCGCTTCTGGCCACATACCATGTGCGTTTGTTGTGTTGTATGTTTGGTTTGTTGTACAAAAATATAGTACCCATCAAATGTGATTTTTTAGATTCGTGAAAACATTTCGACGTGAACTGAATGCAATAGATGAGGCACATTATAGAACGTGATAGAATGTATTGCCAGTAACATGACGCATATTTGGAACAGTGTAGCTGGCAGTGATTTTTTGTAATTTAATTTTAACGTAACACAAGTGGCCGCACACAAAAGTGGCTATTTTGTAAATTGTTCAGCATTGTGCATAAACACATTTTAAATTTGCTGAAGGTATGTTATTTTGACCAGACTTTTGAATTGTTTAATAGGTATAGACTTGTGAATTGTTTAATATGTATTCACCAAAGGTTATACTTAAAAAATCACACACGTTTGTCAAGCTTTAATCTGAATGCGACGAGACAAACTGAAGGTTGACAACATGATGTGGAGACAGAGAATGAGATAAGTGCCTATACTTAATCATGACTGGTTAGTCTGTTATGTGTTATTTCTGAATGTGTGCCATTGACATATTGCTCGATCTCGTGTTATGTCATAGACATGTCTATCGGAATGTAGTGAATATTGTGGTGGGATGTCTAAACCAGACTCTCAGACTCAGATCTTTGACTTGATATGGGAATTGGGGCGAGGGAGTATTGGTGATATGTATGCAGTTCAAAGGTGGCTTTGTTTCCTAACTATGTCTCTCACTCCCTACCTCCCTTCTTCTCTCTCTGTCTATTTCTCTAATTACCTCCCTCCCTCTCACCCTCTCTCTGTCTCAACAATCTCTCTCTCTCATCCTCTGATTCTGTCTGTCTGTCTGTCTGTCTACCTTTCTCTCTCGCTCTCTTGCCCTCTCTCTCACCTTCTCACTCCCTCTCTCTGTCTACATATTCTCTCTTCTCTCATAATAGGCCGATTCCGATGAGTTCGACATGCATTATGATACTTTTTGGTATGCCCGATCGATTAAAGAGGTTTCATAATCATCGAAGGTCAAGGCCAAAAGGTTTTTCCTAAAATTGCAATGATTTGCCAATGCTACTGTCCTTGGAGCTATCATTTTCCAATACAACTGTTCTTTGACATATTTGTCTTGTGTGGAGCGCAGTAGCGCATCGGTAAGAGCTCCAGACTCTCGACTGATAAAACGCGGGTTTAAATCCTATGTGGCGGTGTCGAACCTTGGGCAAGTTTGAAAACTCTACATTGCTTCAATTCTTTCAGCTGCACAAATGACTACCTGGCTATCAACAGTGGTGGATATTTGTATACGAATCATCTTCGCGGATTAGTTTCAACCTGGTTGAATGCTTCACAGAGAAGTCGTGATAGTGTTTCTTTAACAGTTTTGCGAGGGAGTAAAGTCTAAAACGGTTTGAGCAGTCCTGAGGAATGGATACTTCTCTATATAAGAATTTACCTTGTTTCATTGTGATAGAACAATTGATGATTTACTAAAATACATACCTTGTTTCTGCACGATGTCCAGGTCAGTTAATTCAGGTAAATGTGTCATCAGAAATGCCAGTTTGAATTTAATAACTAGGATTGAAAAAAGTTAGTAAAATCAAATATACAGAACAATACAATTAGCAACATGCACGGTATAACCGTGTCAAAATGTCGGCATCTTTGGATCTTACCTTTGTCTAATTTTGTAATTTACTAATTGTATCAATATATTTATTATGTTGATATCTGAAAAAACTAGTATTATACTATTATTATTGTAGTCTGTAAAATATGGACCTTATCTACCAGGGTAATGTCCTCTGTGTGCTCATGTGTGGCTCAGAATGTTGGCACATGGCCTATTTCAACTTACACAGGACTTGCGTTGTTGTTCTGCATAAAATCTGTCATATTTCTTATAGCATATATCCTATAGAATTCTATAGATTTTTTGCTAAGGGATATCAATCTGCTTGGAGTCTATTATTTAAATACAAAATAAAATTGAATGGCTACTCACTGTGGCGCTTTTTTCTCTTCTCGCTGGCTGTAGTATTTTGTGCAGTCCACAGTGTTTCGCTTCTGGCCATATACCATGTGCGTTTGTTGTGTTGTATGTTTGATTTGTTGTCCAAAAATATAGTACCATTCATATGTAATTTTTGAGATTCGTAAAAACATTTTCATGTGTACTGTATGCAATAGATTAGGCACATTATAGAACGTGATAGAATGTATTGCTATTGACATGACTCATATTTTGAACAGTGTAGCTGGCAGTGATTTTTGTCGTTTAATTTCAACGTAACACAAGTGGTCGCACACAAACGTGGCTATTTTGTAAATTGATCAGCATTGTGCATATACACATTTTAAAACTGCTGAAGGTATGTTATTTTGACCAGACTTTTGAATTGTTTAATAGGTATAGACTTGTGAATTGTTTAATATGTATTCACCAAATGGTGATACTTAAAAAATCTCACACGTTTGTCAAGCGTTAATCTGAAAGCGACGAGACAAACTGAAGGTTGACAACATGATGTGGAGACAGAGAATGAGATAAATGCCTATACTTAATCATGACTGGTTAGTCTGTTATGTGTTATTTCTGAATGTGTGCCATTTACATATTGCTCGATCTCGTGTTATGTCATAGACATGTGTATCGGAATGTAGTGAATATTGTGGTGGGATGTCTAAACCAGACTCTCAGACTCAGATCTTTGACTTGATATGGGAATTGGGGCGAGGGAGTATTGGTGATATGTATGCAGTTCAAAGGTGGCTTTGTTTCTTAACTATGTCTCTCACTCCCTACCTCCCTTCTTCACTCTCTGTCTATTTCTCTAATTACCTCCCTCCCTCTCACCCTCTCTCTGTCTCAACACTCTCTCTCTCTCATCCTCTGAGTCTGTCTGTCTGTCTGTCTACCTTTCTCACTCGCTCTCTTGCCCTCTCTCTCACCTTCTCACTCTCTCTCTCTGTCTACATATTCTCACTTCTCTCATAATAGGCCGATTCCGATGAGTTCGACATGCATTACGATACTTTTTGGTATGCCCGATCGATTAAAGAGGTTTCATAATCATCGAAGGTCAAGGCCATAAGGTTTTTCCTAAAATTGCAATGATTTGCCAATGCTACTGTCCTTGGAGCTATCATTTTCCAATACAACTGTTCTTTGACATATTTGTCTTGTGTGGAGCTCAGTAGCGCATCGGTAAGAGATCCAGACTCTCGACTGATAAAACGCGGGTTTAAATCCTATGTGGCGGTGTCGAACCTTGGGCAAGTTTGAAAACTCTGCATTGCTTCAATTCTTTCAGCTGCACAAGTGACTACCTGGCTATCAACAGTGGTGGATATTTGTATACGAATCATCTTCGCGGATTAGTTTCAACCTGGTTGAATGCTTCACAGAGAAGTCGTGATAGTGTTTCTTTAACAGTTTTGCGAGGGAGTAAAGTCTAAAACGGTTTGAGCAGTCCTGAGGACTGGATACTGCGCTATATAAGAACTTACCTTGTTTCATTGTGATAGAACAATTGATGATTTACTTAAATACATACCTTGTTTCTGCACGATGTCCAGGTCAGTTAACTCAGGTAAATGTGTCATCAGAAATGCCAGTTTGAATTTAATAACTAGGATTGAAAAAAGTTAGTAAAATCAAATATACAGAACAATACAATTAGCAACATGCACGGTATAACCGTGTCAAAATGTCGGCATCTTTGGATCTCACCTTTGTCTAATTTTGTAATTTACAAATGTTATCAATATATTTATTATTTTGATATATGAAAAAACTAGTATTATACTATTATTATTGTAGTCTGTAAAATATGGACCTTATCTACCAGGGTAATGTCCTCTGTGTGCTCCTGTGTGGCTCAGAATGTTGGCAAATGGCCTATTTCAACTTACACAGGATTTGCGTTGTTGCTCTGCATAAAATCTGTCATATTTCTTATAGCATATATCCTATAGAATTCTATAGATTTTTTGCTAAGGGATATCAATCTGCTTGGAGTCTATTATTTAAATACAAAATAAAATTGAATGGCTACTCACTGTGGCGCTTTTTTCTCTTCTCGCTGGCTGTAGTATTTTGTGCAGTCCACAGTGTTTCGCTTCTGGCCATATACCATGTGCGTTTGTTGTGTTGTATGTTTGATTTGTTGTCCAAAAATATAGTACCATTCATATGTAGTTTTTGAGATTCGTAAAAACATTTTGATGTGTACTGAATGCAATAGATTAGGCACATTATAGAACGTGATAGAATGTATTGCTATTGACATGACTCATATTTTGAACAGTGTAGCTGGCAGTGATTTTTGTCGTTTAACCAAATGGTGATACTTAAAAAATCTCACACGTTTGTCAAGCGTTAATCTGAAAGCGACGAGACAAACTGAAGGTTGACAACATGATGTGGAGACAGAGAATGAGATAAATGCCTATACTTAATCATGACTGGTTAGTCTGTTATGTGTTATTTCTGAATGTGTGCCATTTACATATTGCTCGATCTCGTGTTATGTCATAGACATGTGTATCGGAATGTAGTGAATATTGTGGTGGGATGTCTAAACCAGACTCTCAGACTCAGATCTTTGACTTGATATGGGAATTGGGGCGAGGGAGTATTGGTGATATGTATGCAGTTCAAAGGTGGCTTTGTTTCCTCACTATGTCTCTCACTCTCTACCTCCCTTCTTCTCTCTCTGTCTAACACTCTAATTCCCTCCCTCCCTCTCACCCTCTCACCCTCTCACCCTCTCTCCCTCTCTCTGTCTCACCACTCTCTCTCTCTCTCATCCTCTGAGTCTGTCTATCTGTCTGTCTCCCTTTCTCACTTGCTATCTTGCCCTCTCTCTCACCTTCTCACTCTCTCTCTCTGTCTACATATTCTCTCTTCTCTCATAATAGGCCGATTCCGACGAGTTCGGTATGCATTATGATACTTTTTGGTATGCCCGATCGATTAAAGAGGTTTCATGATCATCGAAGGTCAAGGCCATAAGATTTTCCCTAAAATTGTAATGATTTGCCAATGCTACTGTCCTTGGAGCTATCATTTTCCAATACAACTGTTCTTTGACATATTTGTCTTGTGTGGAGCGCAGTAGCCCATCGGTAAGAGCTCAAGACTCTCGACTGATAAAACCCGGGTTTGAATCCAGTGTGGCGGTGTCGAACCTTGGGCAAGTTTGAAAACTCTACATTGCTTCAATTCTTTCAGCTGCACAAATGACTACCTGACTATCAACAGTGGTGGATATTTGTATACGAATCATCTTCGCGGATTAGTTTCAACCTGGTTGAATGCTTCACAGAGAAGTCGTGATAGTGTTTCTTTAACAGTTTTGCGAGGGAGTAAAGTCTAAAACGGTTTGAGCAGTCCTGAGGACTGGATACTGCGCTATATAAGAATTTACCTTGTTTCATTGTGATAGAACAATTGATGATTTACTAAAATACATACCTTTTTTCTGCATGATGTCTAGGTCAGTTAGCTTAGGTAAATGTGTCATCAGAAATGCCAGTTTGAATTTAATAACTAGTATTGAAAAAAGTTAGTAAAATCAAATATACAGAACAATGCAATTAGCAACATGCACGGTATAACCAAGTCAAAATGTCGGCATCTTTGGATCATACCTTTGTCTAATTTTGTTATTTACTAATTTTATCAATATATTTATTATTTTGATATCTGAAAAAAACTATTATTATACTATTATTATTGTAGTCTGTAAAATATGAACCTTATCTACCAGGGTAATGTCCTGTGTGTGCTCCTGTGTGGCTCAGAATGTTGGCACATGGCCTATTTCAACTTACACAGGACTTGCGTTGTTGCTCTGCATAAAATCTGTCATATTTCTTATAGCATATATCCTATAGAATTCTATAGATTTTTTGCTAAGGGATATCAATCTGCTTGGAGTCTATTATTTAAATACAAAATAAAATTGAATGGCTACTCACTGTGACGCTCTTTTCTCTCCTCGCTGGCTGTAGTATTTTGTGCAGTCCACAGTGTTTCGCTTCTGGCCACATACCATGTGCGTTTGTTGTGTTGTATGTTTGGTTTGTTGTACAAAAATATAGTACCCATCAAATGTGATTTTTTAGATTCGTGAAAACATTTCGACGTGAACTGAATGCAATAGATGAGGCACATTATAGAACGTGATAGAATGTATTGCCAGTAACATGACGCATATTTGGAACAGTGTAGCTGGCAGTGATTTTTTGTAATTTAATTTTAACGTAACACAAGTGGCCGCACACAAAAGTGGCTATTTTGTAAATTGTTCAGCATTGTGCATAAACACATTTTAAATTTGCTGAAGGTATGTTATTTTGACCAGACTTTTGAATTGTTTAATAGGTATAGACTTGTGAATTGTTTAATATGTATTCACCAAAGGTTATACTTAAAAAATCACACACGTTTGTCAAGCTTTAATCTGAATGCGACGAGACAAACTGAAGGTTGACAACATGATGTGGAGACAGAGAATGAGATAAGTGCCTATACTTAATCATGACTGGTTAGTCTGTTATGTGTTATTTCTGAATGTGTGCCATTGACATATTGCTCGATCTCGTGTTATGTCATAGACATGTCTATCGGAATGTAGTGAATATTGTGGTGGGATGTCTAAACCAGACTCTCAGACTCAGATCTTTGACTTGATATGGGAATTGGGGCGAGGGAGTATTGGTGATATGTATGCAGTTCAAAGGTGGCTTTGTTTCCTAACTATGTCTCTCACTCCCTACCTCCCTTCTTCTCTCTCTGTCTATTTCTCTAATTACCTCCCTCCCTCTCACCCTCTCTCTGTCTCAACAATCTCTCTCTCTCATCCTCTGATTCTGTCTGTCTGTCTGTCTGTCTACCTTTCTCACTCGCTCTCTTGCCCTCTCTCTCACCTTCTCACTCCCTCTCTCTGTCTACATATTCTCTCTTCTCTCATAATAGGCCGATTCCGATGAGTTCGACATGCATTATGATACTTTTTGGTATGCCCGATCGATTAAAGAGGTTTCATAATCATCGAAGGTCAAGGCCAAAAGGTTTTTCCTAAAATTGCAATGATTTGCCAATGCTACTGTCCTTGGAGCTATCATTTTCCAATACAACAGTTCTTTGACATATTTGTCTTGTGTGGAGCGCAGTAGCGCATCGGTAAGAGCTCCAGACTCTCGACTGATAAAACGCGGGTTTAAATCCTATGTGGCGGTGTCGAACCTTGGGCAAGTTTGAAAACTCTACATTGCTTCAATTCTTTCAGCTGCACAAATGACTACCTGGCTATCAACAGTGGTGGATATTTGTATACGAATCATCTTCGCGGATTAGTTTCAACCTGGTTGAATGCTTCACAGAGAAGTCGTGATAGTGTTTCTTTAACAGTTTTGCGAGGGAGTAAAGTCTAAAACGGTTTGAGCAGTCCTGAGGAATGGATACTTCTCTATATAAGAATTTACCTTGTTTCATTGTGATAGAACAATTGATGATTTACTAAAATACATACCTTGTTTCTGCACGATGTCCAGGTCAGTTAACTCAGGTAAATGTGTCATCAGAAATGCCAGTTTGAATTTAATAACTAGGATTGAAAAAAGTTAGTAAAATCAAATATACAGAACAATACAATTAGCAACATGCACGGTATAACCGTGTCAAAATGTCGGCATCTTTGGATCTTACCTTTGTCTAATTTTGTAATTTACTAATTTTATCAATATATTTATTATGTTGATATCTGAAAAAACTAGTATTATACTATTATTATTGTAGTCTGTAAAATATGGACCTTATCTACCAGGGTAATGTCCTCTGTGTGCTCCTGTGTGGCTCAGAATGTTGGCACATGGCCTATTTCAACTTACACAGGACTTGCGTTGTTGTTCTGCATAAAATCTGTCATATTTCTTATAGCATATATCCTATAGAATTCTATAGATTTTTTGCTAAGGGATATCAATCTGCTTGGAGTCTATTATTTAAATACAAAATAAAATTGAATGGCTACTCACTGTGGCGCTTTTTTCTCTTCTCGCTGGCTGTAGTATTTTGTGCAGTCCACAGTGTTTCGCTTCTGGCCATATACCATGTGCGTTTGTTGTGTTGTATGTTTGATTTGTTGTCCAAAAATATAGTACCATTCATATGTAATTTTTGAGATTCGTAAAAACATTTTCATGTGTACTGTATGCAATAGATTAGGCACATTATAGAACGTGATAGAATGTATTGCTATTGACATGACTCATATTTTGAACAGTGTAGCTGGCAGTGATTTTTGTCGTTTAATTTCAACGTAACACAAGTGGTCGCACACAAACGTGGCTATTTTGTAAATTGATCAGCATTGTGCATATACACATTTTAAAACTGCTGAAGGTATGTTATTTTGACCAGACTTTTGAATTGTTTAATAGGTATAGACTTGTGAATTGTTTAATATGTATTCACCAAATGGTGATACTTAAAAAATCTCACACGTTTGTCAAGCGTTAATCTGAAAGCGACGAGACAAACTGAAGGTTGACAACATGATGTGGAGACAGAGAATGAGATAAATGCCTATACTTAATCATGACTGGTTAGTCTGTTATGTGTTATTTCTGAATGTGTGCCATTTACATATTGCTCGATCTCGTGTTATGTCATAGACATGTGTATCGGAATGTAGTGAATATTGTGGTGGGATGTCTAAACCAGACTCTCAGACTCAGATCTTTGACTTGATATGGGAATTGGGGCGAGGGAGTATTGGTGATATGTATGCAGTTCAAAGGTGGCTTTGTTTCTTAACTATGTCTCTCACTCCCTACCTCCCTTCTTCACTCTCTGTCTATTTCTCTAATTACCTCCCTCCCTCTCACCCTCTCTCTGTCTCAACACTCTCTCTCTCTCATCCTCTGAGTCTGTCTGTCTGTCTGTCTACCTTTCTCACTCGCTCTCTTGCCCTCTCTCTCACCTTCTCACTCTCTCTCTCTGTCTACATATTCTCACTTCTCTCATAATAGGCCGATTCCGATGAGTTCGACATGCATTACGATACTTTTTGGTATGCCCGATCGATTAAAGAGGTTTCATAATCATCGAAGGTCAAGGCCATAAGGTTCTTCCTAAAATTGCAATGATTTGCCAATGCTACTGTCCTTGGAGCTATCATTTTCCAATACAACTGTTCTTTGACATATTTGTCTTGTGTGGAGCTCAGTAGCGCATCGGTAAGAGTTCCAGACTCTCGACTGATAAAACGCGGGTTTAAATCCTATGTGGCGGTGTCGAACCTTGGGCAAGTTTGAAAACTCTGCATTGCTTCAATTCTTTCAGCTGCACAAGTGACTACCTGGCTATCAACAGTGGTGGATATTTGTATACGAATCATCTTCGCGGATTAGTTTCAACCTGGTTGAATGCTTCACAGAGAAGTCGTGATAGTGTTTCTTTAACAGTTTTGCGAGGGAGTAAAGTCTAAAACGGTTTGAGCAGTCCTGAGGACTGGATACTGCGCTATATAAGAACTTACCTTGTTTCATTGTGATAGAACAATTGATGATTTACTTAAATACATACCTTGTTTCTGCACGATGTCCAGGTCAGTTAACTCAGGTAAATGTGTCATCAGAAATGCCAGTTTGAATTTAATAACTAGGATTGAAAAAAGTTAGTAAAATCAAATATACAGAACAATACAATTAGCAACATGCACGGTATAACCGTGTCAAAATGTCGGCATCTTTGGATCTCACCTTTGTCTAATTTTGTAATTTACAAATGTTATCAATATATTTATTATTTTGATATATGAAAAAACTAGTATTATACTATTATTATTGTAGTCTGTAAAATATGGACCTTATCTACCAGGGTAATGTCCTCTGTGTGCTCCTGTGTGGCTCAGAATGTTGGCAAATGGCCTATTTCAACTTACACAGGATTTGCGTTGTTGCTCTGCATAAAATCTGTCATATTTCTTATAGCATATATCCTATAGAATTCTATAGATTTTTTGCTAAGGGATATCAATCTGCTTGGAGTCTATTATTTAAATACAAAATAAAATTGAATGGCTACTCACTGTGGCGCTTTTTTCTCTTCTCGCTGGCTGTAGTATTTTGTGCAGTCCACAGTGTTTCGCTTCTGGCCATATACCATGTGCGTTTGTTGTGTTGTATGTTTGATTTGTTGTCCAAAAATATAGTACCATTCATATGTAGTTTTTGAGATTCGTAAAAACATTTTGATGTGTACTGAATGCAATAGATTAGGCACATTATAGAACGTGATAGAATGTATTGCTATTGACATGACTCATATTTTGAACAGTGTAGCTGGCAGTGATTTTTGTCGTTTAATTTCAACGTAACACAAGTGGTCGCACACAAACGTGGCTATTTTGTAAATTGATCAGCATTGTGCATAAACACATTTTAAAACTGCTGAAGGTATGTTATTTTGACCAGACTTTTGAATTGTTTAATAGGTATAGACTTGTGAATTGTTTAATATGTATTCACCAAATGGTGATACTTAAAAAATCTCACACGTTTGTCAAGCGTTAATCTGAAAGCGACGAGACAAACTGAAGGTTGACAACATGATGTGGAGACAGAGAATGAGATAAATGCCTATACTTAATCATGACTGGTTAGTCTGTTATGTGTTATTTCTGAATGTGTGCCATTTACATATTGCTCGATCTCGTGTTATGTCATAGACATGTGTATCGGAATGTAGTGAATATTGTGGTGGGATGTCTAAACCAGACTCTCAGACTCAGATCTTTGACTTGATATGGGAATTGGGGCGAGGGAGTATTGGTGATATGTATGCAGTTCAAAGGTGGCTTTGTTTCTTAACTATGTCTCTCACTCCCTACCTCCCTTCTTCACTCTCTGTCTATTTCTCTAATTACCTCCCTCCCTCTCACCCTCTCTCTGTCTCAACACTCTCTCTCTCTCATCCTCTGAGTCTGTCTGTCTGTCTGTCTACCTTTCTCACTCGCTCTCTTGCCCTCTCTCTCACCTTCTCACTCTCTCTCTCTCTCTCTGTCTACATATTCTCTCTTCTCTCATAATAGGCCGATTCCGATGAGTTCGACATGCATTATGATACTTTTTGGTATGCCCGATCGATTAAAGAGGTTTCATAATCATCGAAGGTCAAGGCCATAAGGTTTTTCCTAAAATTGCAATGATTTGCCAATGCTACTGTCCTTGGAGCTATCATTTTCCAATACAACTGTTCTTTGACATATTTGTCTTGTGTGGAGCGCAGTAGCGCATCGGTAAGAGCTCCAGACTCTCGACTGATAAAACGCGGGTTTGAATCCTGTGTGGCGGTGTCGAACCTTGGGCAAGTTTGAAAACTCTACATTGCTTCAATTCTTTCAGCTGCACAAATGACTACCTGGCTATCAACAGTGGTGGATATTTGTATACGAATCATCTTCGCGGATTAGTTTCAACCTGGTTGAATGCTTCACAGAGAAGTCGTGATAGTGTTTCTTTAACAGTTTTGCGAGGGAGTAAAGTCTAAAACGGTTTGAGCAGTCCTGAGGACTGGATACTGCGCTATATAAGAATTTACCTTGTTTCATTGAGATAGAACAATTGATGATTTACTAAAATACATACCTTGTTTCTGCACGATGTCCAAGTCAGTTAACTCAGGTAAATGTGTCATCAGAAATGCCAGTTTGAATTTAATAACTAGGATTGAAAAAAGTTAGTAAAATCAAATATACAGAACAATGCAATTAGTAACATGCACGGTATAACCGTGTCAAAATGTCGGCATCTTTGGATCATACCTTTGTCTAATTTTGTAATTTACTAATTTTATCAATATATTTATTATTTTGATATCTGAAAAAACTAGTATTATACTATTATTATTGTAGTCTGTAAAATATGGACCTTATCTACCAGGGTAATGTCCTCTGTGTGCTCCTGTGTGGCTCAGAATGTTGGCACATGGCCTATTTCAACTTACACAGGACTTGCGTTGATTTTCTGCATAAAATCTGTCATATTTCTTATAGCATATATCCTATAGAATTCTATAGATTTTTTGCTAAGGGATATCAATCTGCTTGGAGTCTATTATTTAAATACAAAATAAAATTGAATGGCTACTCACTGTGGCGCTCTTTTCTCTCCTCGCTGGCTGTAGTATTTTGTGCAGTCCACAGTGTTTCGCTTCTGGCCACATACCATGTGCGTTTGTTGTGTTGTATGTTTGGGTTGTTGTACAAAAATATAGTACCCATCAAATGTGATTTTTTAGATTCGTAAAAAACATTTCGACGTGAACTGAATGCAATAGATGAGGCACATAATAGAACGTGATAGAATGTATTGCCAGTAACATGACGCATATTTTGAACAGTGTAGCTGGCAGTGATTTTTTGTCATTTAATTTTAACGTAACACAAGTGGCCGCACACAAAAGTGGCTATTTTGTAAATTGTTCAGCATTGTGCATAAACACATTTTAAAATTGCTGAAGGTATGTTATTTTGACCAGACTTTTGAATTGTTTAATAGGTATAGACTTGTGAATTGTTTAATATGTATTCACCAAAGGTTATACTTAAAAAATCACACACGTTTGTCAAGCTTTAATCTGAATGCGACGAGACAAACTGAAGGTTGACAACATGATGTGGAGACAGAGAATGAGATAAGTGCCTATACTTAATCATGACTGGTTAGTCTGTTATGTGTTATTTCTGAATGTGTGCCATTGACATATTGCTCGATCTCGTGTTATGTCATAGACATGTGTATCGGAATGTAGTGAATATTGTGGTGGGATGTCTAAACCAGACTCTCAGAATCAGATCTTTGACTTGATATGGGAATTGGGGCGAGGGAGTATTGGTGATATGTATGCAGTTCAAAGGTGGCTTTGTTTCCTAACTATGTCTCTCACTCCCTACCTCCCTTCTCTCTCTGTCTATTTCTCTAATTCCCTCCCTCCCTCTCTCCCTCTCTCCCTCTCTCTCTGTGTCAACACTCTCTCTCTCTCATCCTCTGAGTCTGTCTGTCTGTCTGTCTGTCTACCTTTCTCACTCGCTCTCTTGCCCTCTCTCTCACCTTCTCACTCTCTCTCTTTGTCTACATATTCTCTCGTCTCTCATAATAGGCCGATTCCGATGAGTTCGGTATGCATTATGATACTTTTTGGTATGCCAGATCGATTAAAGAGGTTTCATAATGATCGAAGGTCAAGGCCATAAGGTTTTTCCTAAAATTGCAATGATTTGCCAATGCTACTGTCCTTGGAGCTATCATTTTCCAATACAACTGTTCTTTGACATACTTGTCTTGTGTGGAGCGCAGTAGCGCATCGGTAAGAGCTCCAGACTCTCGACTGATAAAACGCGGGTTTGAATCCTGTGTGGCGGTGTCGAACCTTGGGCAAGTTTGAAAACTCTACATTGCTTCAATTCTTTCAGCTGCACAAATGACTACCTGGCTATCAACAGTGGTGGATATTTGTATACGAATCATCTTCGCGGATTAGTTTCAACCTGGTTGAATGCTTCACAGAGAAGTCGTGATAGTGTTTCTTTAACAGTTTTGCGAGGGAGTAAAGTCTAAAACGGTTTGAGCAGTCCTGAGGACTGGATACTGCGCTATATAAGAATTTACCTTGTTTCATTGAGATAGAACAATTGATGATTTACTAAAATACATACCTTGTTTCTGCACGATGTCCAAGTCAGTTAACTCAGGTAAATGTGTCATCAGAAATGCCAGTTTGAATTTAATAACTAGGATTGAAAAAAGTTATTAAAATCAAATATACAGAACAATACAATTAGCAACATGCACGGTATAACCGTGTCAAAATGTCGGCATCTTTGGATCTTACCTTTGTCTAATTTTGTAATTTACTAATTTTATTAATATATTTATTATTTTGATATCTGAAAAAAACTAGTATTATAGTATTATTATTGTAGTCTGTATAATATGGACCTTATCTACCAGGGTAATGTCCTCTGTGTGCTCCTGTGTGGCTCGGAATATTGGCTCATGGCCTATTTCAACTTACACAGGACTTGCGTTGTTGCTCTGCATAAAATCTGTCATATTTCTTATAGCATATATCCTATAGAATTCTATAGATTTTTTGCTAAGGGATATCAATCTGCTTGGAGTCTATTATTTAAATACAAAATAAAATTGAATGGCTACTCACTGTGGCGCTCTTTTCTCTCCTCGCTGGCTGTAGTATTTTGTGCAGTCCACAGTGTTTCGCTTCTGGCCACATACCATGTGCGTTTGTTGTGTTGTATGTTTGGGTTGTTGTACAAAAATATAGTAATCATCAAATGTGATTTTTTAGATTCGTAAAAACATTTCGACGTGAACTGAATGCAATAGATCAGGCACATTATAGAACGTGATAGAATGTATTGCCAGTAACATGACGCATATTTGGAACAGTGTAGCTGGCAGTGATTTTTTGCCATTTAATTTTAACGTAACACAAGTGGCCGCACACAAATTTGCTGAAGGTATGTTATTTTGACCAGACTTTTGAATTGTTTAATAGGTATAGACTTGTGCATTGTTTAATATGTATTCACCAAAGGTTATACTTAAAAAATCACACACGTTTGGCAAGCTTTAATCTGAATGCGACGAGACAAACTGAAGGTTGACAACATGATGTGGAGACAGAGAATGAGATAAGTGCCTAAACTTAATCATGACTGGTTAGTCTGTTATGTGTTATTTCTGAATGTGTGCCATTGACATATTGCTCGATCTCGTGTTATGTCATAGACATGTGTATCGGAATGTAGTGAATATTGTGGTGGGATGTCTAAACCAGACTCTCAGACTCAGATCTTTGACTTGATATGGGAATTGGGGCGAGGGAGTATTGGTGATATGTATGCAGTTCAAAGGTGGCTTTGTTTCCAAACTATGTCTCTCACTCCCTACCTCCCTTCTCTCTCTGTCTATTTCTCTAATTCCCACCCTCCCTCTCACCCTCTCTCCCTCTCTCTGTCTCAACACTCTCTCTCTCTCATCCTCTGAGTCTGTCTGTCTGTCTGTCTGTCTACCTTTCTCACTCGCTCTCTTGCCCTCTCTCTCACCTTCTCACTCTCTCTCTCTCTCTCTCTGTCTACATATTCTCTCTTCTCTCATAATAGGCCGATTCCGAAGAGTTCGGTATGCATTATGATACTTTTTGGTATGCCCGATCGATTAAAGAGGTTTCATAATCATCGAAGGTCAAGGCCATAAGGTTTTTCCTAAAATTGCAATGATTTGCCAATGCTACTGTCCTTGGAGCTATCATTTTCCAATACAACTGTTCTTTGACATATTTGTCTTGTGTGGAGCGCAG
>CM034535.1:38920418-39230468 GCA_020002185.1 Paraescarpia echinospica | reverse complement strand
AAAGTGATCGAAAAAAATCACGCATATCACACCAAAACGGTATTTTCAAGTGCACTCTTTGCGCGGACGGATCAGTAATGTGGTCTTACCCCAAATTGATGTCTTGCATGTTAAAAATCTTCACGAAGGTTAGACTGATATCAAGCTACACATATAACTAGATTAACCGCAAAGGGGAATGTATGTTACCCTTTCATCTCCGTCACGTAAGTTACAAGAAAATAGTACGTTAGTTATAGGTGTGAAAACTCATTCCCATTTGATGTTTTATCTTGTCTAATGCAGTAGTACATCAGTATTCTCGAAACAAACGTGTCCCATCACAAAGTGATTGAAAAAAATTCACGCATATCACACCAAAACGGTATTTTCAAGTGCACTCTTTGCGCGGACGGATCAGTAATGTGGTCTTACCCCAAATTGATGTCCTGCATGTTACAAATCTTCACGAAGGTTAGACTGATATCAAGCTACACATATTACTAGATTAACCGCAAAGGGGAATGTATGTTACCCTTTCATCTCCGTCACGTAAGTTACAAGAAAATAGTACGTAAGTTATAGGTGTGAAAACTCATTCCCATTTGATGTTTTATCTTGTCTAATGCAGTAGTACATTCAGTATTCTCGAAACAAACGTGTCCCATCACAAAGTGATCGAAAAAAATTCACGCATATCACACCAAAACGGTATTTTCAAGTGCACTCTTTGCGCGGACGGATCAGTAATGTGGTCTTAACCCAAATTGATGTCCTGCATGTTACAAATCTTCCCGAAGGTTAGTCTGATATCAAGCTACACATATTACTAGATTAACCGCAAAGGGGAATGTATGTTACCCTTTCATCTCCGTCACGTAAGTTACAAGAAAATAGTACGTAAGTTATAGGTGTGAAAACTCATTCCCATTTGATGTTTTATCTTGTCTAATGCAGTAGTACATCCAGTATTCTCGAAACAAACGTGTTCCATCACAAAGTGATCTAAAAAAATTCACGCATATCACACCAAAACGGTATTTTCAAGTGCACTCTTTGCGCGGACGGATCAGTAATGTGGTCTTACCCCAAATGTATGTCCTGCATGTTACAAATCTTCACGAAGGTTAGACTGATATCAAGCTACACATATTACTAGATTAACCGCAAAGGGGAATGTATGTTACCCTTTCATCTCCGTCACGTAAGTTACAAGAAAATAGTACGTAAGTTATAGGTGTGAAAACTCATTCCCATTTGATGTTTTATCTTGTCTAATGCAGTAGTACATTCAGTATTCTCGAAACAAACGTGTCCCATCACAAAGTGATCGAAAAAATTCACGCATATCACACCAAAACGGTATTTTCAAGTGCACTCTTTGCGCGGACGGATCAGTAATGTGGTCTTACCCCAAATTGATGTCCTGCATGTTACAAATCTTCACGAAGGTTAGACTGATATCAAGCTACACATATAACTAGATTAACCGCAAAAGGGAATGTATGTTACCCTTTCATCTCCGTCACGTAAGTTACAAGAAAATAGTACGTAAGTTATAGGTGTGAAAACTCATTCCCATTTGATGTTTTATTTTGTCTAATGCAATAGTACATCCGGTATTCTCGAAACAAACGTGTCCCATCACAGAGTGATATAAAAAAATTCACGCATATCACACCAAAACGGTATTTTCAAGTGCACTCTTTGCGCGGACGGATCAGTAATGTGGTCTTACCCCAAATTGATGTCCTGCATGTTACAAATCTTCACGAAGGTTAGACTGATATCAAGCTACACATATTACTAGATTACCCGCAAAGGGGAATGTATGTTACCCTTTCATCTCCGTCACGTAAGTTACAAGAAAATAGTACGTTAGTTATAGGTGTGAAAACTCATTCCCATTTGATGATTTATCTTGTCTAATGCAGTAGTACATCTAGTATTCTCGAAACAAACGTGTCCCATCACAAAGTGATCAAAAAAATTCACGCATATCACACCAAAACGGTATTTTCAAGTGCACTCTGCGCGGACGGATCAGTAATGTGGTCTTACCCCAAATTGATGTCCTGCATGTTACAAATCTTCACGAAGGTTAGACTGATATCAAGCTACACATATAACTAGATTAACCGCAAAGGGGAATGTATGTTACCCTTTCATCTCCGTCACGTAAGTTACAAGAAAATAGTACGTAAGTTATAGGTGTGAAAACTCATTCCCATTTGATGTTTTATCTTGTCTAATGCAGTAGTACATCCAGTATTCTCGAAACAAACGTGTCCCATCACAAAGTGATCGGAAAAAAATTCACGCATATCACACCAAAACGGTATTTTCAAGTGCACTCTTTGCGCGGACGGATCAGTAATGTGGTCTTACCCCAAATTTATGTCCTGCATGTTACAAATCTTCACGAAGGTTAGACTGATATCAAGTTACACATATTACTAGATTAACCGCAAAGGGGAATGTTTGTTACCCTTTCATCTCCGTCACGTAAGTTACAAGAAAATAGTACGTAAGTTATAGGTGTGAAAACTCATTCCCATTTGATGTTTTATCTTGTCTAATGCAGTAGTACATTCAGTATTCTCGAAACAAACGTGTCCCATCACAAAGTGATCGAAAAAAATTCACGCATATCACACCAAAACGGTATTTTCAAGTGCACTCTTTGCGCGGACGGATCAGTAATGTGGTCTTACCCCAAATTGATGTCCTGCATGTTACAAATCTTCACGAAGGTTAGACTGATATCAAGCTACACATATTACTAGATTAACCGCAAAGCAATTGGGCAATTGTCAATGCACAAAAAAATGGCAGTTAGTTTATCCCAATTTTGTACAAATAAGCTGGGTAGTTTCAAGAATGTGACAAGCTCTTGTCAACATATCAGCAACAATAAATAAATGAAATGGTTAAAATGTATATAAAATTCATAAATATGTAGCTGAATGTACACTTTGACTTGACCTGCAGGACCACCAGACGTTCCATCATGCTATACCTTTTAAAGAAACTCCTATCAAGTCCAGCAGATTACATGCAATTTGTGGGAAGGACAATTCCGACCTTATATATGATCCTCGATCAGAGCAACTGCAGAACGACTCTACTCCAGACAGGTTCACTCTATTTGATGAAACATATCTTATATTCCTTTTACAGACCAATTGAAAAATAGTTACTTGTCAAAACATGGGCATTAGTGCAGTCTCTGGCTTTATGTATAAAGCAAAAAATACAATGTTGCTTATATCTCTACATATACATATTTCAGGAAAGTCAGTCAATGCCAGTGATGCAGCTGTTCCCTCCTGCCAATCCACATGCCCTTGCCAACGACCACAGCTACTTGAAGTTAACTCCACAAGATCAGTACTTGAAAGATGAAATGGTTAGTTATTTCCATGCTTTTCAATTCAATATACATACATCTGTATTTACACAATGTGCTCCATTGAAACAATGCACACGGTTACAATAGAGCGCATTGGCTCAGTGACTAGAACGTTGGACTCTCAATCAAGAGAACCCGGGTTCGAATTCAGTGCTGCTGTGTTGAACCTTGGGCAAGTTCGTTCACTTTACGTTGCTCCAGTTCACTCAGCCATATGAATGAGTACCTGGCTATAGACAGTGGTGGATATTTGTGTACAAATTGCCTTTGTGCATTAATTGTGGCATGGCTGAATGCTTCCCAGAGAAGTTGAGATGGTGCTCGATCAAACAAGTCTGCTAGGGAGTAAAGTGTAAAGTGCTTTGAGCAGTCATCAGGACTGGATACTGCGTTATTATATAAGTTATTACTTTTTTTATAAACATTACATTGTCACAGCACAGAGTCCAACTTACAAACCATTGTGCAATGCAGCTCTGAGCATTTCATTTGAAACTAAAAACAAAGTTAAAACTTGAAACAAAGAGGGGGTTTGTTGTATTGCGATTAATATCTGGTGATAATACAACTATATAGCTTAAAGCTGCAATATCAGTTCGATTTTTATGCTCCTCGGTTTTCTGACTAATTTCCCAAAAAAGCAAAGCTATCAAGTATCCACTATAATATCCTAGTTCATTGGTGCACTTGTGCTACTTCGTTTTGTTGAAATTAATAAACAAACTGCGAACTATTTTGAATTTGGTTTCGAGTCGAAGGAGTCAAAACTAGCAACACTTACTTGGACATGCATCTGGAAGTGGAAACTTCATATAATATCGTGTTTGCGAATTTGGGCGAGACTGACCTCTGACCCTCAAGAATGGTGCCTCGATCAAGCCGTTTTGTTGATTGTACAGTGTTCGCAAGTGTTTATACAACACGTTCTTATTTTATGGCATTTACGCCGGCGATGGGATGTTCCCGGACATATGCCACCGACTCAGCAAAAAAGGGCCAAATTACGCAGACAACGACAGTCAGTATTCGCATCAGATGGTTTATTTGGGAAAAACCAGTATGGATTTGTGGAACAACACAACTCACAAAAGAAAGAGCTGGAATAAGACTAAGAACAGATGCTGCGTTTGCAAAACTTCTTCTAGAGAAGTTAGTAATTTCAAAGTAGTCAGCCTGAGCCACGCATCCCCGTCAAGGGTATAAAAACGTGGAACAATTTACCAAATAAACTGACTCAGCTTCCAAGTTTAACACAATTTAAAAAAGCAATCAAGTTCTCATTACTTTCTACATATTTGTGAATTGTTAATTGAAGGTGACGTTTTGTAATAGTAACACAAGCACTAAAAAGTTTATATGTGAGTTGTGAATATTATCTTGTAATTTATATATAATTCGTGTTGTATTTATTCAGGTTTTTTTAGTTCGAGAAGGGCATAGCAACCCATAAGTCTAAGACTTCAGATATGTCCTTTCAGCAGCAGCAGCAAACCATGCTGTGCATGTATTATGTTGTTGTTGTTGAATAAACGTTCATTCATTCAACGCATATTTATTCGTATGAATATAATATTATGTTGCTTATTATGTTAACAAAACCACCACCCCTCAATACTGTGAAAATGTCCATAACAATAACATGTCGGCCTTCGTAACATGTATCGATAGCTTGCAACTGATTTATGTGAGAGAGCAGAGAATTACCGTTACTATACAAAGAATTGCAGTCCATGTTTTGTTAAGTTACAAATCCTCTTGTACATGTAAATTATAGAAGTTCTGTTTTTAATTGTTTTTTATTTTGGTCTTTCAATTTATCAATAACATGCATTTGGTAATGTATACTTCTACATTCATACATTTTGTAGACAAATTTTGTAAATGTTGTTTTCCGTTTCATTTAATTAATTCACTTCATCTCACTTTGGGTGATTCAATTCAAATACAGTCAGGGTTGGCAGCTAGGTTTCTGACAGGACAGTTTACAAATTGTTTGCACGTTGATGACACTGAAGCCACAGAGGCTTCGCTTCAAGGAACATACTTTCCCAGTCAGAAAGCTCTAGTTAATAACCACAGTTGCAAATAGTTGAAAGGCCATAATCATTTTTGTTTGTTAAATCAAGCCAGGAAATCCATAATAGAATGCCTTTGTTGCTCTCATAAGAGACACGACTAACTGCTGGAATCTTCTTCTAAAGACTTACAGTGACTCAGCCAGCCTTTAGACAAGTGTAGCCAGCTTGCAGTGGCACCTTGCAGTCCAGCTAAAGAACAAAGGGGATATTGATCATTGGACAGTAACCGCTGGTAATCCACCTTCTGAGTAAACAGTAGAACTTTGTGGATACTGCCAGGGGTTCACCCACTGCCAGCCAAATGTCCTCCTCATTAATTAGCAGTGTTAGATGAATGACACATTGAGACCACAACTAAGGCATTGGGTATTTTGCATGGTTTACTATTGAATTCCTAAAACTTTCTTTTGTTGAACTATCAGTGAAAAATTGCAAAACTTGTTATTTATTTTATATTTTTTGAATAAAATTAGTTTGACTTGATTTCCTGTAACCTTCTTTCCAGCCCATCTGTGTTCTACCTATACTTAGTTAATAAGTTGTAAATTGTCTAGTTGTTTGTTATGTACTACACTTTTACAATATATATACAATAATAACTTTGCCACTCTCATATCATTGTAATTGTTTCACAACTGGGTAAATGACCTTTTCACTCGTGAGTGCTGGGCAAATGGCCTTTGGGCAACATATTTTTACCTGTTAATGAAAGTTTACAAGTTACATACCACACACATGTATATTATATATACATATATATTGACGGGTAGTAGTCCTGTCAAACCATGTTCATTTTCACAAATAATCTTACTCATTCCATATTCCAATTCATGACTCTGTTCGACAGCTTCAACACAAAGGCATGAACTACCTCAACATCACTGCAGCCATCACATATGACAAGATCTGTGGTGGCTCTATCGAGCATCAGTGTTTGTAGCAAAGGCAGCTCAGGTGTCCAGTCACTTCCTGAGGCTGGATGCAGCTCAGGACAGTTAGAACAAACGTAAGTATTAATTGATGCTGCTATGCAAATGTTATATATATATAAATCATAGCATAATAATTGGAAGATATGCAAACATATGTGATTGGTTTTAACAATTGCTTTATTCTGACCAATCTTAGGGTAGTTACACCATCTTTGGTTGATACGGCTTTTGTGAAACTTTCAGTTGCATTCTACATTTAATTTGCAGTTCAATTTTTGAACTTAATGGTCTATTTATATAAATTCATGTAACTGTCTGCCATGTGTAACTACTACACATATTCATGTTTGACATTTTAAGCCTGAGGTTTAATGGTCAAAGTGTATGTTGGAAATGACAAGATCAGGTGTATTTTGTAACAGTGTATTTTCCTCGTCAAGTATTCAAAGGTTCGTAATATGTATGTCTACCTTCTTCAAGAATGAATCATTTATTTTATAAATTTATTTTAGAGTCATCGCCATATGCTAAATACTTTTAAAAAGTTTATTAATATGTCTTTGTTGATACGCTGGGTATAATATACAAGTGCAGAAGTTAACATAGTTTTTCATGTCCAAGATGTTATTATTAAAATGTGTATGAAAACAAATGTATATTTAAATGTGCACATTAAAATACACTATATTAACTCCATAACAAGCTTCTTTGTGGACAGTTCCTATTGATAACATTTGTGCTGTATCTTAGGCCCATGAAGAAAGAAGAGACACAAAAAAACGCATCCTGCCTGTTTATTGTTGTTTAAAAAATTTGTGGTTGTGGATAACGTAAGTTACAGTGTCCACCATTTCACGTCCAGAGTGCTCTGATCATTCTTAACATTTTAAAAGTCTTGGTTGGATTCTGATGAGGTACTAGCATACATCAGTCAAGCAAATATTTATTTCTTAAGTGCTTCACATTCTCATATTTTTGTTAAAAGACACCATGTAACTTACATCGTGAACTTCACTTGGCATTGCGCCACATAACAGTGAGTAAAAATATCTTATCTTCTTTAATTTTAGGTGTAGATGTATTTTGGTTACCATCTAAGACTGTTTTTGCTGTCCAGTCCTCATTTCTGGCCCAGTATTGTGCTTCACCTATATATATTTACCCAGACATGTATATATTGGAATTGGAATTGGAACAATTTATTCGACAATAAACAAACAAACAAAAGCACACATTGCAACACACATTTTTACAATAGTTAGTCTATGTCGGGAGACTCTCACTAAGGCTCAAAAGCCGCTAGCGTGAGAGCCACCCACGGGAAGAGAATATTTACTGCAAGTAGTCAATTTAACATAGTAAATGATTATTCAGTAGACTACTTTTATGTCATTCATATCCGTATTCTCCCACCGTGGTGCACACAGTAAAAATATGAAGTGATTTGGTAGAATATACACAAGGTCGCCATAATCCAGCACAATAATTATGAGCCTACATGTGATTTATGAATGGCTGTTTCATTTAAGAGAAAAGCACTTCATTGGAGAACTGAATACCATGCTCGTTTTAGACTAAATTATAGTTTACTTTTAGTCGCAATTGCTTCGTACATTATGAAAGACAAGACACGACACAAATACTAAAAGGTTAGTATAGGCGGAGACAGGTTAGATCTTCATAACCAGGGCTGCTCTGGTTCGGGAATACACATGGAAATCGGCCTATTAGTAAAAAGAGGATACAATTAAGAAATCTTTGTGGTTTCGCATCAATTTATGCAAATACAAGCATGTAGGCAGTTTATTATATAATAAAAAGTATTCACTTTCTAAAATTACAGATTATTGTTTTGCCTACATATATAGCAATTTGCAATTGTGCAAGTCTCTTGGTATTGATCCAATAGATATTTCTTCAGATATAAAGAGAAACCGTGAAGACTATGAGTATTGACTTTTTCCGTAATTCTAGGTGGCATATTTCTGAGTAGAGTTGGCAGGTAGTATCTTATACACTTTCTGGCTCGGGAGGTTCGGCTGTACGGAATAGAGATGTAATGACTTTGCCTAGTGTGATGGCCATGGTGTGTGGTATTTAGTGAAAATAAAGATTTACAGTAAGAAGGAACTATACTATTCACAAATTTGTGATAAAATATAAGACATTTTTGCGTGAAAATGTCGTCGACCTTCAATAACTTTAGTGATTTCATTAGAGGTTCTGTGTGGGAATTATATTCGCTGTGGGTTATAATTCTTATCGCCTTTTTCTGCAATTTCGAAATTCTTTTTGAATTAAAGCCCCACAATAAAATACTATAATTGAAGTGTGGCGCAATTAAGGAATTGTACATTATCTTTAGAGCACATGTAGGTAAGAAGTGCTTTAACTTATTTAATATACCAAGAGTTATTGATATTTTAATGGCAATTTTATCAATGTGTGCTGTCCAATCTAATGTTTCATGGATAGTTGTGCCTAAGAAGTTAAATTCTTGAACACGATCAAAGTGTTGGTCATCTATTTTTAGCGTTAATTCGATACGCGCGGTATTGCGTTGAGGAAAATGAAACAACATATATTTAGTCTTACTAGCATTAAGAGACAGTTTGTTTACTGATAACCATTCACTTATTTTTTCCAATTCCTTATTTATGTTGATGCTTAAAGTAATGTTATCAAACACATCTGAAGTAGATTGGAAGGAACAGAGTGGACCAATCAGGGTAGTGTCATCGGCGTATAATATCGCATTAAATTTATCACTGGCGTAATGAATATCATTTATATATAAGATGAATAACAATGGTCCCAATATGGAACCCTGAGGGACACCTGTAGAGATGGGTAATTTATTGCATATTACATCACCGAATTGTACAAATTGAAGCCTATTAGTAAGATAACTGATTAGCCAGTGTAACGGTGTCTTGTTTATGCCGTAGTGTTCAAGTTTTTTAAATAAAATAGAGTGGTCTAGTGTATCGAACGCTTTTGAGAGGTCTAAAAAAATGGATATAGGAATATTACCCTTGTCTAAGCTTTGTAAAAGAGTGTCTGTCATTTCCAGTGTAGCCATCTCCGTAGAATGTGCTTTTCTAAAACCATACTGACTTTTAAATAATATTTCATTTGTAGTTAAATACTCATATAGTTGGTTATACACAATTCTTTCGAAGACTTTGGAGATAGACGGCAGCAACGAGATTGGCCTGTAATTATCTAGCATCGTTTTATCGTTTTTCTTATACAGAGGAATAACTTTTGCAATTTTTAGTTTATGTGGGAAAATTCCTGTGGTGAGCGATTGGTTAATTATGAGAGACAAAGGCTTGACAATTAGCGGGCTGATTTTCTTTAACATATTTATGGAGATTGAGTCATGTCCTGCACTATTTTTGGGGTCGAATTCCTTTACAACTGACAATATGTATTTTTCTGTAACATGTTTGAATATAAAAGTGAACGGAGATTTGTCCTTTAGATAGCTGGTAAATGCTCTATGTTGTCTATTAAAGGATATCTTTTCTGCCAGTTTATTGCCAATATTTACAAAGAATTCATTAAATGCATGCGCAATTTCCCTTTTGTCCGAGATATGTACTCCGTTTATATAAAACAAATTAGGAAATTCAAATTGCTTATAGTTTTTATTTAAGAGTTGTTTAATGGTGTCCCAAGTTTTTCTTATGTTAGATTTATATTGATTGAATAGGTTTGTGTAGTGAATACGTTTCGCTTCTCTGATAGCTCTATTTAAGATATTTTTATAAACGCGAAGATTTATCAATGACGCATTGTAAGATATTTCATTGTGCGCCGTCTGTTTTAATTTGCGATACAGTTTGTCTTTATGTTTTATTGAGTTGATTATTCCAATGGTTATCCAGTTAGATTTTTTGTGTTTGTACTTATTGTATCTAACAGTTTTTGCAGGAAAATGATAGTCATATAGTCGGGAGAGTATATTTTCAAGTAAGTTATAGTTAGTGTTTGGATCAGATAGCTCATTTAGATTTAATTGATCCATGATGCACGATTGCCTTACAGATTCATAATATTGTGTTGTTGCCTTTTCATTGTTTGTCCTGATTGTCACCCATTTGGGAGCACTTTGTTTGGATAACAGTATATCGGTAATTATGAAATATGGTAAATGATCGGATATGTTGCTCATAATTATACCTGCTGTGGAAGCAGTAGTGGCATTTGAAATCTTACAGAATATCTGGTCAAATAGTGTGCAGCTTTTTCGAGAGAAACGAGTCGGCAAGGTAATTTTTGGATAAAATCCATTGGTACAGAATAAATCAAAATAGTCGCCGACTTTTTGTTTGCTGTTTACTTTCAACAGGTCAATGTTAAAGTCGCCTGTTATTATAGTTTCTGCATTTTCCTTTCCCAATTTTGAGAGTATCGGTGCAAATTCTTCTATAAATGTAGATATACTTTGTTCATTATTATTTAGCTTAGGCGGTCTATATATGTTTCCTATTGTGATGTTTTTATTTAGATTTGCACCAAATACATTAATAAAAAGCCCCTCCCAAATATCGGATGAGTCATATAATTGTCTTACAATGTATGAATAACGTACATGTAAATATATTAATAAACCTCCATGACCGGAGCATTTTTTGCCTTGATGAATGATGTTATAATTTGGTAATTGATATTGAGATAAGTCTGCGTCATCAGAAAGCCAGCTTTCCTGCAAACATATGGCACTGAAACCGATGTCTTTATTGATTAACTCTAGTAAGAGTGGGTAGATGTAGTTAAATTTTGAATTTATGCTTTGAACATTTAAGCTGAAAATAGTAAACTTATCTATGGTAGTGGCGAGAGCGTCTTTTAAGTCTGTGGTGTCTATATAAGGTGAGTAAGTATTGTTAAGTCATCTAATTTATCATCTGCATCGCCGAGAAGCTGTATTAGATTATTTGCAATCGAACCTCCATAGTTTGATAGTATTCCGTCCTCCAAAGAATTATTATTTAAATTGTACGCCATATACTGTAGTACAAAGGTTTAGTATAGTGCACCAAGGTGGGATTAAGTCATACAGATGCTTGCGTATGTGGAGCAACTGTTCCAAACATATGAAGAATAAAGCAATGAAAACGTTGAACATAAATGCTGATGCAATTTGCATCATTAAACTACAAAACACGAAGGTATAGAGCGTGTTTTCCAAAAAATATTAACCAGTGCTCTGATGAAGATTGTTCAGGAATGTTTTTATGTCTTCAGTAGCAACTTCACGGCCCTCCGCGTATAACTTCCCATTTCGGAAAGTCGGCCTTTTGTTACGCTTGAACAGATCCTCCATATAGGGACGAACTCGTTGTTTCTCTGTTAAGTCCACATTAGTCAAGTCATCCATGAGGCGGTACGGTGTATTCGCGAGGTTCGCGCGCGCTGCTCTCATCACTGATCCCCGTACATCTCTGCTGTAAAAACGCGCAATGATGTGTCGAGGTTTCCCTTTTTGCGGTTTACCAGTTCGGTGTGCGTATTCAATGGCACCGCCCTTTACCTCAAACTTGTCTTGAAGAATGTGATCTACGATGGAAATACAGCTTTCCTCGCTTGTCTCAGGGGCACCGAGCAAACGAACATTGAAACCACGGGAGTGTCTTTCCGAAATATTTAGTTTCAACTCGAGTTTGGCGATAGCAGTGGTGGCGAATTGCAGTTCGCGGTTTGATTTATCGATCACCTTGCCCATTTCCGCAACAGAGTTTTGCTGGTCTTTTATGTTTCGGGCATTAAATTCGACCGATTCACTTAGGTCTGCAATCACAGTCGATTGGTCCATGACTCTGTCTTCGATGTTTGACAGTTTTTTTTCCAGGCTAGCCTGGTGTGTGATGATGCTATCAAGCTTGTCATTCAAACTAACCAGGGCCGAACGAACAAATGTCGCAAAGTCGTCTTCTTTGTGCGGAGCCTCTATTTCCGGCCCGGTTGCCCGTTCACCCGTAACCGACTTAGTCATTGACTGCGCCTTACTGCGCGTTCGTTTGTCTCCTGCAGACATAGTGGCCAACGAGTGATTATATAATCACCGGCAGGTGTGACGAGAATGGAGCGAAGGTAGTTGCCAACAGCGATAATGGGCGATAATGTGCTTGACGCAAATTAGTTCATTCAAAAACCTAACTTTTGACGTATGCTGCTAATTCAGCTGAGGGTTTGCCTACATCAGTCCTTGCTCCATACCTTCAATGCAACGTCTTATCTCATTGCGAGATGCTGTCTGCTCGAAGAGTCGGAATTGAAAGTGACTTTTGTAGAAGCTTAAAGCAACACTGCTTACCGCTTAAGAACAGCTGACACCTATCTATAATGTAATATCAATAATAATTCACGAGTAAGGAGCTGTTAGGTTTCTTTTAAACTGGTTAATGGTCAGGAGTATTCTAAGTTTATGAGGCAGGGTATTCCTGAATACTGGTCCTGAATAATTTATTGTTAGGTTTTGAATGTTTGTTCTTACATTTAACACATATAAATTTGCCAAACCTCTTACAAATAAGCCTGCTGGTATCCATTGACAAAGAAAAATATTATTTCATCAAGGCAGTATCATATTTGACAGGGACGTACAAACTACTAAGCTCATATGGTTATTCGCATTTACCTTTAATCCTACAGTCCTTTTAGTTTAATGTTAAGATAACTCGCCTTTCTTTGTATAGAGACTTGCTCTTTTCCTCCTGCTTCTTTCCGCACTGGGATAAGTATTCCACTAGACTCCCCAGTGTAAATTTGGGTAGTTGGTGCATACCACCATGTACGTCCCTATACATGTTATTCTGCGGCAGTTTCATGCTGAGCTCCTCTTCATTAACCTGTAAAATGAAAAACAATGACATTATCCCAAGTTATGTTCAATATGTGACTAAGATAAAGTATAGTGGGTTTGGAGTAAGACTGCTCATGATATAGAAGAAAGCACTGTGATCAGGCTGGGCTGGTACCCCCGCATCCCTCTCGATAGTGTATGTTACTCCAAGGGTTTGTGCTGGTTTTATGAAATATAGAAACACACACTCCCATCTTAGGTAAGGTAAGGATACATTTTATTTATCCCAACAGCAGAAACAAATTATACAGAGAGTGCGGCTAGTGTAGTGGTTAGCACATCCGCCTGGCATGCCAGTGCTCTAAGTTCGAAACCTGGACCGAGCAGGCATGATATTTGGTGTAAAAATCTGGCTCTCAAAATTGGGGACTGCGTATCCCTCGTGACTCGGTGATCAAATTAATGTCGGTCCCGTCTCAATTTGGGACATAAAAGAACCACCGAGGACGACAAGTACCCTGGTAGTGACCACCGGTAATCTTTTACTTCTCTGGCCTATATTATTAGGACCTTATGAAAACGGTTTTACCTGCTTTTTTTGATATGTACGTAAGGTCCTAATAATATAGGCCAGTTAAGTAAAAGATTACCGAGACCTCGTAAGACCATTACATTGTAACCACAATAATACAGACTAGTCAGTTAATAGAACATTGCTAAGAGCTGGAGACAACTAGAACTACAAAATATAAAAACAAATACTAAGCTACAAATTTTACAATAACAATTTACATAATGTCAACAAAATTCAAAACAAATCACTGTGTGATGGGAGACTCCACACTATTATTATCTTTAAAGTTTAATAATATTCACTTAAAAACAGCCTCCCCCATTCATGACATAGACGCTCACGCTTCATAGACGAGACTGGCTGCACTGACCGTTTTATATACATTTTAGATGGATGTATACGTTGCTTTCACTGAATTGTACACGTTATAGTACGAATAAATATTATTATTGACAGTTTGCGAAACATCATGAATTATCGCTCACACACAGTACCAACCTTCCCGATAAACAATTCGCGTTTTCTGGCAGACTGCTTGGCACTTCGTTTCTTCCGTTCATCGACTTTGAGTTCTTTTAAACTCCAACTTTGATAAAACAGCTCATAACGTGGGTGAAAAATGCTCGATATAAGTATTCTGTACACTACGTCGTGACGTTGGTGATGACAGCGCAAGGCCTGACCAAAGCAATTATATAATTGCTTTGGCCTGTCTTGCAAGGGATACTTCAGTATTTGCATGTTGCTTAGCTGCTTAGGTCACTGAGTGCAATTTGTGCCAGATTATCTTTTGGAGAAAATATTTTGGAGAAATATTTGACCAAACGCCATTCTAGTAAATTATTTGACAACAATCTTGCACAATGACAGCGTAAACGGATAATCGAAAGTCAGAATTCGACAATCTCGGCGTAAATGGATAATCGAAAGTCAGAAATCAACAATGTAGCATTGTGGAATTATGGCCCTAATATCGTTCCATACCATTCGGGTTCAACATTACCTTTCACTGAAGCGTCCAAACAGAAGAACAGTAGAGAAAACGACAAAATATCAAGTTGACACGGACATGTAATATGAACTAACTTAGGCTTTGGCCTTATTACTTGCGAAATTGCACATGACTGTTTTTAATAATACTACCCAACTAGAAATGACGTACTGGTTACATAGTGCATGCAATTTCACAAGGGTCAGCTTTTGTGAATTTAAACTTGCATTGTAGAATGAGCAATTTGCTGCCATATGCATGGGCTGGCATTTGATATGTTATTTGATAGATTGTGCTGTTTGCCCAAATTACCGGTGGCCACGTATATTCAGCGGAATATGGCACGCGGATATAACTGTTAATCCTTGGTGCCGTTTTACCTTAACATTGCCTATTACGCGAACTAGGCTATAAATTATGGAGTTGAGGAAAATGATATATATTGTATGGTATTGTATGGGGCATGGTGATTCACTGAACATTTTGTATTTAACTTAAAATATGGGCGATCTCAGAATGCAACGTTTAGTTCGAGTATGTTTTCAAAAACACTAATCTTTGCATACAAATATGTTTTATTATTATTTAGATTTTCAAGCACTTTCACATAATAGTACAATCTCAAATACTAGTTTTACATTAAAACGAAAAAGGAAAAGACAATATATACACGGACCCGCATAGCCGTAGATGCTTGACGGTGTTACCTGCAGTAACGTCACCTCGACCGCTAGGTGACGCAACAAACTGTGCAGAAAAGCGCAACCAAAAAGGGTATTGAACAGGGTGACGAAGGGGGTTAAAATTATTTGAATATCAGGACACTTTTTTAGGGTATATTTCATTCAGATTAGGAATTTAAAAAGTTCGTTTCGCTTAGTCTTTAAACTCATGTTAAAACATTGTCTAGACAAATTCTGGTCTACCCAGGCGATTCTTTATGACTATGAAGCACCTCCAACAATAAATACTAGAATCGGAAATTATGAGTTAGTAACATTTGATTCTGAATCTGAAGATTCTGATCAACGAGGAACCGAGTGGATCCTGCGATCAGAACTATCTTAAGGTACCTTATGGTAAGGTATATAAAGTACGCGTCATTAAAATTGACACGAAAGAACTATAGTCAGTTATGTCCATATCTTCTAATAAGTACTAAAGTTGCCATAATCCATGTCATTTAACTATCGCTTGATCTTGCATTACACACACCGTTTGGTTATTTCATAATGTCAATACATCGACCGGTCTTGTACCGACCATGTGACACAAATTATCCACGTGATAAAAACTTTAAAACTTCGTTTAAACAGGCCGAGATAGGTTACAGCAGTGAGCAGTTTATGACTATAGCCTAAGCTTGCATGTCCCAAGTTCGTACGTTATACACAGTTCCGTGGCAGTGAAATATTGTGTCATTTGTAAACTAGCACTTGATCACTGGAGGTCAGTGTTTACAATGAACTGATATTGCAGTTTTCCACATTGCATCATACCAAGATATTATACAGGTATGTATGTAATAACAGAATAGTTGAGTAGCTTTGTTAAAGCGATTGTTTGAGAATTTTAATCTCTTTGTAATGTACGCAATCCTGTATGTAAGTAATCCTGTTATTATGATTATTTCATGTAATCCTATGCCTTTATTTTCATTAGAATTATGTTTTGTTACTCACTAAAGACCCTGACAATACATCGATAAAATAACACCGCGTACGCGGAGTTTCCTCATGAATATCCGGGACTGTCCGTCAGACTTCGGTTAGCTACTCCGACTTAACATATGCAAGAAAAACGTCATGAACATGTGTGTGTTTGGATTAGCTACCGCCATGACAATGAGTCGTTACCGATAAAATTATCAAAAAGAAACGTGGACCAGCTGCTGTTTATGCTGTTTATGTCACAGATTCAGCAAAGTAAAGAAGGACAAATGTATGGAATAAACGGAGAATGACCATAGCGACAGCTCATGACAGACGGATTAATTTAAAAGAAAAAACATCCTACGACATTGCCGTTGGTGACATATTGAATGATTGGCATTGTTTTTGTTGGAATATAAAAAAAACATACGAAATCTCACCTATGGTACTATCATATCTTTTTCACTAGGTACACCTGGCTATATATTTTAAAGTTTAGTTTTAATGAAACGTTTAGATAACAGAAACGTATTGAAGCTGAGAAACATTCAATAATGAAACCATTTTGTTTGCACCATAAATCCAGCTGCTATAGCATAAATACATTATATATCAGATGAAGTAAAGTATAATATTAAAATATAATAAGTAGTTATCTACTTAGTTATCTACATAGGTCATGTATATGTATATGTATATGTATATATATATATATATATGTACATATACATATCGATAGTAATTAGATAGAATTACGCATAGTATTAATATATAAAGGTTATTTCAATGTTGCAGTTCAAAATAGGGTATGACTCAATGTATAAGTTTGTATTTAGTCAAAACAATGTTGTTTAAATAAAATAAAAATAAAAAAATAAAATTCATTATTTATTTATATATTTTTATTTTATATAATAATCTTAATTGTTTTTAGGATTGTAATGCGCCTCTGAATGGTAGTAACTGCCAGATTTATGGCGCAGAAAAATGCAGTAAATTATTTTTATTATTATTCACGGCGTTGACAATAAACACCAAGGTGTGGTGATCGCTTCTATGGGAAAATTGTTGCATTTGCCATGAGCGATTGTATTTCACATACATGGCAACGTCGTTCCGTAGACGGACGACAGGCATAGTTGTCATGGTCAGTTGCCGTACTCCGACACCGACAATGAATACGTTGTTTCAATTATCAGTGACTATTCTAAGCACCGCCAAACGACAGCAAGTAACAATGGTGTATTCTTGATCGCACGCCGGTACCTGGGTAGGGAGTTATTGGATTTAGCTCGTCTTGCATAACCACCTCTGCCGAGCTAGTGTTGTGTTGCTGCGCATGACAGTTGACTGGCGAGCGTAGCGTGACCAAAACGAACACTTACGTACAAATGGAGTTTACACGACGTTTGTGCAGTACAAAGCCGTCTTTCATGCATATGTTTGGCATGTGATTTCATCACATCTTTTATGCCTGTCCTGTAGCAAACATTGCATCCTTGACGCCTAATGCTTTGTGTAACAGGTGATCTAAGCTACGTTGGTTTTGGTGCAGAATACGACTTCTACAATTACTCGGACAAGAAAACGACAACATGGAAAGGACATTAGAAGGTTGGTAATTACGCCGTGATTGTTATAGAACAGCAGGTGACGTTTGTACTGTTTCATATATTGCTGTTGGGTAGAACAACTTGTAGACGATGTTATTGTAAAGTCATCTACTTATGTAAACACACGCATACAAAATAAAGTGAGGTTATTGTGTATGAAATTTAGTTTAATATCGTATAATATCCGAGCCATGGAGGACACGAATGTTATAGTTGTATTGATTTCGGGACATGTACTGTATGAGTAATCGAATTTTCTGCCACTGTCGTACTCATATTATTGTAAAATTATAATTATATTGTTAAGACACATGTAATCATTAAGTCCGCTTGTACAGGCGTCTCCACACTATTGTGAAGAACTACTTGACATATAATCACCAGAGGCCCATATCACAAACAATACTAGGTGCTACAACAATTACCACGTAGACAATAATGTGGCCATAAAATACAAACTATGATTTTATATTGTGAGCGCAATGATTAATTATAAATTAGATATCACGCCAAATAAGAACTATTATTACTGTTGCCACCCGGAGTGTATTGCATTGGAGATCAACTCCACTGAATATCTTGTTAACAATAATAAATGCCGGTGTAGGACGCTCAAAACATTACCCCGCTGAAAACACTACGGTAGTGTTTTGAGCGTACCCTCAAAACACTACTGTTAAGTTCAAAACACTACCCCTACGTACGCTCAAAACACTACCCAATTCCAAAACACTACCGTCAGTAGCCAATTACATTAGTCAGCATTGGGAATCATCCTATACAGTGGGCCGAGTTCATGATCGTTGGAGCCAATTAGACAATATAAATAAATAGGTAGTGTGAAATGACACAACGTATTAATTTTGTTTAATGCCATAATTATAATTAGTTATGGTTTTCATTTAGTTGTGGCTTGGGTTAAGGTTAGTTATAGCATAATCGTTGGAACTAGTCAGACGACGGAAATAGTTAGTTTGATAAGCAGACGACTGGAATAAATTGCTATTCATTATGCTTCAGGTCATTATTATAATTAGTAATGGTTGGAGTCAATCTTGGTGAGTTAGGGTTGTATATAACATGGTCGCTAAAACCAATCAGATGACGGGAATAAAATTATTTTATGTGAAATGTCATTATTCATTAGCGTTGCTATTATTATTATTACCTATGGTGAGAGCCAGTTATGATTCGAGTTAGGATAATCGTTGGAACCAATCAGACAATGAGAATAACTAGTTAATGTGAAATGTAATTATTCATATGGGTTAGCATTATTATTATTGTAATTATTTATGGTTAGCATAAGCTATGGTGGGTTAGAAAGATATATATACATTATTATTATTATATATATATATATATATTTACATATATATAATCCTAACCCACCATAGCTTACGATAGCCATAAATAATTACAATATATACATATCAAATAATCATTATAACCAATCATACGATGAAATAAATAGTTAGTGTGAAATATCCTTATTAATTAAGTTAAGGTTATTATTATCACCTATGGTTTGGGTTATGGTAATCGCTGGAATCAATTAGATGACGGGAATAAATCGTTAGTGTGAAATATAATTATTCATTACGGGGGTTACAATTAGTATTATCAGTCATGATTGAAGTCAGTTATGATTGGGGTTAGGGTAATAGCTGGAACCAATCAGATGACGGGACTAAATAGTTAGTGTGAAAGTTCATTATTATTTAACGTTAAGGTTATTATTGTAATTAATTGTGATTGGAATCAGCTATTGTTGTGGTTGGTAATAGCTGGGTTTGTTTATGGTTTGTTTAAGCTCCCAACCATTACACCGACGACCGCCCTGTATTTGTATGTTTCATTTTACTGACCTAGATCTATCCAGCCAGTCATATTGCACTAACATATAATATGATTAAGTCTACTAAGTTGTAGTGGTGTATTTAGGATCTCTGGGGGAACAAAGCGATACAGAACCTCAAATATCCACAGCTATTACCTTCGCCGACCCCCCACAATATTTTGAATGTGCACATATCTGGATGTTTCCCCCAGACGTTCCCCCGCCGACGATAAAGCAATCTAAAAAGACAATGACACTGCTCGCACTCCTGCACTCTGTGAACTTATCGCTGACTCGACGAGGTTTATTAATAACATCAGTCTGGTGTCAATACCTTTGTTTTTAAACTTAACGTAGTCCTTATTGCCAAGAAACCCTACCCCATGTAAAGCTTCATATCACTTGTCCGGATACCCCATGGCCTCCCACCAAGCGATACGTACTTTTTAGATGGCCCCAAACACATAGAAATTGTAAAACGGGAAAATATGTAGGGGTAGTGTTTTGAGGATACGCTCAAAACACTACGGTAGTGTTTTGAAAGTACGCTCATAACTCTACGGTAGTGTTTTGGGCTTACTACACCGGCGTTGTGTGCGCCGTCTTGGATTGTCCATATTTGTCGTATTTATTATAAAATCTCCCGTAAAATACAATATAAACTATAAATATTATTTACGCATTTTAATAAGTTTGATGTACCATAACGTATAATATAACATAATAATCAATGTTTTAATAACACTGTATCGCATAAATAACGTCACAGATATACTTTGACGTTTTAAAAGCTTCATCACTGTGTGCGTCATCTTGGAAGGTCAAATTCCGCCGTTTGCACATAGCTATCTATGAATCTGCATCGATCGGTAGTATAATAGATTTGTAATTATATTTACGCATATTAACACTTTTATTGCATCATATCATGTAACATAACATATAACCGAAGTTTTATTACCATTCTACCAAATAACAAAACTAATTTTGTTACATAACAATGAATTAACCTGTCCATTTCCATAAGTGGGTTATATGTTACATAAGCCCGATAGATCCGCAACCTATTATTTAATGTCCTAAATAGAGGTCCTCTAATATTTGAGATGGGACCCAACACCCCTGGAGCTATCCACGGTACCTCTTCCCATAATGCCCTAGTGTAACACGTGCTTTTAATCGTTGCGTATAGCGAGAGACAGCCGCGTTTTCCCAAGCTCCTTTCAACAGTGGCACGGAAGTACACATTCATATAATATACCTTGTCAATTTGTCCTAAATTATTTACATATATTATAACTTTATTTGTATCGAATTTTTGTTTCCTCTTAATTGCAAAATTTTGGCATCAACCGGAAGTCATGCCTGCGCCCACCCTCGGTTTTCCTTCGACAACCACGTGGGCGCCTGCGTTAGATGTGTAGGTTGTACTTTTTCTAACAGGTGTTCTGTTTGCTCTGCTTGGACAGACACTCGTTGGAATATTATTCAGAATGCCGATGCCATAGTTTCTGATACTAATCTTGGTTTAATCGTCTCTTCCGCTAAGACGTCTATGCGACTTAGCACTTCAAGCGAATCCTTTGCTGGTTTCTCTCCCCCAGCCGCGAAGTCATTTTCGCCGTCTGATTCCAAGGCGACTTCTAATACTATACATACTAAACGCACCCTATAAGTCCAGTTCTCATACAAGTGGAAGTCATTACCCCCCCCCCCCACCCCCCCAATCATACTGGACAACTTATTACTACGCTAGTGTCTGTGTCCAACCGGCCGACAGAACATGAATTAAATGTTAACGTTATCCCTACTATTACACCGGTCACTTCGTCCATGGGAACCACCGGTGTTCCTAACGCCCGGTGTTCCTAACGCTTGCGTTCCAGCGACACTTGCCAACAGACGTGACAGAGCTATATCGGAGGCGACCGCACCGGAGACCGACACACCTCGTTCCGTCGGACCCGCCCGTCGCTTCGGCCAGGCAGTAAGCGACGCGACTACCCGATACACGCACGGAAGGTGTGACATCGCTCCTATTGTCTAGCGTCGCCCGCGCTAAGACACGACCTTCTCCACGCCAGTCAATACTACACCGACGTGTCCATAAAGACATACGGACTGGACCCTCGCACGAGGGTCAGTCTTATGTCCGGCGTGATACGCCAATGCCAATGACACAGGAGGAAATCGATTTTGGTGCCAAACCACGCAGTGGACACCATGCAGATCGATCAGACCCAAACCAAAGACGCCTTTTACGGCGACACTGTGTTTGTGGACTTGGGTGATGACAGGTTATACCACCACCAGGGCACGTCAGACAGTCATGACAATGACGGTAACGTGCGTCCACACGGCCATATTGAGGCACGTGGCTTCTTTGAATACCTACGCCAACAGTCGCTAGTTGGCACCACTACAGCGGACTATACACTACATAGTCGCCTGGCTGCGTGACTTCGCCAGGAAGATAGTCTGGCTGAGAATCGTGTTTTGATTGCTCACTGCCAGTTAGCACGTGTATCCCCCAGAATGTTTATATATTATGTATGTTTTCGATAACGAAATGAAATTACGAAATAGTGCCCAAAATAGTATTATACAAAATAAAATGAATTTTAAACTAAATGAACACAAACAAAAGTTTCATCTACTCTGTGGGATTCGAACCGAGGACCCTGAAAATAGCCGCTCGACACCCACCAAGATCAGCACGTTTTTATTGTTCTTTGGCGATTGCATTATACTAGTTAGCAGTCCGACCGTTGCGCGAGACATCTATTGCACTTTATTTAGTTAAATTTGTGGTATTTATATCATGCTTATTCACACTTAGTCTTTTGTTTCTGCTCGAGCATAAGCAAAGAAAGTCAATACGGAATCGTCAACAGCCATGAGAGCTGCCATCTAGTGAATATGCATGTGATTAAAAGGCATTAAACTACGAAAAAGTTTAATGTCGGTTAATTTTTGTGTGACATGTTTCATTATAAGTTTAATATTTGTTATAGTATAGTATTATCTGATAAAAATGTATCCTTATTTAACTTGTTATTTCATAGTTGGCCTAAGAACCAATCATCGTCTCTACCCGAATCTGTGGTAAAGCCTCCTACCGGTAACATTGGCTGGACCTTAATAATCCAGGCCCTAGCGAGAGGCCAACCGAATGCTGCCACCTCACGGCGCCTGGATAATCGAGGCTACAATGTTACCTGAACTATCCCGCGCACACAGATCCCTCTGTTTACGGGTCTCGCCACTCTTTCCTCCGAGAAGATGAGATACCGTCAGCTTCATTTACAGATAAAATCAGACTGGCAAGCTCCTTTCTCGAGGACGAATTGCCACAAATGGCTCCGACATCAACTCACACCCATAACATGAGAAAGACCAGCCTTGTACAGGCCGCAGTGTCTCCGTCTTTGGTTGACTAACCGGAAGGTTTCCCAATGTCGCCAGGAATAAACAACCACTTGGAGGCAATGCTGACTTCTGTCGGTAAGACGGGGTAAGACCACATTAAGGATTCGTCCGACCGAAAAAGTGCCCTTGAAAATACAGTTTTGGTGTGAAGTGTGAATTTTTTCGAGCACTTTGACATGGCACATGTTAATCCAGTGAATACTGAATGTACTACTGCAATAGATCAGCACGCACCAATATTTCAAAATCCGTCACCAGATTGGGGCAAAATTGCATGAAGGGTGTCATTTTTTTGGTGGATTTTTCTGAAAAATGAGGTATGAGAATTTCACGAGTTTTCCACAGCACTTGTGTCAATGGAGGTTAAATATACTGTGAAATGTTAAGAAATCGTAAGACAAATTTGCAGGAAATGAAGGAAACCTTATAATGGCCGCCTATGTAAAATGTAAATGTGATCTTACCCCAGACTCGCGTGGACGATAATACAGGTGGGTTTGTTAAACTGTATTCACCTCGTCGTTTTAAAATTTACCAGCCGATTCAAGATGCCGATGGCGTTTCCCCATTTTATATGGGAGTTCCTCAACTGGACGTGGATTTCCAACATATTTGGAAGAGAAAGTCCACTTCGTTTCTACCCGTCTTCCAACCTCAATCTTGGTTCTGTGATGTTGAACCAATGTCTAATCAAAGATTTCATTCAGCTATTCGACTGTGAATCTCATCTTTCCAAGACTGGATCATAGCATCAACACACCGATCACTACAGCATCTTTCCATTTGGTGGAAACTTGATGTAATTCCTGGACACACGGTATGGAGATTGATTGTACAACAGCTGTGAATCTACACTGACTACAGTTGGCACAGAGAGATGCTCTGTTGTACCACACCTCTCCCTTCTTGTCACCTCAAGACAACCAGTGTATACGAACTTCGTCTGTCAAGGGACTAGACATATTTAATGACCAAGTCCAATCCCTAAAACTTTCAGAGAAAGTCAGACAGGGTAGGAAGCATCATGTGCTATTTCACACTGCTACTTCCCTGTCAACGTACAGCAGAACTCCACGTTATATCTCATCGTCTCGATACCTTCTTTCACCTCTAATGTTTCCCAAACTTATACTCCTCATAAAGGTCCACCTTATATTATGAGTAAGACACGCAAACAGAAGCGATACACTCCTTCTACTCGTGGACGCAATCGCCCTCCACGTAGTAGGGGTGCCAAGTCTTCTTTTTGACAACAAAAACCCGGGTACCCACGAGGCTGAACAGACTGTACACCTGTTCAAATTTGCCAAAAAATTGGCAAGAGAAACTTTGCGATCAATGGATCATTTCTTGTTTACAAACAGGCTTTCGTCTTCTACCCTCACTCGATATCCCACCCACTTTTCCGAACCTCTCTCCCATACCAAGAGATTAGTCCGGAAAAAAATTGGTGGACGAGATGCATGTGAAAGAGGCTGTAGAGATAGTGCGAGACATCTTAACTCTCCAGGGTTTTACGGCTCTTCACGGTACCCAAGACATCAGGGAAATGGAGACCAGTTATCGATCTCTCTTACCTGAACCAATTCCTAATTGTTCCCCGATTTCGCATGGACACAGCAGAACGGATCAGAACGTTGCTTCCTGTAGGAAACTGGGCAACATCCATATATCTGGAAGTCGTTTATTTCCACATTCCTACACATCCAGTAGACAAGAAGTATCTCCGCTTCCAGGTTCATGGAAAAATCTATCAGTTCCGTGCACTCCCATTCGGAATTTCCATTGCTCCATGGATCTTTACCAAAGTCATGATGCCGATAAAGATTATCGTACACAGGATGGGAATTAAGCTTTTCCAGTACTTGACGACTGGCTGATACTGGCCCCATCGTACAACCAGTGTCTGAACGACACACAACAGGTGGTACATCTGTGTCAGGAAATGGGACTTCTTGTGAACTTGGACAAGTCACACATGGTTCCTTCACAACAATTCCGGGATGGTGCTTTTGGGCCGTCTACACTGCAGGGAACTACAGTTCTGCTTGGCAGAACAGTGGAATTTAATTCCGAGCTGTTCCCACAAATTTATACTTCTAAACCAGGGTTCTCGGAAAGAACTAATATGGTGGAGGTCAACCCACAATGTGTTTCAGGGTTCTCCTCCGAAACCCGATGCCAACATTTTTACAGTTGCATCAAAAATGGGATGGGGCGCATATTGGAATTGGGAGACAACGTCAGGGACCTGGTCACATCAGGAGTCACTTTTACATATCAACCTTCTGGAATTGCAGGCGATTTACCTAGCAATATGCCACTGGTTACGTCAATTGTCCGGCCTATCAGTTATGGTAGTAACCGACAATTCAACATAATCAAACAAGGTGGGACACGGTCGATGAACTTGTGTCGACTAGTCCGCACGCTACTGTTGCTTTGTCACAAATACAATTTAACGTTGCAAGCTCGGTATATTCCACGCCAATCGAATGTCTTGGCAGATCAACTCTCAAGACCAGGCCAGTTAATCCCAACAGAATGGACTTTAAATCTACAAATTTTCAAGGCTATCACCACACATTGGGATTGCCCTGTGGTATATCTGTTTGCCACACGCTAGAACACACAACTTCCCTATTTGTATATACGATACCAGATCCCAGAGCGATGGCAGTAAATGCACTATCGATCAGTTGGAAACAAATTTGGGCTTACGCATACCCCTCAGAAGCAACCCTTCCACTAGTCCTGTCGAAAGTGGCTCAGGAGTCCTGCGAACTAATACTGATCGCATCATTGTGGCCGGAAGGTCGTTGGTTCCCTACGCGAACTGACAGTAGATTAACCACTACAACTACCACTTATCTGCCGTCAACTCACACAAGCCAACGACAGGATAGTTCTCAGGAACCCAACAAATCTCAATCTTCACGCGTGGGGATTATCCGGAAATCCCTCCAGAAGAGAGGATTTTCTCAAGCAGTTGCCCAATGCGCCGCTAGAGCTCAACGAGATTCCACTCTTGCAATATATGAATCGAAGTGGAAATAGTTCTTCATTGGTGTAACGAAAGGGAAGTGTCTCCAGTCACAGCTTCTGAATTTGTAGTAGCAGATTTTTTTTATTGTACTTGCATTTTGAAAGGAAGTTAGCTATTTCTACAATTGAAGGATATCCGATAACCATAGCAAACACCTTGAGAGCTACTACAGGTAGGGATTGGTAGAAATTATTCTATTAAATCACTTCGTAGAAACATACAACTCGAACAAGCAAGGATCACTACACCCTTTCCAGTCTGGGATCTGCCTTTTGTTTTACATGCTTTGAGACAGTCCCCATTCGAACCCTTCGGTAAAGCTTCAGATAAGTTTCGTACTTGGAAGAGTCTTTCTGATCGAGAGAAGAAGTGAAATTCATGCATTTGAACATGCTCGGTTAGCACGGAAACATGACTGGTCAGAGGTTACATTTCGGGCTGGTCTGTCATTTCTGTCGAAAACACCTGAGCCTAGGCATGGCCTCTGATCGGTTGTCATGCCCTATACGGGCACTGCGTTTCTACTTAGAACGCACCATGTCTATGAGACAAGTTAAACGGCTATTGTTCATCTCGTTTAAACGAAGCCATAAGGGGATATTGCTCCTACAGTCTCATCGTGGATACGCAAGGTTATTATCACCTGCTATGAATTGGCACATAAAGACACGTTAGTTGAACATGAGGTGAAAGCGCATCAAGTGAGATCAGTTGCAGCATCTCCAGCATTCCACCGCCAAGTGTCCATGGAACAAATACTACAAGCTGGCTCTTGGAAATCACGTAACACTTTCATGGATGTTTACTTGAAAGATTTGTTCCTACATTCAGCAGGTCTTCTACAATTAGGACCCATCGTGGCAGCAGAAACCCTGCTAATGCCACAACAACAGTAGGTAAGCACGCACCCTCCGACCTAACTTCGTTCTACCCACGTATGGAAATGGACAGGCTAAGTCATTGTTACGTAACAAAGTCAAATTTTAAATATTAAAATACGTTTTGTAAATAACATATTTACCTTTTAAATTTCCACCAAAGCACCCACCCACCTTCCCCGCTCACATGTGCTTTGTGCAGTATTGTGCAAAGATTAAAAGCACGTGTTACACTGGCGCATCATGGGAAGTGGTACAGTGGATGGCTCCAGGGGTGTTGGGAACCATCTCAAATGTTAGCGGAACTTTATTTAGGACACTAAATAGGTTGCGGATCTCTCGGGCTAATGTAACATATAAACCACTTATGGAAATGGACAGGTAAGTAGATTATTTACAAAAACGTATTTTAATATTTAAAATTTGAACTAGATTTAGATATGCAAGAGTAGTTTCAGGTTCACACCACAATTTTACCTGGCGTCACTTTTCTGGGTATAAAAGCAGGTAAATAATTGCAGCTTGACGTGCTCAACATGTAGGGTTATATCACGTTGCAAGGATGACCACAACGGCTATGGGAATGCCGTATAGCAAGGGAACCGATATGACTGCCCTGCGAGTAATACCACGGGGGGGTCAGCTGTAAGAGATCAGGTTTGTGACACTTCTGTCCAGAGAAGTGTTGTTTGTAGCAACTGAGATTGATGTCGCGCGCTTACGATTAGTACAGCTAGGTCTATACTATCGGCAGAATGGCATCAGGGTCCACCACTTCCTGTTCTCTTTTGTGTTTTTGATGAAAGGTGCCATTAATATTTTATTACACAAAAGAACAACAATATTGTCGGGTAGTACAAACCAAAAATAGTGGAATAAAGTGTGTTTGCATGCATTCGTTGTCTCAGACATTCTCCATGGAAGATTTATTTTTTATTACTGAAACTGCAAATACCTGGAAACATATTTGATAAAACTCATGCCTGAAATGATATACCGACATAGAAGCTAATATTGTCATAATATTTGTGTGGCAGATACGTATATCCCTGCGCACCATATTGTAATATTGCACCCTGGGTAAAGATGTATACATTTGTGCACCAAAGTGATTATTTTGAATTAATAAATAAAAACACATAAATCCAGTCACAAACATGCATAGGAAATGTGACATTACAATAAACATGCAACTGCTAATGCTGTCTGTTCTCATGCTAGGATACAGTGGGACGCGCTAATCAAGTTAATCATGCTAAATGGGAAAACCTTGTCACCTCAACCATTTCCAAACATCCACACTGATTTACCACAGCCAAATTAATAATAATTACATTTACAAAATAAAAAAGCCGTAGTGGATATATTGGTACCAAAACACACAGTACCAATTTCCTCATGGTACTCCATAGTTCAACCATGATTCACAGCAACTCAAACTAAATGCTCTCGTGGATGTACAGGGTAAACTGGATGGTCATGTGCAGCTGTAACGCAATATGTGACCATCAGGGGCACTATGGTGACCTGCTGTGGGTCGCACTAAGCAAATCACATCCTTATCACAGTTTAAAAGGTCAAATCGAGTAAAAGTCAATCTAGCTTGCTGTGGATGGTAGAATTGCTCACAAATAACACTAGATATCTGGAGATGGCATATTTTAATATTGATATACACATATTGGATGCTTACTGAAAAATATGTTTAAAAGGATCATATATGCGCCATAGTGATCCTATGGTGGTTTATTTTTTATTTTACTCGAATTGACCTTTTGTGCCGATTGTGTGACCCGACCTATATGTCCATATATCAAACTGTAATTCTGTGTGTTCATGTGTTCAACAACGTTCTGAGTTCAGACAAGGCCGAAGCCTTCCGTTTCTTCCATAGCCTGCAGAAGCTTGTCTCGGAGGACTGCCTTGTCCGTGTACTGGGGCAGGTCGAGCAGGTTGAAGCAGGTGTGGGCCACAGGAAGGTAGGTGCTCCCCCCACCTGTCGACTGGATGAACATCTGCAAAGAGGCGTGAACACAGTTACACCATCACTCCACTTATGAGCTCAACACCCTCATTCCGCTCATGGTCTCAACATCCTCACTCCGCTCATGGTCTCAACACCCTCACTCCGCTCATGGTCTCAACACCCTCACTCCGCTTGTGAGCTCAACACACTCACTCCGCTTAGGAGCTCTACACCCTCACTCCGCTTACAAGCTCAACACCGTCACTCCGCTTACGAGCTCAACACCCTCACTCCGCTTACGAGCTCAACACCCTCACTCAGCTTATGAGCTCAACACCCTCACTCTGCTTATGAGCTCAACACCCTCACTCTGCTTATGAGCTCAACACCCTCACTCAGCTTATGAGCTCAACACCCTCACTCCGCTTATGAGCTCAACACCCTCACTCAGCTTATGAGCTCAACACCCTCACTCCACTTATGAGCTCAACACCCTCACTCCACTTATGAGCTCAACACCCTCACTCAGCTTATGAGCTCAACACCCTCACTCAGCTTATGAGCTCAACACCCTCACTCCGCTTATGAGCTCAACACCCTCACTCTGCTTATGAGCTCAACACCCTCACTCCGCTTAAGAGCTCAACACCCTCACTCAGCTTATGAGCTCAACACCCTCACTCCGCTTATGAGCTCAACACCCTCACTCCACTTGAGAGCTCATTATCGACCTCATTGTCCTCTGGGCACAATTATATCTAGCTAGTGCATGTGTGTGTGTGTATGTGTGCGTGCATGCGTGCGTGCGTGCGTGTGTGCATGCGTGTGTGCGTGCGTGCATGCATGCATGTATTGCGGGATATGCCATGACAATACGGTATTTCAATATTCATTTTCAGACCCACCTTCACCACTTTCATTCCATGTATTGGGATGCGATCACTCCCAGTGAGAAAAACTGAAACATCAAGAACCAATCATGGTGAATGAATATAATAACAATTAGCTTCCTTGTCTACTAGCCATGAAGAGCCTGAAATCTTGTTAAATTGCATCAATATTATACAAATAAAACTCACAGAATAATTATAAATAGTTCAACAGTTGTATAACTGACAGAATCAGAAACTGCTGCCACAATGAGAATTATGTGCGTTCACATCCGTCAAACTTTGCCTTGCCAAGAAAGTTTAGATACATTACATCTGCCATATCAATCTTTCCTACATACGAGTTTCGCTTAGACAACATTGTCTATCGTATCTTTTTATCATAAACAAAAAACCATTTGGGGCCAGAATTTGAACAAAATATGTCATGAAATGTTAACAAAATCACACATAAGCTTGGTAGACCTTGTTGTTAGACAATAGGTCACGTGATGGTTCCATCAATGTGCCAGGTACAAAGTCAACGACTTACAGAGGAACTTCTTCCTCTGTTGGAGAGAGAGTTCATGGAAGACTTCCCAGAAAAGCACAACGGTGGGGTGAGTGGGGGTGTATTCCCCCTTGTACTCTGTCAGCTGTCAAACATTTGTATACTGTCTACACATACAACATCAGAGAACACAATATAATTTCACAAGGATACATTTCTTTTGTTGAACTATTGTTAACAAAAATTTACGCATTATAATTACACAACGTTTTTCTTGTCACATGATAATGATACGCAAATGAAGATATGAAACCATCCATGTACAATAAAACATGGACTATAAATGCTAAAAAACTGATGTTAAAAGTAAACTAATTGCATATTCATACAGTATACGTGTAATTAAACATTAGAGGTCAAATCTAACTCGGTGTAAATGTAATTATTTAACCTAAAAAGCTACCACTAAATCACAATTAACAGGAAATTCAGCAAGATTAAAAACACTTAACATTACAGGTATTGCTGAACAACTGATACACACACCTTCTCAAGTTCTTCCCAGTCATAATTCTCACTGCCTACCACCATAGATTGTAGCTCCTTTGGGTGGAACAACTCCTGAAAACACACACAACCAGTGGGTATGTGTACAGACATAAAGTAAAGGTAAGTTCTTATGTAGCACCTTATATACCACAGTATCCAGTCTTTTGGACTGCTCAAAGCGCTTTACACTTTACTCCCTGGCAGACCTGTTCAATCGGACACCATCTCGACTTCTATGGGAAGCATTCAGCCATGCAGCAATTAATGTGCGATTTCTTATTCTGGATTTGACCCCGTCGCTCTAGCCACTGCACCACTGTACAGACAGTTAACTGTGAACAAAATCTAAATGAATGTGGCTCCACAACTGTAGAGATAAGTGGGGGTTAAGGAGAGATCAAACACAAATTTTAATATACTGAATGGTTCTGAAAATATTGATAGAAGCTTATTTTACAATCAAATAAGACAAAATGACCAGAGATCTCGAGGTAAGTGAAGGAGAGGTCAAGGTGAGCTATCTGTAAATAGACATTCTGTTTACATGAAAGGAACAAATCATTTGCCGATTTAGTAAATGCTAGCATGATGAATGTTTAAAAACAAAACCGACAATCTGAGAAGGCGGGTTACAAATAGCGACAATCATGTTCGACTCTCAATAAGCCAATTGTTTCCTTGGCCATTTAGGTTTTCTGCTCCGGATGGCGATCTTATTAAATTTTCACACCACTGTTGTAAACGAAGGTTAGGGTAGGCTGACTTTTGGTGAGAGCTAAACTGATGTTATTTGCTCATCGAATACTGATAATACTATTAGCTCATAATATTAGCACACCTGGCTCGAGAGAAAATGTAATTGAACAGACATGATCACATTAATGTCCTTGATAAATACCTGGATGTAAGAAAACGTTTACATTCACACTGCAACACCAACTACTCAACCTTTGTGTCTCACTGCAGTGAAACCTCACTAATAAGGTCACCCTCTGGACTAGGCGAAAGTGACCTGAATAGCAAGGTGACTGTATTAGTGAGACTAATTTCCTATGATTTACTGTTACAAACACAATTGGGAGTGTCCTAGGATGACCTTAATTGTGAGGTCGCTGTATTACCAAGGTGACCGTAATGCGAGGTTGGACTGTATTTTAAAGTGTCGTGACTTACCAGGACTCTACCACCGCACACTCTGTGGAAGCCGTCAAAAAACGCCTTCAACTGAACGGCTACAGAGTCACTGAACATATACTTGAGGTAAGCATCCACATACTGCTGCCTGCAATAACACACACACAAGACACGTCTATGAAATAGTGATTATCCATTAATAATTATACTGCATTATAGAAGAACGTACCTTTTTTATTTTAACTTTTTAATTTACTTTTTATATAAGGATAAGGTAATATTATAATGAAGATTGGACATAAAAAATATATATATATACATGTTCTAAGTATCATCAGATGCAAAAAAATGTGTTTGTAGTGATATTTCTGAGGCAAACTGTATTTTTGTAATTATTTAAAAATGTAAACCAATGGTTAAATCCAATTATAATCAAATATATTACTTTTATCAAACAGTAAGACAAATTAATTCACTTTCCATGGGGACCTTCCACAAAACCACCCATCTCAGAAAGTCCAAGATTATCTGGTTAGTGTGGTTATGGCCACGCAAATTGCATGTCAACGGTGATGTTCTTTTATCATAAAAACACCATACAAAGTAAATTTGATCAGGATAAGATGGGTAATTTTTGAGATATAACATAAGTTAATAGTACTGATTTTCAGACCAGCACTTCCCGTTAATTTGCTTGGATCTTGTAAGCCTAGATATCAGGCTATGCTGTAGTCACGTCTTTACCTGTTCTCTCTGCTGACCATTATGTTGGCTCCGTCAGGTATGAGGTCAACCTGTGTGACCACTCCGTACTCCTCATGTGTCACCTGAAATGGAGTGTGTCACAACATACCACTAGTAAGGGATCATCTCAGAACGTTGATATCCGATATCAGATGAAATTACTTTTGTTTTGGGGGTCAGAGTCTGTTTCGTCTGGCATCGTACACTGATATTTTACGCTTCGGACTGATACAGTTAATATGTTGACATCATCATAAAACTTATGTCTGATACTGGACATTGATCAACATTCTTAGATAATCCCTAACAGGGTGGGAAAAGATCTTATACAATTTCAAATAATTATCTGTGATCACAAACCATTGGGAGTCATACCAGTAATAATACTGAAATTATTGTTGTTGTAGCCATCCACTGATCCCTATCAGCAGCCCCCTCCCTCCACTCCCCTCCCTCCACACCCGTCCCTCCCTCCATCCGCCTCCATCCACCCCCTTTCCTCCACCCCCCTTCCTCCACCTTTCAGTACTTCCTCAAACCCATTTTCATGCAGTCCTCCCATCTCATCTATGGTTGTCCCTGTCTCCTGCAGTCTTGATGTTCCTTTGCTCTTTTTTGTAGTCTGCCTGCGTCAATTTTTATCAAGTGGTCTGCCCACATCATCCGGCTTCTCACTAATCTTTCCGTTAAGTTAAATTGTATCCTGACCTATTCCCTTGAGCAGTTCACCCAGTTTGCTCCTGTAATTATCTGAACCCAATCATTTTTACAAATTTGCAGCTTCTGTTGTTGCTGAGATAAGTAAGGGGCATATTGGGTGACACGAACTCACCTGGAAGTTGAGACAGAAGGCATCCTCAATGTCATCTCGGTCATACGCAAGGAGGTCTTCCAGGCTCCTTCGAAAGACACACAAACATTTAAGAATGACCTTCTTTTTACTTCAAAACAATACTTATAAAAAGAGGGGGAAGGAATAAAGCCTGTTTGTATGTTTATCTTCAACATGTTATTTGGCTACCATTTACATTTATTCTAACAAAACAATCTTCCTATTAGAGGTATGATGTCTATTCTTCGTTTTATTAATATTTATTTAAATACTGTTCTTAACAATATAATAAACATGATGATGGTATATGAGCCACCAAGTTGTGTTTAATAAGCCCGAAATAATGTTCACAATTTCAATGTTTTGTCAGCAAAATTAAAAATTTGTTTAACACTATAAAGTACTAAACAGTCGCTACTGCCAGTAATTGGGACTTATTGCATAAGCATGGACCCCTATGCACAAATACCTTTGAAGTTCCTGGTTCCCATGCACCAAACCACAAGTTGGGCAAAGTACAACTGATTTGGCAAACTTCCTGCTAATAATGACAACAATCTCCCTTTAAAGCTACCACGTGAAATGAACTAATTTTACTACAATGAAATGCAATTAGAGAAAGGTACATCGCAGAAATTGAAGTACTGTAGCTAATGATGCAGTAATTGAAGTACTGTAGCTAATGATGCAGTAATTGAAGTACTCTACCTAATGATGCCGTAATTGAAGTACTGTAGCTAATGAAGCAGTAATTGAAGTACTGTAGCTAATGATGCAGCAATTGAAGTACTGTAGCTGATGATGCAGTAATTGAAGTACTGTAGCTAATGATGCAGTAATTGAAGTACTGTAGCTAATGATGCAGTAATTGAAGTACTGTAGCTAATGATGCAGTAATTGAAGTACTGTAGCTAATGATGCAGTAATTGAAGTACTGTAGCTAATGATGCAGTAATTGTAGCTAATGATGCACTGTAGCTAATGATGCAGTAATTGAAGTACTGTAGCTAATGATGCAGTAATTGAAGTACTGTAGCTAATGATGCAGTACTGAAGTACTGTAGCTAATGATGCAGTAATTGAAGTACTGTAGCTAATGATGCAGTAATTGAAGTACTGTAGCTAATGATGCAGTAATTGAAGTACTGTAGCTAATGATGCAGTAATTGAAGTACTGTAGCTAATGATGCAGTAATTGAAGTACTGTAGCTAATGATGCAGTAATTGAAGTACTGTAGCTAATGATGCAGTAATTGAAGTACTGTAGCTAATGATGCAGTACTGAAGTACTGTAGCTAATGATGCAGTAATTGAAGTACTGTAGCTAATGATACAGTAATTGAAGTACTGTAGCTAATGATGCAGCAATTGAAGTACTGTAGCTGATGATGCAGTAATTGAAGTACTGTAGCTAATGATGCAGTAATTGAAGTACTGTAGCTAATGATGCAGTAATTGAAGTACTGTAGCTAATGATGCAGTAATTGAAGTACTGTAGCTAATGATGCAGTAATTGAAGTACTGTAGCTAATGATGCAGTAATTGAAGTACTGTAGCTAATGATGCAGTACTGAAGTACTGTAGCTAATGATGCAGTAATTGAAGTACTGTAGCTAATGATGCAGTAATTGAAGTACTGTAGCTAATGATGCAGTAATTGAAGTACTGTAGCTAATGATGCAGTAATTGAAGTACTGTAGCTAATGATGCAGTAATTGAAGTACTGTAGCTAATGATGCAGTACTGAAGTACTGTAGCTAATGATGCAGTAATTGAAGTACTGTAGCTAATGATACAGTAATTGAAGTACTGTAGCTAATGATGCAGTAATTGAAGTACTGTAGCTAATGATGCAGTAATTGGATGTACTGTTGTGAGATGGTGTTTGAAACTCACTTGCCCACAGTTGGGTCCAATTCTTTCATGTCCTCGACAGTAATTGGCCTGAAAAAGAATCACAAAATATCTAATCCCCTTCTCCAATAATTGAAAAATAAATAGATCTGTTTATCCAACATTTTATTTATTAGTATTTAGTTTTGTCATAATTAGTGTGACCTAAACTAATCACCTAAACTAATCACAGGTCACTGTAAAAGGTATGTTCTCGTACAGCAAATCCTTGTGACTGTTCAGAGCACATAACCTTCTAGCAGACCTGTTCATCGAAAACCATCTTGACTTCTTTCAGAAGCATTCAGCCATGCTGCAATTAATGCACAACAACACATATCCACCAGTGTCTACAGCCAGGTACCCATTTACATAGCTGAGTGAACTGAAGCAATGTAATGTGAGCGAACTTGCCCAAGATTCTAAAAGACAACAAGAGCATTTGAAGCCAAAATCTCTTGACTGAGAGTCCAATCTGCTAACTACTGCACTACTCAGTACCACTTCAGTCCTCTAACCACTGCACTACCCAGTACCACTTCAGTCCTCTAACCACTGCACTACCCAGTACCACTTCAGTCCTCTAACCACTGCACTACTCAGTACCACTTCAGTCCTATAACCACTGCCCTACTCAATACCACTTCAGTCCTCTAACCAATGGACTATCCAGTACCACTTCAGTTCTCTAACCCCTGCACTACCTAGTACCACTTCAGTCCTCTAACCACTGCACTACCTAGTACCACTTCAGTCCTCTAACCACTGCACTACCTAGTACCACTTCAGTCCTCTAACCATTGCTCTACTCAGTACCACTTCAGTCCTCTAACCACTGCACTACTCAGTACCACTTCAGTCCTCTAACCACTGCACTACCCAGTACCACTTCCCGTGGTGTCACTATCCTAGTGAAACAGTCCCGTGGTGTCACTAACCTAGTGAAACAGTCCCGTGGTGTCACTATCCTAGTGAAACAGTCCCGTGGTGTCACTATCCTAGTGAAACAGTCCCGTGGTGTCACTATCCTAGTGAAACAGTCCCGTGGTGTCATTATTCTAGTGAAACAGTCCCGTGGTGTCAATATCCTAGTGAAACAGTCCCATGGTGTCATTATCCTAGTGAAACAGTCCCGTGGTGTCACTATCCTAGTGAAACAGTCCCGTGGTGTCATTATCCTAGTGAAACAGTCCCGTGGTGTCATTATCCTAGTGAAACAGTCCCGTAGTGTCACTATCCTAGTGAAACACTCCCGTGGTGTCATTATCCTAGTGAAACAGTCCCGTGGTGTCATTATCCTAGTGAAACAGTCCCGTGGTGTCATTATCCTAGTGAAACAGTCCTGTGGTGTCACTATCCTAGTGAAACAGTCACGTGGTGTCATTATCCTAGTGAAACAGTCCACTGGTGTCATTATCCTAGTGAAACAGTCACGTGGTGTCATTATCCTAGTGAAACAGTCCCGTGGTGTCATTATCCTAGTGAAACAGTCCCGTGGTGTCATTATCCTAGTGAAACAGTCCCGTGGTGTCATTATCCTAGTGAAACAGTCACGTGGTGTCATTATCCTAGTGAAACAGTCCCGTGGTGTCATTATCCTAGTGAAACAGTCCCGTGGTGTCATTATCCTAGTGAAACAGTCCTGTGGTGTCACTATCCTAGTGAAACAGTCACGTGGTGTCATTATCCTAGTGAAACAGCCCACTGGTGTCACTATCCTAGTGAAACAGTCCCGTGGTGTCATTATCCTAGTGAAACAGTCCCGTGGTGTCAATATCCTAGTGAAACAGTCCCATGGTGTCATTATCCTAGTGAAACAGTCCCGTGGTGTCACTATCCTAGTGAAACAGTCCCGTGGTGTCATTATCCTAGTGAAACAGTCCCGTGGTGTCATTATCCTAGTGAAACAGTCCCGTGGTGTCACTATCCTAGTGAAACAGTCCCGTGGTGTCATTATCCTAGTGAAACAGTCCCGTGGTGTCATTATCCTAGTGAAACAGTCCCGTGGTGTCACTATCCTAGTGAAACAGTCCCGTGGTGTCATTATCCTAGTGAAACAGTCCCGTGGTGTCATTATCCTAGTGAAACAGTCCCGTGGTGTCATTATCCTAGTGAAACAGTCCCGTGGTGTCATTATCCTAGTGAAACAGTCCTGTGGTGTCACTATCCTAGTGAAACAGTCCCGTGGTGTCATTATCCTAGTGAAACAGTCCTGTGGTGTTATTATCCTAGTGAAACAGTCCCGTGGTGTCATTATCCTAGTGAAACAGTCCTGTGGTGTTATTATCCTAGTGAAACAGTCCACTGGTGTCATTATCCTAGTGAAACAGTCCACTGGTGTCATTATAAAGCAGCAGCTGCAGTTGAGAGGCCAATCCGTGCTACAGAGAGACCAGGAAAACAACGACATACCGAAAGTACCTGTGGTGCACAACAAATCTGGAATCAACTCCCTATCACTTTAAAATCAACTGAAACTACAGTAAAAACTCAAAACTGATTTACTTGAGATCAAACCCTAACCGTCGGCAGTCGCTTGCTCTAATGATGACTCTTGCTCATCCCTGTTCATGACTCTGCCTAATGATTCGTGTATGTTGCACCTCTTAGCTGAAATTCGTGAAGATATTGGGGAGAGAAGAATAAGAGTGAAAGACAGAGGGAATGGGCACAGTTGGTGGAGACAGCAGTACAAGATCAGTGAGGGAAAAGAAAATAGATCACTGAAATTTAGGATCTGAATCGAGGCCAGCCTCATCTTTGATGACAGGGAAATTAGAGGAGAACAATAACATAGGATGTTGCTGTGTTTGACAAGGTGTATACCTGCGAAGTAGCTTCTTGTAGAGAGCGAGGGGGAAGTGAAGGTCAATGATGGTGCTGTTGTAGATGGCCAGGCCGCACACTTCTCCCACCAGGAAGAACATTCCACTGTCTTCAAACGTCTACCAACATGACACCATTCAGCTACAGACGTAGCTTTATCTAGAGACACGTCCACATGTCATTTGGATGGGTTGAGTTTGCTGTTTGGAAGGGTTAAAATTTGAATTTGGATGGGTGGAAATTGGAGGAGCAAAAAAATATATATTGCAAATTTTGACTGGATTGCATGTGCATGCACCGACATGCATATCTACTAGGACATTTTTTGGACTGGAAAAAAATATGATCCTGCACTAAGGCCTGTTGACAACTTCAATATGACTTACTAATTCTGATATTGACTAACCCTTTTTTATGGATGCGCCTCTGAGCTTGGTTTCTGAGGATTTAGGCACAAAAGAAGTTACCTTATTATTAAAACCACCAACAAACTCTCAAGCGGCTGCATTCGTTATAATGTAATCATTGCCAACATGTCACGAATTAAACATTACACTAAGATACTGTTCCAATAGGTAAAACAAATATCTATTAACTCCAAACTGGAAACACACCTACCATTATTACCCCATTATTACCAAAAATGCATTTTCCTCGTATTTGTATTGTTTCCTAGATTTGTGTCTGACACTCTCCACCAGTAAATGACAACGAAACATCGGTCACATCACGTGAAAAACCAATATTCAGCTAGAACTGGAAACCTACCTGTTTTCTGAACCACAACAGTCGAGACTCTTCATAGTATTGGAACATTCCATACTTTGGGTTTGTCAGGTCTTGCAAGAGGAGTAGGAAGAACTCCTGCAGGAGAAAGAAAACAGTCATTGTTTGAACATCCCCGGGAAACATGACAGAAACACGCAGTATGCCTTCGATTACAGTACCGACATCTGTAGGTGTGCTGTACGAGCACTATGGTCAAATATATGGTCAAATATATGTGTGTTATTCAATGTTATCACAAATCCAAAGCCATATGTTTGCAAAAACATTTATAAAATTGTACTTATACAGTGCCCGGTCACAGTGCAAACCTAGAAATGTCTGTTTACTAGAAATGTCCGAAGGGGCAGATACGTGACGTCACTAGCGGGGCTAAATGTTATTTCAATATAATTATAGTTCAACTGTTTTTATCATTAACATGTATAATTGATGAAGGTATGTGTTGTGGAAAACTGAGGCAATTCGGGTTTGACTGGAAATTTGGTGCACATCTTCCCAAAGACCCAATTTGTCGGCAGAAAATGGAACATTTTGTGTGTGTAAAAGACGGGATCCATGCTCTATGCCTACGGTGAATAACATCACTTGTGGTGCAGATTTGCCAATGGATATAGCTTATGAGGTGGAATATGGGCTTCAAAATACAGTTAGATGTCAATAAATCAACTGTCCTTAAAATGTCTAAAAAGAAACGTCAAGATGCAAATGAATACTACAAGAACTCCACTGGCCCTTTCACCACAAGAACTCCACTGGCCCTTTCACCACAAGAACTCCACTGGTCCTTTCACCACAAGAACTCCACTGGTTCTTTCACCACAAGAACTCCACTGGCCCATTCACCACAAGAACTCCACTGGTCCTGTCACCACAAGAATCCACTGGTCCTCTCACCACAAGAACTCCACTGGTCCTTTCACCACAAGAACTCCACTAGTCCTTTCACCACAAGAACTCCACTGGTCCTTTCACCACAAGAACTCCACTGGTCCTTTCACCACAAGAACTCCACTGGTCCTTTCACCACAAGAACTCCACTGGTCCTTTCACCACAAGAACTCCACTGGTCCTTTCACCACAAGAACTCCACTGGCCCTTTCACCACAAAACACAAAGTCAACAGCCGGTCGTCAGTTGCTGGAGACTCTTTCGACAGGTTTAAGCCGTGGCCTTTATAGCACCGCGTCGACACCAGGCAATCTAACATCAGCAGAAATAACATTATTCTCTCTAACGTCATCATCACAGTCACCAAAATATATTTGATCTTCATATGCATCGGTATTGGTAACAGAAGAGACACCGCTCTCATCCCACCAGCTGCCATTTTACGAGGTATTTACACGATGCCAGGCCGGCATACGGCAGCTGTCAATCAGTCAGGGTGGTCCAGGCTGGTGGCTATGTTCCACCGGTGACGTCACACAGTCTCACGCCGCAGTCAGTCGGCAGTTTCCGTAAGATGACAAATTTAGAGGTTCTTTTTATGTTGTATGCTCTTATGCGATTCATAAACATATTTTCAATGGCATCATCTGATAGTGCATACATCATTTGTTATTATGGAACACAACACATATGATCTTTAACTACATGTACACATAACTTATGACACATCAATACATTAATAGGCTGACTTTTGAGCATTGTTAGTGTATCTCGTCTCTGGCGCTGAGGTCCACTCGCCTCTTTCCGATTTCATTTACTTGGTTGGATCATTGACCTCTGACCTACTAATTGGCGATGTATTTGAAAAAAACACAAAAGATATTTACTTTCAGATGTATACAGTTTTCCGTTGTCAGTTATTCCCCAGTTGCGCCACTGGAGTTGTATTAAAATTATTATCTCCTGCTGTAATTTTCACAGCAAAAAATAAATGGTTATGGGATCGAGCTTAAGTTCGAAATATTTGGTTTAGTGCTCCATGGGTGGGTGTAAGCTAGTAGATAGAACAATTTGATGGTCAGATTAGCCATGTGCATCGGAACCTGGGAACATGCATGTAGAGACAGTATGAGCCACTAACCTTGCGGACACCTCCAGCATCCAGTCCTTCTTCCCCCAGGAACACCACCTATAAACACCACACACCCTCATGACATTAATCTCTCCCAGGACACCACCTATAAACACCACACCCTCATGACATACATCTCTCCCCAGGACACCACCTACAAACACCACACCCTCATGACATACACCTCTCCCCAGAACACCACCTACAAACACCACACCCTCATGACATACATCTCTCCCCAGGACACCACCTACAAACACCACATCCTCATGACATACACCTCTCCCCTGGACACCATCTACAAACACCATATCCTCATGACATTCATCTCTCCCCTGGACACCACCTATAAACACCACACCCTCATGACATACACCTCTCCCCAGGACACCACCTACAAACATCACACCCTCATGACATACACCTCTCCCCAGGACACCACCTACAAACACCACACCCTCATGACATACACCTCTCCCCAGGACACCACCTACAAACATCACACCCTCATGACATACATCTCTCCCCAGGACACCACCTACAAACACCACACCCTCATGACATACACCTCTCCCCAGGACACCACCTACAAACATCACACCCTCATGACATACACCTCTCCCCAGGACACCACCTACAAACACCACACCCTCATGACATACACCTCTCCCCAGGACACCACCTACAAACATCACACCCTCATGACATACACCTCTCCCCAGGACACCACCTACAGACATCACACCCTCATGACATACATCTCTCCCCAGAACACCACCTACAAACACCACACCCTAATGACATTCATCTCTCCCTATGTGTAATTTTTTTACTCTGAGACTTTTGCACCCTTTCCCATGAACATGTTCCAAGTCGATTACAAGCATTTCTTACATGAACACATATTTTGAATGAAAACGGTTGTGCAAGAACTAACAAACAATAATATTATGTTTACTTCAGTGATTTATTAAAACAACTGTAGCTGCATAAAATCATGCTGTTCATTGTGGATTAATTTTTTATTTGCAGTCTGCATTTGTAATATAGTAAATGCACCATAACATATCTGGGTTAAAAAAACATGCTCATAGTTACTAACAAGATAAAAAGTACATTTTATACAATTAGTCAAGTTAGTCAAAATAAAATGTGCTTAAAAGACAATTAAACATATTAAATTAATAAGTTAAATAAATTAATTAATTACACTTAAGCCAAACAATTAAAATGTCAATTGTACTATATAACATTAAATAAAATCACTATATTAAAATGTGATTATGTTAGTGGTGGTTTATAGTATTATTACAGTAAAACCTGTCCATAACGGTCATCGTCGGTACAGCGCAAAATTACCATTATAGGCAGGTTGCTGTTATGGAGAGTTTCATGACTTGGATACTCACTAGGTGGAGCCACAGTATTATAAATGGTTATGTTGACATTCGCTAGTTGGTACTCTCATTAACAATACAAACCTAGAGTTAACAATAATATTAAATAATACACTACACAACTTGCTATATTTAATTGATGTTCCTTTTTTCTTTTGGGCCATGGTGAAATCAATCATGCCCTCCAAGTAAAGGCAAACAGCAAATGCTTAGATGTCCAAAAGGAAACATGAGGGTGAGAACGAATGGAAGGCAAGTGTTGGCCCAGATTTGCTCTCCAGCTACACCAAGCCACCTAGGTAAATATTACAACAGACCGCTTCCATATGTGGTTACATGCTCATGGCTTCTCTGAGCTCACTTTGGACATCAAAGCTGATTCTACTCCTCTTTGCAGGAGTAAAGGAGCCACATAGTGGCTGCAACAAGCTGATGACGCCAGGCGTGATTCGATAGTCCAGCGTGCACGTGATCACACCGTTGCGATGGATTCCCTTTGACCTGCCCGCAAGCAGGTCAAAGCAATGAGATCTCAAAAAGTTCACATATTATTAGCAGGAACAAAAATGGGTAACTATTATTGACATACTGCCTATCCTAGCCTAGGACTAGGCGCTTACCTTGGCCTGGGTTAGGCTTAGCAGTCCGAGTATGCAATTGACAAGACGTTTCATTACACATTCTTTTGTGCTGGGTTGGATTAATTATCAGTTACCATCCAAAGTGTTCGCAGCACAACATATTAAAATAGCATTTTGAAGAATTCATCGCTGGTGCCATCTTTGAAAAGAGTGTTTTTTCGTATTTCACTGTCATTGACTTCAAAACTTGGTCTTGGCCGCATCGTGACAGCCTGGCTGATTAGACTGTTCTATAGCCAATATCCGAAGTTTCCACTCATCGTGTGCCCATCATGTTCCTTGTTCTTCATATTGCACGATAACTGTGATATAATTGATAATTATTCTTCATTTGACACAGCTCACAAGTTAAATACTATGTGGATGTGCTATTGTTTATGTGTATCCAAGTGTAACCAGAAGTATTCGGTGCACTACGGCATAGACATGTAGCGCCGAAGCAGGGGAGCGGTTAATCCGGGGTATTCTACATATCTATGATATGTAGGAAATATGTTCACTGGTGACTGTGCACCAACTGCCACTCAGCCTAGAAGCCCTGCTGGAACTCATCTGTGCGTGCACTGAACCATGAGGTCAGCTTTAGGCAAAATACACTTCACACAGCGATTACTGTCAACATAGCAGTGTGACAACCTTGTTGGCATGGAAGACCTTTGTGAGCAGTTATGCTAATGCTAAGCTAGTAATACTGTACCGCATCAGGAACAACTTAGTGGACATAACAACTTCACTCACAACTGCTTCAGTCTGCACCAGAGGCAATGCATATCACTACTTCCAGACATTCACCCGCATCGATGCATACAAGCACTCATTCTTCCCAAGCAACACCAAATCATGGAGCACACAACAGTTAGTTAGCAAACAATCAGTTGACTTATTCAAAAAGTACCTCCTCTCCATGCCGACGTAAAGTAATTCACATGTGCCAATAGATCTGTGTCAGCCACATACACATGCGGCTACACATACACATGCGGCTACGCATATACATGCGGCTACACATACACATGCGGCTACACATACACATGCGGCTACACACATACATGCGGCTACACATACACATGCGGCTACACATACACATGCGGCTACACATACACATGCGGCTACACATACACTTGCGGCTACACATACACATGCGTCTACACATACACTTGCGGCTACACATACACATGCGGCTACACATACACATGCGGCTACACATGCGGCTACACATACACTTGCGGCTACACATACACTTGCGGCTACACATACACATGCGGCTACACATACACATGCGGCTACACATACACATGCGGCTACACACACACATGCTGCTACACACACACATGCGGCTACACATATACATGCGGCTACACATACACATGCGGCTACACATACACATGCGGCTACACATATACATGCGGCTACACATACACATGCGGCTACACATACACATGTGGCTACACATACACATGCGGCTACACATACACATGCGGCTACACATACACATGCTGCTACACATACACATGCGGCTACACATATAGACGTGGCTAACACAGAATGTTCAACAAAGCATAAGAAGAAATTTGTTGAGAGAGACAGGATTCTGTCACTGACCATAAAAGGTATAAAAATGTGGAACAGTTTAACAACTGAAATAACAAAGCTACCGTTTAACACTATTCAACAAATTTAAGTCCTCATTACTTTCTGCATATTTGTAAACTTTTAGAAGCAAGAGCACCACTGTACCAAGTTTATAAATGAATTGTGACTGTTACTTTGTACTTTATCTCTTACAATTCATATTGTATTTAGTATTTACTACGTGTTTTGGTTCAAAAATGGCACAGCACCTCATAAGTCGCAAGACTTTAGCTATGTTCCTTCAACGGCAGCAGCAGCTCACCATACTGTGCAGTTGTATTATGTTGTTGTTGAATAAACGTTTCATTCATTAAAATTTTCATTCATTCAACCTTACTTTGAGAGGTTTCTTCAGGTCTGAGGTGCTCTGTTTCGCAAGCTGCGCGATTGTCTCAGGCACCAAGTTCGTTCTCTTCACCAGGAGCAATAGGACAGGAATGTCAATATCCATCGGGGTCATGTTTCTCCGCACCACCTCATCTACCGCCACCTGGTGGCATAAGTAAAACTCATCACGTGGTGGGCTTCATATTATGTTGGGCCCATCTCAGATGTCTTTGTAGTTATTATCTCAACAGGTTTAATTTTGACCAATTGGCTAAACTAAATTTTGGTTGGTCAGTGACTTATATCATGAATAGTAATGACTTGTACAATGCTTAAATCTTCAAGAGCCCGGGCTCAAATACACAGCAAGCCAGGATTGCTAAGCATTAATCATTAAGAGGGATGCACAAGTCTTCGGTAGAACTAAGCTATCATCTGAGCAAGAGATTAACAAGGATTTAGGGTGGAAACACAATTTTGAATGTCTTCAGTTTTTAGGAAGAGGTTGTTCAAAATGGTCGACATTATTGGTAGCATACGTTACGTACACTGGGGGAAAGATCCATGACTTGTATATGCTTTTCAATGACTACATAACGATGGGTTTCTAATGCAGAATTCAACGATTATATCAACCTTTTTTGGTAATATTTAACTCGGCTAACAGCAGTACACACAAATCCAACAGGTTCTTGTCTTAGTCATTTTATTGTCAACATATTTGTTCTTTTTCTGGAGACACCGCTAATCCGATTATTTCAGTCGTGACAACCGTGTGTCTGTCTTTACCTGCATCTGTATGAAGGCGTCGGTCTGAAGCAGAAGGGTCTTGGCCTCAGCATTAAACACAAACGGGTAATCACAGAAGTAGAACCCCTACAACAATGATCAACAACAGGTCTTGTATTGAAGACAGAATCAGGGGATTTATTCAGTGGGATGCCATCTGCAAACAGGCAAAGTAAAGCACTAACAATGGGCAATGTATTTATGTTCGGCATTCGGCGAGGTAAAGCTGCAGGCACTTAACAATGTAACTCAGTAATCACGTGTCATACCAACTGTTTTCGTAATGCTGAATGTGAAGAACAACACCAAACATGTTATCCAGATATTCCTTTTTATATAAAAACAACCTTATTTATTATATTGAGCCAATATGAGCAAATTTTGAAAAAACTGCGATTCTTTTTTGAACATCTAGATAATTATAATTCTCACAAATCCATGGTTTGTATACATTCAATTGTGAAATGATCACAGCCTTTTTCCATATGTTTTGTTTTTTATTTTTAAATAATTTGTTGGTAAAGTGTGAACAAAAAACTTGGTTTTTGGCAAGAAATGTACTTATATCTTTCAAACTATTGATAATTTTTGTAAATGGGCCAAGAGGCCCTGAAGTCCTTTGGACTAATACATCTATATGTGACCCCGGCTGACCAAATGAGTGATAAGTCGAAAAAATTGTAACATTGTATTCTTACATTCTTGTAATGGTTTACACGGTTTCAAAAATTATGACTGCTACAAAAACTGGCGAAGTTATGGAGCATTGAACATGGTAGGGTTCAAAAAATAAAAATGAAGAAAACGGCTGTTAAAGTTTTACATTATATATGCAAATGGATTGCGTGGAAATATTACATGCATGACATTCAAATATGGCACACAGTATGTATGTTATGTTGCACTGATACACTGGAGGTACAAATGTGCTGCTGCAAAAACCAAATTATGTCTTTATGTGTAAAACTAAGAGGACAGATTATTTGAGAGCAAAAGGTAGCATCAAACACTGGGACAGTGTGACTGCTGCGTGGCTAAATGGACGCAATGGTGCTTTGAAGTTAGTTCTTCTGCCAACTATCCTTTTCACACATGGCTATAGGTTTAGTGGCTGCCAGCACACTACTGAGTGTAAACTACCATGCAGGTGTGAAAAACATCCTGATGTATTTGAACTTGAGCCACTAATTAACTGTCCACCAAGCAGTAGTAGAGCGGTTTTATAATAATAATCCATAAGTTAAGTGGCAGTGATCTTCTTTTTATCATTCATGTGATGTTTATTGTGAGCAGGGCGGACAAATGGTTATCATACGTAGACAGGTACAGAAAGAAACTAACGTTTTCTATAAAAAGAACAAGTTTGCCTATCAATGGCATGTATTTCCTATTGTTGCCGTTTCTACCGGGCAGAAATCAAACAACCCCGTAGGTAATTATTAATCAAATGTTTTTTGGTGAATCATAGTTACAGACCATAAAGGGTTATTATGGAAGTAAAATGTTGACATGTTTACTGTTCACTTATTGCATCATGTCTTGCATTTAGAGGAATAATTATAATTGAAAATAAAATGTTGTTTTTAAATACATGCATTGATGAGAAACTGGGAATTACTTTTCTGTGGCCTAAGAATAACTAATTTCACAAACTTCCTGCTTATATAAAACAACTGCATAAAAATAGATATCCATGCAAGACACAGACTCCGCATGTGACAGATGTTTTGGGAAGGGGAATTGCTTCCCAGCCACTAGACCCCTGGACAGTTGGGCTTACATTTTAAGGGGTCATCCTGAAACAACCAAATGTCAACCATTAGAAGATTTGACATAGTTCCACTATACACAAGAAATCTGTATTTGATTGAATCATTCTAGTGTCATCAGCATATAGTAGAACATACAGTTTAAAGAAAATGTCTACATCATCATCACTAAGGTTGTTGTTAATTTCTCCAGCTGCCATGTCAAGTCCCTTATAATTATGACTAACACTCTGTTCAAAATCATTCAGGTAAATAGCAAATAACAAAGGAGACAAGTTTTCTCCTTGTGGTAACTCTACATCACATGAGAAGAAGGCTGACACAGCCCCCCAAAATGCAAAATTTGTACACTATCTAGTGATGTGGTTTTGAGAAGGGCCCTTGAGACTATCCCCTAGCAGTAGATGTTGTGTATTGTGCTAGAAAAGGAACCTGGAAGCCTCTGCCAGTGACCAATTACAGATTAGTCACAGTTTCCATCAGGCCTGCCCTCCACGGTGAGGTGTGACAGATGTTGTAGGAAAAGGGATTAGCCAGACAAAGCTGCTCCTGCAGTAGACAAATTAGTTTTTGAGAAAATGGCTGTCAAAAATTGCATAATAGATTTGATTACTTGATATCAACCTAGATTAAAACTCAGAGGTATGTAATTGTCATAGAAGTGAACTTTATTGACAGTATACGTACAAAGGTATCATAATCTGGCAGAAAACCATTTTGAGTATTTATTATAAAAAAAACACCATTTCAGGTAGGGAGTCTGGCCTTAACACTTCTTGGAGTTTATTTATCTTTCATGAAAGATCCTTCAATAATGTCTTATAATAAAACTATCTATTTTCAATATCAACCTCAGAAAGCATGCCTCAGTACCCTATATAAATAAATACAAAATAGGAGCCATCTCAATCAACTCGCTGTACCTGCCCACACTATCCGGTCCTCGTAAAATAAAAACAAGGAAAACTCATGACATCGGGTATGACCTTCCTTATCACTGTACACAGTACAGGAATGTCATTTTTCCGACGCACAATAGCTAAATAGAAGAGCCTGCCCCAAGAAGTTGTATCTGCGACCACCCTGGATTCTTTTGAGTCAAGGCTCCAGCACCACCTCTGAATCTTATAAACCCCCCATCCCCTTCCCTCCCTGCCCTCCCATCCCCTTCCCTCCCTCCCTCCCTCCCTCCCCCTTCTACATCCCCTAACCCCACTAAATCACACCACTACATTTCTTCTCTTTCCTGATGCCAAAGATTACCCCCCCAATGACAAAATCTTCAACCTAATGAAGGTGGTGATAACATAGAAGGAGGAGGAATCAAGACAGTGTGTAAACGTAAGTTGTCATGTTCAGTAACTGACCACAAGTGGAGTTAATCCAGCAGGGAGTGACCCACAAACACAATCCTGCCGTGACATTTCATGTATCTGAAATAGGTCTTTCATGACAATACAACAACTGTTTATATTAAACCGATCTTGTCTGTTCCTCATTTATTAATATTTATTAATACATTTTTCTTAACAATGTAATAAACACAGTGTATTCTCGCTATTAAGGTCACCTTCGAGACTGCGCAAGTCACCTGAACAGCGAGCTGACCATATTAGCGGGACTAATTATACCTTACTGTTACAAACATAATTGGGAGTATCCTAGGGTGACGTTAATTGTGAGGTGGCTGTATTACTGAGGTAAGGCGAGGTTCTACTGTATGTTGAAGGTATAACGTCTGCCAAAATATGTTTAATAAGCATAATGCTATTTGAATGTTGAACCCACAAAACATTTAAACTGAAAAATTGAATACAAAACATTACAATAATCAGACCCGCTACTGCAGAGACAGATGGGGCCAACGGCAAGTTCCTGGAGTTGTTCTTGGAAGTTGGACATGACCAGCATGGTTCCCGCAATCAAGACCGCAAGAGGGATTAACCAAAACTGATTCAGTGAACTTCCTGCTAATAATAATAATAAGATCTTTTCTTCGCACAATAAAAATGTCAGTTGTAGTCTTTAAATACTATCTTGGTAAGATGACTGTGATCAAGGGCACAGTGGCCGAGTGGTTAGAGTGCTACATTGTCATTCGGAGGAATCAGGGTTCGAATCCCTGTGCTGACTGGGCGGTGGTTCGGTACTGATTCAGCCACTGTGTCGAAACTTGGGCAATTTCATTCACCCTTCATTGCCTGTGTCTTTCGGAAGAAACACTATAACCTGTTGGTCCCTTCTATCTGGTGTCTATGCCAGGGAAGTAAAAGATCCCCCACAGGGAAAATGGAAAAACACGTCGTGGACTCAATGAGCAAAGTCTCATTCTGAAAAACTATGACAGAATCATCAAGATTATGTTGGTTGTATAATGGAAGAGGAAGAATAGAACAGACAAGGTGGCTTTAGTTAGCAAGACTGTAAGAGTTCCCTACCCTATCGGCTACTTGCATGTGTCCAAGGTTAATCACCTCGATGGCTGTCCTCTGTAACCACTTCACGTAGTCCACCCTCAGGTCAGTCTTGTCCTTCACCATCGAGATGTGGAACGCCTCGTACGGGATCAGCTGACCGAACTCCTCATTCACCTAAACATGCAGTCCACAAATGTATCATAGTGGACAATTCCAATTCCGGAATCGGAATCAAAGGCCGATTCCCGACATTATATTTAATCACCTGTTTACTGGGTCTTTTGTTTTACGGTTACGGCAGGTTGTTATCGGTGCATTCTGAGTTAAACTACCACTTGAACGTTTTTTTTTTTTAAATGTGTGTAAAACATGAACAATACTTACAATATTTTAATAAAAAAAGTTAGTTGGAATCAGCATCGCAACAGTGTGGGTGGAATTGGAATAAAAAAATTTAGTTGGAATCGGAATCGCCATAGTGTAGTTGGAATCAGTGATGTGGAATCAACCCGAGATCTGAGTGGCACTATGTGATTCAGTTATCACTAGGTTTTGTTTAGCTTGGCCAACAACACTACAGGCACATGTATCTGTATCTAGTGACAGGGCTGGAACCAATGACATAATATGACAGGATGAGTCAGAAGGATGTGGCTGAAGTCATAGAAAACTACCAACTCAAAAGCACAATAGGGTAATAATTAAAGTGAAAAATATGACATTCTAACAAGAATGATATGTGGTCCATATCGATCTGAGAGAAAATCTCTCTTGATAATAATAATATAATAATAAAATTACTTATTTAGCGCCAATATCTTTGGAAGATCCAAGTTCAGCGGCACAACAAAACCAAAGGACTAAGTGTTCATAACATGGGCAGAATATCCAGATTTAAAATTGATGTTTTGGTGACCAAGAATTATGGTTACAAAAAATAGGGTACAGAAAGGCCTTACAACATCTAAAATACATATGACCATCTGTGATACCTTAAAAATTGGCTGGAAGAAACAGTTAATTTAAATAAATAATTATATAACATATATATGTGACCCATCTTAACAAAATGTCGGCTTTTTATAATATTGAGTTATTGGCATCGTTTGAAAGAGCTTTCATATGGTGTATCATACAAGAAGATATCGCAATTATAACTGAAGTTACGGCTCGCCAAACACGTGTGGGGTTGAAGTCTTCAAACCCAGAAAAGTTTCACTTTCAGGTAATGTACCTTAGGCCATGCTTTTTATATTACATGTTTTACGGGCACGCCGACATTAATTCCCTGGATCTAAAATTAAAATTCACAATGTTCATTTAATTTAAAAATTCACGATATCATTATTTATTAACTGAATGTGTTAAAGCATAAATAAAATATCTTACTATACATGAGAGAAAACGCCCTGCTACTGTATGGGGTTTGAATCGAACAGTTTTGGCCATGTGGCCTTTTAACAACGGTAGCTACCATGCGTGCATACTTTTCTTTGAATAGGATGTTAACAACTATTATATTAAATACTCTCACCCCTGTGCAAAATAATAACCTATCGGCCGTACGCTGCGACCAGCTGCGATTCGGTCCATGGGAGTGCCCGTGATGCATCCGGTAGCCCAACGTCATCGAACGCTGCCACCAAAACATGGCGGCGGCGTTCAGCGACATTGTGCATTGCACTCACTCAGACGCTTCAGTACAATTTTCTATTTCTTCAGCGGCATCTCGATTAAAATCTCTTTTTCACAAATTATATCGTTTGTTTATCAGCTGTCAAACTATTCTCTGTAGCAACAACTTCAAATAATGTAAACAGGAAATTAAACAACGTATAGCATCGTGGGATGTCTCATTAGCATAAGCTAAATAAGGAGATCGTCGGGATTTGGGACCTGGTTTCAATGCGGGAAAATTCAACTTTTGCAAAAGGGGCATGACTACTGACATAACTGATACTTAGCCAAGAAGACAGCGGTTCTTTTGGTACCAAACAGAATGGCGTACCATGAACAAACGTGGTCTTTGTCAAGGCATAAACATGGACTACTTTTGGCATGCTTCATCGATTCAGATTTTTATTGTCATTTCACATTCTGAAGACATTCTGTTAATATGAAAACAAGATCTTTGTTATAAATAAAATAGCAGTACAATTAATTGTTTGTGTAATTACAGCTATTGTTAGAAAAACTAAAACTCTGCTGCATTATTATACATTATGCCTTAGTTAGCATTGTCATAGCTGGATGATATTTGGACCACATGACGATAATGGCATCCTCATGATACTACAATAATATACAAATAAAACCTTTGTCAGAAATACGTTAGCAACAAATTAACTGCTTGTGTAATTACTGGCATTGTTAAGAAAAGCGAAAACTGGCAACTCTTATACCATTATACATTAAATTTTGTAGAGGTAACTATCATTAGTGAGTCAGTAAGAATGTTATTGTTTTTATTATTAATTTTAGATTATTATTTTTATTAAAAAAACACTTATTCAGATTTGTGAAAACATAAATACGATGAACATTTTCATAATTTTCAAAGTAAAATACAACAGATAGTGATATTTAACAAGAATTTTAATACCAAAGAACAATGTAACTACATAACGACAACAGATCGGTGACAATGTCCAGTAAGTCAAATGTAGCTTCCAGACCGGCCACGTCCTTGCTTGCGTGGTATCATCACAGCGCACACGGCCTCGGGTGCAGGAAAGGGTTCGCTGGACTCTGGTCCAGGCCCGTACCCTAACCTGCCTGCTCAAGTGCAACTGCAGTAGTTTCTCGTTGTGGCTCCTGTTCGCCAGACAGTCCAACAACAGGGTCAGTCTCTGGCGACACCCAGACTCCTACTAACCAGGCGATCCTCTAATGGAGGCAACCTCCTCGGCTGGGCTTTCACAGAGCACATTTTTGAAACCACGCTGAATGCATTATTGCTTCATTATAAACAACTATCTGGGTCACAAGTGACAGCGCTGACGTGGTGAAATTACACAGTACGCCTGTGCTGTGTGCATAGAGAATTATTCAAATAAACTCTTAATTGAACCAATGCGTGAAACCGCTTGTGTCACGTGGTTGCATTGCTACCACGTGATCTGAACTTGTTTACAAGTGGCATTAGAGGGGGTGTGTTCTTTGCTTTCTGTTGGTCACAGTTCGTAATTATTAGCATATATATACCTAAGGTATCTGCCCATATTTTGAAAGATGACGTGTTAAACTTTACAGGGATACCCGATTTGTTAGGGATCATCCCAAAACTGGCGGCAAAGAATGCGTGCAATTTACGGCATATTCGACTTTGTTTTACGGAAACCAAGTGGGACACTTCACACTGCTCCTCAGAAATGACATTAACATACACAAAACATAATTAATTACAGAGTAGCAGTGGTGGCAATCGATAAAACGAACATTAAGGAATCATTTTAAGGGGAAATCTCAAAATCTGTAGATTCGTGATTTTTTTACACAAATGGCATTTACGAAAAATCAGTTTTACCAACATCCGACTCATTTCGTTAAGATGGGTCACATATATAGTAATAAATAAGCTAAATTAACTGAGTTAGCCTTTGTACCACCTACTTTGTTCAATCGACTGAGCACATCCAGACATAGCTGTATGTCAGCAGACCTCGGACCTGGCTGCAGAAAGGAAAAGGTTAAGGTGAGTTCATAAAACTTATGTCACTATAAATTCCTGTACGAATTCTGCAGGAAATAGTCTTCTGAGTGTGTGTGTATGTAGCGTCATCCAGAGGATGGGCATTTTTGCTAGTTTGAGTAAAGTACTTTTATGTTTACATCAAGTACAAATCATTAAACAGTAATTGTACTACTACTTGATGGGCTTTTTTATGTATGGCTACACTGACTCAAGTTGTTGTTCTCGTCTTGTTTCCCTGTACGTTAGGGGCAAGGCTGGCTTCAACCTTGATCCACGATTTCTGTTTTTTTTATCTTGCACTGCTCTCTCCACCAACCATCTCCATTCCCCTGTATCTTTCGCTCTCATTCTCCACTCCTCTCCCAATCCTTTCTAATCTCTCTCTACACACTCCCCAAGTACAAAACAAATACACTAGTACCAGTGTTGTATACACGACACAACGAGTAAACAATTATTATTCTTATTTGATCATTTCAAATGTCAGTTTCAGTTTCGGAGGAGAAACTACATTCAGCTAGCTGTCATGTTGTCCATACCTCGTGTATACTGGTTGATGAAGACTCGGCAAGGAGGTAAATCAGCATCCCTCTGTACACCTACAAAGGCAGGAACACAGTCTAAAAGGCCTACATCAACAAGGTGTATTAGATTGGCCTAAATTATGTATGCCACTAAACAACATTGTTACCTCATTTTATCTGTACCAATGACTGTGTTTCACCAGAACACATAACTGAAATTATACTATGTACAATAAGGGCATATGTGATTAAATTGTAATTTTAGAGCATTTTTAGTGGATGGAATAACTGCACATTAGTATAGTACGTTTGTGAAATACAATAATTATTGCACAATGTTATATCAATTTAGGTGACTAAAAGTGCCAAAAAACACACTATTTGATCATAACATCTCATTGTGTAATGGAATGCACACATGAGTGAGATAAAAAGGTTACTTACTTTAGCAGCATACAGAATTTTGGCAAATCTAATATACTTTTACAATTTACTGTCTATCAGTATGGAAATTACTGCCACAGCATGGAAGTCTACTTTCTCAAGCAGTATTTCAGGCAAGCTTGTACACCATTCACTCACATTGTAAAGTGACATTAATATTAGCCAGTGTGAATTTGGTCAATCAATCATATGGTATTTGTGTACAATGGTAAGAATGTTATCATAATTGAACAATCCCTGAAGTGTGTCACACACTTTGGAAGCATCTCATATAAAATATACATTCACCTATTTAATATTTAGTTACATGTCATCAGAAGTCGGCAATAACCAAACTGCAAACCTCAAAGTTACTACATGTAACAGATACAAAATAGGATAATAATGTTATCTCTGCATGAAAATGGGAAAAGAAAATAGAGGATAATGTTACAATCATTGGATGGCAAAGATACTAATACATTCATACCAAATGGTATTCTTGATACGAATGTAAAAAAAAAAATGCATGAAATCAGTATTTCTAGAATGGCATTTAGTGTTCGTGTTAACTCGGGAATTTGCTTCCTCTTAGAGTTAGATCAGTTTAAAACATACAATTTCGTCGTCATTTAACAACTTACCTTTATAACCTTGCATATCCACCTTAGCTCCCAGGTGAACCGATCTATCTGTTGGTGACTTTAATATGGCTTATCAATTCTGTTATTGACTAACCCTTTTGTATTGATGCACCTCTGAGCTTGTTTTTGCGAGGATTTAGGCGTAAAAGAAGTTACCTTATTATTATCAAGCAGACTATGCGACTATGAAAGGACTTGTATGAACTTACATGAACATAGCGTGTGAACTGCTCTGGTAGAACTGAACCCAGCCACTGTTCTATAAAACACACCAATCATAAAGGTAAGCATACAATGTTATTCACTCAGATGTAAAATTATTTAAAATAAAAGCTATTGTAACTGGTTTAGGAGACAAGTTAATTAAATGTGGGTGTAATCTAGACATAAAAATTTGGAAACCAAATAGAGTTATATATAAGAATATTGGTTACACAGCATTAAATTACACCAATACAGATCAACAGATGTGGTTGTACATATTGTAAATTTTTGTAATCTCTGTCCTTGCTAAACCTGATAAAGATGCAGCGGTCAAACAGTCAGAGCATCGGCCTATCAGACATGAGTACTGGGGTTCATGTCCACCAATTGCTTATTCAAAACGTGGGCAATTTTATCCACCCCACTTTGTGTTTTTCACAAGAGACACCAAAAATACACACTAACTGGAGCCTGGGAAAGAAAAAATAGGAGGAAAACGTTAACATACCCACACATATACACTTGCTTGATTTTAGTTGGATTACTAAACCTGATACTAAACCTAGAACCGTTGCATGCTTGAGTTCCAGCATGATGCGACTGAAAGGTGCAATGATTGTGTGGAACTGCTGCGGCTCGTCAAAGAGATGACAGTAGGGGAGAGTGAGGTAAAACCGCATCGCCTCCACATCCTGAGAGAGGTGGAGAATGTTGGCACACATGGCCTGTTTAAGGCCCTCCTGCATCTGTCAGGGCAGGACACACAGTCAACATTCACCGTCACACAGTCAAACTTCACTTTAAGGTCACCTCGGTAATACAGCCCCCTTGTAATTAAGGTCACCCTACTACAATCCCAGATTATTTCCACAGTATACGAATTTAACCTGCTAATAAGGTCACCTCACTATTCAGGTCACTTTTGTCCAGTCCCAAGGTGACCTTAATAGGGAGGTTCCGCTTTAATATTCAACCTATACAACTGCTGGGCAAAATAAAGTTATTATTTACTATTACAATGATGGTAATTCTACAAAATAAAAAATTGCATAATGGCATTTTGAACTTAAGTCAGATTTCCCAATGGCCATTTGTGGATCGTCAACTTTCTAATGGACATATAATTCCCTTCATTATTGCTACATTTAGTAGAGTACTGAATTTTGTATAAATGAGTGAGTTGATTGCTGGTTCTAACAGCGAACGTAGTTCATCAAATACAATAGTACAGATGCACTCAACATTGGCTGGTTATATCAAAACTTACTACACTATATAAAATATTACACTTCAAATACAGCATGCTCGTTTTACAGCTGTGTGCAATTACAAATATCGGTGAAGTGGAAAGTTTAGTACTGTTACCTCTAGTAGTACGACAGAGTTTGACATTTTCGCTAGTTGTGTGAAGTAATCTGCAGCCATTGTGACATTCACGCCGTGTCTGGTACTGCTGCAGTTGCAGTGGTCATCATAGCTACGCACACATCACAACATGATCACTCCACATCAGTATACATATACATCTAAGGCATACATCATTCAAAAAACGCTTCTTCCAAGTGAGTGTATAATTCTACTCTGAAGCCCTGTTGCACTATACAATGTGGATGATTATGTACAATATGCATGTGGTGCAGGTTAAAATAGCAAAAAACTGGTTAAGTTCTGGATAAAAACAGTACTACACTGGCTAAAAGAAAGAGATGAAAGTGCAAAGTGCCTAAACATACATAGAGGTCAACCCCCCTTGAACGTGTCTATGATTGGGGGACGTAACAATGCACTCAGGCAGCTGGTTCCATTGGTGGATACCAGCTGGAAAGGAGTGGTTTTTGTGACTTTTTCTCTTATGAACTTAGATGTGGTCTTATAAGTTTATAAAGTACAAAAGCATAGTGTTTCACATTGCTTCAAAGTATAATAATTTGTATACATGAAAGTGTGAAATGTACAAGCATTATTAAATATTTACATAAACTGCAGCCTTTATCAAAGATCATCAAGATAAAATTGAGACGATCACTACATTAATATCAATTGCTGCATTCTTAGTAATGTTAATGAACACTGTAATTGATGCTTACCTCAACAGAAATGAGCCGTTCAGAGAAGACAATGACGAGAAAATGTTCCGAATATCTCTGTAATAACAATTTAATATAATCATTATGTGTAAACATATTGACTTGGTCCATGTCAAGTGGATTCCAAGTTAGAATAACAAGTATTAAATATCTACTGGATGACTGCCAGCTGTTCACTCTGTCTCCAGTAATGCTATACAGTCACATTCAGTGACTAAATACATCATGACCCTCTACACAAGGAATGCATTATATGGTGCAGTATCCATTCCTTAGAACTGTTCAAAATACTTTTTACCCCAGTAGATCAGTTCACTCAAACACCATCTCAACTTCACCAGGAAGCATTCAGCCATGCTGCAATTACACTGCAATGACTATTCATCGCATATATTCACTATAAATATTCATTTATTCCGCCGAGTGAACTGAAGCCATTGAACAAAATTGGCCACACTTCGAAATGGCAGCAACAGTATTCGAACCAGGATTCACTCTAGGATTCACTCTATTGAGAATCCGATGTCCTAACACCATACTACCATGCCTCATACAATGTATCTACCATATGATGTTACAGGTAGTGCCGTGATGTCACACTACAATGGTGTACAGTGGGCTTCATGTGTTTCATGTGCAACGTTTGTAGTCAAGTGTGAAGTTTTAAAGACTGTTCTCATCCAGCAGACAGTATTTAAATTTCTGAGAAACAAAATGACCATTAGGATGTGTAGCGCAATAAAAGTTAGGCCAACATCATCAGGATGGTTTAATCGAATCTGAGCAGCTATAAGAAATGTTTTAAAACACTTTGTGTTAAGGGATAATGCCTAACTTGAGAGGTCTATAAAGATGTTGATGCCTAAACATCCTCTAAAAAAGTAAACTACAAAGCACTAACAAGACACAGCTGCGTGTGAACACAGAAATTAAAAACTTACACAACTAATTTCACTGGTGGACTGCGCTCAGCTGGAATCGACGAATACTCATTAAGTCGCTCCTCTGTTAGTACTGCCACCTGGCATTCAGGATCGGTGATTCGGAAATCGTCTGGAGCAATATCGGGCTGGGAGAGAAAACGTACATCTAAGCAAGCGTTCTCAAAGCAGAGCATTATCTATTTTTCAACAATCCTTATAACATGTAAGGCAGTCAATAATCAGTTCGTTGAGGAACTAGGTTGTGAAAGATCAAGCTAATAAAGTTGCATTCTGCGATCATCCATCTTTTAAATGTAAATTTCCGGTGAATTTCCAGAAGATCTTCTACACGTTCTGGCATACACACAAAATTGTTTGTGAAAATGTACCATTTGGTTTTGAAGAAACCATCGGACAGACTATTAAATTACTTCTGACTACGCCAAGTCAACATTTTTGAGATTTAACATACGGCTATTGATACTTTCACAAGTTACCCGATCTAGCAATCAAAGACAACTCTGTTGATGGTGAGGACAAAACTACTCTTTTCTTAAACCGACAGCACATTTAACTTAACCATTTGTGCACAAAGATTACAAACATCAGTGAACATGACTGTCTGGTAGAGATAGGTTACATGAGTTTTAAACAAAGGTTTTATGTTTCTTTTTATTGTGAAATCATGTTATAAAGTATAAACTAAATGTATTCTAAAATATTGACCATCCAAGTATGCTTTAATGACGCAGAATCAACGTTAGAATCCAACAGTTCAACGTTCACAAACATCACTGCATTGTCACTCTACTCCCTAAATAGTTAGCTGGGATAATTGCAAGGAACATCATGACTCAATGGGGGTAGAGCTTCTAAAATCAACACACTGGGATCATGACTTTGGACGTCAGGCACCACCTTGGCACATTACCATGTAAACAAACTGTTTCTGCCTGAAAAACAAAAAAAAGTTAAATGGTTCATTAAACCAGATTTGGGTTGTGTTATAATGTTAACAATGTTATAATATAGTTTAGTCATTTGCAAAAGTTTAAGACCAGGCACGATTTTTAAACATTTTATGGTATGGCATCAGATTGCATCAGATAATGTCTGGATTGCATCATCCTATTTGGGCCTTGAAGCAATACGCCTAGTCAGGACTTCCAGGTCATTTGTTTGTTGCTGTCAGTATCGATTAGGTGTTTTTTAGTTTTGTCTTCATCCCTGAAATGGGAAAAAAATCGTCTTTGACAGAGGTTCTAAGGGCACAAATAGTGACTCTACATGGCAAAGGATATACGGAAAGAGACATTAGTGCTAAATTACGTTATTCCAAGACAGCCGTGCACAACGCCATCGTCAAATTCAATACTGATGGCACTTTTCGTGACAGTAAAAGGAGTGGTCGTCCATGGAAAACTATGCTCAGGGATGACCACGCAATGAGACGCATCGTGATGTGATCGCCAATGAGCTCATGCAAGAAAATTTGGGCTGCTTTACGCTTAAAAGGTACGGAAATAAGTCTCAGTACTGTTTCGAGACGTCTCAGCAAGGAATTTGGGCTCAAGTCCCACAAGCCGGCCCGGAAGCAACGCCTGACACCTGTGATGAAAAAGAAGAGACTGGACTTTGCCAGACGACATCGCCACTGGACTCTCGCGCAGTGGAAGAAAGTGTTGTTCAGATGAATCGACCATGCAACAGTTTATACCTCACAAGAGGCACGTTAGGCGGCCAGTAGGTAAGCGATTTGATGAGAAATATACAGCAGCCACAACGAAACACCCGCCAAGTCAGATGATTTGAGTGCCATGTCATGTTTTGCCCCTTCTGGTCTGTATTTTATTCCACCTAACACCACTATGAATGGACCTAGGTATGTGGAGTTGCTGAAGGAGAAGCTGAAATCTCCGTGCGGGAATGGCCTGGGAACAGCCCAAATCTAAATCCCATTGAGAACATGTGGACTATAAATGAAGGATAAGGTGGCAGACAAACAACCATCAAGAGCTCAAAACTTGAAACAAGCTATCAAGGACGTTTGGGTCACCGAAATCACCCAGGAGTACCGCGAATCTCTGGTTTCTAGCATGCCATATCGCATCCAGGCGGTCATTGACATCAAAGGAGGCCACACTAAATACTAAAAAGTAGAGACACTGACATTTTTGGACGACATGAAGTTTCATATTATGTTGTACTATGTTTATTTGGCGAAATAAACTGATATAATGTTATGTGAAGGCCAAAAAATCTTAGTTTTGTCAAATTTCTTCAAAAAATCGTGCCTGCTCTTAAACTTTTGCAAATGACTGTATACTGCATAACATGATTTTACAAAAAACAATGGAAAACCTCCTTTTAAAAGATGTGCGTTTGAGAGATGCTTACCTGCGGTGATGTGACAACGACAAAGCACTGGTCTCCTGCTGACGACACGTGTTTGACAACCCAGGACCCACTGACAGTCCCTGACGACGACAGCCCGGGAGGAATGAATGGTCCTTGCACCACGGAGGGACTGGGTCTGTTGGACATGGTCCCCAAGCCCAGCTGCCCATTGACGCCCAGCCCAAAGCTGCACAGACGCCCACCCTCGGGCAGGAACACCAACGTGTGCTGTCTGAAACACGCAGCACACTCATAGTACAGTGTGCTGTCTGAAACATGCAACACACTTACAGGAAGGAACCATAATAATCTACAAAAAAATTATTTCTGTATTGCATGTTTTCATCAAGTTTTTCTTTTTTTTCTCCAAGTACATAGTCCCTAATAACTCATGTATTTGAACACTCTTGTGGACACCCAAATATAAATCAATTTTTTGTTCTGTATGTCTTTGGACAAGCGTTACAGTTACAAAGAATTTAATTACTTTTAAATGACCAAATACGTAGGGTAATATACAGTGTATTCATAGTAAAATCTTCCATCTCTACACAGAGCCAATTATGCCACAAAGAATAATGCTGACAGAGCAAGAATGAAGACAAGCAGTTTGTCTGCACCGAGGCTGTCCTCACGTCAACTAACCTGCCACATACGAGCTGTGATACTTCACTTCCCATCAGCTCAAACACCTTCTTCGGCAGCGTCTCACAGTTGGATGCATTGTGGCCCAGTTGGCCGTACATTCCTGCTCCGAACGTAAACACCCCACCCTCCTGAAAGATACACGCATAGAAGTGTTAACACCCCACCCTCCTGCATGATACACACATAGGAGTGTTAACACCCCACCCTTCTGAAAGGTTCACACATAGGAGTGTTAACACCCCACCCTCCTGAAAGGAGCACACATAGGAGTGTTAACACCCCACCCTCCTGAAAGGAGCACAAATAGGAGTGTTAATACCCCACCCTCCTGAAAGGAGCACACATAGGAGTGTTAACACCCCACCCTCCTGAAAGGAGCACACATAGGAGTGTTAACACCCCACCCTCCTGAAAGGAGTACACATAGGAGTGTTAACACCCCACCCTCCTGAAAGGAGCACACATAGGAGTGTTAACACCCCACCCTCCTGAAAGGAGCACACATAGGAGTGTTAATAACCCACCCTCCTGAAAGGAGCACACATAGGAGTGTTAACACCCCACCCTCCTGAAAGGAGCACACATAGGAGTGTTAACACCCCACCCTCCTGAAAGGAGCACACATAGGAGTGTTAACACCCCACCCTCCTGAAAGGAGTACACATAGGAGTGTTAACACCCCACCCTCCTGAAAGGAGCATACATAGGATTGTGTTCAAATATTGTGTTTACAGTGAATACCAAATGGTGAACTCGATAGGTTAGCAGTATCATTATTTATCACTGGTATGTTGGGTCACGTATGGATCACAAAGTAGTATTTACACTAAACGCAAGTTGATTGGAATGCTGCATTAACGTCCCATCCTCCTAGGAGTGTAACACCTCACCCACACATATACACCCTCCCACCGCCCACACGACACCTATCACCAACACTAAACACTGGTGTGCAGATTTATGACAGCTGCATAGATGTCTATCTTACTATGTGCACTCACACACACGTACACTCATCACACTGCATAGATGTCTATCTTACTATGTGCACTCACACACACGTACACTCATCACACTGCATATATGTCTATCTTACTATGTGCACTCCCGCACATGTACACTTATCACACTGCATAGATGTCTATCTTACTATGTGCACTCACACACACGTACACTCATCACACTGCATAGATGTCTATCTTACTATGTGCACTCACACACACGTACACTCATCACACTGCATAGATGTCTATCTTACTATGTGCACTCACACACACGTACACTCATCACACTGCACAGATGTCTATCTTAACTATGTGCACTCACACACACGTACACTCATCACACTGCATAGATGTCTATCTTACTATGTGCACTCACAGACACGTACACTCATCACACTGCATAGATGTCTATCTTACTATATGCACTCCCACACACGTACACTCATCACACTGCATAGATGTCTATCTTACTATGTGCACTCACACACACATACATTCATCACACTGCATAGATGTCTATCTTACTATGTGCACTCACACACACGTACATTCATCACACTGCATAGATATATATCTTACTATGTGCACTCACACACACCTGCACTCATCACACTGCATTGATGTCTATCTTACTATGTGCACTCACACACACTTACACTCATCACACTGCATAGATGTCTATCTTACTATGTGCACTCACACACACCTACACTCATCACACTGCATAGATGCCTATCTTACTATGTGCACTCACACACTTACACTCATCACACTGCATAGATGTCTATCTTACTATGTGCACTCACACACTTACACTCATCACACCGCATATATGTCTATCTTACTATGTGCACTCACACACACTTACACTCATCACACTGCATAGATGTCTATCTTACTATGTGCACTCCCACACACTTACACTCATCACACTGCATAGATTTCTATCTTACTATGTGCACTCCCACACACGTACACTCATCTCACTGCATAGATGCTTATCTTACTATGTGCACTCCCACACACGTACACTCATCACACTGCATATATGTCTATCTTACTATGTGCACTCCCACACATGTACACTCATCACACTGCATATATGTCTATCTTACTATGTGCACTCCCACACACGTACACTCATCACACTGCATAGATGTCTATCTTACTATGTGCAGTCACACACACGTACACTCATCACACTGCATAGATGTCTATCTTACTATGTGTACTCACACACACTTACACTCATCACACTGCATAGATGTCTATCTTACTATGTGCACTCCCACACACGTACACTCATCACACTGCATAGATGTCTATCTTACTATGTGCACTCACACACATTTACTCTCATCACACTGCATAGATGTCTATCTTACTATGTGCATTCACACACACGTACACTCATCACACTGCATAGATGCTTATCTTACTATGTGCACTCCCACACACGTACACTCATCACACTGCATATATGTCTATCTTACTATGTGCACTCACACACACGTACACTCATCACACCGCATAGATGTCTATCTTACTATGTGCAGTCACACACACGTACACTCATCACACTGCATAGATGTCTATCTTACTATGTGCAGTCACACACACGTACACTCATCACACTGCATAGATGTCTATCTTACTATGTGCACTCCCACACATGTACACTCATCACACTGCACAGATGTCTATCTTACTATGTGCATTCACACACACGTACACTCATCACACTGCATAGATGTCTATCTTACTATGTGCACTCCCACACATGTACACTCATCACACCGCATAGATGTCTATCTTACTATGTGCAGTCACACACACGTACACTCATCACACTGCATAGATGTCTATCTTACTATGTGCACTCCCACACATGTACACTCATCACACTGCACAGATGTCTATCTTACTATGTGCATTCACACACACGTACACTCATCACACTGCATAGATGTCTATCTTACTATGTGCACTCACACACACTTACACTCATCACACTGCATAGATGTATATCTTACTATGTGCACTCCCACACACGTACACTCATCACACTGAATATATGTCTATCTTACTATGTGCACTCACACACACGTACACTCATCACACTGCATAGATGTCTATCTTACTATGTGCACTTCCACACGTACACTCATCACACTGCATAGATATCTATCTTACTATGTGCACTCACACACACGTACACTCATCACACTGCTTAGATGTCTATCTTACTATGTGCACTCACACACACTTACACTCATCACACTGCATAGATGTCTATCTTACTATGTGCACTCACACACACTTACATTCATCACATTGCATAGATGTCTATCTTACTATGTGCACTCACACACACGTACACTCATCACACTGCATAGATGTCTATCTTACTATGTGCACTCCCACACATGTACACCCATCACACTGCATAGATGTCTATCTTACTATGTGCACTCCCACACACGTACTCATCACACTGCATAGATATCTACCTTACTATGTGCACTCCCACACACGTACACCCATCACACTGCATAGATGTCTATCTTACTATGTGCACTCCCACACACTTACACTCATCACACTGCATAGATGTCTATCTTACTATGTGCACTCCCACACACGTACACTCATCACACTGCATAGATGTCTATCTTACTATGTGCACTCACACACAAGTACACTCATCACACTGCATAGATGTCTATCTTACTATGTGCACTCACACACACTTACACTCATCACACTGCATAGATGTCTATCTTATGATGTGCACTCCCGCACATGTACACTCATCACATTGCATAGATGTCTATCTTACTATGTGCACTCACACACACGTACACTCATCACACTGCACCGATGTCTATCTTAACTATGTGCACTCACACACACGTACACTCATCACACTGCATAGATGTCTATCTTTCTATGTGCACTCACAGACACGTACACTCATCACACTGCATAGATGTCTATCTTACTATGTGCACTCCCACACATGTACACTCATCACACTGCATAGATGTCTATCTTACTATGTGCACTCACACACACATACATTCATCACACTGCATAGATGTCTATCTTACTATGTGCACTCACACACATGTACATTCATCACACTGCATAGATATATATCTTACTATGTGCACTCACACACACCTGCACTCATCACACTGCATTGATGTCTATCTTACTATGTGCACTCACACACACCTACACTCATCACACTGCATAGATGTCTATCTTACTATGTGCACTCCCACACACGTACACTCATCACACTGCATTGATGTCTATCTTACTATTTGCACTCACACACACCTACACTCATCACACTGCATAGATGTCTATCTTACTATGTGCACTCACACACATGTACACTCATCACACTGCATAGATATCTATCTTAACTATGTGCACTCACACACACGTACACTCATCACACTGCATAGATGTCTATCTTAACTATGTGCACTCACACACATGTACACCCATCACACTGCACAGATGTCTATCTTACTATGTGCACTCACACACACCTACACTCATCACACTGCATATATGTCTATGTTACTATGTGCATTCACACACATGTACACCCATCACACTGCACAGATGTCTATCTTACTATGTGCACTCACACACACCTACACTCATCACACTGCATAGATGTCTATCTTACTATGTGCACTCACACACACCTACACTCATCACACTGCATAGATGTCTATCTTACTATGTGCACTCACACACATGTACACCCATCACACTGCACAGATGTCTATCTTACTATGTGCACTCACACACACCTACACTCATCACACTGCATAGATGTCTATCTTACTATGTGCACTCACACACATGTACACCCATCACACTGCATAGATGTCTATCTTACTATGTACACACACACACACCTACACTCATCACACTGCATAGATGTCTATCTTACTACGTGCACTCACACACATGTACACTTATCACACTGCATAGATGTCTATCTTAACTATGTGCACTCACAATAATACCTACACTCATCACATTGCATAGATGTTCATCTTACCATGTGCACTCACACACATCGCATTAACTCATCACACTGCATAGATGTCTATCTTAACTATGTGCACCTTCACACACACGCACACTCATCACACTGCATAGATGTCTATCTTACTATGTGCACTCACACACACGTACACTCATCACACTGCATAGATGTCTATCTTACTATGTGCACTCCCACACATGTACACTCATCACACTGCATAGATGTCTATCTTACTATGTGCACTCACACACACATTCATCACACTGCATAGATGTCTATCTTACTATGTGCACTCACACACACGTACATTCATCACACTGCATATATATATATCATACTATGTGCACTCACACACACCTGCACTCATCACACTGCATTGATGTCTATCTTACTATGTGCACTCCCACACACCTACACTCATCACACTGCATAGATGTCTATCTTACTATGTGCACTCTCACACATGTACACTCATCACACTGCATAGACATCTATCTTACTATGTGCACTCACACACATGTACACTCATTACACTGCACATATGTCTGTCTTACTATGTGCACTCCCACACACTTACATTCATCACACTGCATAGATGTCTATCTTACTATGTGCACTCCCACACACGTACACTCATCACACTGAATATATGTCTATCTTACTATGTGCACTCACACACACCTGCACTCATCACACTGCATAGATGTCTATCTTACTATGTGCACTCACACACATGTACACTTATCACACTGCATAGATGTCTATCTTAACTATGTGCACTCACACACACGTACACTCATCACATTGCATAGATGTCTATCTTACTATGTGCACTCACACACACGTACACTCATCACACTGCATAGATGTCTATCTTAACTATGTGCACTCACACACACGTACACTCATCACATTGCATAGATGTCTATCTTACTATGTGCACTCACACACACGTACACTTATCACACTGCATAGATGTCTATCTTAACTATGTGCACTCACACACACGTACACTCATCACATTGCATAGATGTCTTTCTTACTATGTGCACTCACACACACGTACACTCATCACACTGCATAGATGTCTATCTTAACTATGTGCACTCACACACACGTACACTCATCACACTGCATAGATGTCTATCTTACTATGTGCACTCACACACACGTACACTCATCACACTGCATAGATGTCTATCTTACTATGTGCACTCCCACACATGTACACTCATCACACTGCATAGATGTCTATCTTACTATGTGCACTCACACACACATTCATCACACTGCATAGATGTCTATTTTACTATGTGCACTCACACACACGTACATTCATCACACTGCATAGATATATATCATACTATGTGCACTCACACACACCTGCACTCATCACACTGCATTGATGTCTATCTTACTATGTGCACTCCCACACACCTACACTCATCACACTGCATAGACGTCTATCTTACTATGTCCACTCACACACATGTACACTCTTTACACTGCACATATGTCTATCTTACTATGTGCACTCCCACACACTTACATTCATCACACTGCATAGATGTCTATCTTACTATGTGCACTCCCACACACCTACACTCATCACACTGCATAGATGTCTATCTTACTATGTGCACTCACACACATGTACACTCATCACACTGCATAGACGTCTATCTTACTATGTGCACTCACACACATGTACACTCATTACACTGCACATATGTCTATCTTACTATGTGCACTCCCACACACTTACATTCATCACACTGCATAGATGTCTATCTTACTATGTGCACTCCCACACATGTACACTCATCACACTGCATAGATGTCTATCTTACTATGTGCACTCCCACACACGTACACTCATCACACTGAATATATGTCTATCTTACTATGTGCACTCACACACACGTACACTCATCACACTGCATAGATGTCTATCTTACTATGAGCACTTCCACACGTACACTCATCACACTGCATAGATGTCTATCTTACTATGTGCACTCACACACACGTACACTCATCACACTGCATAGATGTCTATCTTACTATGTGCACTCACACACACTTACACTCATCACACTGCATAGATGTCTATCTTACTATATGCACTCACACACACTTACATTCATCACATTGCATAGATGTCTATCTTACTATGTGCACTCACACACACGTACACTCATCACACTGCATAGATGTCTATCTTACTATGTGCACTTCCACACGTACACTCATCACACTGCATAGATGTCTATCTTACTATGTGCACTCACACACACGTACACCCATCACACTGCATAGATGTCTATCTTACTATGTGCACTCACACACACCTACACTCATTACACTGCATGGATGTCTATCTTACTATGTGCACTCACACACACATACACCCATTACACTGCATAGATGTCTATCTTACTATGTGCACTTCCACACGTACACTCATTACACTGCATAGATGTCTATCTTATTATGTGCACTCACACACACCTACACTCATTACACTGCATGGATGTCTATCTTACTATGTGCACTCACACACACCTACACTCATCACACTGCATAGATGTCTATCTTACTATGTGCACTTCCACACGTACACTCATCACACTGCATAGATGTCTATCTTACTATGTCCACTCACACACACGTACACTCATTACACTGCATAGATGTCTATCTTATTATGTGCACTCACACACACGTACTCATTACACTGCATGGATGTCTATCTTACTATGTGCACTCACACACACGTACACCCATCACACTGCATAGATGTCTATCTTACTATGTGCACTTCCACACGTACACTCATCACACTGCATAGATGTCTATCTTACTACGTGCACTCACACACACGTACACTCATTACACTGCATAGATGTCTATCTTATTATGTGCACTCACACACACGTACACTCATCACACTGCATAGATGTCTATCTTATTATGTGCACTCACACACACGTACACTCATTACACTGCATAGATGTCTATCTTACTATGTGCACTCACACACACGTACACCCATCACACTGCATAGATGTCTATCTTACTATGTGCACTTCCGCACGTACACTCATCACACTGCATAGATGTCTATCTTACTATGTGCATTCACACACACGTACACTCATCACACTGCATAGATGTCTATCTTATTATGTGCACTCACACACACGTACACTCATTACACTGCATGGATGTCTATCTTACTATGTGCACTCACAAACACGTACACCCATCACACTGCATAGATGTCTATCTTACTATGTGCACTTCCACACGTACACTCATTACACTGCATAGATGTCTATCTTACTATGTGCACTCACACACACGTACACCCATCACACTGCATAGATGTCTATCTTACTATGTGCACTTCCACACGTACACTCATTACACTGCATATATGTCTATCTTACTATGTGCACTCACACACACGTACACCCATCACACTGCATAGATGTCTATCTTACTATGTGCACTTCCACACGTACACTCATTACACTGCATAGATGTCTACCTTACTATGTGCACTTCCACACGTACACTCATTACACTGCATAAGTGCCAGTGCCCCACCTTGGTGATGACAGCACTGTGGTTCTCCCCACACGTCACAAACTTCACTTTATGGGACCTCAGCGTCTCACACAATGTTGGAGACAGATGCTCTACAACAGATCGAACGCCACAAAGTTTCCCTCAAAACAATCAGGTAGTGAACTTTACACGCAGTGATGTTGCTAGGAAGCAATAGTGAGGACTGTTTCTCTACGTACAACTGCATGTAAAATGTGAATCTTGTTAACAGTATCTTCAATCTAACAGTAACCCTAACTTTCAACCTAAACCTAGCCATAAATTTAACCCTTTTTCCACATCAAAGCCACCATAAAAGGGCATTTGTACATTGAAGGGTAGCAGGAATCTCTTTCCTTTACAGACACAGCAACAAACTGAATAATTGGCTAATGTGAAACTAAAAGATGGAACAAATGTATACGCGTTCAATTTGTACAATGAGCAACTTGTACTGAATGAAACTGCAAACAAATAAGAACACAATGGATGGAGAATCAGGCTCATTTAAGGATGCAGGGTCACTTAAGGGTGTTTGACTACTAGACTGATGGATGAAATAACTGATGCAGAGATATCAGATAGTGAAGATATATACCTGATTCATCACCTACACCAAGCTGTCCGAAGCTGGAAAATGAAGGCAGAAACTTTAACAATCGAAGGAACAGTTTGCTCAACACTTCTGTGGATCCAACAACATCTATATTCACTAAATCAAGATTTATGGTACAAAGTACAATCAATTTACGTCAGACTTTAAGCGAGTAACAAAAATATTACACAGAAGACTGTTGTTTTCATTGCTAAGCAATAACACATGGACTAATCAGAATAGACATAATGTTCTTCCTCTGCTTCAATGCAGAACAACATTTTTTTATTAAGAAATTTCACCTGGATTGACATTTATGGCATTTTTGTGTTGGAACACTTTATATTCAAATGTTACGATTAGTACTCCCTGCAGATAGAGTAACAATTACAAACTCTATTGCCATGGTAGAAACTTTGATATGTAGTAATAAAGTAGAATTTCTGGGCACCTTTTTAATCTTGCACTTGGCATAATCAATAACTATAATCACCCCATTTTATATTAGTTAGTAACTGCACAAACATATTGGAAAACAGTGAAGTGACATATTGGAAGACAGTGAACTTAGTGTTATTTTGGTCCTTATATTTAAGTAAAGTAAAATCAAGTAATAATGTCTTGTATAGCATGTCATCCAAATAACTGTTCTAGGGAACTTTATAATAACAGCTGTAAAAACCTACTTGCAAATATGTAAAATATTTCAATTAATAAATGCATAAATAAATATATACAACTGCTCAAATAGCTGTTGTTAAAATGAAGATGGCTGAAGGAGCAGGCCACTTACTGGTTGCGACCCCAGCCAAAGAGGGCGCCAGACACAGTGAGGGCGAAGCTGTGAGCACCACCTGCAGCGACCTGGGCGACGGTTAACCCCGTCAGCCCAGTGAGGAGTCGAGGCTTGTACGCGTTGACCTTCTCACTGCCTATCCCCAGTTGTCCGTACGAGTTCTCTCCCCATGCGAACACATCGCCATCTGAAGCAACAGTGACTCAACACATCTTTTCACACACACATGAAGGGTTTTCGGACAAAACGCGTAATTTGTTTCGTTAGTTTTGAGAAACTAAGTTTTTCTGTTTCATCCAGTTTAAATGAAAATGTGTAAATGAAAAAAAGCCTCTACATTTGTATAGGTCTCCACAGGACTGCATTAGCTGCCTTCATATGCATGGACAGACTGAACTGAACAAATATGTTTGGTGTCTTGCAAAAGCTAGGAAAAACTGTATAAACCTATAAGCCTTATTTAGGCTAGGCCAGTGTTGTCTTCACCATTTTTTTATTGCCACTTGGCAAATTATCGCAATCGTTGTGTTTGAAGTTGATTATGTTTGAGTTAGCAGTTGAATAATAACTGATGTCAGTAATCATAATATAATTTAACAACAGAGATTCACCTACTGTAAATTTCTGTGTATAATAAGCCCCCATATGCACCCCGACGTTTGACATAAATCCCTGATTTCTAATATTTTGTTTGAACCCATGAATCCATCTCAGAATCGTAAACATGTCACCTATGCAAGTTACGTCATTGCTGCCAGCTTGTCCCTCGCTAGTGACTAGTGTGTAAGCACTACGTAACTTGTGTTGTAGCATGACAATTGGGCAAATGATTAAATCAGCGCTTGCTAGAACTTACATTATGTCGTTCTGATTTCACTTTTAAATTAACACCAAGTTCTATTCTGAAATGCTACATGCAGTACTTTCAACTGTGAAGCATAGATGCGCTACATTCGTCTTTATTTACATTCACAAGTCTTGCATTCACAACTTAACATGGGGTCACACTCGTTGACCCTCAACCCGTGCATCATTCACGTGATTCAAGAACGCCAATCATAATCATAGCGGGACGCTTTCCGGGCTGCGTTTCCCGGTCTTATACACTTCCCGCTCACTGGTGTTATTCGCGATGTCAGACATCCGGGCTCTTCTCTTTGTCATTTCTCGCTGCTAGTTTAGGACTAAAGAGGCACTTATGGGAATGCGATTCTTGCCTTCCGTCTGCTTGCTGCGGTGGTTTAGTGATTGTGACATCACGCCGACTTTGATAATATTATTGTTTTCCAGCAGCATTATCCTGGTATGCAAACATTGATAAATTGATCAGAGAAATTTTTTTTTAGCCTTATCACTATATATAATATAAAAACTTTTGAGTAAAAAGTGAAGGAAAAAAATGCGTATTATACAGAGAAATTTATGGTAGATCTGGTAAGAGTTAAAATAGACATGGCTAAACAGCAAATGCCTGTGGTGCATGTGTCTCGCCTACTGGGACAACCGGGTAGATATCATCATTTGGATGTGAACTATCAGAAGTCAATGGACGAAACATCAAAGCCGCACGAAAAAGGGAAGACCACAGCCGACATGGAAAGACCGAGTGAAGAGTGATTTCCAAACTGGAAGAAGATGAAAGGTAGAGGGAGGGGGATGCTGACAGTGAGCGGTGGGGGAGGGGGATGCTGACAGGGTGTTGTGGAGGGCAGCTACAAGGGAGGGTGATGCTGACAGGGAGTGGTGGAGGGAGGGGATGCTGACAGGAAGCGGTGGTAGGAGGGGGATGCTGACTGGGAGCGGTGGAGGATGGGGGATGCTGACAGGGAGCAGTGGAGGGCAGCTACAAGGGAGGGGTATGCTGACAGAGAGCGGTGGAGGGCAGCTAGTACCAGCTACACGGGAGGGGGATGCTGACAGGGAGCAGCGGAGGGCAGCTACAAGGTAGGTGGATGCTGACAGGGAGCATTGGAGGGCAGCTACAAGGGAGAGGGATACTGACAGGGAGCAGTGGAGGGCAGCTACAAGGGAGGGGGATGCTGACAGGGAACGGTGCAGGGCAGTTACAAGGGAGGGGTGCTGACAGGGAGGGGTGGAGGGCAGCTACAAGGGAGGGGGATGCTGACAGGGAGCGGTGGAGGGCAGCTACAAGGGAGGGGGATGCTGACAGGGAACGGTGGAGGGCAGCTACAAGGGAGGGGGATGCTGACAGGGAGCGGTGGAGGGCAGTTACAACAAGAGCAGTGAAACTGTACGAGGGAACCAGGAGGAAGAACAACCATCTATATGATTCAATGAAGCGTGACTGCTGTACTTACATGTTGTCAGTGCTAGTGTATGATTGGAACCACAGGACACTTGCAGAACAATGTGGGATGAAAGACTTCTTACTAACCTACACAGCAACACACCATGCAAGAGCATCTTACAATACAGAAACTCATTAGGGATCATCTCAGAACATCGATGTCCAATACCAGACGAAATTACTCTCATCTCACCTCAGCCCCCCTCCCCTCCCCTCTAACGAAGGTTTGTAAACTTTGATATGATATTAACAATATAGGTCCGAAGCATAAAATATTGATGTCCGACACCAGATGAAATTGCCTCAGAGTGCCTCTGAACCCCCCAAACAAAAGTAATTTTGTCTCATATTGGACATCGACTTTCTGAGATGATCCTTTAGACAAATAAAAGCATTATTATCAAATGTTTTGTCATTAAATATTGTGCTACATACAGTTAAGTCTTCCAAGGATTTTCCCACTTTGATCCTCTTTAAACAGCAGATCCATATACTCACTCTGTGTCAGTGACATTTTCCCTTAGTATGTGTGCTTTATGTCAGGTAACATGCAACTCGATGTAACATAATACCAAAACCCAATATTGAAAAACAATCTGTTTGCGTTAAGCATTTCCATTGAGTAAACTGGCTGTCAATTTCATGTAAAACCAAACCACGTTCCAAGGCGTGCAATTTTCAGTAAAAGAAGTGTGCAGCATACTCATTGAACAGCATGACACAGGTTGCAACTAACTTTGGTGTTTTACTCTGAGTGACGTCAGTGAGGCCAGTGCCGAGCTGGCCTTGGCGATTATTGCCCCAGGCGAATACCTGGCCGGTGTCAGTGACAGCAACGCTGTGGGAATCACCACAGGACACACATCGGATAACCTGCGCTTCCAGGGTGTCAATCGTCTCTGAAAACCCAACATATATATCTTGATGTCTTAGCTTTGTATCACAAGTCAGTCATGGGGTCAATTACTTTAAATGTCAATTCCAATTCTAGTCAATTAAAAAAATAATATCCAATTCCACCTTGTAGAAAATCAATTCCACTTCGTAATTATCATTTCCTCAAGGAAAAATTTAATTCTGATTTGTTTTAGCACAATTTTATTTGAAAACGTGTGTGCACAATCATATATGATTAAAAATTCACCATTATCCATTCAACGTCACTTGACTAAATCAAGTTCATTGGCTCATATCGGCAGCTGCAAAAAAATAAATTCCAAAAAATTAAATTCCAACTAACTTTGAAAATAAATTTCAATTATAGAATCAATTCCAATTACGGAATGGAATTGACCCCTTGCCTGCATGCTGATGTACATGTTGATGTACATGTTGATGTACATGTTGATGTACATGCAATCAAATGACAATTGGTTTCAGATTAGTATTAAAAAACCTTGTCTCTTCCGTTACCTGGAATCACACTCTTGTGCCAGGGATGATAATAATATTCGTTGAACTGTACTTTATCCCACTTGCTGTCTTTGCTGGTCTTGATTGTGGGAAACAAACATGCACGTACAGAGTCAAAGGGCAATTTCAGGAACTTGTGGTTATCATTATTTAGTACTGGTTATTATGTACACTTGGTTGTCAATCAAGCCTTTTGTCTAAAATACAGTAGCAGTTTCCGTAATCTGAGGTCAATTTCCGTACTGATTACAGAAAATCGGTAATGACTCTCAGCCCAGACAGCCCTGTTATTATTATATAATAATTATTATTATTAAACATGCCTACAGCAATGATATACCTGGCTTTGTTCTGGACTTGGAATGACCCAGCTGACATGTGTCATTGTTGCCGCACGAATACAACATTCCATCTTCCAGCAGGAAGAGTGTGTGCTCCTGGCCGCAAGCAATTTCCCGAACCTGTCTGTTGTCGAAGGCATGCAGCTGTCGTGGACTGAAGATCTGTTCCTCCTCAATTCCCCCTAACCCAAGCTGGCCATGGGAGGTACTTCCCCAGCAAAAGAGGGCTGTTTCCCCCCGACCTGACATCATCGCACCAGGTCACGTCATATCAAAGGCAGCAGTCCATCTGAAATAGATAAAACGACTGTCTGCATTACTGCAAGAGCATTCTACTTTATAAATGAAGAAGCCTATGTGTTACGGAGTAATCCATGTACTTTTGGTCATGCTTAAAAATTTAGTATTAAAAAGTACCAGTCTTACATAATTGCTTATGTAAGCACAGGCCAAGTCCAAGTCAATGGCAATGCCATGGCACTGGCACTGCCAAGGCAAGGTTGAAGCAATGAATGTACTCCACGGCACAGACTCTCAACCTATGCCTATGGCTATGATTGTAAGAGCTTGACACCCCGTCCTTAAACGGTCACCCACTGTAATTTACCACATAAAACAAGAAAGGGACACGTTTGAATACGAGACAACACCACTGGCTGAAGCCATCTTTCAAGATGTGCCAGAAAAGAAAACAGAAACAGAAACCCACACTGGCCACAGCCAGGCGCAGCTCCAAACCCAACGTCAACGACAACGTACAACAGTAACTAAAGTCTAAGTAACCTAAGTCTCCAGGGTCGTGTTGCAGGTGAATTATGTTGACGGCTGGGTGTTCACAATAGTATACATACCACAGCCACAAACACTGAAATCAAGTTGTGGGTAAGCAGAAGAAACTAGGAATTAATTAGTTACCATTGCTGGAAATTGGAATGGACTAGGGGGCCCATAATCCATCCAACTCGTACCCGGGACAACTAAACAAGATTGAACAAGATTGCCAGCCACAGCAAATAAACCTAGAAGGGAAAATGGAAAGCAAGCAGTTGGCTTAGTAAAAGTTCAACGACTGAATATCTGGTAACCGGCCGTTTTGAGAATAGTTGCGGTAAGTTGAGTTGTTTTGGTTCGAAATGATTACATGGTAAATAATGGCAATGCCACCTATCGATAAAGTTTGACCTGCCACCGGCACATTCACTAGGTGGCGGCTCTGTGCTGCACCGAACGCGCACTGAACCGTCTCGTGTCATCCGATTTCCCGCTGGAAAAATAACACTTGCTGTTTTTTTCTTTTTAGTACATTGTGCTTATTTTTGTGGCTTTTCTCTCGTTCACAGCAAAATTCATGTTATTCAACTGTTTTGATACATGTCCGCGTTCCATCTGGAATCAACCAGAAAGAAGGCTTATTTTATTTATATAGGCCTATGGGCGTGAATCTGGATTCAGCAAAGTTCTACAAGTTCTCTCTGGTTTGGACCCCTCATCTGTGATTATTGAACCCAAGTATTTGAAGCTGGATATTGTTTCAAGCTGTTTGATCCCATTGGGGTTGTTGGTCATATCAGCTTGGTTTTCTCGGCACTGATTTCCGTGCCATTTGTTGCAGGTCAAAGCCCTCCACCATGTTGATGCATTCTAGTTCTTAATATTTCGCCCACCAAACCATCAATATCATCCACCAAACGTAAATTTGGTGGACGATAGGTGGTATAAACATTGAAGACAATCTGAGGAGAAAAAACATCAAGAGGGCATTCCAAACTATTAAATAACTGCCGACCATTAAATAGGGACGAGTCATCGCCATCCAAGACAAGTACGGAAATTGCCTCACATACGATCAAGACATTATAAAACGTTAGACAGAGTATTACTCGGAGCTATACAACCACAATACCAGTGGAGATCCACCAGTGCTTTACTGTCCATACTCCATCAATGAGGACTGTCCCACCCATCGAGAAGAAGTGACAGCAGCAGCTAAATCACCCAACAAAACGAAATCAACTGGAGTTGACAACATACCAACTGAACTAGTACAGGTCGGGGGAGAAGCCAGCGCCTTCACAACCAAGATAACAACAAAATATGGCAGACAGGAGAATGGCGCCCACACTATAATCCTCAAGCTTTCCCAAAATAGGCAATTTACTGCTGTGCCAGAACTACGGCACAACCCAGCCTCATTAGTCATTCCAGCAAAGTCATGCTGAAGTTAGTACCGAATAGACTGAAGCTGCAGGCGGAAGAAATCATCGTCGAGGAACAGGCTGGCTTTAGGACAGGAAGGAACACCACCGAACAAATTTTCAACCTCAGAATTCTATGTGAGCAACACCTTCATCACCAGCAAGATATGTAGCATGTCTTCATATACTTCAAAAGGCATTCAACAGGCTCTGGCACGCCGCGTTATGGGTGACCATGCATGGGGAAGGATAACAAAGCCACCAGTACAGTCGGGGTAAGACCACATTAAGGATTCGTCCGCCATTACCCTCCGAAAGAGTGCCCTTGAAAATACCGTTTTGGTGGCATGTGTGAATTGTTTTCGAGCACTTTGGCATGGCACATGTCAGTCCAGTGAATAGTAAATGTACTACTACATTAGATCTTTCACGAGGTAGCAATAAACATACGCTATTCGCTCGCGTATTCACACAGTGGCTATTTTGCAGAACGCACCAATATTTCAAAATCCGTCACCAGATTGGGGCGAAATTGAGGGGTGTCAGGTTTGGGTGGATTTTTCTGAAAACTGAGGTATGAGAATTTTACGAGTTTTCCACAGCACTTGTGTCAATGGAGGTTAAATATGCTGTGAAATTTTGAAGAAATTTTTTCGTCAAATTTAGCAGGAAATGAAAGAAACGTTATAATGGCCGCCTATGTAAAATTTAAATGTGGTCTTACACCAAATTAGAAATACGCCCGTTTTATCACAAAAACTGCCAAAATGTGATTTGAGCGACGGGTGATGGTTTTTCGGCTGTATTTGGAAGCTGGTGTAGACCAGAATATCGTGCAGCTATTGCATACTGTTAGTATTACACCTAAAAGAAGTTTTAAAAGTAATTAATAAGCCAGTTATTATGTGATATGCATGGAAAATAAAGTGATAATTTTGGTGGCGTGAAAGTTAAAAAGTACATTCCAAGCATGTTCTATGATACTGAGTACCACGAAAGCTTGTGTAAAAAGTGTATATGTGTCAGGGTGTGGAGTTTCTTTTAAATCTACATCATATGCAACGATATTGACATATTTCCAGTAGGATGAATTTCGCCTTAGTTATATCATTTATATTTTTGTAAGCGACATCTATAAATGCGTGTTTCATAACCCCAATACTAACGTGGGTGTTTCTGCTGTTCCAACTTGTCCTTCCTAATTATATGGCACTGATATATTTCATACTTGGATCGCACAATAAACAATAATGGGCAAGCAGGCAACATTTTGATTCCACCCCCCCCCCCTAACGCGGCCCTAATTTTAGTGAAATGTTGGCCACCATAGGAAGCAAGTTGTTTACACACTTCTACTAATCAGGCATCTAGCACCTATTTTTTATAGCAACATCCATACACTAACTGAGACAAGAAGAACAATTGATAATCTACATAAATATACCACGAATGTAACAGAGAATATCATAACAGTGTGTGACTCTCCACATGTGCAGCGACCGCAATGATCCGAATTAGTTCATTTTTAGCCATACAAATTAAAACTGGTCACCTAAGAGAAGGGTCATATGTTGAAATTGTGTACATGGACCGGCATGCTATCATTTTCAACGATCATGTGCTTTTCAGCTGTAATATAACCGAATCATACCGAAGTTTGCACAAGGCAAGGCAGCTTAAACTAACTGTAGGCTGACGTCAACTACTCTGACAAGAAGCTGTTTTTTTCTACTGGTATTTTGTACGTTATATCCGTATATTTAACATCAGAAATGTTTGTTAGTACCCTTGTAAGAATTTGGCGATGTTTGAATAAAATATGATTAGGACAATGGACTCGTTGATGTACTTGGAGAAATACTGGGTGCCACAACTGTCAACAACCTTTATCACGTGTCTTGGATGTCCTTGTCAAACGTTTGTTTCTTTCTGAAATGAACTATTTTGCCAGTAGTATCTCTTGTTTCCAATAATGTATGCACATCAGCGAAATATATAGTGGCCAAGTAATTGACGTGTGGCGATGTTTGGACACTCTGTATCAAGCAGAGATCTGCGCCTGTGTAAAAGTATGGCTATTTTAAGGGGGGTTAGGACAACAATTTGTGCGACGCAAGATACACGTTCCACTGGGCATCCCAGTTTTGTTTTCATAATGTACTATGTATATACCTCAATTTACACCCAGCATTTTAGCCCGTTATCTACAATATAATTGTAGTTACCATCAAAAGACGCCTCTGTGCCGTTCAATATTGTGAATATTGTTGAAATGCCTGGCTTGTGCTTTTGACACCTACTGGTGTCGTATACGAGTGACATATAGTTCATGTTTGCATCAGATTATTTAGCATAGTTTGTGAGCATTACGTAGTACAAAAATTCGTGAAGATTTGCAACGAGCATGTCCAATAAAATGGTGCTTAAATTAATGATTTTGTGTATTTTTTGCAAAAGAATACAACATTTTATGAAAAATTACAAAAAAATAGATTTCGTTAATATTCTATATATTTTATTCCCATATCGGTAAGATACTGTGTTGGCCTGTATGCTGTGCTCAGTACCATTCATACCAGGCAAACGTCGTATGTAATATAAAGTACCGAATAAGCATGTTTAAACCAACTCAAGGCGCTGTTTAGCTTGGAGGTGTGCACAGTTTGCTGACGCATATTTTAATTGTTACTGAGACAGTGTAAATTTCCCTTTGTGGTTAATCTAGTTATATATATAGCTTGATATAAATCTAACTTTCGTGAAGATTTGCAAGAATCAGGAGATCTATTTGGGGTAAGACCACATTAAGGATTCGTCCGCCATTACCCTCCGAAAGAGTGCCCTTGAAAATACCGTTTTGGTGGCATGTGTGAATTGTTTTCGAGCACTTTGGCATGGCACATGTCAGTCCAGTGAATAGTAAATGTACTACTACATTAGATCTTTCACGAGGTAGCAATAAACATACGCTATTCGCTCGCGTATTCACACAGTGGCTATTTTGCAGAACGCACCAATATTTCAAAATCCGTCACCAGATTGGGGCGAAATTGAGGGGTGTCAGGTTTGGGTGGATTTTTCTGAAAACTGAGGTATGAGAATTTTACGAGTTTTCCACAGCACTTGTGTCAATGGAGGTTAAATATGCTGTGAAATTTGGAAGAAATTTTTTCGTCAAATTTAGCAGGAAATGAAAGAAACGTTATAATGGCCGCCTATGTAAAATTTAAATGTGGTCTTACACCAGTCCTCACCAATGGTAGTATAGATGAGAGATTCCGCATAGCAGTTGGTGTCAGACAAGGCAACCGATGCACTTAATATTACAGGGAAATTTATATTTTGTTCGGTGCGATGCATTTAGGGAATTATGAACTTCAAACTGTGTATATGTGTCTGTTATCTAGCATGCCCCTCTTTTTGTATGGATGTTGCCATAGCGACGCCATTAACTTTGATCGTTTCTATTATCTACTCCTTTGACTGTGTGAAACAAAGACTACATTTTTTTTTATTTAATTGTTTGCGAAATGGTACATCGAATGACAAAAAATGCACCGTCAGCAATCAACCAGTCGTTTACTTTAGATCAAAGCCACCCAACCTCAAACCCTGTCGGGGAGTAAGAGGTATGATTTGCCATACGGTGCTTCAACAGCGAAAGGAGTTTTACTCTCCTCCGAACCTTGGTTACCGGCTAAATCAACTACAACGATTCAAACATCAGTATTTTACGACCGATTATTACGAGTAATATAACTAATATTCTATAAGGCGCTACGCAGGCACTTCGTTAACTTGAACGGTATGCCTGCCTATCTGGCGTTTCGTGATGCAATAATAAATTAATAATAATAACAATAATAAGAAGAAGACGAAGACGAATACAACGAGGAAACATCCACTTCGTACGCCTCTTACATACAACTGGTTGTCATGTGAACAAAATGATATCATCACCAATTGTTGATGCCTAGACCGTCATGTAAATTCCGCAGCTGCGCAGTGCGCAACTTCCTGGCAATGTCGTGCCAGTATGAGCGCGATTCCAGTAAACGCAAGAAAAACCAGGGACCAGAGCACCCGGGGACCGATAGGTGCCCCCAATCAAGTGGCTCAACATGTGCACCCGGAAATACCACGGCAAATTGAGTTGATTTTAAAAATAAAACAATTTAATAACATGTACGGATGTGTGTGTGTGTGTGTGTGTGTGTGCGTGCGTGCGTGCGTGCGTGCGTGCGTGCGTGTCCAAAACCTCCAATTGCTGGAGCGTCACCACCACTCCGTTATCGCCACGTACTCCGCCGTCGCGCTGTTGAAATGGAAGACGGTAGGGGTTGCTGTTGGACATTTTCGCGGCGAGTTTCGTAATTTCCGAACGGTTAGGGGGGCACGTAACGGGGGCCGGTGCCCTCAGCCTATGCGAAGTACCACCTTTCGTGATTTTCTCGACGAACAGTCATAAACTATAGAGGAAAACTCGACTTTACAATGTGTTGATCCTTTATTGAGCGCAATCCATTCTTCCTTGATCCGTTTTAGCTACAGCAGTGTGCATTCTCCGATAAATATTTGTGTAACGTTATCATAAAGGCAACATTGCGAAAAGGTTGTGTTTGCTGGGAAGATAACATATTATATTTAAAAAAATATTTTCGTTTAAAATGATTAAAATCTACGCATTAGCCTTGGCTTTAGGTGGGGTCTTACAATCCAAACTTGCTCCAGTACCCTTTAATCCGCCTCTGACTATAATACATGTATATATCTCAAGCAATCGGCGGGCGAAGATTACATTTTTCCGCAACCACGGTTTAAATTTTACAATTTTGGCATTAAAGTTGGTTGGCGCAATCTAAGAAATAACAACATGTATATTCCAAAATGGCGTAACCACACCGATATGCACATTACTGTTGTAGGTGCATGTGAGCTATAGTGGCTACACATTTCGGCTATGTATGTCTATATAAGATCCCCTACTATTGCACGCACATCTGCACAAACAATGTTTTAACAATTTAACTGACAATTTCTTACATACGATAATGAAATCAAATCGTGAGTTTTTGGTGTGTGCACACGCGTGCGTGTGCGTGAATGTTATGTGTTACTGAACAATACAATTCTGGTGCCACAAACAACATCGCATACAATGGAACCTCCCTATTAAGGTCACCCTCGGGACTGGGCAAAAGTGACCCGAATAACGAGTTGTCCTTATTAGCAAGACTAATTTCCTAGACTTTTCTGTAGGCCTAAATGGAAATAATTTGGGACTGTCGTAGGGTGACCTTAATTTCAGGGTGGCTGTATTACCGAGGTGACCGTAAAGCGAGGTTCAACTGTATACAGATATAGGACGTTTCATGTTTACCAACACGTGACGTCACTTTTGCACATGCGCAGTACGCTGGCTGGCAAAACACACCAGCCAGCCGAGCTAATGCGAACAAAGGCCCGTAGCAACGCTTGAGTAGACATGAATAGCCAGTGGTCTGTATCTGTATCTATCTGTATTTTGACTGGCAAAATGTCCTATGGACACATCACGCCAGTCTGTGTACGCGAATGCGTTAGATGTTAGTGCGAGAGATCGCTATCTAAAGAAATTAGAATACGATAACGGCTCTGGCAAATTGCCAAACCCGTGTTTTATCAAGAACGGCTGGGAAAACGATCCGAGTCTGTGGCCTGATTTGACGTTCGGCGACATTTACCTGTACGTGCTAAATACGCCAGGCATTTTCAGTCGGGAGTCCATGAAGGCGTACAAGTCACTCGACGCATATAGGTAAGAATGCTGTTATTCATAATTGCATAGCCATAGGATCAAACAGCAATAAAAGTTCCGTTAATTTGATAGAACAAACAATTACGCAACCGATCCACACCGCCGGCGTGGAGGGCTTGCACTGGCGTGATACCGTTACATGCCTAGGCTAGGGCTAGGCTAGGTCCACGGGCCTACCAACTACGTTAAAATTACCGTTGCTTTCCGATGTCATATTTCTTGTAGTTCTAATTGTACTTACGGATCAAGTGTCAACTAAATAATTATAATATTCATGTATTATACGATTAGTTTCTTCATTTAGAAACAATTAGTTATTGATTTTTGTAGGTTTGCTGTCAGTGGTCATGTGCAGGAAGTAAAGTTTCTTGACATTGTCCACACTCCCTCCTGGCAGTTCTGCCGATACCTTCGATGAGAGTTCGGGACAAGCCCCACGAACCATGGGTCTACATTATCAAGGAGACGGCTGAGGTATACTGTGCCCACTGTACATGCATGACAGGGTACGTTCTGCTCGTTAATTGAAAAAAAATATTATAAATATTTCAATAATTATGTTGTCAGCCGAGATTCCTAGCTTGATGTTACTATTTGAAGTGTCATGGGAGAGATGTGTTTACAGCAAGACAATACTTGAGATATTATAAGAATTAAACAGCACAAGTGAGTAGTGGTGTATGCAAATAACGTTTAATGTTACCAACGCTTTAATTACAGTTATTATTCGCGTCAGTGAGAGAGTGTTCAATAATCATTGACAGTAAATAACACCTTAGGGATCATCTCAGAACGTTGACGTCCATTGTTACTTTCGTTTGGGGGAGTGAGGTCCTAGGCAGTTTTGTCTGGCATCGGACATCAACATTTTAAGTTTCGGACAAATACTGTTTATATATTGATACCATCGTATTAATATTTACAAACTCTCGGGGGGTGAGGTCAGATGAAAGTAATTTTATGATATCGAACATTGCCGTTCTGAGATGATCCCTTACAAGAATATCAGACATGCATGTTTGACAAATTGCCAATATTGTGTCTTTCAGGCTAGGAGAAGTTTGCAGCCATGTTGCTGCTCTGCTGTTTAAAGTAGAAATCACCGTTAAGATGGGCCTGACAAAGACATCCTCCACCAGTGAGGCGTGCAAGTGGAATGCCAGCTTCCGCAAGCAACTGGAGCCCCTGACACTGCAGGAAATGACGGAGAGGCAATCGCAAGAAGCAGGTCACCTCGGTCAATCCTTCAGGGCGAGCCACCTTGCCATCAGTTGACGTCTTACAATCTCTTAATGATATCTGCCCTAATGCTGCTTTTTTTACATCAATTCCAGGATTTAAGGGTGAGGAGACTGATAGTGAGAGTGATAATGATAATGACTTATACCCACAGCTCCTGACAACCTTCTATGATGAGGAAAATGAAAGTTTGTCTGATAATCAGATAAGTGCAAAGGGAAATTTTATTGTGTCCAATTATCAGTGTTCTGCAGATCAATGCAGTAGTCTAGAGTTGTCAACAAGAAACCAGACTGTCAGTCAACTTTGGTTTAATCATCGGAAAGGGAGAGTAACAGCCACTAAAGCTCATGATGTCCTAGCAAGAAGAGAAACAACACCTCCTGACAATTTGGTTAAACGAATTGTCGGTTATAGATCTTTCGACCTTTCTTCCAAAACTGCTGTGAAATATGGCACTGATCATGAGATCGAAGCAAGAAACATTTATGCTGTGCACCAAAAGAAACATCATGAAAATTTCACATGTCGACAGTCTGGTTTCTTGATCGATAACCAAAAGCCATTTCTGGGAGCCTCAGCAGATGGCATTGTTAACTGTGGCTGCTGTGGCATTGGCGTACTAGAAATTAAATGTCCATTTACCCACAAAACACACACTGCACATGAAGCCGCAAATATTGACCCAAACTTATATCTCAAAACTGATTTAATACTAAAGACTGGACACAAGTACTACACACAAATCCAACTACAAATGCATGTAAACAAGGTGAGGTACTGTGACTTTGTCGTGTTCACCCAGCCAAATGAAGAACCTTGCATCCACATTACACGTGTGCCCTACAACGATGTATTTTGTCAACGCTTAATCGAAACTTAAAATTCTTTCAGGGTATTGTTATGCTTGTAGTTTGACCACGCTGCTGATCTAGCTGTTAAATTTGCTGGACATTCAATGAAAACTTCTGTACAGTCTATTACTACATGACAGTTGCTGTAGGTTTCATGAAAAACTTTTGGCATGTTACGCAATACCTGCTCTTTATCAGGCCATTGTATAAGAAAATGTTGATGTTTTGCAAGTGCAGGAAGACCATTGTTTAGAATGTCAGAAACATGACCAACCGATATATTAAATCGGAAAGAAAGATCTTGATAAAGTAGATTAAGCCTTCATCAAGATCAACAAAAGAATATCCCCAGGAGAGAGTGATGCTGATGGTGGCAGAACTGAGGTGCAGCAATTAGCCAACCAGACAAACACAGCATAGGATGGCAATCCCGTAAAGAAAGTAGTTCTGGTGTCCTGCTGGTCGCCTTTCAGGAACTGTTCCCCGAACTGCCTCTCTTCAACCTGTTTGGCTAGCGCCCCATTCTCGTGCTGCAGCCTACCCAACTCGGCCATGATCCGCTGGTTCTCGACCTGTAGCTTTGCCATCTGACTGATGCACCCGTCATGTATGTCTAACAGCACACATGTCTCGCTTTATATATGTTCTCATTAGTATTTTAGTAGCTTGACCTTAGAAATTGTACAGAAGTCTGTTGTATGTTTGTTCTGAACAACAGAAAATTAAATTGTTCAATATCAGACGTACATATTAAATTTATATAATACGTCTACAGGTATATTGGTATTTCAGCACTGTCTGTTTTGTTCAGTTGTTCATAAATGAAAGGTCAAACAATAAATTTTGTTAAATTCATAAATAGATCAAGTGTCTTTACCGGTATCAGTGCAGCTGGCATCTTTATTATTGAGTGGTTCATTGTCGACATCTGGTTCGGATGGCTGAAAGGACACCGACAGGTCCAGGAGGGCCGACGCTACTTCAGCCTGCTGTTCGACATCTCTCATACTCCTCCCTCTGGCAGCCACGCTTTTTTAATCTGGCAAACCTTGCTTTCTTGCCTTCTGGGGTCAGCTTTTCACTGCCAGCATAACCCATGAGCAATGATGGGGCATAGTCCGGATTGGAGATATCAGTGCTAGCTTTTCCTGTAAAATACACACATTGATTACAATCAGGCATTGCATTTGACACAACTACTTACCTAGCATGCTAGCCGACAGTCTCGTAATTATAGCCTACAACCCCTGCCCTGGTCCATATTTTCTAGCATTAAAATACATTTTGCATAGCTGTCTGCATAAATATTAACAGTGATTTAATCAAAATACGAGGTTTGGCGATTATGGTCAATAATTATATATGCCTCGATCAATGTTCGGATAAGCCCCACCTTCCCCTACGTTTGTGTATGCATACCTACGTTTATTTTCGCGTGTTTAAATGAAAGAAAATGTAACCTCACGTAAAGCTGAGGTAATCACTTTAATCACCACCGTAAACTATTTGTCACTGACAGATACTGCATCATGTTGGTATGCTTTCTGAGAAAACGCAAAGCAGGAAAGGAATTAGTCCACAAGTAGTGCGAAACTATGCTATAGATGGCGCCATTGGTGGGTTTGGGGGATTTCCCAGAATTATTGGTCGCCATTAGTCGAAACCAACAAAGTGGTTTTTCCCAGCGGCGAAGTTTCTTTTCTCTGGTAAACTGTTTCTGTTTGTTTCGCGTCGGTAGCTGTGCGGCTGTGGCCGGTATCAGACAGTTCAGTATCTGATGTTATACTTTCAAGTATCGTATATTTGTATAACATTAGATACTGGCAAGCCAACCCGTGCGACAATTTCCCTGGGCAACACTTCAAGTTCAAGTCAAAAGCAGAGCGTCGTAATAGTGTGTCACCACGAGTCGTAATTAACTCGGTCATCACCGAATCTGTAGATCTTGGATTGGTCATCAGGTAGTAGCATATGCGTTAGAAAAATTCAGCGTCACTCCAACATGCTTATATATCAACACAGACGCGAGGCCAAGTAAGTGTCAAATCACAGAACCGAGTCTGAAGACGCAGGTAAATGGTAAGTGCTTTGTCTAACGTTTAAATAATTGTTACCATACGATACAAAGCAAACCCAGGGCCAGGCTCTACGTACAATATATAACCATAATATTGCCATACTTCCTTGTTAACAGTATTATGAGTACTTCCTTATAAAATATGACCCGGATAGGCATGGGTTTACAGGCAAACAATGAAACAATTGTTCGTCACAAATTTCAGTATATTTTAGAATGCACGCTTTGTTTTATTTACTTTATTTTTGATTACTTTTCTATACTTATTTTATCTGACTGGCTGTCAACGACTCATAATTATATGCACCAATCCCAGTTTAGCTGTAACCAGCTGTTTAACTAGTGGGCAAGTATCTAGTAAGCAAGGGTTTACTATACATATATAAATATGGTCGTAGTTGCGAGCATGTATTGGAGATCTGTTTCACAGCGGATCAGGCCAAATGTTAGTTATTTGCTGCTAGTATTAATTATTTAAATAACCATATCAAAACTTGAAACAGCAGACTTGTTGGCAAGTCGCATGTCACAAGCCCTTATATCGAATTGAGTCTAGTCATTTCACTATTGTTGAGCCTGAGTCGAGTATTGAGTCATATCTGAGAATTTCGAGTCACCTCTGAAGATTTTGAGTCGCGATTTCAGTCACCTCTCGGAATTTCAAATAAATCTCTTCACTATTTTCAGTCACTCAATCGTATTCCTACATATAGTATATGAGCGAAGTAACAAAAAACAGAACACTTTCATTTTCTAAACTTCTCAGCTTTGCTATACAGTTATTAGAATGAATATCCCATACATTTTCAGTTTTTTTAATAGATAATAAATGCTCTTATCTGTAAGGAAAGACAATTTTAGCAACTTTCATTGAGATTTGGCTCTTCTAAAATTATTTGAAGACCTAAAAATGGGTGTAATTTTGCATAAAAAGGTAAAAACTTTTGACAACATTTCAAAACTAAAAACTAAAATACCTGGATGCCTCTGTTTATTTTTTATATTGAATTTGTACTTCAAGGTATATTTGGGTGAAAACAGTAATTGTCTACACCTACCCTTTGCCAAGTTATTGAGGGAGAACAAGGTGTTGTTTTTCAAGAGACAGCAGTTTTGAGCGGTGGTTGTATCACAAAATTTCTTTTAAAAAGGTAATTTGCTAAATTAACATAACATTTTTTGGCCGAACAAACTACCCTGAATTGATTTACAAAAAAAAGAAATTGAACAAATATTATAATTTATCAAAAAATAAGTAGTCACTGTCAAACAAATCTGTCCCCTTATGTCGCGTCTGTCACACCTTATTTTCTCAGGAAAGTAAGAGGAAGAAAAATCTGGAAAAATATGCTCTACTGTACACAACAGTGAGTTGCTGTTAACGAGTTGCAAAGAATGAACCAATTCCGTCTCTGAAAATGTATCATTTGTCACACTGTGAATGGCAGGCATTTTCTTTGTTACCATGGAAATTGGGGTCTGGGTGAAAAAAAAGTTCAGTATATTTTTATTCAGTAACACCCAATCTGTTGGGCAGAAAAAATTGCACTATTTGCATAAATAAAAAAATAGGTTTATCTACCTGCTATGTCTGGTCTTAAAACAAACTACAAACAGAGGTCTACTTCTGGACGGTTTCCACCACTTTAATTTGTATTGTCCCAAAGGTCATCATTTTGCCAACTGTTGGCTGGCAATCTACTAATAACAGTCTGCATTGCACAGTTGTTTTGTTACTGTAATTTTGTCATGCAGATGGCACCACAGACGATTCCAATTACCCCTATAAAACACAAAAATATTTAGATCTATCTTAATATTAGCTGTTAACCATTTTCTTTGCTTATGTTGACTGATGACAGTCATGTTTTTTAGTCCTTTGGGCCGAAGGACAAGGGGCTATTGCCATCACTCTGTGTCCGCCGTTAGCTGCCGTATCTCAGAAACTGTTCAGCAACTTTTTTTGTAATTTTGCATAGATGTATCTTAGGGTGCTGCCACTATGCACAATAAATCTGTATTTGATTGAATCATTCTAAGGGCACCTCAGGGGTCCCCAAAGTGCAAAATTTTACATTATCTAGTGATGTGGTTTTGAGACGGGCCCTTGAGACAACCCCCAACAGTAGATGTTATGTATTGTGCCAGAAACTGTGCCCTGGCCTCACTCCACTCTGCATTGTTCCATTGAGACTTTGACTAATCTTTAATTGGTCACAGGCAGAGAAGACACATTTGACCCCTGTTAAACTCAGTTGCCTGCAGCTTTTAAACTGTATCTTCAAAACTATTGATTTTCTATAATTGCAAGTTGTGTTTATTTTGATGTTCATTTACTTATTATAGAATGGTGTGACTGTGGTGTCTATTGGTTAAAGATGTATTGTCACCTGTAGGTGACAAACATAGATAACTAATATTCTGGACAACTATAGAGTGAAATATCCTACACTTTATTGATAATTTGATATCAAATGCATTCTACTGTTCTGTTTACACTTGCTATGCCTTGTGTAGCCATGGTACTATGTAAATCAATTGTATCAATATAGACTAATGATTACATATTCACAATATAGTTGACACCTGAAACAACCAAATGTCAACCATTAGAAGAGTTGACATAGTTCCGCTATACACAAGCAAGAAATCTGTATTTGATTGAATCATTCTAGTGTCATCAGCATATAGTAGAACATACATTTTCAAGGATGACTTCTTAAAATGTAAGCCCAACTGCAGGGTGCCCGGTGGATTTAGTTGACAGGTAGTCCGTCAGACTAGCTGACTCAGAAACAACTAGTCGTCATATTATTTTACTAGTCCTTAAAAATAAATGTGCCAGGTACCATCAATCATACTGTTGTGTCATCAGCGTTCGAAATAACACTTGTCCGTTTGTCCGGAACAAGTGATTTTTGGCCCGGACAAGTAAAATGATTCTACATGGTTATCCGGTGGACAAGTGAAAATTTACAGTAAATAGTGATGCATGCAACATTGCAAACTTTTTATTTGAGGAAATTCAAACGTAAATGAAGTTCGCTAGCAATCGCGCACGTTGCAATCTTGTTAGCGTGTCGGCGTCTTGTCGTTCCGCCGCCAATGTGTTGGGGTAAGACCACATTTAAATTTTACATAGGCGGCCATTATAATGTTTCCTTCATTTCCTGCTAAATTTGACGAACAATTTTCTTGACAATTTCACAGCATATTTAACCTCCGTTGACACAAGTGCTGTGGAAAACTCGTAAAATTCTCATACCCCAGTTTTCAGAAAAATCCACCCAAATCTGACACCCCTCAATTTCGCCCCAATCTGGTGACGGATTTTGAAATATTGGTACGTTCTGCAAAATAGCCACTGTGCGAATACGCGAGCGACTAGCGTATGTTTATTGCTACCTCGTGAAAGATCTAATGTAGTAGTACATTCAGTATTCACTGGACTGACACGTGCCATGCCAAAGTGCTCAAAAAAAATTCACACATGACACCAAACGGTATTTTCAAGGGCACTCTTTCGGTGGGTAATGGCGGACGAATCCTTAATGTGGTCTTACCCCTGTTGTACTTCAGCGTTCGACCAAGTTTAGTGCCTGCATTAACAGGGTCATCCGCTGAGCACACCGACCTAGCTCTGTCACACGCGTAGGACAGACTCCGCATCAGCCATCGTTAATCGAGGCTGTATTTCATAAAATCGTAAATCGTTCAGTTTGGCCGACGTACAACTTGCTTCCACCCACGGATCACATTTGATGAACTTTGGAAATAATATACTTCGTATCGCTACCTGTTATTTGAATAATTATATAGTTTTAACCATTATTACACCTAACCCACGCGGACTCGGCAGTCTTCCAAGTCATCGAACACCGTTAGCCGATCCAGTCCCAAATCGATAAAAAGTTCAAAACTTGTAACTGGCTCTCCATTAAATCTATGGTGATGGTTGATAAACGGAATATTAATGAAATTTCAGAATTGCTGTCTGTGTAACATTTATTCTAACCATAAATTGTGAGTTTTTGAAGCCAAATTTTATGCAAGACACGCGGCAGGGGTGCTAACCGCTATTGATATGTTGGCTTCCGCCAACTATGTCGGTCTGCGTGCGGCTGCGACGTTACGTCGTAACTAAATCTATAAATTATATTCCGCCTAGTAGATGTAATTCGGGCACTGTTAAAACTGTTTGTACATAATTGAAATGGTAATATAAAATTTAGTAAAAATATGCGTTTGTTTGCTCGTGATCAATTGAATATTATCTTCGTTTGTAAAATACAGAGCTTTGTTAATATTGAAGTTCATAGAGATTGAACAAAATAATATCAGATTATATTATAGTTTATTTTGATTTTTGTGACATTTCCTGGCTTTGCATTGGCCGTGTTCCTGATAGTTGAGTGCCTATTTAAATTTCAAACTGATGCCCAAATTGTACAGCAGTGTTATATGTTATATATGTATATACCATATTAAACAAAAACAGTTTTTGTAACATTATAACAAATAGCAAGGATAACAATTGTCTCATTCCTATCATCGTAATAATTATTTGTTATTAATAAAATCGTTCATATCAGCATCACTAAAATATTGGTATACATCATGTAACGTGTCTACTTTTAATATTCGTGATGAATATATATATATATAGTAATGATAATGGACTGAAACAAATAGTTGCAAATATAATTTTGCAATTTCAAAATTTGCAAATTAAATCAAATTGTGTCTTTGATCACAAGTCACTCAGATGTACATGCAACGAAACAGCAGGAACATTGTGTTGTTATCATAAAAATAAGACAGACTTTTTTATGTTTTTTTTCGAAGCTTCGAATCCCCTAGACAACCACTCGGACAAGTTAAAATTTTGGCGGACAAGTAGATTTCAAAACTTACTTGTCCGGCGGACAAGTAAATATTCTGGCTTATTTCTATCGCTGGTCATATATGTGTGACACATAGACAGTAAAAGTGGCTTTATTTCATAAAGAAAAGAAGCCGTTTCCCATTTCAATTAAAAGTTCAACTGAATGTGTCATTGTCATTGATAGAAACAAATACATGTGATTTCGTAGATCCAATTGCAAAGTTATCAGAAGAAATGACTAGTTTAATCAGGGGCAGCAAACAGGAGTCGTGGACAAGGTGATGCCAGCAGAATTTGAAGCCTAACGGCGACAAAGATCCGACATTGTCGGACTAAGTTGCATCATTTGCCCTATACTTCTCATTAGCGTTTTCTTTCCCGAAGCCGACTAAACAATCAGTAACATTGCTGGCGTTTGGTAACTTGCTAAATAATCACCTGATGCAGGAATAACGCAACTACCATCACGACGGGATAGCACGTAACGATGTCTGTAACCCGCGCATGTATGTTAGTCCATGTCGCTCATCACTCGTGGTCGCTAGGTGGCACTACCTACCCTACGCTAACCGGATGTAAACAGCTTCACTGCGTTCAGCAAGTTTCCCATCTGACAGTCGTACGGAATATTTAGCTGCCTGTGATAAAATGCTACCTTACTGTCTTATTTTGTTTTATTCCATCACAACACCCAACTAGCGCATACATAGGGGGCGCGCGTGACATGCCGGCGCCCCGAGTTCAATACCCGGACCAGGCAGGTATGGTATATTTGGTGTAAAAACCTGGCCCTCAACATTGGGGACTGTGTATCCCTCGTGAATCGGAGATCACGTTAATGTCGGTCTCGTCTCAATTTGGGACGTAAAAGAACCACTGAGGACGACAAGCACCCTGGCAGTGACCACCCTCAGTGCCAGCATAGAAAGGTCGGCTTGGCGATAATGTTCAAAAAAAGGCTGGCTAGTTGAATGAGACCTCATAAGATCATAACATTGTAACCACAATATATACAGACTAGTCAGCTAATAGAACGTTGCCGAGTGCTGGAAACAACTAGGAAACTAGGATACACAGCGTAAATTAATTCACATAATAACAGCTAGTCCTATGGGACTGCTCCACTAAATAAGGACTAGTCCGATCACTGAAACTACTCGTCCGGAACGATCGGACCGGCCTTATTTCGCAGCCTGCAACTGTCCATGGACTAGTGGCTGCTGGTTGGGAAGCTATTCCCCTTCCCAAAACATATCTATTTTTATGTAGTGGTTTTATATATGCAGGAAGTTTGTGAAATTATTTATTCTTAGGCCACAGAAAAGTAATTCCCAGTTTCTCATCAATGCATGTATTTAAAAACAACATTTTATTTTCTATTATAATTATTCCTCTAAATGCAAGTCATGGTGCAAAAAGTGAACAGTAAACATGTCAACATTTTACTTCCATCATAACCCTTTATGGTCTGTAACTATGATTCACCAAAAAACATTTGATTAATAAACATTAAATTAATTTAGGGAGTATAACATTATTTAATGTTCTTCCCTTGTTGTGCTCATTATGTTATTATATAGGATTTGTCTTAATTTGATTTGTATTGTAATGAGTTACAATAAATTTGATTTGATTTGAATAATTACCTACAGGGTTGTTTTATTTCTGCCCGGCAGAAATGGCAACAATAGGAAAAACATGCCATTGATAGGCAAACGTGTTCTTTTTATAGAAAACATCAGTTTCTTTCTGTACCTGTGTACGTATGATAACCATTTGTCCGCCCTGCTCACAATAAACATCACATGAATGATAAAAAGAAGATCATTGCCACTTAACTAGTGGATTATTATTATAAAACTGTTCTGCTACGGCTTGGTGGACAGTTAATTAGTGGCTCAAGTTCAAATACATCAGGAAGTTTTTCACACCTGCATGGTAGTTTAGGCTCAGACTCAGTAGTGTGCTGGCAGCCACTAAACCTACCATGTTCAATGCTCCGTAACTTCGCCAATTTTTGTAGCAGTCATAATTTTTGAAACCATGTAAAGCACTCTACCCAACCTTTACAAGGATGAAAGAAAACAATGTTACAATTTTTCCATCTTATCACTCATTTGGTCAGCCGGGGTCACATATAGACGTATTAGTCCAAAGGACTTCAGGGCTTCTTGGCCCATTTTTTTCTAATTTTGCATAGATGTATCGTAGGGTACTGCCACTATACACAAGAAATCTGTATTTGATTAAATCATTCTAAGGGCACCTCAGGGCCCCCCAAAATGCAAAATTGTCCTCCTGTTTCTCTGCTGTTCCCTCCTGCAGTCCCACTGATCTCTATTTATAACAGACAGACAGACAGTATTTTTTTACCATCATAAGCACATAAACCACAATATAATATTCATTGTAAGGTCAGGGAGGCTCCCATTAAGACAATTATATGCAGCTATCATGGGAGCCACCCTACTGATGTAACTGGATAGTGGACTTTGCCCTGATCACTTGGTAGGCTCTGAGTGGAGTGGCCAGCTGTAAATATGTCTTTAGTCTACCTTTTGTTCTCAGTTAATCTGTCCTCTTAGTTTTATACATAAAGACATAATCTGGTATAACTTGATAAGTTTTTGTAGCAGCACATTTGTACTTCCAATGTATTATTGCAACATAACATACACACTGTGTGCCACATTTGAATGTCATCCATGTACAATTTCCATGTAATCCATTTGCATATATAATGTAAAACTTCAACAGCCGTTTTCTTCATTTTCACTTTTTGACCCCTACCATGTTCAATGCTCCATAACTTCGCCAATTTTTGTAGCAGTCATAATTTTTGAAACCGTATGAAAGCACCCTACCCAACTTTTACAAGAATGTAAGAATACAATGTTACAATTTTTCTGACTTATCACTGATTTGGTCAGCCGTGGTCACATATAGACGTATTAGTCCAAAGGACTTCAGGGCCACTTGGCCCATTTTTAGTCCTTTGGCCGAAGTATTGTATGTATTGCCATCACTCTTCGTCCGCCGTTAGCTGCCATATCTCAGAAACCGTTGAGCAACTTTTTCTCTAATTTTGCATAGACATATCTTAGGACGCTGCCACTATGCACAAGAAATATGTATTTGATTGAATCATTTTAAGGGCTCCCTAGGGCCTCCAAGGACCCCAAAACTGGTAAAAATGTAACATTTGGCCCATTGTTTCAAAAACTGTTCAGCAACTTTTTTTCTAATTTTGCATAGATGTATCTTAGGGTGCTGCAACTATATACAAGAAATCTGTATTTGATTGAATCATTCTAAGGGCACCTAAGGGGCCCCCAAAGTGCAAAAGTTTTACATTATCTAGTGATGTGGTTTTGAGAATGGCCTTTGAGACCACCCCCAACAGTCACATATAGACATATTAGTCCAAAGGACTTCAGGGCCACTTGGCCCATTTTTTTCCCTAGAGTCAACACTAACATTGGAACTAGGGTTTTTTCTGTTGCTGCATCAACTCTTTGGAATATGCTCCCTCTTAGTGTTAAAAAAATTATGTTGTCATTTAAAAACTTATCTTTACAACCTTGCTTATCCACCGTAGCTCCCTAGCTCCTTGATCCATATGTTGACAACTGGAATACTGCTTTTGGATTTTGAGATTGACCAATCCTTTTGTTTTGATGCGCCTCTGTGCTTGATTTCCAAGGATTTAGGCGCAATAGAAGTTATCTTATTATTAGAGTGGAATCTGTTGAACTCAGTTCCCCATGAGAGGTATACTGAGTTAGGTGTGAGGTGTAAGACAGACCCAGACAGTTAATTAATTTTTTTATTAAAAAAAAAAATTTAGGTGGAACTTTTTGAACCGGATTTTGAAAAAGGGACTCAATTTTGCAATGTCAGCATTATCATTCGACTATTTCGATGGAAAACCTAGTTATTCTATTTTTCTCTGGTCATTACCATCACAACAGACCTCTCCAACCAAAAAAGGATTTGTAACTATAGCATTTTTGCTGGACACATAGCTTTTTGACAAAAGCCAAGTAGGATGCATTATATAATGGTTTGTTTGACAAAATAAAACTTGTTGAACTAGCCTTTGTTCGCTCATGATTCTATAATTGCTATTATTAACTATACAATTTAAATGTAGACAAGTTCAACACATTTTATTTTGTCAAAACAAACCATTATATAATGCATCCTACTTGGCTTTTGTCAAAAAAATCAAAGCAAACAAAGAGACAGCTTAGGAACAAGAAGTAATTAAATTTTACATTCTTTATCTTACACACTGACAATCTAAACTATTCACCAAACAAGACAGTGTCAGTAATATAATATTCTGTAGATGTTGTATGACATTATTCTGTTTAAAGATAGGTGCAGCCTATTTCAGCAGATTACATAAGTAAACAATAATATCATCACCATGTTTGGTAGATCATTTCTTTCCTCTTTTTTATGACTTTATTAAACACATTGTGCTGGCACATTGTTTGTGGGTGACAAGAGCAGTGTAGAGTACCTAGACTCAATTGCAAATAAATCAGATAATTTGACCAGCCTAATTAAAAATTGATCTTTTCGCAGATACCTTGTCGAGGTCTTTAAAGAAGTTTCATGAACTAATTGGATAAAAAAACTTTTGGTTGATATCGGACTGATGTAATCTGAATTTATGCCATTAGTAATTTAAGGGAACTTTCTTCGATTAATCAATTTGTTCTTTTTTTCTTTTCAGATGTATTATAATGCTGTACATGAAGATAATCTGACTGACAGAAACAGTGTAATTTAGCTTGCATTTGCAACTGGTGAAACATGACTTCGAAAGGTTTAGAATGGGGAGACTTGGAGATGGATTCCGCTTCACCTACAGTGGGGGAGGCAAATCCAGATGGAGCTGTCCCCAGGAAAAAGGAAACAGTTAAAGTTAAACCAAACAGAAAGCCAAAGGTGAATACTATAACAATAGCCTATGATGAATATGAGCTACAACAGGCAACTATTCGAAGACAGGAATCAACGATTGTACAGTTGAGGCAAGTGTATGAGTCAGAAATGAGCGACAAGGAACGAGAATTACAAATTATGAAGGAGAAAGCAAAGAAAATGGAGCAGGCATTAACTGGCATGGAAAAACAGCTGGCAAACATAGTGAAACTTCAGATGATTCAACTGGAAACGAGTAAAGGTGAACGTGGTACGACATCTGTACAGGGTTCACAAACAAACTCCACTTCTTGTGAGAATTCACAGCCTACATCATTGCCAGTGAAGTTGGTTGAAAGAGAGCCTCTTGTAACAAAACTTGAAAGTAATATTCCGAAGGCAGATCTACACCCATCACACATGCATCTAGGCACACCTTGCGTGGCATTTGACAAAGTTGTGCAAGAAAATTTACGACTGAAGAAATTCTGTCAGGAATTGATGTCAAGCAAAGGAAAAACTACAACAATTACTTTGGTAAGTACTTTCCAATATAGAGTGCACAAAGTGCATGTGTATATAAATTAACGTGCATGCAGTGATTTTATAGAACTATTTTGTGCAACCGGTAATAAACATTACAATAATTACTCATTAGATGAGGTTCCTTATTATCCCATCAACTTTTTCATATGCAACATAAATCATTGATACTCGCATTCACTGTACTCTGAAACAGTGTAATGCTAAAAATTAATTTTCTATTTAATGATTTCTTTTCAATGTTGCCAAAACATGAACACAGTTTTTAGTCCTTTGGGCCAAAGATCCAACAGACTATTGCCATCACTCTGCTTCCGCCGTTATCTGCCGTATCTCGGAAACCGTTCAGCAACTTTTTCTCTAATTTAGCATAGACATCTTAGGGCACTGCGACTATGCACGAGAAATCTGTATTTGTTTGAATCGTTCTAAGGGCTCCCTTTTCCAACAACATCCCACCCCATTGCAGCTAAGATTCTCTGGCTGCTATTGTTTGATGGAAACTGTGACTAGTCTGTAATTGGTCACTGGCTGAGGCTTATGTCAACAGACAGCATGCACTAGACCCCTGTTAACCCATTAGCACTCAGCATGTTATTTCTATACACTATCTGTTTCCCCAGAAGCTTGACCTAGATTCCCAAAAAATTATGCATGGTAGTTTTATCATTTTCTATAATTACAAGTAAGTGTTATTTTGAAGAGCATTGGATTATCTACATAATGATACCTTTTAGTATGTTGTTGCAATGAAATTTGTTGACCATACTGAGCTTGGTAAATGGTAATTTTTATAATGAATCACATTTTGAGAATGCATGTCACTGTTTGCGGTGTAACTTTTGTATGCTTCATTTTCTGCTGCTACAAGTTGCATTCGTCTGAAAGATTGTTTAATTACCTAACCAAAGATAATACGTATGTTGTGGTGTTGGAAATATATAGCTTTGGTATATTGTACACGAGGGTTGTGATAGGAAACTATTGGACATTGCGACAGTCCAGAAAGACAGTATGAGATATGTCATTATATGAAGTGTGACCTTTCAGATACTTCATTTTGTAGTACTATGGATTATGATGGGCCTCTCCATTAGCTCCCTATATATTTATGTGAAATATGTCATTAAAATATTTCAGAACAGTAAAAGAACAGTTGCGGAACAGTAAAATTAGGAATGGTTTAGTACTTATAACTAAAAACAGTGATATTCAATTCACATACATAAATTATGTATTCTGATTTACACAATAACAAGAATGACTAAGATATGGAAGGTGGTTGAGAAGGGAGATAAATGAGATCATTATAAAGTTGAAGCCTGGCCGCCCAGCCTTGGGCTTAGCTAGCCCCTAAGGCTAAGCTGCAACTGTCTTTGAGTTTGTTTACATTTTGACTAATACTATATAGCACTAATTTTTTAATTGGCACGGCTAATGCTAATATATCCCACAAAATGACTTCTACAGGAAACAACGTTGGTGTAAATTACAATCCCATTATTCTTACTGACAAAGACTTGTAAGTTAGGTAAGTAACACCTTCAAAGTTTTGACAGCTGGACACCGCCTTCGGTGAAGTCGAGACAAAAGTGTGACAAAAGCTTCAAGTTCAAACGGACTATCACCGTCCCGCTGACCAATTTTTTATTTTCTTTGGTCTACCTTTTGCTCTCAAATAATCTGTCCTCTTAATTTTATACATGAAGACGTAATCTGGCATAACTTGATAAGTTTTTGTAGCAGCACATTTGTACTTCCAATGTATTATTGCAACATAACATACACACTGTGTGCCACATTTGAATGTCATGCATGTAATATTTCCATGCAATCCATTTGCATATATAATAGTAGGCTATATTTGGCGGAGATAGATCGTTGAAATTGGTGGTGTATCAAAGTTCATAAACAAGTGGAATTACTGATTGATAAGTATTATTCTTGCCTTAATATCATTCATAAAGTAGCAGTAAACATATATTGAGTAGCAGTTGTGCTTAAAGTTAGTTAGATAAAGTATTTTAGGACACTTAGTCTAGTGAGTGATAATAGGGTACGTTAGCCTATGGCTACGATAAGTTTGTAAACAAGATTTAACAAACCTCGTTATGTGGTAGAATATATAGGTGATAAAGTAACAACCATAAACTACCTACATAAGATAATATATGTGTAAGTCAGTACCTGCTAGACATTTTGATAAGGTAGCTTTGTTGTTAAAATTAAGCATTTGCGATAATCGGGCGAACTAAGTTTATGTAGCTAGTGTCTCTCTTATTCGCTAGGGCGCTGTATAACCTAAATAAATAAGGCAGTCTAGCGTACGCAATCTTACGTAAAGTGTAACATTTGTGCACAGAAAACAGTCTTCTTAAAGACTACATAGACAGTGAATAGTGTAAACACAGTTGACAAAACTATTTTAAATAGCTAATTAGATTATTATTATTAAATAAATTCTGATATGGCGCCTTGCAAGCGGCAAGTCAAGGCAAAGAGACACTTGGTGTGCGACGACTGCCACAGTTGGGTAGATTTTGCCTTATCCGGCTGTACGAAGTCATGGACAGAAACCAAGGAAGAGGGATTCACCTTTCAGTGCGTGGGGTGTTGGAAGGTGAAATGTCTGGAGAAAGAGGTAGCTAGGTTGGTAGATATTGTGAAGGGGATGGAGATGAGAATCAGCAAGGAGACAGATGGAATGGAGAGAGACGACAGGGATAAAGTTGGGAATACTGTGAGACTGAAGGAGCAGAGTAGTGGCAACAAGACCGAGGAAAGGAGACTGAGAGGAGGGAAGGTGATCGGAGGGGAAGAAAGTGGAGGATCGACGGCAGGAAATGTGACAGGTGTGAAGGTGGCAGGAGAGAAAGTGACCGTAGAGAAAGAGGTAGGAGGGAAAAAGAGACGGGAGAGGAGAGAAGGAAATGCAATGGGAGGAAAGATGACGGGAAGAAAGGAAGTGAGAGTACATGTGACAGAAGAGAAGTCGGGAGGGACGATGACAGGAAGAAAGGTGACAAGAGAAACAGCGTCAGGAAAGAATGGAACGGACGAGATTGTGACGGGAGAGCAGAAGACAGGGGAACAAGATTACAACCAGACAGATGCAAACCGTAGAAAGAGCTACTCTGAGGCAGTGATTGAGGGGGCAATGAGGAAAGAGAGGGTGTTTATGGGCGATTCGATTATGAGAAAGACAGATAAGACTCTAAGCGAGGGGGAGGACGTCGTTGTTTGTCTACCGGGGGCTAGGATAGAACATGTAACTGAAAGGGTAGAGAAGGTACTGGGGCATGGCAAGGGAGGGTCTATACTAGTACATGTAGGGACAAATAACGCAGAGAGGGAGGGAACAACTGGGATAGTTCAGAAGTACAGACAGTTAGTGAAGAAGTTAAAGAAGACAAGAGTAGAACAGATTATCCTCTCAGGAATTTGCCAGTAATGGGAGGAAGGGGGCCGACATATAGAAACTGCAAGAGGATGGCGATCAACGCACTAGTTGAGCAGATGTGTAAAGAAGAGGGGGTGGGATTCGTAGATTTATGGGGATACTTTGTTGGGAGGGAAGATATGTACATGAGAGATGGCCTTCATCTAAGTGGAAAGGGGGCAGCAGTTTTCTCAGAGAACTTGCTGCAATCTGTTGACAGTGGGACAGGCTGCATCTATTTAAACTAGATTCGCAGGGGGGATTCACAGAGAAGCCTGAAACTGGAGGCATAGATAAAGACAGCAGAAATAAATCGGCAAAGAACAGCCTGGAAAACTGTTCTGAATCAGGATATAAATGCATTTGTTTAAATGCAAGGAGCATAGTAAACAAAAGAAGTGAACTAAACATTATGGTAGAAGATATTGACCCTCACATAATAGGTATAACCGAATCGTGGGCCACCACTGATATATCAGATGCCGAATTGGGACTAACAGGATATGTAATGTTTAGGAAAGATAGAATAGGAAGAAAGGGAGGTGGAGTTATTTTATATATTAAAGAATCTATCCAGGCTTATGAAATAAAATTAGAAAGAGAAGCAGATTGCGAAGAAGCTGTTTGGTGTAACATAGTTACAGGAAACTCAACGTTAACAGTTGGGTTAGTTTATCGAAGTCCAAACATAAGCATAGAAGAGAATGAAAAAATACAAAACGCTATAAGGGAAGTAAGCAAACGGAACTGTATTATTATGGGGGACTTTAACCATGGGCATATACAATGGAAATCTCTACAGAGTATGGGGAGTGAGGACCACAAGTTTTTAGTTTTAGTACAAGATAGTTTCCTTTCTCAACATGTGCTAGAACCAACCAGGGGAGAGAATGTGTTAGACTTAGTTTTGTCCTCACAGAAAGAATTAGTTGACAATGTCAAGATATGTGAGCCACTGGGGAGTAGTGATCACAACCAGATACATTTTACCATCAAAGTAAAATCAGAAAGGAATAGTAAAAAGCAGTATAGGAGAAATTTCCACAAAGGAAGGTATAAGGACATGAGGAAATATTTAGCAAAGATAGACTGGAATAACACACTGAAGAATAAGACAGCAACCGAATGCTGGAATATCTTAAATAGTGAAATTAAGTGCATAGTCGATAAATTTGTACCTTTCAAAAAACAAGGGAAACGGTCTAAAAAGAAACACTTATCGAAAGAAGCCATTAGAAAAATTAAGTATAAACAAATGATGTGGAAGTCATATAGATGTACTGGAAATGATGAAGACTACAACATTTATAAAGAAGCACTTAATCAAGCTACAGCTGAAATTAGAAATTCAAAGAGAAGCTATGAACAAAAATTAGCTAGTAATATAAAACATGACAGCAAGAGTTTTTATGCGTATGTTCGAAGCAAACAGAAAGTTCAGGATAAGGTCGGTCCTCTAGAAGATAGTGCTGGAAATATAATATCAGAGGGATTCTTAATGGCAGAAGACCTGAATGAGTATTTAGTTCAGTGTTTACCAGGGAAGATATTAGTTCACTGCCAGTACCAGAGGCTAAGTTCAAGGGGGCAGATTCAGACTATTTAGGACAGTTAGTTGTAACCTCGGAAATGGTAGCTAAGAAAATAAGGGCTATGAAGGATAATAAATCACCTGGAGTGGACGGGATTCCGCCCAAACTACTATTGGAAATTGTAGAACAAATTAGCGTACCGCTTGCAACAGTTTTCAATTTGTCATTAGAAGAGGGAGTGGTTCCTTTAGAATGGAAAGAGGCAAGCATTATACCGTTATTTAAAAAAGGTTCGAGAAACAAGTCAGAGAACTATAGACCAGTGAGTTTAACATCAGTGATTTGCAAATTATTAGAAAGACTAATTAAAGATCACATGGTGGATTTTCTTGTTAAACATAACTTGATAAACCCATCTCAACATGGGTTTTTAAAAGCGAGGTCATGCTTAACAAATATGTTATGTTTTTTGGAAGACATCACTAGGTGGGTAGATGAGGGATCACCAGTAGATATCATCTATTTAGATTTTCAAAAAGCTTTCGACAAAGTACCACATCAAAGATTACTCCTTAAGCTAAAGGCCCATGGCATAGGAAATGGTATAATAAACTGGATAGAAAAATGGCTGAATGACAGAAGACAACGTGTAGTAGTTGATGGGGAGGCTTCAAACTGGAAATCGGTATTGAGTGGGGTACCACAGGGATCAGTACTAGGACCTATATTATTCTTAATATATATCAACGATTTGGACGATGATATAACAAGCAAGGTGTTAAAATTTGCGGATGATACAAAAGTGTTTAGAAGGATTAAAAGTGATGGAGACAGACAGCATTTACAAGATGATCTTGATAGGTTGATCAAATGGTCTGAAAAGTGGCAAATGCTGTTCAATTTTGGGAAATGTAAATGCCTCCACACAGGTCATGGGAATGAAGAGGTAAAATATAAAATGGGGGGTACTGTTCTAAGTACTACTGTAAAAGAAAAGGACTTAGGGTTAACCATTAGTGCTGATATGAAGGTTTCAGAGCAGTGCGGAATTGCAGCGTCAAAGGGAAATCAAATCCTTGGATTAATTAGGCGAAATATAGCGTATAAGAAAAAAGAATTAATAGTACCGCTGTACAAAACAATAGTGAGGCCTCATTTAGAATATTGTATACAAGCATGGAGGCCATATCGCAAGAAGGACATAGATATGCTAGAAAGAGTACAGAGGAGAGCGACTAAAATGATACCAAATCTGAGGGATCTTAGTTACGAAATACGCCTAAAAGAATGTGGTTTAACAACACTAGAGACCAGGAGATTGAGAGGAGATCACATAGAAGTGTTTAAAATATTGAATGGTTATGAAAATATTGATAGAAACATTTTTTTCTCAGTTAAGAAAGATAGAAGGACCAGAGGACATGAAGCTACATTAGTAAAGGAGCAGTGTAGATTAGATATAAGAAAGTTCTCATTCTCACAAAGGACTGTAAATGAATGGAACAGATTATCTCCTGATTGTGTTGGTGCTAGTAACGTGAATATGTTTAAAAATAAAATCGACACACACCTTAAAAGGGCGGGATACATGTAGATAAAAACTATTGGACTCTCGATAAGCCAAAAGGCTTCCTTGTCCACCTGCCATCCAGAGTAATTTTCTGGATGGCAATCTTGTTAAATCTTGTTAAATAATGTAAAACTTCAACAGCCGTTTTCTTCATTTTCACTTTTTGATCCCTACCATGTTCAATGCTCCATAACTTCGCAAATTTTTGTAGCAGTCATAATTTTTGAAACTGCAAAGCACCCTACCCAACCTTTACAAGAATGTAAGAAAACAATGTTACAATTTTTCTGACTTATCACTCATTTTGTCAGCCGGGGTCACATACAGATGTATTAGTCCAAAGGACTTCAGGGCCTCTTGGTCCATTTTTAGTCCTTTGGGCCGAAGGTCCAAGGGACTATTGTCATCACTCTGTGTCCACCGTCATATCCACATTTTCAAACCTGATCCAGTGCAAACTGCAGTGCACATATTTTGAGGAAGGTACTGTCATGATACTGACTATCGCAGTAGTCATGACATTATCGCAATAATATTATAACAGTAATAAAGCTGTCTCAGTAGTAAAGCTAAAAAGTAGTGCAAGATGGATTAGTCCTTGGGACTGCTCAAAGTGCTTTACACTTTACTCCCTGGCAGACCTGTTCAATCGAACACCATCTCAGCTTCTGTCGGAACCTTTCAGTCACACTGCAATTACAGGTACTCATTCATACAGCTGAGTGAACTGGAGCAACGTAGAGTGAACGAACTTGCCCAAAGTTTGACACGGCAGTACTGGGTTCTCTTGATAGAGAGTGCGATGCTCTAGGCACTGGGCCACTGCACTCCACATGATCTATATAATCATAAACTACCACTGTGTTCGGTGTTCACACCTATGGTTTGTGTTTAGGATGACCAGGAGTATGAGGAGATCATCACGAGACTGAAGCAGGAAGTGATGCAGGTGAAGCTGGAGCTGCAGAACACACGTACGTCCCTGATACTGAAGGAGAACGGGCAGCAGGACGCACTCGCACAGAAACTAGTCGAACTTCAGGAAGAGGTAACATTTGCCTGTGCTTTCTTTTGGAGACTCAAATCAGTGCATAGTATAAGGCATTCTGTCACCTATGCATTGATTCACACTTTCAGATATATATATTTAGCATTACCGTTTAAAGTGTTGATATACTTTTTTTAATTAATGCTCCATTATTTAATATTCACTAAGAAAGATTTTAATTTAGTTTTCCCAGTTAAACAGGTGCCCGAACATTTCATTATTTTATTTTCAATCACTACCTCAAAGCTGGCAATTCTTCATATGATTCCCCATATAATTATAGTAATGCATTAATACAGATTCTGTATTAATGATTTCAGAAAAAAATTAGTCAAAATTTCTGGGATATGAACATCACCTTTTTACATCTGTTCCGCGAAGTTTCACTTTTCCATATTATCACAACTATTTTTAGAAATGCAATCACTGATGTTTCATGTATGATGACTCTGATAGGTTCCATTATATCTTTTGCAGAAACTGAAATTGTCAAAATCTGTTGTGGCAAAAGCATCTCTGCTGTCTATCTATAACAAAGAATATGAGCGACTGAAACAAGCGTACATCCAGCTGCAGCAGCAGGTATCAGAAAAGCACAACGTTGGTGCAGATACGGGGAAGTCTGCTGAACGACAGCCAGGAGATGGCAGGGAAACATCAATTGACACTACAAAGTCAGAGGTAAAGTTTCGTTATTTGCCTTAGTTATGGGTGGGCTTTATACATACATATGTTGTGATTATTACAAATGATGGGTACATACTCCAGGTTTGTTAAGAAATACAAATGCTTTTTAATGCTGATCATTTGAGTAAGCATTCAAACCAGCCATGACATTTCATATATTCATTTTGAATCCAAATATACCACCAAACCAACATATTGCAAAAAATACACCAGGCATGCAAAAGTAAATAGACCCTAAAATTGAATATTCTTCTGCCAAGGGGCACCTCTTCCCACTCTCCCTCCTATGGCTACAGTGCAAGATCTTCGTCTGCTGTTTTTATATCATGAAAGTGGTATTAATACTACCTTTTGTGACATGTTATTTGTCACTTCTGCTATATCATATTCAATGATGACATCGTCTTTGCACCGTCTCCAGGCACTTGGGCAGTTGACGATGCTGCAAGTGAAACATGCAGAGGAGATGGAACGACTGAACGTAGAGAAAACATTTCTGAAGCAGGAGAACATCAAACTGCTGTATTTGAACAAGGTACCGTTGCACCCATTCTCGCAAGCCAGGGGTGGAGGTTGACTACACTACCCCTGGGCAGACATCCTTTGGAGTGTATGAAAGTTCAGTGAATCGGTTAGACTTCACCATAGTTGTTGTGTTCACCAGTAGCCATTGTGCACATGGGAACTGTGCAAATGCCTGCATCACATATCAAAGGGCAACTCCAGGAAATCCCAGTATAATTACCACTCCGAAACTGGTATATTCCATGACAAATATAAGTTTCAGTAACTCTTCAACAGCTTAATCTGTTATGCTGATGAAAAGTAAGGTACACAAAATTCTTGAAAAATTCATAAATAAGTTTGTCTACCTGTATTGCAGACATATGCGGAATCAATTCAAGAACTCTCTGTAACACGCAGGACAGTGGACGAGCAACCGATAAGCATGGCAGATATGCGAAAGGAATTGGAAAAACTGCGTGATGACAGACACCTGTATGCAGAGGACATCAAGACATATTCTAGTAAGATGGATCAGATGGAACGTGAGGTATGTGTTTAGTCTTAATTAAACAGAACTTGTTTATATTGGCTTTCTATAAGGCTAGCATGTGTCTGGAGAGGACTGCTTGTTGCTTTATGAAGTGAAGTGTGATTCAGTTGGTTGTTCTGGGCTATAACACACATGGTAGTGTCTGCTATTTATGCAGGATTATGCCAGAATACGTGAAATTAGTTGTTCGGTGCAGTTGGCTGATGATTTCACTTTATGGCGCACTACAACATCATTCTTTATTAACCATGACACCTTGATTATTGATATATAATATGATTTTTATGTTGCTTTATCTAACGTAAATTTTTTAACATGCATTTAATCTGTGATGTTGGATTTGATACATAGGTTCAGTGTATTTTAAGATCATCTTAATTTACTATTTTTGTAAATTTACACGTATACAAATTTTAATTTCAACTCTAGTCTAAATCATTGCTCTAATGGTGATTTTGCACATACATGTTCATGAAATAATGCCTAACAATTCTTGTTTGTTGTGCTTCAGAGTTCAGATTCCTGGGGGTGTAGGCTCTATAGAACTCTTATTACCAAAGATCTGCAAAAAACAATGATGATGATTATTACATGTTGGAGAAACACAAACATGAAACAAATCTAAATATGGTACTCACACATTGTTGAGCAATGAGAGGGTTTTTTTGTAATACATGAAAGCACTGGTGTCACGTGTACTATACCGAAGAATGGGAACCGTTTCACTAAGATAGTAAGCTCGTAAAATTGCACCATCGTTGACAGAATCCAACTGTTGCTAAATTTATGGTGCATGTTCAAACTGCAAAAACTCACTGCCATATCACTGAGGACACTATTTCCGTGACACACCGGTGAAACTGTCCTGGTGGCGCCTCCTGATGTTGACAGTTTTCAGTATACAAGATCACTGTTGAGGAATGAAATATATCTTAAAGAGAAAAATCTACACATGAGCTCATAAGAATGTTAAAGAAATGATTCTGTGATGTGTGGTGTAGAGATAACGCCTGCAACATTCTAAATATGATGATTATTTTGCAGATGAATACAAAAGACACTGAGAAATTGAAACAGAAGCAGTTTTATGACCTACAGATCACACAACTACAGGAGCAATACCAGAAATTAACAAAGGAGGTGAGCGGGTTGTTTGTACCTTTAGAAGAGTGGGTTGTTATTTCTATAGTAATCATTACAGTCGCGCCTCGTTATAACACGGTAGTCGGGGTCCACGAAATGAATCCGCGTTATAAATGGGGCACGTTATAAACGTGGCGCATTTCCGTATCTGCCGTCAGGGGTGCTACGACGATGACCAACACCGCTGCTGCACGAAGAACGCCATCGAAGCCAAAGTGTGCACGTCGCGTAGTCTATAAACTCTATACGCTGTTTATGAAGCTTATTAAACTGCCAGCCAACGTCAATGTGTATTCTGTTTAAATGTCATACACTGTTGAATGTTGAACTGAACAAAATTCATGAATTGTGTACCATTTTAAAATAAACAATAAAAACCAACAAGCTGTATTAAAACGTATTTAACCCATTCTTAAGGAAGGCGTATTTGTGAATTTCAATTGCACTTTGCCGAAACCAGGCGAACTCGAGATCCGAGGAAGCCATGAGCATGACTAGCAGACTGGAAACGATTCGTTTGATGTCGGCGCAAAACAAACTCTGCCTCTCTCCACATTTACTGTTCCTAAAGTTAAAATTGACCATAATTATAGTCAAAGAAACTTATACCTTTGATAGCATTGGCAGTGCAGAATAAACAACGGCAACGTAGTGACGCGCCGCACACTTGATTCGTTGCAGTTGTACGTCAACGTTAAATTTATATTTATTGTTCGCCAACTAGTCGTTCAATATACACATGCCGTGAACAAAGACGTGGCTAACTTCACATAAAACAATTGACAGTTATTACCGTGTTAATATAGTTTGTTATAGCACCCATTTCCCCCATGGTGGCAGAAATTTGGGGTCCACCCGAATCCGCGTTATAACGAGGCGTGACTGTATAGCCAATTGCGACCACTAGTCATATGTCATTGCCCTTATTTGGTGTTTAGTTGTCACGGTGATTGGCTATTTTGGCTACCGGTATACACAATCAAATGCGGTGCTTTGTGTACCCAAACTGTGGAGCAGTGTTTTGATGGATAATGCCACCTCTAAAGCCTGACAGTAATATACAAGTTCTTCAGGTGACCGGCCAAAGATGTACAGCTTAAAACATAGTGGCTTGTTTCCCTCGTTTGATTGCAATAGACGCTGATGCACCGTCTTGCAGTTGTTGTGTATAGCCCGCCAAGGGCCATTGCTAGGATATAAGACAGGATGTCACGTAATCGCTAATCGTCTGAAATGTAATTGTTGTGGCTAATATCTTTTTTTGGTAAAAGTAGGTTCATTTGCGATGCATGTAGGCAACAGTGGATGCTCGTTATGCTACGAGAAACACACTGGGACTTGGTGAAACTATTCCTTATATCAGATTCTGATCTTCCTTATACCCTTGGATACATAACAGAGTGCAAGTCAGAATGGGGATGTAAAAGTTGTTCCTTTTGATAAGTTCTTATAATGAGTGCTCTGTGTGTTCAATAACATGTATAAATTTTGTTTTTATTGTGTAGTTTCATGTCAAATCAATAAATGGTAGTTGTAACAGTACCTTACATGTCGTGCAGTTATATTAACAACATAGTTTATTGTTATTTTTTGATTATTTGTAATATTTTATTAACATACGATCGATATATGGTCAGGGACGCCCTTAAAGAGAATAAGAAAACTGTGACATATGTATACCAATTTTCAATGAATAATCCATTCTTTGGTGACTACCTAACACTATAAAAATCACTTGTGTTTCCGTGAACTTTAATAGTTGCCAACTTACCATAGTGACCTTACCATGTGTTCTTCATGTTTCTTCCAGAACACGGAACTGCAGCTTCAACTTAATGAAGTAACCAAGCACAACAGGCAACTAAAGTACCAGTGCAGTCGAAGCCCACAGACGAGCACTGAGTCACCGCATAGCTCACTGTCCGGGTTAAGTCCTCAACCTGTCAGACAGGGCATTGTAGTAGCAGATGGCGTAGATGAAGAGGAGCTCGTTTGTAAACGGTGTTACCGCAAGTTTTACGACCAGAAAAAGTTGGAAGTTCACGAGAAGAAGTGTATGGACTCGTGAACAAAGTGAGAGGTTCACGAGATGAAATGTGTGGACTCATGAACAAAGTTAGAGGTTCATGAGATGAAGTGTATGGATTCATGAACAAAGTGAGAGGTTTATTAAATGAAGTGTATAGACTCATGAACAAAGTGAGAGGTTCATGAAATGAAGTGTTTGGATTCATGAACAAAGTGAGAAGTTCATGAGATGAAGTGTGTGGACCCATGAACAAAGTGAGAGGTTCACGAGATGAAGTGTATGGACTCATGAACAAAGTGAGAGGTTCACACAAATAAATGTGTGCATACATGAACAAAGTGTGAGGTTCACAAGAATAAATGTATTTGTTCATGAAGATGCCACTGATCTGAGATATTAATATCAAGAAAGTTTCATGACGAAACAAAATTAGAGGCTCACAAGAATAAATGTATCCATTTGTGGTCAGGTAACTACTTTGACATGTCAATTCCAAGGACGATTCAAGACAAAACAGAGTTACAGGTTCACAAGAATAGTTGTATTGACTCATGAACACAGTTTCACAGTAGCAAATGCATTTACTCATGAACATACCACTGATCCGAAACATCAATACCAAGGAAGTTTTATGATGAAACAAAGTAAGATATTCATGTATGGACTCATGAACAGGCCAGTGCTTTGAGCTGATGGCAGTCGATTATCACTTCGCCTACTTCGTTGGAGACATTGAGTGTCCTGGAGAATCATCATATCAACAAGAAACATTGTGTGTGTGCTGCCTAACAGGAAGTCCATTATCTTTCAACAGTAGTAGTGATGGTTGAACAGTTTATGTCGACTGATGATAGTAGTAGTGACTGTTTACACAGAAACAGCGTAGGTTAGGATTTAACACCAGTTGATCGGTTTACACATCACACGTTTTATAGTTTGCATTTGTTTGGAGTTGACATGTTCTACGTTTATGTGAACACACACCTCACCCACGGTTTTAACTAATTTGCCATAGTGAAATATTACTATAAAAATCTAGGTTTGTTGTGATTTGAATTGCTCATAATTAATTTATATTGCTCTTGATATCGCCGAGTTTCAGGTGCATAATTTATCATATTTTCATTGTTTTAATATGTATCTCTGATCAATGACCATACGTTTAGACTAATTTGCAATAATGAAATGTTTATTTAGGTTTAGTGCTATTTGAATTACTCTTAGTGAATTTGTGTTTTTTCCCACTGAGTATCAAGTGGTTGGTCTCCACATATTTTCATTGCATTTGTTTATCCCTCTGTGATCAATAACCACATTTCAAACCAATGTGTCAACCAAAGTTGCATGCTATTTCATTTGCTTATAGATGTTTTACATTCAGGTTTTACTGCAACCTTGCTATTTTGATATCGAGAGCCACCGAAGAGTGCATTACGGTTATAATTTACTAGAAATGCCATTGTGATTATTATTTCCAACTATATGAGTAACACGGCGATTGCCCAGGTGTATTACAGCTATGGATATACAACCTTCTTGGTGTTTCCATTGTTCTTGATGCTGAAAGGTTCTTCACCCCTGTTCCCTAGTTACTATAACTGAAGATATTATAGCAGCAACGTGCTGCAGATTTTTTGCGAAATTCATACTTTGCATAAGCTAAATTTTATTTTATTAATTTTTATGACAATGGGACCTCATACGACCTCGGTACGTCCGTCGCAACCCTTCTTCGGTCAGGAAACGTCTAGCGGCTGATATTTGTTAATAATAATAATAATTATACAATGTTAATCTTACACGAAGGCATAGATAGTCAGTGCGTCGTAGCTCTGTCGTCTACGCACGTGCAGATGATTCATTGGTGGCACTGCGTGGGTGCGCGACAGTTAAACATCGTAAATGATTTAGGCAATCATAGTTGCTTCATATCTGATGCCTCCCCGTGTCTATTGCCCCCGATCTCAGATACGGGGCAGAGCAAGACTACCCATTCTACGAGATGTATAGATTTATAATGACACAGTTTCTGCACTAAACTTTGAACGGATGGTTAGGGGTGATTCAATAAGTTCGGAAAGTGACACCAAACATCCTCGCGTGCCATGGGTCGTTGCTGCTGATTACGTCGGTGCCAGCTAGCAGTACCCCATGGCTGATCGCGTTGCGAAACTCTGAATTTAAGCTCAACCTATGAAATCATGGGTCGCTGCTGTTGATTACGTCAGTGCCAGCCAACAGTATCCCCTGGCTGATCGCTTTGCGAAACTCTGAATTTAAGCTCAGCCTATGAAATCGCTCACTAGATCAGTAGATATAGGCAGGTCAATACCGATCAGCTGCTCGTGCTAAATGGGCGAACGGGTCTTTATATATTGGGATTCGCAGAAGTCGTTTATCCGTCTTCAAATTGGGGCTGGTATTTGCGATGTTTTCACGGGTGATGCAGTCGCAACTGGTCTTAGGTGATTTACTCCAAACAGCCCAAACTTGAGCTAACGCAGGAGTTGTATGGTGCTTGTTTGTGCGCATGCGTTGTGGGTAGTTTGTTTGTTTATTTTATAGGTACTTTAGATGATTGGGTGTGGTGAAAGGGAGGTTCATGATCGCTGTTTGAAATGCTATGTGGCTTTCTAGTTCAGTAATCGGTGGTGGAATCATATTCCAGATTCGAATAACTCGAGGGTAGAAAGAGAACACTGCTGCATTGATGCGGCACCTAGGGGCTACGTAGTGGCCACGGTTTTTTGACTGTTAGTAGACCTGGTGGGGGTGTGATGTTGATTATGTTATTTAATATTTTGTAAAATGTCATGGCTTGTTTGATAATGCGTCGTCGTTCAAGAGTTGACCATCGAAGGGTGGCTATTAGGTCTGCTGCGTTTGTTTGGCGTCTGTGGTCATTTCTGACAAATCTGGCAGCACAGTGTTGTACTCTTTCAAGGTGTTTAATTTGGGTGGCAGTGTGTGGGTTCCATATGGGAGAGGCATATTCGAGTTTTGGTCGGATTAGCATGTTATAGGCTGTTTCTTTTACTTCAGGTTTGCATGGTCCGAGGGTTCGTTTGATCATGCCTAGGACTTTTGAAGATTTGGAAGCTATGTCAGTGATATGGTTAGCCCAGGTTAGTTTAGAATCTAATTTTATTCCAAGATATGTGTGACTAGAGGCGGTAGAGAGTAGTATGCCAGAGTGAATATGAATGTAGTTTGGTTTTGTTTGATATTGGGAGATGCACACATTTAGATGTTAAATTCCATCTGCCATTTATTAGACCATGTTTGGAGTTTGATCAGGTCAGAATGGAGAGTTTGTGGTCGGTTGCGGATGTGATTTTGCGATATGCAAAGAGACGTACGGAAGATTGGCGTAGTCAATTACTAGTTTGACTCAGCTGACTTCCGCGCTTCGCGTAGGGGATTATGGAACGATATTAGGGCCATAATTCCACAATGCTACATTGTTGAATTCTGACTTTCGATTTTCCATTTACGTCGACATTGTCGAATTCTGACTTTCGATTATCCATTTACGCCGACATTGTCGAATTCTGACTTTCGATTATCCATTTTCGCTGTCATTGTGCAAGATTTTTGTCAAATAATTCACTAGAATGTCGTTTGGTTAAATAAGTTTGCTCAAATAAGTTGACACACAGAAATCTACCCGAATACGGTTTGCAACAAATTATCATATCAAATACGGACTCGTTGACCCTTGACAGACAGATGTGCTGCCCCCTAGCGAACTACACTAACTTGCAAATACTGAAGTATCCCTTGCAAGTCAGGCCTAGCGCTGTCAGTCACCAACGTCACGACGTAGTGTACAGAATACTTATATCGAGCATTTTTCACACACGTTATCAGCTATTTTATCAAAGTTGGAGTTTAAAAGAACTCAAAGACGAATGGAAGAAACGAAGTGCCAAGCAGTCTGGCAGAAAACGCGAATTGATTGTCAGGTATCCGATATTTACGATTTCCAAATGTTTCTTTCATTCATTAATGAATGAGGCACTCGTATAACTACATCAGAATACAATCCCACAGTTGTAGTTGCAAGTTTTTGACAAATTAGCTTCCCTAACAACCAGCCAAAAACCTACAAAACAAGATGGCGAACTAGTAAACAACGGGTATAAAGCGCGCGAAACCCAAACCACCCCCAAATCAACTCATAAATCGGTGCATTCCCCCAGTGACAAAGTTAAACCTATGTTATTATCATTACAAGTTCTGTTTATATACTATCAGAAATCAAGCTGAAATAAACAGTAAACAATAAACTGTATACCAATAAGTGAGTGCATAGACCAGCCCATAGTCAGACTGCACACAGGGAAGTGTCGTGTTAGTTGGGTTTTCAGTTTGACTCGTGAACCAGTGTGAGCTGGTTCAACATACACACATGTAAATATATACTTTCACATAAAGCTTACGTATCATACTATTACAAATCCGGATTGTAGGCTGTCGAAAAACAGCAACAACAACTAGTCACTAAACCTTTTACATGGACAGATATTTTATAATTATTTATCTTTTATTTTTTAATATTATCTCAGTACACGTTTTAAGTGTGGGTGTGTTTCTTAATAACTACTTGACAGTTTTATCAATTCTTAACCACTACCACTCGAGCTGGTGACATGGCAGGCTCCGTACGACATACCCCTCCCTACAAGATGCACTTTTAGATGTACCCTGTTCATGATTTTATGTCTGCAGATCACTTTTAGGTTTTTAAATGATCCCAATTTCAAAAAAGTTTGAGAGTTTCCAGAGCAAAACAAACGAGACCTATGTCAATGCCAAAGCTAGACAAGACATCCATTCTGTCACGTCCTACTACATTTACAGTCCCATATGGAAAACCATAGCCCAATTGAAATGTCTCAAATCCAGTACCTCCACTGGATTACTGATCACTCCTCTACCGTACAAACCCAGGACAACAACAAAATTCTCCATACTTCTATGCATCATGCTATCCGGAGATGTTCAACTAAATCCAGGCCCCTCTAAATGTCACTCATGTAAGAAATTACTAAAGTCTAATGCACTCATCCTAACTTGTAACGATTGTAATAAATCAACACACATCAAATGCGCCAGGATATCCAGACAAGAATTTAACAACACTTACAGAAACCTAAATGTACCATGGCACTGTTTAAATTGCTCAGCATCCTGTGGCATTTGCCATGGGGATGTCCTAAATGACCATAAAGCAATTCAGTGCGACCACTGCCTAAACTGGATCCACACACAATGCTGTGCAATAGATGACAATGAATACAAACGAGTAATAAATTCCTCATGCTCGTGGGCCTGCCCCGAATGCAACAACTTCAACTTCACAAATTCTTTCTTCAGAGATACAGAAATTCCAACGGCAAATCCCGTTTATCCTCTGGACAGTAACAGTCATAACCTAAGCGAAACCACCAACAACAATACAACTAATAGCAAGAAAGCATATAGACCGAAAAAGAGACCAAACTTCAGATGCATCCTCATAAACTGCCAAAGCGTTAAAAAGAAAGCCTCAGACATCGAAGCACTAAACAATCTACACAACCCAGACATCATCTGTGGCACTGAGTCATGGTTAGATCCCTCAATAAAAAATGGATAAATATTCCCAAGCAACTTTAACGTCTTTAGAAAGGACAGAGAAACAGACACTACTGGAGGGGGGGTATTTCAAATATCAAAAGATGACCTCATCACAAGCCACCTACCAGACCTAGACACTAACAGTGAGAGCATTTGGACTGAAACCCAGATAACAGGAATGAAACCAATAATCATGTGTCCCCTCTATCGTGCCCCAAATGACTCTCATGGAACTCAAATCAAAGAACTAGACCTAGCCCTTTCTAAATTAGGTAACAAGATCAACACACATAATGTCATCATTACTGGCGATTTCAACCTCCCTAACATCAATTGGGAAATTCACCAAGTCACACCTAACAATGGATACAGTACAACTGCTGCCAATAAATTACTCTCTCTTACAGAGGAACATGGACTGATCCAACATGTCAAGGAACCCACGCACAGACAGGGAAATGCCAACAATATTTTAGATCTTGTCTTCACCAATAGACCTGGGTTAATAAAGAAGATAAATGTAGTAGACAGAATAGCAGACCATAGCACAGTCATCATTGATGTAAACATCTCGCCCAAAAACAAACATCGTCCGAAACGTAGTCTTCATTAGAAATAAAGCCGACAACAGTAACAACCAGAAATCTCTTCAAAACTTTACACATGAATACTTCTCTCAAAACCAAAACATGACAGTCAATGACAAGTGGAATCTTGTTTCCACGAAAATCATCAACATTATGAACCAATATGTACCGCACCGTCTTACTACTTCAAGACAAAATCTTCCCTGGTTCAATAAAGATTTAAAGAAAATGTGCAAAAGAAAGAAACAGCTATATAACAAAGCAAAAATAACTAGAAATCCAGAAGACTGGAAAGAATTATGTGACATCAGGAGAAACATGCATAAACACCTCCATTCTGCTAGACTATCCTACATAAGTCAATTCCTGACAACAACAATAACAGAGAAACCTAAATCATTTTGGAGCTTCATTTCTAAACTTAGACAGGATAACCAGGGTATTGGGGACCTTAACACTGCGGGTAACATCATTAGCGAGGACAAACATAAAGCAGAAGCCTTAAACAATCAGTTCCAAAGTGTCTTTACACACGAAGGAAATTCCACCCTACCAGATATGGTCAGAAGTCCACATGGAGAAATCCCCAAACTAACAATTTCACTTAAAGGAGTATTTGATCAACTTTCCAAAATTAACATTTCTAAATCGCAAGGACCAGATGGCATTCCACCATGGTATGCCTCTCATCTAGCACCAGTAATACATGACATTTTCCAATCATCTGTTGACTCTGGACAAGTCCCCAATACTTGGAAAGAAGCCAATGTAACAGCAATTTTTCAGAAAGGAAGTAGAGCAGAAACATCTAACTACAGACCAATATCCTTAACACCTGTGGTTTCTAAACTTCTTGAACACATCATACATAGTCACATTATGAAACACATTGAACAGCACCACATTCTAACTGACCACCAACATGGCTTCCGTGCCAAAAGATCAACTGAAACACAATTAATTCAAACAATCCATGACATAAGCAAATCACTTGATGAGAAGAAATCTGTAGACATGGCCATCCTTGACTTCACCAAAGCATTCGATAAAGTTCCACATAAAAGACTAACCCACAAACTCAAACGCTATGGCATCACAGGCCCAATATCATCATGGATAAATAACTTCCTTACAGGAAGAACTCAACAGGTTGTTATAAATGGATCCAAGTCAACATCAGCTCAAGTCATTTCTGGGGTACCACAGGGCACAGTACTGGGGCCCCTACTTTTACATAAATGACCTGCCAGACAATCTTTCCTCAAATGTTCGCCTTTTTGCAGACGACTGCCTGTTATATTCACCGATTAAAACTGACCAAGACACATCTGTCCTCCAAAACGATCTGCTCAAACTTGAGAAATGGCAACACACGTGGCTTATGAAATTCAACCCCACTAAATGTTATACAATGACAATAGCCTCAAGAAAACCGACACCAAATCTCTACACATTCTGCGGACAACAACTTAAATCTGTTGAATCACACTCTTATCTTGGCATACATATATCAAATACATTAAATTGGACAATACAAAGCAACTCGGTCACAAAAAAGCACAACAGACATTGGGAATTATTAGAAGAAATTTAAATAAATGCCCAACCCAAATCAAGTCCATAGCCTACACAACCCTTGTCCGCCCTATACTTGAATATGCGTCGGCATCATGGGATCCACATTGCCTAAGAAATATCAAACTCATAGAAAGAACCCAGAGACAAGCCGCCAGATTTTGTAAGAACAACTATTCTAGAGAGCCAGGAATGGTAACACAATTCCTTAAAGATCTCCAGTGGGACACCCTCCAATCAAGAAGAAAAACCCAAAGACTTAGCATATTATATAAAATGGAACATAACCTCATAGATATCCCACTAGATCAGTACATCAAACGCAACACCAGATGCTCACGTAAACATAATAAACAGTTAGTACAAATCAGGCACTCAACAAACATATTTGGAAACAACTTTATCCCAGTCACAATAAAAGAGTGGAATTCTCTACCTCCAAGCATTGTATCAAGTACATCACTGAATTCATTCCAGATTAGTCTAGCCCAACGTGTAAAAAATTAATCCATAAGAGCCACCATGCGCACTGGTGTGATGTGTCCATAGGACATTTTGCCAGTCAAAATACAGACAGATACAGGTAGGTTGGTACTGTGTGTGAGCTATAATTCATGATGTTTCGTAAACTGTCAATAATAATATTTATTCATACTATAACGTGTACAATTAAGTGAAAGCAACGTATACATCCATCTAAAATGTATATAAAACGGTCAGTGCAGCCAGTCTCGTCTATGAAGCGTGACCGTCTATGTCATGAATGGGGGGGCTGTTTTTAAGTGAATATTATTAAACTTTAAAGATAATAATAGCGTGGAGTCTCCTATCACACAGTGATTTGTTTTGTATTTTGTTGACATTATGTAAATTGTTATTGTAAAATTTGTATCTTAGTATTTGTTTTCATATTTTGTAGTTCTAGTTGTTTCCAGCACTTGACAATGTTCTATTAACTGACTGGTCTGTATTATTGTGGTTACAGTGTAATGGTCTTATGATGTCTCATTCTTTATATGCTGGCACTGAGGGTGGTCACTACCAGGGTGCTTGTCAATGGTTCTTTTACTTCCCAAATTGAGATGGGACCAACATTAATGTGATCACCGAGTCACGAGGGATACACAGTCCCCAATTTTGAGAGCCAGATTTTTACACCAAATATGCCTGTTCAGTCCAGGTTTCCAACTCAGAGCACTGGCATGCCAGGCGGATGTGCTAAACAATGCTAACCACTACACTAGCCGCACTCTCTGTATAATTTGTTTCTGCTGTTGGGATAAGTAAAATGCATCCTTACCTTACCTAAAGATGGGAGGGTGTGTTTCTATATTTCATAAAATCCAGCACAAAACCTTGGAGTAACAAACACTATCGAGAGGGATGCGGGGGTACCAGCCCAGCCTGATCACAGTGCTTTCTTCTATATCATGAGCAGTCTTACTCCAAACCCATTATACTTTATGTTAGTCACATATTGAACATAACTTGGGATAATGTCATTGTTTTTCATTTTACAGGTTAATGAAGAGGAGCTCAGCATGAAACTGCCACAGAATACCATGTATAGGGACGTACATGGTGGTATGCACCAACTACCCAAATTTACACTGGGGAGTCTAGAGGAATACTTATCCCAGTACAGAAAGAAGCTGGAGGAAAAGAGCAAGTCTATACAAAGAAAGGTAGTTATCTTAACATTACACTAAAAGGACTGTAGGATTAAAGGTAAAAGCGAATAACCATATGAGCTTTGTAGTTTGTACGTCCCTATCAAATATGATACTGCCTTGATGAAATAATAGTTTTCTTTGTCAATAGATACCAGCAGGATTATTTGTAAGAGGTTTGACAAATTTATATGTGTTAAATGTAAGAACAAACATTCAAAACCTAACAATAAATTATTCAGGACTAGTATTCTGGAATACCCTGCCTCATAAACTTAGAATACTCCTGACCATTAACCAGTTTAAAAGAAACCTAACTTCTCCTTACTCGTGAATTATTATTGATATTACATTATATATGTGTCTGGGTAAATATATATAGGTGAAGCACAATAGTGGGCCAAAAAAGAGGACTGGACAGCAAAAACAAGTGCAAAAAGTCTTAGATGGTAACCAAGATACATTTACACCTAAAATTAAAGAAGATAAGATATCTTTACTCACTGTTATGTGGCGCAATGCCAAGTGAAGTTGATGATCTAAAATATGAGAATGTGAAACCCGTCAGAAATCAAAATTTGCTTGACTGATGTATGCTAGTACCTCATCAGAATCCAACCAACACTTTTAAAATGTTAAGAATGATCAGAGCACTCTGGACGTGAAATGGTGGACACTGTAACTCACATTGTCCACAACCACAATTTTTTTCAAACAACAATAAACAGGCAGGATGGGTTTTTTGTGTCTCTTCTTTCTTCATGGGCCTAAGATACAGCACAAATGTTATCAACAGGAACTGTCCGCAAAGAAGCTGGTTATGAATTTGGCCCAGTATTGTGCGACTCCACAATTTATATATATATATATTGTACATTGTTTTCTTCAGGTTATTGCGGTATATGCGTACCACCACAGACAACACACAAGGAAAGTGGTTTGTGTCAGCTGTTGTGTGGGCAGAGATGAGGAAGTCTGCCTCTTATAACGTAGATGTGTCCATGAACAATGATGCGGTGGTGTAAGAAGCACAATGTGAATGTGGTGCTGAGCAGGGCCCTACAGCTCACTGCGAGCATGTTGCAGCAGTTCTGTTCAGCCGGACACTAGTGTCAAATAGGAACTATCTTGACAGAAGTGACATGTACACAGGTAAGACGTTTAAAAAAAAAACATTCAATGTACTGTGTACAAATATTGGGGCAATTGTCAATGCAAAAAAATGGCATTTAGTTTATCCCAATTTTGTACAAATAAGCTGGGTAGTTTCAAGAATGTGACACGCTCTTGTCAACATATCAGCAGCAATAAATAAATGAAAGGGTTAAAATGCATATAAAATTCACAAATATGTAGCTGAATGTACACTTTGACTTGACCTGCAGGTCCTCCAGACGTTCCATCATGCTATACCTTTTAAAGGAACTCCTATCAAGTCCAGCAGATTACATGCAATTCGTGGGAAGGACAATGCGGACCTTATATATGATCCTCGATCAGAGCAACTGCAGAACGACTCTACTCCAGACAGGTTCACTCTATTTGAAGAAACAAATCTTATATTCCTTTTACAGACCAATTGAAAATAGTTACTTGTCAAAACATGGGTATTAGTGCAGTCTCTGGCTTTATGTATAAAGCAAATAATACAATGTTGCTTATATCTGTACATATACATATTTCAGGAAAGTCAACCAATGCCAGTGATGCAGCTGTTCCCTCCTGCCAATCCACATGCCCTTGCCAACGACCACAACTACTTGAAGTTAACTCCACAAGATCAGTACTTGAAAGATGAAATGGTTAGTTATTTCCATGCTTTTCAATTCAACATACATACATACATCTGTATTTACACAATGTGCTCCATTGAAACAATGCACATGGTTACAATAGAGCGCAGTGGCTCGGTGACTAGAACATTGGACTCTCGATCAAGAGAACCCAGGTTCGAATTCAGTGCTGCTGTGTTGAACCTTGGGCAAGTTCGTTCACTCTACGTTGCTCCAGTTCACTCATCCGTATGAATGAGTACCTGGCTGTAGACAGTGGTGGATATTTGTGTACGAATAGTTTTGTGCATTAATTGCTGCATGGCTGAATGCTTCCCAGAGAAGTTGAGATGGTGCTCGATCGAACAAGTCTGCTAGGGAGTAAAATGTAAAGCGCTTTGAGCAGTCATAAGGACTGGATACTGCGTTATTATATAATAGATTACTTTTTATAAACATTGCATCGTCACAGCACAGAGTCCAACTTACAAACCATTGTGCAATGCAGCTCTGAGCATTTCATTTGAAACTAAAATAAAACAACGTTAAAACTTTGTTTCAAGTTTGCAAAGCAACAATAGAAACAAAAATTAGGAAGAAGTTAAAAAAATGTCAGGTACATATAAAAAACAAACAGTTACTTTTATCACGATTCTTTGTTGCAAAAAACAACACTGGTTAGTACATGTGATATCAAATGCTAGTTGTAGTTTAGACATGCCTTATATGTTTACAACTCAAAAAAAAATTTGTGACTAAACAATTGTGATGTTTAGTTGAACAGATGTAATATCAAATAAAAATAACTATATTACAATTCTTTGTTTAAAAAACGTCACTATAATATCAAATTCAAAAACTGTGTAGTTTGTGCAATGCTTGGTGTGTTTACAATTCGTAAAAAAATAGTGACTAGACTAAACAGGGTCATCCCCATGTGACTGAGAATTACATATACAATCACTACATGCTACATAGCTCCAGTTTACTCAGCTGTATGAAGAGTACCTGCTACAGACAGTGGTGGATAGTCTTCGCATATTAATTTCAGCTTAATACTTCCCACATAAGTCAAAATGGTGTTTTTGATTTAAAAGTAGAGTAAAGTGTAAAGTGCTCTGACCAATCCTGAGGACTGGATACTGCACCACATCAGAACTAACCTTACTCAAGTGTTGTTTAATTATCATGAGAAATGAAAATGTAATGTAAATTATTTGTAAAAATAAAAAACTGTGATAAAAAAGAATAATTTAGAAAGATGATATGTGGCATGAAAAATATATAACAGTCCTCATGATACATAGATAATTTAAACAAGTAAAATGCTGCTGTTAGTGTATCAACAGACTGTTGCTGAAAAATGTGAAAGGGCTTTCAATACCATTACTTCATCACAAACTTGTGTTGTACGTAACAAGTGCCTGGTGTACGTTGCAAGAACTCAGCTCTGGCTGCCACTGACTATCAGCAACACAAAGACAATGAAACCCAACCACTGTAACAAAGCTGGATAATTCATGTATTTTTTCATGGACACTGGTAAAAGTTATAGTTAAATTGAATACAAATACCTTGTATTATTGACTTTTGATAAATATGTTGTCACGTATAAAAATATCATACATGTCAGAGCCATGCTAATTGTCACTTTTTCTCTGGTATAGGTAGATGCAGATGTACAGCAAAACGTCAGGAACCTGGTGTCAGTGATATCTAAACCGATGTAGTTCACCGAAGAATGCTCGACACTGAACCTCTCTCGCAGTGTTGAAAGTTGTTGCCCGAAGACTCATGCCATAACTGCCAGACCCTGGCACCCACCGTTCCATCACAAATTGCAGAGCTAGTCAGGTGTCACCACATTCTTATGTCGAGCAACCTGCATTCTACATTGGTTTCCAGTCAGTCAAGCTAACCGACTGATCTGGAAGCCAGTGTACACCCCATCGGCACTGGGGAATCTGCCACGAATGCAACACACGACACAATTGTGATCACTCGGTGGACATTCACATGACAAACTGTTAACATGCAGCATATTGCATGGCTGTTGAATCTTGTCCGAGATCCTGGACATACAACTGCCCAGTATGCCATATTAACTTGGAGAGCTAGTAGTACTAAGCACACTAGTTCAATCTCCTGTAAAGAAAAGCGTATATCCAGTAAACAAAAACAGACATCATAGTAGTGTTGGGAGTAAATAATTATGGAGTTGTTCATTGTCATAATCAGCAAAATATAAAATAATGTTTCATGTATGATCTGCAGCATTTCACAAGAAAAAAGGCAAGAAATGTTCTACTACAGCTACATCTATACATGTTGATATCTTAGGAACAGTCAGTGTTTACCGGATGGAGAAAGGGGATGGGTTGATACAACATGCAGACATTAGTGGAATATGCTATTTTTCAAAATGGTGAAAATTTTAAACTATTTTTCTTTACTAGGTATTCATTGTCATTACATCAATTTTAAATTGTTCAATTTCTTTACAGTGATGCTTGATCTTAGTCAATATTATAGACTGATTTAAATTATGTTAATCAGTAAACCATCAGTAAAGTGCATTTATATATATATTTTTTTCAGTATATAAATTCATGTAAGTGTCTGCCATGTGTAACTACTACACATATTCATGTTTGACATTTGACAGGTCTAATGGTCAAGGTGAATGATGGAAATGAAAAAAATGAGGTGTTATTGTGATGCTAACAGTGTATTTTCCTCGTCAAGTATTCAAAGGTTCATAGTATGTATGTCTACCTTCTTCAAGAATGAATAATTTATTTTATAAATTTATTTCAGAGTCATCGCCATATGCTAAATACTTTTTAAAGGTGTATTAATATGTCTTTGTTGATACACTGTATATATACACAAGTGGGTATAATACACAAGTACAGATGTCAATATTAAAATGTGTATGAAAACAAATGTATATTTAAATGTGCACATTAAAATTTGTTGGTAACTTATACGTGGTTGATTGTTATAAATTTGAAATTACCTGGATTGATCAAATGTGGGCCTGCCGCAGACTATGTATCCTCCCTGTGTCTGCCTGGCCCGGGTGACTGCCTCTAGCCCCTCCACTGCCTCCTCTCAGTCTCATTCATGGGTTGCATTGTGGCCTCTAGCAATATCATAATTCAAGTGATGTATTATGTTTTTATATACTGCTGTGGTAAGAATATATACATATATTGGTAAATACATAAGAATAGCCGGCATATGTCAGTTGAAAGGTATCACAGGATACCAATTAATGCATTACATACACTAGCCAGGCATCAAGGACCACAATGGAAACAAGTGCGTGCATTTTCTTATGTAATCCTTATATATATATATATATATGGTGTACTCTAGCTGTATTTATATTTTATGTATTTACACGTTTACATTTATATATTGAATAAAATCACCATCATGGTTGTCATATAAAAATCTTAATTATTTTGCATAAAATGCAAATCAACAATATTCTGCAGTAATAGTATCAAAATATGAGTCACAAAACAATGTTTTAATAATTATGATCGCCAATATAATACTCCCGTGTTTGACGTTCTGTTGCATGAAATTGCGGATACTCCCTGACTGACTAAGTTACTCGCACGATCAACAGGGGCCTGCTGCCAAAGCAATGTTTCTTGTAATTTTGCACCCTCATGTTATCTACTCTCTATATGTATTGTCGGAATAACATAGCTTATTAACAAGATCCAAATACAATACATATCAAATATTATGCTCGTTGACGTTGTCACTCTCTGACTGAACCTCTAGCCTCTAGGCTCTAGTCTAGTGGATATCATATGGTGACTGTCTAATGAAGTTTCCACTTCTAGATGCATGTCCAGGTTCAAGTAAGTGTTGCTAGTTTCGACTCCTTTGACTCGAAACCAAATTCGAATAGTTCGCAGTTTGTTTATTAATTTCAACAAAACGAAGTAGCACAAGTGCACCAATGAACTAGGAAATTATAGTGGATACTTGATAGCTGCTTTTTCAGGAAAATAGTCAGAAAAGCGAGTAGCATAAAAATCGTTCTGCAGTTGCTCTGATCGAGGATCATATATAAGGTTCGCATTGTCCTTCCCACGAATTGCATGTAATCTGCTGGACTTGATAGGAGTTCCTTTAAAAGGTATAGCATGATGGAACGTCTGGAGGACCTGCAGGTCAAGTCAAAGTGTACATTCAGCTACATATTTGTGAATTTTATATGCATTTTAACCCTTTCATTTATTTATTGCTGCTGATATGTTGACAAGAGCATGTCACATTCTTGAAACTACCCAGCTTATTTGTACAAAATTGGGATAAACTAAATGCCATTTTTTTGCATTGACAATTGCCCCAATATTTGTACACAGTACATTGAATGTTTTTTTTTTAAACGTCTTACCTGTGTACATGTCACTTCTGTCAAGATAGTTCCTATCTGACACTAGTGTCCGGCTGAACAGAACTGCTGCAACATGCTTGCAGTGAGCTGTAGGGCCCTGCTCAGCACCACATTCACATTGTGCTTCTTACACCACCGCATCATTGTTCATGGACACATCTACTTTATAAGAGGCAGACTTCCTCATCTCTGCCCACACAACAGCTGACACAAACCACTTTCCTTGTGTGTTGTCTGTGGTGGTACGCATATACCGCAATAACCTGAAGAAAACAATGTACAATATATATATATATATAAATTGTGGAGTCGCACAAAACTGGACCAAATTCATAACCAGCTTCTTTGCGGATAGTTCCTGTTGATAACATTTGTACTGTACCTTAGGCCCATGAAGAAAGAAGAGACACAAAAAACGCATCCTGCCTGTTTATTGTTGTTTGAAAAAAATTGTGGTTGTGGACAATGTGAGTTACAGTGTCCACCATTTCACGTCCAGAGTGCTCTGATCATTCTTAACATTTTAAAAGTCTTGGTTGGATTCTGATGAGGTACTAGCATACATCAGACAAGCAAATTTTGATTTCTGACGGGTTTCACATTCTCATATTTTAGATCATCAACTTCACTTGGCATTGCGCCACATAACAGTGAGTAAAGATATCTTATCTTCTTTAATTTTAGGTGTAAATGTATCTTGGTTACCATCTAAGACTTTTTGCACTTGTTTTTGCTGTCCAGTCCTCTTTTCTGGCCCACTATTGTGCTTCACCTATATATATTTACCCAGACACATATATAATGTAATATCAATAATAATTCACGAGTCCTACAGTCCTTTTAGTGCAATGTTAAGATAACTACCTTTCTTTGTATAGACTTGCTCTTTTCCTCCAGCTTCTTTCTGTACTGGGATAAGTATTCCTCTAGACTCCCCAGTGTAAATTTGGGTAGTTGGTGCATACCACCATGTACGTCCCTATACATGGTATTCTGTGGCAGTTTCATGCTGAGCTCCTCTTCATTAACCTGTAAAATGAAAAACAATGACATTATCCCAAGTTATGTTCAATATGTGACTAACATAAAGTATAATGGGTTTGGAGTAAGACTGCTCATGATATAGAAGAAAGCACTGTGATCAGGCTGGGCTGGTACCCCCGCATCCCTCTCGATAGTGTTTGTTACTCCAAGGTTTTGTGCTGGATTTTATGAAATATAGAAACACACCCTCCCATCTTTAGGTAAGGTAAGGATGCATTTTACTTATCCCAACAGCAGAAACAAATTATACAGAGAGTGCGGCTAGTGTAGTGGTTAGCATTGTTTAGCACATCCGCCTGGCATGCCAGTGCTCTGAGTTGGAAACCTGGACTGAGCAGGCATATTTGGTGTAAAAATCTGGCTCTCAAAATTGGGGACTGTGTATCCCTCGTGACTCGGTGATCACATTAATGTTGGTTCCATCTCAAAAAGAACCATTGACCAGGGGTAGAACTTCAGCATTTATTTTACTGGACAGCAGGACTAGTAAAGACAAAAGTTTACTAGTCCGCCAAAAGGTTTACTAGTCCTGAAAATATCAAAACAACACAAATTTAAATTGCAACAAATGCGTCAGACGGTCCATGGTGGCCGTTTTCAGCACTTGAATGGCTCGGTGGGCAGTTGCAGTGTTTTTCCAGCTTGCGTTTTTCTGCTGGTTTTGCAACCCCAGTCAAGTAATGATACATCGTGCATAAACGTAGACTAATAAAGCAATGTAGATGTAAACCGTATTCGAAAACCGTGCATTTGAAAATGACCACCAATTGCACTCATTAGCCCTACCCCTCTACCAGATACGCTAAACCAAACAAAACTGTCATTTCAGAATTCGATGTCACACAACAGCCAATCAACAGCACTGTTTCACTTTTCACTGTCGCCTCATTACGTAAAGAATTAGTTTGTCAATGGTACGGATGGTGGCATCATGCAACATGCTGATTTTTACTAGACAGCCGGACTAGTTGGTAGGCAGATTTACTAGTCCGCCGTAATCTTTACTAGTGTACGGACTAGCGGACTAGTGGGTAGTTCTACCCCTGATTGACATGCACCCTGGTAGTGACCACCCTCAGTGCCAGCATATAAAGAATGAGACATCATAAGACCATTACACTGTAACCACAATAATACAGACCAGTCAGTTAATAGAACATTGTCAAGCGCTGGAAACAACTAGAACTACAAAATATGAAAACAAATACTAAGATACAAATTTTACAATAACAATTTACATAATGTCAACAAAATACAAAACAAATCACTGTGTGATAGGAGACTCCACGCTATTATTATCTTTAAAGTTTAATAATATTCACTTAAAAACAGCCATGACATAGACGGTCACGCTTCATAGACGAGACTGGCTGCACTGACCGTTTTATATACATTTTAGATGGATGTATACGTTGCTTTCACTTAATTGTACACGTTATAGTACGAATAAATATTATTATTGACAGTTTACGAAACATCATGAATTATCGCTCACACACAGTACCAACCTACCTGTATCTGTCTGTATTTTGACTGGCAAAATGTCCTATGGACACATCACACCAGTGCGCATGGTGGCTCTTATGGATTAATTTTTTACACGTTGGGCTAGACTAATCTGGAATGAATTCAGTGATGTACTTGATACAATGCTTGGAGGTAGAGAATTCCACTCTTTTATTGTGACTGGGAAAAAGCTGTTTCCAAATATGTTTGTTGAGTGCCTGATTTGTACTAACTGTTTATTATGTTTACGTGAGCATCTGGTGTTGCGTTTGATGTACTGATCTAGTGGGATATCTATGAGGTTATGTTCCATTTTATATAATATGCTAAGTCTTTGGGTTTTTCTTCTTGATTGGAGGGTGTCCCACTGGAGATCTTTAAGGAATTGTGTTACCATTCCTGGCTCTCTAGAATAGTTGTTCTTACAAAATCTGGCGGCTTGTCTCTGGGTTCTTTCTATGAGTTTGATATTTCTTAGGCAATGTGGATCCCATGATGCCGACGCATATTCAAGTATAGGGCGGACAAGGGTTGTGTAGGCTATGGACTTGATTTGGGTTGGGCATTTATTTAAATTTCTTCTAATAATTCCCAATGTCTGTTGTGCTTTTTTTGTGACTGAGTTGCTTTGTATTGTCCAATTTAATGTATTTGATATATGTATGCCAAGATAAGAGTGTGATTCAACAGATTTAAGTTGTTGTCCGCAGAATGTGTAGAGATTTGGTATCGGTTTTCTTGAGGCTATTGTCATTGTATAACATTTAGTGGGGTTGAATTTCATAAGCCACGTGTTGCCATTTCTCAAGTTTGAGCAGATCGTTTTGGAGGACAGATGTGTCTTGGTCAGTTTTAATCGGTGAATATAACAGGCAGTCGTCTGCAAAAAGGCGAACATTTGAGGAAAGATTGTCTGGCAGGTCATTTATGTAAAAGTAGGGGCCCCAGTACTGTGCCCTGTGGTACCCCAGAAATGACTTGAGCTGATGTTGACTTGGATCCATTTATAACAACCTGTTGAGTTCTTCCTGTAAGGAAGTTATTTATCCATGATGATATTGGGCCTGTGATGCCATAGTGTTTGAGTTTGTGGGTTAGTCTTTTATGTGGAACTTTATCGAATGCTTTGGTGAAGTCAAGGATGGCCATGTCTACAGATTTCTTCTCATCAAGTGATTTGCTTGTCATGGATTGTTTGAATTAATTGTGTTTCAGTTGATCTTTTGGCACGGAAGCCATGTTGGTGGTCAGTTAGAATGTGGTGCTGTTCAATGTGTTTCATAATGTGACTATGTATGATGTGTTCAAGAAGTTTAGAAACCACAGGTGTTAAGGATATTGGTCTGTAGTTAGATGTTTCTGCTCTACTTCCTTTCTGAAAAATTGCTGTTACATTGGCTTCTTTCCAAGTATTGGGGACTTGTCCAGAGTCAACAGATGATTGGAAAATGTCATGTATTACTGGTGCTAGATGAGAGGCATACCATGGTGGAATGCCATCTGGTCCTTGCGATTTAGAAATGTTAATTTTGGAAAGTTGATTAAGTACTCCTTTAAGTGAAATTGTTAGTTTGGGGATTTCTCCATGTGGACTTCTGGCCATATCTGGTAGGATGGAATTTCCTTCGTGTGTAAAGACACTTTGGAACTGATTGTTTAAGGCTTCTGCTTTATGTTTGTCGTCGCTAATGATGTTACCCGCAATGTTAAGGTCCCCAATACCCTGGTTATTCTGTCTAAGTTTAGAAATGAAGCTCCAAAATGATTTAGGTTTCTCTGTTATTGTTGTTGTCAGGAATTGACTTATGTAGGATAGTCTAGCAGAACGGAGGTGTTTATGCATGTTTCTCCTGATGTCACATAATTCTTTCCAGTCTTCTGGATTTCTAGTTCTTTTTGCTTTGTTATATAGCTGTTTCTTTCTTTTGCACATTTTCTTTAAATCTTTATTGAACCAGGGAAGATTGTGTCTTGAAGTAGTAAGACAGTGTGGTACATATTGGTTCATAATGTTGATGATTTTCCGTCTACTACATTTATCTTCTTTATTAACCCAGGTCTATTGGTGAAGACAAGATCTAAAATATTGTTGGCATTTCCCTGTCTGTGCGTGGGTTCCTTGACATGTTGGATCAGTCCATGTTCCTCTGTAAGAGAGAGTAATTTATTGGCAGCAGTTGTACTGTATCCATTGTTAGGTGTGACTTGGTGAATTTCCCAATTGATGTTAGGGAGGTTGAAATCGCCAGTAATGATGACATTATGTGTGTTGATCTTGTTACCTAATTTAGAAAGGGCTAGGTCTAGTTCTTTGATTTGAGTTCCATGAGAGTCATTTGGGGCACGATAGAGGGGACACATGATTATTGGTTTCATTCCTGTTATCTGGGTTTCAGTCCAAATGCTCTCACTGTTAGTGTCTAGGTCTGGTAGGTGGCTTGTGATGAGGTCATCTTTTGATAGTAGAAATACCCCCCTCCAGTAGTGTCTGTTTCTCTGTCCTTTCTAAAGACGTTAAAGTTGCTTGGGAATATTTATCCATTTTTTATTGAGGGATCTAACCATGACTCAGTGCCACAGATGATGTCTGGGTTGTGTAGATTGTTTAGTGCTTCAATGTCTGAGGCTTTCTTTTTAACGCTTTGGCAGTTTATGAGGATGCATCTGAAGTTTGGTCTCTTTTTCGGTCTATATGCTTTCTTGCTATTAGTTGTATTGTTGTTGGTGGTTTCGCTTAGGTTATGACTGTTACTGTCCAGAGGATAAACGGGATTTGCCGTTGGAATTTCTGTATCTCTGAAGAAAGAATTTGTGAAGTTGAAGTTGTTGCATTTGGGGCAGGCCCACGAGCATGAGGAATTTATTAATCGTTTGTATTCATTGTCATCTATTGCACAGCATTGTGTGTGGATCCAGTTTAGGCAGTGGTCGCACTGAATTGCTTTATGGTCATTTAGGACATCCCCATGGCAAATGCCACAGGGTGCTGAGCAATTTGAACAGTGCCATGGTACATTTAGGTTTCTGTAAGTGTTGTTAAATTCTTGTCTGGATATCCTGGCGCATTTGATGTGTGTTGATTTATTACAATCGTTACAAGTTAGGATGAGTGCATTAGACTTTAGTGATTTCTTACATGAGTGACATTTAGAGGGGCCTGGATTTAGTTGAACATCTCCGGATAGCATGATGCATAGAAGTATGGAGAATTTTGTTGTTGTCCTGGGTTTGTACGGTAGAGGAGTGATCAGTAATCCAGTGGAGGTACTGGATTTGAGACATTTCAATTGGGCTATGGTTTTCCATATGGGACTGTAAATGTAGTAGGACGTGACAGAATGGATGTCTTGTCTAGCTTTGGCATTGACATAGGTCTCGTTTGTTTTGCTCTGGAAACTCTCAAACTTTTTTGAAATTGGGATCACTTAAAAACCTAAAAGTGATCTGCAGACATAAAATCATGAACAGGGTACATCTAAAAGTGCATCTTGTAGGGAGGGGTATGTCGTACGGAGCCTGCCATGTCACCAGCTCGAGTGGTAGTGGTTAAGAATTGATAAAACTGTCAAGTAGTTATTAAGAAACACACCCACACTTAAAACGTGTACTGAGATAATATTAAAAAATAAAAGATAAATAATTATAAAATATCTGTCCGTGTAAAAGGTTTAGTGACTAGTTGTTGTTGTTGCTGTTTTTCGACAGCCTACAATCCGGATTTATAATGGTATGATACGTAAGCTTTATGTGAAAGTATATATTTACATGTGTGTATGTTGAACCAGCTCACACTGGTTCACGAGTCAAACTGAAAACCCAACTAACACGACACTTCCCTGTGTGCAGTCTGACTATGGGCTGGTCTATGCACTCACTTATTGGTATACAGTTTATTGTGTTTACTGTTTATTTCAGCTTGATTTCTGATAGTATATAAACAGAACTTGTAATGATAATAACATAGGTTTAACTTTGTCACTGGGGGAATGCACCGATTTATGAGCTGATTTGGGGGTGGTTTGGGTTTCGCGCGCTTTATACCCGTTGTTTACTAGTTCGCCATCTTGTTTTGTAGGTTTTAGGCTGGTTGTTAGGGAAGCTAATTTGTCAAAAACTTGGTTTAGGTATGTCAGATTGCAACTACAACTGTGGGATTGTATTCTGATGTAGTTATACGAGTGCCTCATTCATTAATGAATGAAAGAAACATTTGGAAATCGTAAATAATATCGGTAAATATCGGATACCTGACAATCAATTCGCGTTTTCTGCCAGACTGCTTGGCACTTCGTTTCTTCCATTCATCTTCGAGTTCTTTTAAACTCCAACTTTGATAAAATAGCTGATAACGTGTGTGAAAAATGCTCGATATAAGTATTCTGTACACTACGTCGTGACGTTGGTGACTGACAGCGCTAGGCCTGACTTGCAAGGGATACTTCAGTATTTGCAAGTTGGTGTAGTTCGCTAGGGGGCAGCACATCTGTCTGTCAAGGGTCAACGAGTCCGTATTTGATATGATAGTTTGTTGCAAACCGTATTCGGGTAGATTTCTGTGTGTCAACTTATTTGACCAAACTTATTTAACCAAACGACATTCTAGTGAATTATTTGACAAAAATCTTGCACAATGACAGCGAAAATGGATAATCGAAAGTCAGAATTCGACAATGTCGGCGTAAATGGATAATCGAAAGTCAGAATTCGACAATGTCGACGTAAATGGAAAATCGAAAGTCAGAATTCGACAATGTAGCATTGTGGAATTATGGCCCTAATATCGTTCCATAATCCCCTACGCGAAGCGCGGAAGTCAGCTGAGTCAAACTAGTAATTGACTACGCCAATCTTCCGTACGTCTCTTTGCATATCGCAAAATCACATCCGCAACCGACCACGAAACTCCAATCTGACCTGATCCCCTGGATATCATTATGTACATGCTAGAGATGAATAATCAACAACAAAAATAATTATATCGGGTAAAAAGGGGTTATCCCCCTCGGCTGCTTGACTAACACACACACGCACACCACACCACACACCGCCCACGCACGTACATACATACTTTCATTTTAATAATACCTGTTGTCGGACAGATCACATACAACGCTACGCAGTAGCTTCAGATTGTACACATAATGAATCTACGCCAAACCGATTGACTGGTTCGAGTTAGTTAGTCCGTGTTGCCTAGTCCGATTGCATCATTGAAAGGCGACCTAGTCGATAGGCGATTTTTGATTTGGAATGGAAAATATTGACTACAATTTCCTGTTACGAGTGTTAGGACCGACAATGTTTTCGTTTTATATTATCATGATAAGTTGTTTTCAAAGATGTTCTTCAGCTACTTTTTGGTTGACACCTAGACAACTATTATAATAAGCGAAGCAATCTAGTTGGCACCGGTCTAATAGATAATTCGGGCTGTCGTTGTTTCTCTGTGACCTAAATGAATACGGGATCTCGCACCGGAATTATCCCCTTCCGATCTTGTCGAAATAGAACACACACACTTAACGCAATTATATCAACATAATCACATTATATAATATCTATCTAATATAATATTTAAACGAGGTAGCATAATTGTCGTGCAAAACAAATACACCTGTGTATTTAAAATTATATATATATATATATACTGTATATAAAATTAGATATATATATAAATGTGTGTATATATATGTATGTATATATATTACGGCCAGTCCATATATATATATATTGTATATATATATATATACAGTATATAATGGACTGGCCGCAATAGGCATATATATATATATATACAGTATATATGGACTGGCCGCAGCAGGTATTTCAACTTAAACAAAATCGACACAACGACATGATGTGCGAATAATTCTAATACATTCCCCCGGGCAAAAGGCAGGGGACTTTTTATGTCGTTAACAAGGTGCACGGTTCAAGCCTGAAATAAAATGGATGTAATGGCTGATGTCAGCGCAGGTGTTTTTAATAATGCATTAAATGTATGCATACAAGCACGATGACATCACGCAGAGTCGATATTTCCGGAAAAGACACGTGGTTAAACGACGGGTCTTACAGTCTATGTCCACTTATGGGCTTACTCGGTCGGTGTCAAAAGAAACTTACTATTGCTAGAACGTTGGAAAACAGTTGTGTAACAAAATATTTGTAAAACAAGTGAACAGATACGGAGACTTTTATTTACTGAAATCCGACATGAGATCAGTATTAAGAGCGGCGACTACTGTGCATGGCTGCGACACAGACGATTGTATACGTGGGGGGAGGGGTGCTGTTTCGTGGTAACTATAACCGAGCGTATGTATTTGGGTATATTAATGTTTTACTCCTAGACTATTTGCATATCGGGCGCCAAACTTTCATGGATTGAACTAGGGCTCAAGGAAAGAAATATAACGTTTATTTTTCCTGAAAATTATATGTGAGTTAAAGGGTCTTTACCGGTGTTACGGTTCGTAGCGGTTACACAAATATTAGTCGATTGTTCGCAACTTTACGCGTGTTTTTTTGCTGCGGTGTTCAAACCTGAGCATTTCTTTTAAAAAATTCAATATATTACGCTCCAAAAATAGCCTATACGGGATTTTTGGGATATAGTCCGGGCGTCATATACCTTTGGAAATCCTACTGTAAATACGGGATACCAAGTGGTGCAGTAAGTGTGGAGTGAAGGTCAAGCAAAGACACAACCAAATTATGAATGTCCAAACTGCGTTATTCCGCAGACGTGCAATTACAATGTTTGCATATCTACTTTGTCTACCTACACTAGGCCATGTTTTACATCTATGTGTACTGTATCCCCGTCAAAATGAGGCAAGGCATACAGTTGTAAAATGGTGGTGTAAGTGAGGAGTGAAGGTTGAAGGTCACTGTCAAAAGATGCATCAACCAGCATCGCCGTCAAAAGATGCATCAACCAACATCACCACGTTTGATGAGTATGCAGACATTTTCGTTCCGCACATCATGAAGCACTTAATTCACTCCAACAATATTGGCGTCGACCGGGACAAAGACCTCGTCAGCAGAATCAAATAATTCACAAGAGAGAAGCGTGGTAACGAGATTCTGAGGAAAGTAACATTGGACAACAATGTGCCAATAAACTGGAAATACTTTCATCGCGATGTTACCAACATACAGGAGCTATTTGCATTTTTATTCATTGAGGTTGCAAAGCTCCACTATCTAGGATGAAAGGAAGTGTTTGACACTTCAGACACCTCAGCCGTCGTCACTAGGAGCAATAATGACATGGTACACCCAATAAGACCTTGAAGAACCTGGCACGCAACTGTTGAGCCTTGTGCAAAATGGATCAAAGACATGCATGATTCGCAATGTGTTTCCGATCGTTAGGAGTTTGTCAAGTTTATATCCAGCTGCATACAGTTGGATAGGATTTTTGACAGGCAATAACGTTATTCATTATAATGGCAACGGCATCCATCATGCTCTGAGAAAAGACCTGTCACATCATTGCCAGTTGTCAATAGCATGGGAAACCCAAATTCCATACCACGAAGGAAGAACAGCATTCTCACATCCATGTGGATCTGGATTCGCGACACTTCAACTCCTGGAACGCATCACCGTTGCCCTCTGTAAATAGAGTTGCAGCGTGCGTGCTGTCCGAGGCAATGAAAAAGATATTCTGTCAAAGGAATAATATCACCGAGATATTCCAATAAATAATCCCGGATGCTCTTTAGCAGCATTCAGAGCGCACATAGTAACAAGCTTTTATTTGGTTGACAAGTCAACTGGTTCATCAGCAGATGCCCACTCCAGATGGCTAGGGGTGGACATAGGACGTGAAGAGGCTATCATGTGCAAAAGAACATATCAGTTAATTAATACAAATATTTTGACACAAGATTGAGTTTGTGACCCTCAAGATGACATTCAAAATTGAGGGTGACATCCACCATCATCTATTTTCTCATACCAGGGGTGATGTAAAAATGCCGTAGAAGAATAACATCACCTACAATTTGCGGAATGGCACATTAAAAAAAATGCATGTATCTTTTAATGGTGACCTTGTTCAACCTTCACTCCACAGACCACCACTTTATAATTTCATGCCAATCATTTTAACGGGGATACAATACGCATAGGTGTATAACATGGCCCAGTGTAGGTGGACAAAGTAGATAATTATGCAAACATTGTAACTGTACGTTTGCGGAATGGCGCACTTTTGAACACTCATCACTGATGACCTTGCTTGACCTTCACTCCAGACTTACTGCACCACTTGATAGCTCCCCGTCGTATCATGTTGGGGAGACAATAGGCTTTCAAAATGTATATCACATGGTCATGAGTAAGTAGGTAACGTAGATAGGCTGTAAGCCACCATTGGTATAGTTCAACGTTTGCGGGATGGTGCAATTTCGAACATTTAACGCTTGACGGTGACACTGTTTAATTGGTCGCCGCTCCATACAAACTCCATCAACTGAAACCTCCAAGTGATATCTCATTTTGATAGGAAGAAATTGTTCTTTTGCGATGTTTGTAACATGTCCATAGATATGAAGTCGATACAGAGTTATTGTAACCTAATAACGTTCGCGGTATAGCAAACGTTCGGATATTCATCATTTCATGGTGACCTTGTTTGACCTTAGCTACACTTACTATACAGTGTAACGGTTTGCCATTGGAGTCACGCTAGCAATAGGCATCGCTGTAATGGGGATATCTAGGGTATACAATTTAGGTGTTTCCATGGGGCATTTAAGTCTGCGCATTAAGTAGTGCCTATCGCTCGCCTATTGAGGAGATATAAACGACTATCATGAATTTATATTGGTCAGAGCTAATTTGCATATTCATGCAACAAATATCCACACTGATTTGTTCACTGACATAATCATACCCAGATATCCTGAAAACATGCGTTTGGACACATAATTTTGATTGTTTATGTTTACAATTCGATATATTCCCAAACTAGCTAATAGCCACCAGAGTCAACTGATGTGACATGGTTGCAAAAATATGACCCACCGTGATGTCCAGCATGACAGCCACAACAGCATTAATGTGTTAAAGGTGTTTTAATAATGTTCTACTCAGTAGGTGGTGCCGCTGTAGTTTTTGTAGATCTATTTTCCATGCGACACCTGTTGACAACCAAACCACCCCAGCCATATTATGTAGTGTAATCAGTTTTATGGACTTTGTGAACTTATGTGACTTACACTTGACAGCAAGCGAGACTGCAGTGTTCATTCTTATTAGAAATTCTGTTTTTAAAAGTTTGTGTTTCTAACAATATTTCTGGTATTGGTTACATGTTTAGTTGCCAGATCTGGGGACATCACCAGAATTGCCCGAGGCCGAGTCTACTACACAGAATCCTTAAGTGATACCAGGTATTATTAAAATGAAAGTATGTACATACGTACGTACGCCTATGTGTGTGGTGTGCGTGTGTGTCGCCACTCCCTTTACCTAATTCTCGCATAGCACCGATCTTTCACAGCAGAACAAGTTGACTAAACGACACTGTTTCTATTTGCTGTGGAAATGTTTCTGGTCCGTTTTCATGGGATTTTGAAGTGGCCGGTGTCATGTGACATTAACCCGGTGGTATTTGCACCCGCCCTGTTGTGAAAGTAGCCGCCCTCCACAATGTCAAGTAATACGTACACAATTAACGACTGTAAAGCCCAATACTGTATCATAATGAGCTAGATTAGTCCGGCAGGTAAACACCCTTTTGAAGGTGGACCATGCATTAGGGTCCGCACAATGTTGTCTTGCATTTTTGTGACCTTCTAACCTTCTAGGTCAATAATCCGAACGGTGCCACTCAGGCACCCTTGAGCGTTTTTGTATCAACTCATTAATATTCAAATTAGTCATCGCCTTTAAAATATACTATTGTTCTGTATATATCCCACAAGAAGGATACATAACATATATAAACAAATGAACTCTACAAACTTATGAGTGCACCTACCCTAGTGGCAAGTATCCACCATTATCCTAGTGGCAAGTATCCACCATTACCCTAGTGGCAAGTATCCACCATTACCCTAGTGGCAAGTATTCAACATTACCCTAGTTGCAAGTATCCACCATTACCTTAGTGGCAAGTTTTCACCATTACCTTAGTGGCAAGTTAAATGAAATTTTACTCACACACTGACAAGATAAAGAAAACAAATTTATTGAAAAACATCACAAACATTACAAAATACTTCGCTTCTGACATAGCATCTCGGCAGCATGTTTCAACACTATGTCAGTCTCAGACTGTAGTAGTCTTATTGGCAAACCATAAACATAGCACTTGCTAAAATCACATTGCCATCATATTCCCTTAATGTAACATCTACAAGGAATAGTGACGGCAAATCACTGACTACACCAATTATCTACAACAGATCTACAAACACAAGTTTAAAAACTAGAACACACCATGTACTTTACCTTATCAGGTTCGGTATACAGTGTAATTGATCACAAAACGCTGAATACTAATTTGAAAAAATAACAGTCATGCATCATTACAGCAGTAACAGCCAACAGCAACAAACAGTTAAAAAAACGCAAAAATTTATATAGACTAGATTTCACAGGGCATACCAATATTTGTACAGCAACATGCGACATAAAAAACCCTGCCACCTCATCAAACATGAAAGAAACCTTACCTCCCTATAAACTGCTCAACATTAACACATAATTTGTTTCATGAAAGCAACACATTTTCATCCCAAACATCACCTGTTTTATGCTCACATGAACTTTTATAAATAGCTGCTTGCATAAACTACAGTATTTATATCACCAACTTTTATGAACTTTTCTCACAGGATTTTCTTTTACAAGGTACACAATATTTAACATTGTAATACTTCGACAGTGGTCACTGGTTAGCATACAAATTATATGACGTCAGGAATTTCCTACAAGTGTCTCTGAAGATGTACTTTAATATTTAAAAAGAATTACCATATAAATAATAATCCAATATTGTAAGAATACAAAATTACAATAATACCTTTTTCAAAATTATTAGAATAAACTGCTTGATTTGTAACTAAAAATGTAATATAAAATCAATAGCCATTCTATATATTCTTTATATGTAAGTCATTAATATTTATGATTTTCCAGAAAAATCTCCACATTCAATGTACACAATTTTGTTGAAGAAACACATAAAACCACACAATGTATTGGATAGACATCCACATAATGAGAAATGCTCATAACACAGTCGCTGCTATTGCTATACAGACTTGCGCGCTGTGTATATGACCTGTCGGTGGCAGGGGCAGGGAGATTCTGGCACTACTTCCCTGGATTCCTCCCTCACCACCTCCCAGGTCAGCTGGTCAACCACTGGACGCTCCTCCAGTGACCGCCGCCCCACGGTAGGCTTCAACACTTTACGACGGGGTTCACTGGCAACAGGGGGATACAATACTCTCTCCTCCATCACTGCCGACTGTGAAGTTCTTCTCGCTTCCACAAGGTGGCGCTTCCTATTACGGTGGTAATCGTCTCTGTTCTCGCAATACGAATCATCAGCAATTGGCTGTGGCAATGGTGATGGGTTCAATCTAGGGGCTTCGGGCAACACCCTACATTGGAGAACAACACAGTGAAAGCATTACATATACAGCTTTATTTGTGAACCTTATTCTGCACTATGCAGTGGTACATACATGGGCTTCCATGTTAGATTTCACAAAGTATTTCATGACATGACCACTTCAGTAGTCTAATTGTTTGTAAATATGGTAGTTGATGTTTTGTTTTTCTCATGAATCAGACATGTGAAAATTTAATTTATAATATTTTATTATATAATGTATATCGACTAATTTTATGATTCTACATGGGAAAACAGTCAAAAAGTACATCCAATGTTAGGTTAGTTAACTTGGTCCAGCACCTTACATTTAACAAAACACAACAAATGATGACAGATTTGTGAAAATGATGTTTCCGTTAATTCCCATGAAAAAATCTGTTCTAATAAGGTCCCAATGGTGAACATAGTTGTGAGATTCCACTGTGTATACCATGATAATAATTGTCAAAATGTAACATCTATCACAAAATTGTGCATTTCTATTAACTCCCACCTTATAATCAGGATATGGAATTGAAATGAAAGAGTTAGTATGGTTACCTCATGTCTTCACTCACTGGCATACATTCTGGTAAAAGCAAACATGAGCCTGAGAAGAGCAGGCGTTAAGCCGCAGAACAGAACTAGCAGTAGCAGATCAGGCCAAAATAAAATATAGTTGTGTTTCCAGTAACATTGCTTTTTAAAATATGGTAGGTAGGTAAGAAAAACATTATTTTTTAAACTTTTTTTTTATTGTGAAAAAATATGGTAAGCAGACCAATTGTAATATTTTATTTATTATTTTTATTCAACCATTTTAGCTACCGCAATATATGACGCCATCCAAAAGAATTTGTTAGAACTACGAAACCCAGACTATACCACTTTGAGCCAGCGTAACCTAGGCTGCTGTTATTCCTTCGAGTTTTATGTTCGAAACCGGGATCTGAACACTTATGCGGAATCTGTACACTAACAATGTGACAAGTATATATATATATATAGTTAACAACATGTCTTCAATGCACTTAGCAGACGAGACAATGATCACGAAACGGTTTATGTTAACGCCTTCCGCTGCGTCCTTGTTTACGTCGGTAGACACGAGATACGTAGCGGGTCGCCATGACACTTCGCAAAGAAAAGTTTTTGGTCAGAGGCAAGGCATCATAAAAAAAAATTTGTTCTTGAAAATATGCATAGGGTTGCATGGAAATACTAGGGACGGTTGGGTTACCGGAAACACAGGTATTATTTTATTTGGCCTTACGTAAGTAGGTTGCAATACAGGGGGTAGCGTACCCTGAGGGGTATGTGACAGGAGAAACTTTGAATGATGTGTCATTTAGTGCAAACACATGGTGATCCAGTCATCTCACCTGCGAATAATTATCACGGCTCTTCTCCGTATGACATCCTCTGGTCGGATACAGTGGGTGATGTCATCAGCTGCATAGCCACTGGAAGCAGATTATCATGTCAAATTATGTAAACAAATAAAAACTGTAAACAAATAATTTATTTATAAACAACCTAGATAAATTCTGGTGAACCTAGACAAACTTTTATGATTATGAACCACGACTGGCATTAACAAATGGAACCAGAAATTTATTATGAACGTTTAATATTATATATAAAAGGTAAGTTCTTATATATAGCGCAATATCCAGTCCTCAGGACTGCTCAAAGCGGTTTACACTTTATTCCTTGGCAGACTGTTCAATCGAACACAATCTTGACTTCTCTGGGAAGCTGCAATTAATGCACGAAGAGTGCTACCACCTCTTTATTATGTGTTGGTTTGTTTGTTTGAACTCGTACTCTTACCTGGATTACTTGTATGTGTGATATTTGTTTGTTTGTTGCAAAGTATCCAAGCTAAACAAACACGGTAACTGAGCACAAGATGTGAACACATGATAAAATGTGTGACCACACTTTTCAAAGATGTGTTGATGGAGGTGTTATTCTACATTTCACAGCTCTATTGTAATGATTTTTCAAGAGCTGAATGGTGATAACGAATGTGTCTCCTTTCCAGAATAAATATAATTATTATTGCAAGCTATACGTTGAAACATTACGCGTAAATATATAATAATTCGTGAAACATTTACAGAAAATAAGCAAGTCAAAATAGTTGCATGCAATATAAGAATTATTTAAACATTTATCAAATAAAATACTTCGATTTCCGCAGCAACTAAGGTCGCAAAAGTTACATTTCTAAACAGAAGCAGGATGGTTGGTTCGGCCCATAGAGTCCACCGACACCAGTTACAGAAATGGTTGAATGCAAGCAGGTCACGGTTAACCGATTGCACGTGGCCCGAAACATCCGACTCACCTCCACGCTATTATTACTACTCTTATATTACAAGTTCAGTTTCCCTAATTACAGACTGAAGATCTAATCACCGAGGCCCCAAGAAGTTCCTGTGACCAGAATCATCCTAAGTAAGGTATTTAGAGGTGGAGCCACTTCTCGCTAAAACTGACTAGGCCAAGTCGAAAAATTCTATCAGGGGATTTAATCAAAACTAAATAACATATTGCAAAAATGAGTTTTGCATGTTATAGTTTATTAAATTTCTAAAAGGAGAAAAACAAAACATTGAAAAGTGAAAGCAGCAATTAGTAATTACTGCCTTACCAGTTACCTTTCATAATTTGTTTACTTTTTTGCCTTGACTTATATTTAGTTCATTAACATGGTGATATGCAAACATCAATGATGTGAGACATGTGTCCATTCACCTGATCAGTGTGACACATCCCCGATCACACGGCAAGCTGAGGACAGGCTTTGACACACGGATTGGCTTGAAGATAAACTTGCAGCCGAAGCTCAAGGCACTATCGCTGAAGAATGATACCGTGACGAGCGGCCGATCAAAGATGTGCGGCGGGTCAATATGAGACACGATGCAGCCTCCGGGAAGGTAGTCGTTGATGACGGCACTGTTCATGAATCCCTCAGGGATCAGTTTAGCCTGCACCAAAGGTTTCTCTACCAACTGGCGAATCCAGTCGGGTATTTCGTCGACGGTCCCCTTTGCGTAGAGACGCTCGTTTCCCGGGCCCTTTTGTGTTCTCGATCCTGACACTTGTGCTCCGTATGTGTATCCCTCGCCAAAGAAATATTTGTTTCTCAACGGTGCTCTGTCTACAGTGTGTTTGCGGTAGACTCCCTCTTCGGCAAAGCGGACAACTTCGTCAATCTTACTCTCGATCGTTTTGCATGTTTCGTCGTCAAAAAGCCGACGTTGACGAATGCCAGAATGGATATTCTGCAAAACTTCCTCTCGCTGCGTTTGTGTTTGACTGTCATACCTCGACCGCGGTATCATCCCATGGTCGTAGTCTGTCGAATATGTCTGACCAACCGACAAGTATTTAGAGTTCTTTCCAAAACGACGCGGTAACGTAAGTTTTTCTCGTAGATCCATAAATCCCCCGGCCATGTTGTCGGTGAACTTTCTGAGGTTATCAGCTGGGACATCCCGCGATGCATTGCGATAAACATAGGAGAGGAGAGCTTTGGCGCGAAAGCTATTTTGGGGATAGCGCGGTCTCTGCGAAACCCGCTAGGTGGGGTAACTGTTTTGAACCGCCGACAATCTCTTCTTTGGCAGGTGCGTATAGAGTACTATTGACTATAGTGGCTGGCCAAATGTGTTGAATTATTTCTTAATGTTGCTAGAACAGATTAAGTATTTGACCAATGGGGGACACAGCCACCTTTCACTCCCACTGAGGTTAACCCAAAACCTCCAACTACATCCCCTTAAAACTCAACAAAAACCTCCAACTGCATCCCCTTGAAGCTCAACATAAACCCCAAACTGCGTCCTCTTAAAGCTCAACAAAATCCTCCAACTGCATCCCCTTGAAACTCAACAAAAACATCCAACTGCATCCTCTTGAAGCTCAACAAAACACCCAACTGCATCACCTTGACGCTCAACAAAAACGTTCAACTGCATTCACTTCAGGCTCACAAAAATCTCTCCATTGAAGCCAACGATTCTAGTAGGGCCAAAAGCTCATCCCTTCACGTTTTAAACTGTGAATTACTACAACAAATATTACTGTCGTGTGAACTAGGTACAGCTGTACCGACACCAGCTGACATAGTTGTGTAGTGTGGAGGAACGATCAACATGCAGTTGAAAAACACACAGTCCAGTCGCTTTCGACGAGAAATGATGGAAGCATCTCCAATGTCGATGGTAACATGTTATACTAAAGGTTGATAAAATTCAAATTTCCATGCAATATTTTTACTGTCAGCAAGCGATGTATGCAAACGTACCCCCCCCCCCCACGGAGACAAAAGTTCCGCTAGCTTAGGTCTGTAGGGAAATTAGTTTCGCTTGGAGGGAAGTCGTTTTGCTTGATTTTTAATCGTGACTTATAAAAAATGAATTGAGGTTGTGTCAAAACCGTCGAACGGCATCGTAAAAACCTATACCGTGCCCTCCCTAGGCGCACCTTGAAAACCCTCCTCCACCCTCCCAGACACTATAAAAACCTCAACCACCCTATCTAGGCATCAAGAAAAACCTCCACTACCCTCCCTAAGCACCACAAAAAAACCTCCACCATCCTCACTCGGCACCTTGAAAAGCCTCCACCATCTTCACTCGGCACCTTGAAAAACCTCCACCACTCTCCTTCGGCACCGAGGAAAACCTCCACCACCCTCCTTCGGCATCGTGGAAAACTTCCACTACCTTCCACCGACACCGCGAAAAGTCTCCAACACTAACCCCCGTGAACAACCAGAAACATTCTATCTTCAACAGCATCCACCTCGACATCGCGAACACTAGCCCTCCCTCTTATTTCCGAAGTCATAGCTGGCAGCAGTTGAGTCTCTCTGACTAACCTGTGGTGGATATTTGTAGGAAATGTGCAGTTACAGCCCGAAGAACGCACCACTACTCGATATTCAACGGTCCGCCATCTTTTCATGACGACGATAGAAATGCCCTCTGGAACCACGTGAATATATCTTTACGTTATAGTGTGTCACCTTGGTTCCCGCCCTCACAAAGCAGCGACAGGTAATAAGAGACACGTATTTCTTTATTGTTTTTTATTTATTTTTCTATTCATAGACCCCAGTTCACGGTCGCCTTGAAGGACTGACATCAACCGAAGACGCGGGGAAACTTTGTGATAGTGAAGATTGTTTTTGAAGGATCACTGAATATTATTATATGTTGTATGACAATGTGTTTGAAATAAAGCTTCAGACCCATGTTTACACTGCGCTCCCTAAATTACTCGTGGTAAAAAAATGTAAAAAAGGTAAGTTTTTACAGCGCATTATCTGTCCTTAGGACTGCTAAGAGCGTATTACATTTTATTCCCTGGCAGAGACCTGTTCAATCGAACACCATTTCGACTTCCGTGGGAAGCAATTAGCCACGCTGCGATTAATGCGCGAAGACTATCTATATACAAATAATCACCACTGTGTATCACCAGTTACTCGTTCATACAGCCAAGTGAACTGGAGCAACGAACTTGCCCAAGGTTCCGCACGGCAGCACAGGATTCCAACCCGGGTTTTCTCGATTGAGAGTCCGATGCTCTGGCACTGCGCCAACGTAGTAGAGACACCGCGAAAAGTCTCCAACACTATCTCTCCCTTCTCATTTTTAGGCCGAAGGTCCAAGGGACTGTTGCCATCACTCTGCGTCCGCCGTCCGCCGTTAGCTGCCGTATCTCAGAAAACGTTGATTGAATCATTTTAAGGGCTCCCAAAACTGGTAAAAATGTAACATTTTGCCTATTTTTTCAAAAACTGTTCAGCATCTTTTTTTTCAAATTTTGCATAAATGTATCTTAGGGTGCTGTATTTGATTGAATCATTCTAAGGGCACCTAAGGGGCCCCCAAAGTGCAAAAGTGTTACATTATCTAGTGATGTGGCTTTGAGAAGGGCCCTTGAGACCACCCCCAACAGTAGATTTTGTTTAATGTGCCAGAATGCCAGCAGCATGACTAAACTCTGCAGCCTAGTGCTATTGTTCCATTGAGACCTTCACTAATCTTTAATTGGTCACAGGGCCCAGGCAGAGTAGACACACTTGACCTCTGTTAGACTGAACAGTTGCCTAAAACTTTTAAACTGTATCTTCAAAACTATTGATTTTCTATAATTGCAAGTTGTGTTTATTTTGATGTTCATTTAATTATTATAAAATGGTGTGACTGTGGTGTATACTGGTTAAAGATGTATTGTCTGTAGAAATGTGTAGGTGACAAACATAGAAAATTAATATTCTGGACAACTATAGAGTGAAATATCCTACACTTTACTGATGTCAAATGCATTCTACTGTTCTGTTTACGCTTGCCATGCCTTGTGTAGACATGGTACTGTGTAAATCAGTTGTATCAATATAGACTAATAATTACAGATTCACAATATAGTTGACACCTGAAACAGCCAAATGTCAACCATTAGAAGAGTTGACATAGTTCCGCTATACACAAGCAAGAAATCTGTATTTGATTGAATCATTCTAGTGTCATCAGCATATAGTAGAACATACATTTTCTACATCATCATCACTAAGATTGTTTTAAATTTCGCCAGCTGCCATGTCAAGTCCGTTATAATTGTGACTAACAGTATTCAAAATTATTCAGGTAAATAGCAAATAACAAATGACACAAGTTTTCTCCTTGCCATACCTCTACATCTTATGAGAAGAAGGCTGACACAGCCTGGCCCTGATTTATACATGATTTAGCATTTTTGTACATGTTGTATACAACTTTCAACACAATACCATTAATACCGCATGAAATTATCTTAGACCACAGGGAGGACCGGTCTACTAAATCAAATGCTTTCTTATAATCGATGAAGGCACAATAAAGCCTTTTGCGTCGAGACAAATACAATTCAACCAATACTCCTATTTGAACCCTGCCTGTTCTTCTCCTATTACATTCGCTTTGTTTAGGTATGTGGTCAGTCTGGTGTTCTGAACAATCACTAAGGATTAATGAACACTTGTGCAGAATGTCACCCACTTGGCAGGTTTAATTGATCTATTCAGCAATGATGACACTGCTTAGGCCTCACTCTGGACACTGTCACTCACAGTGTTGTGTATTGTCTTAGTTGGTGCATTGAGCTAATCTACTTGGCCATGAAACAGTGGTGGCTCTGGTTGTGTATTACACCCAGCTATGGAGCTAAGATTCTCTGCCTGCTATTGTTTGATGGAAACTAAGACTAATCTGTAATTGGTCACTGGCAGTAGCTTGTGTCAACAGACAGCATTAAGCCACTAGACCCCTGTTAAACTGGACAGTTGCCTGTAGGTTTTAAACTGTGTCAACCAGTGAGTCTACCTTTTGCTCTCAAATAATCTGTCCTCTTAGTTTTACACATGAAGACATACTCTGGCATAACTTGATACGTCTTTGTAGCAGCACATTTGTACTTCCAGTGTATCATTGCAACATAACATACATATTACATACTGTGTGCCACATTTGAATGTTGTGCATGTAAAGTTTCCATGCAATGCATTTGCATATATAATGTAAAACTTCAACAGCCATTTTCTTCATTTTCACTTTTTGGTCCCTACCATGTTCAATGCTCCATAACTTTGCCAATTTTTGTAGTAGTCTTTTTTTTTGAAACCGTGTAAAGCACCCTACCAAACATTTACAAGGATGTAAGAAAACAATGGTACAATTTTTCGACTTATCACTCATTTGGTCAGCCGGGGTCACATATAGATGTATTAGTACAAAGGACTTCAGGGCCACTTGGCCCATTTAAAAAAATTGTGGTCACTACAACAAACGTATATGTCGTGCAAACTAAGGACAGTTGCAATGACATCAGCTGAAATATAAAGTTGTGTAGTGTCAAGGAAGGGTCTACAGCGAAAAAAATTACAATCCGGTCGCATTAGGCAAAACGTAATGGGATCACATGTAAAAAGGTAAGTTCTTATATATCGCATTATCCAGTCCTCTTTATGCTCTACTCCCTTGCAGATCTATTAAATCTAACACCATCTCGACTTCTCTGGGAAACACCCAGCTACGCTGCAATTAATGCGCGAAGGCTGTTCGTACACAAATATCCACCACTGTCTACAGTAAGGTACTTATTCATACTGCTGAGTGAACTGGAGCAATATAGAGTGAAGGATCTTACCCAAGGTTCTACACCGGTCGAGAGTACAAAGCTCTAGCCACTGCACCACTGCGCTCCACAAGAATGTCGTGCTACTATTTATTAAAATTAAAATTTGTATGCAATATTTTATTGTCAGTAGGCCCATCGGATTTGGGTGCGATAGGTTAAAACACACTCCTACCCGCGAAAGCAAACAACAGAATTCCGCTTGGAAAACCAAGTTCCGTTTGGTGGGAAGCAGTGTTGGTTGATTTTATATCGTGAAATTAAATTGAGGCTACGGCAAAAGCGTTGAACAACATCATGGAAAAATCTTCAACGGCACCGCGAAAAATCGGAGGGATTTTCGTGTGACCCCTCCTCACACAATACTCTTTTATGATAGGTCTGGTATGTAAAAAGTTTAGGATTAGGTTGAAGGTTATGGATGGGGTTAAGTTGAATGTGCTTTTGACTAGATTGACATCAGGTGTTTACATGTATTTGTACGCGGAGGGCAACTAGCCACCACCCAAGAAATATTCAACAGCAAGGTTCACGCATCACCACAAACAATCCCCAACCCTTTGAACACCCCCAAAACCTTCAACAGATCCCTCCTCGACATCCCAAAACCTTCAACAATACCCTCCTCGACACCGCACAATTTTTAATGTCGACGTCAGAAATGCTGAAACTACACGATCGTTTATTTGCGTCACAGTGCGATGTGTTGTTAAGTCAAGTGTGTATATTTGTAAAAATGGAACACATACATGTAGGCCTATCGAATCCCATGCATTACATTTGTCCACATTTGAACAGGAAACTGTCGACGGTTGGGACGAAACAGACAGGCCACCTAGTGAGAAGGCGCTCAAATTTGAATCGTGTATTATGAATAGAGTTGACGAGCAGCAGACCGTGACGTGAGTCGGCAATATCACTGCATAATCCAAACACAGGAACTGGGGGAGGATTGGGGGTTAGCCACCGACACAGACCCGAGTGTTCCCCCAGTATGCTCGAAGTCATCAGTCAGTACGTTCATGCGCCTATCGCGTCATTCCCCCTAAACAACATGTCAATTTCGTTCGTGGTCTCTTGTACCCCAATACCCGGACACAGAACTCTCGTCACTGTTTGATTGTCACGGTTCAGGGCTGGAGTATGCGCAAATAAAAGATTGTTGCAGATTATCCGCAAAGCGTATATATTGCAAAATTGGCAAAGCTATTTAAAATGACAATTCGGTGAGGTAAACACATACACGTTGGCAGCGTCACCTAAACAAGGATAGGTTGCCACCCGCCAATGAAGTGATCCGTAGAGTTTTGTTAATTATTTGCGTACTTAAATTACGGTCGCTATGTTGTGACGACTGCGCAGACACGTCAATTGGCTCAATAAATGGCGGTTTCGTGACGTTGTCGTCGTCTCGTTCGTGTCCAGGTTCTCTTGTAGGCAACCACTGATGAGGCTTTGTACTTCGCACGGCCCTGTTCCTGCAGCAGCTCTCCCCTCCCTTCCTCCCTGCCTACAGCCACCCCTCTCTCCCACCCCCTCTCTCTCCTTTCTCTCCCCTCTCCCCTTTCTCTGTTGCTCTCAATTCCTCTCTCTTTATTTCTCCCTTCCACTCTCTCTCTCTCTCTCTCTCTCTCTCTCTCTCTCTCTCTCTCTCTCTCTCTCTCTCTCTCTCTCTCTCTCTCTCTCTCTCTCTCTCTCTCTCTCTCTCTCTCTCTCTCTCTCTCTCTCTCACACACTCACACACACACACACACACACACGAAAAACTGTCATAAGACGGACGCCTCAAAGAGTAGTATGTATCTGTGAGGTTGTCATGGAAGAGTCATGAGCTAGTTAGCTGCATCGGTGAAGATGGACATGTTAATTCGATCCAGGGAAAATACCAGAAGAAGGTTACTGAGAAGATACGAAGCACTTTACCAAATTATTCAAGAAATTACCTTTATTAGTTATACTATACTTGTAACCGTCAGCTACTTTCTATTGGCGCAATGGCTGCAGCTGCTCACTGATGGCGTATCATTTATTAAATAAAAAAGTCCTTTCGCTTCTTGACATCGACGAGAAAATGAACGTCTAACCAGGAAATGGTGCGGACTGAAGAAACGAAGTGAGTGACATGTCAGTCGAACCCCCTTCATTGCGGAAGACTTCCAGCACGATAAATTACATAAGAACCCATGCGGAGACACAGCGTGCATGAGTGCGCATGAGTATACGAGCGTGAGTCACTTGGCGACGGATCCGGGTGTCTCCAAATCGGCAGCGCCTGCAGCGCATGTCAAAGACGGAACTGCGACAAAAATAGCAATTGGTCGCACGCAGACCTGTCGACTGTGCACCGATTGGGGGCTTCGCAGGGGCTTTGTTGTAGTCTGAAAAGAACTAGGTGCGTCTGATGACGTTGTCGAGCTACAGGCTAACCGCGCCAGGCCAGTCGTGGACCTATTAGCATACTGCGGCGGCGGTGGTGGTGCTGTTTTGACTCGACGTGCCGTTCTATATAACCGGCTGTGCGCTCTCGCAACACAAAACAGTCACGACGGACAGAAGCAGATCGAATCGCTACATTGCCAGCATCGGACGGCGTCAATAATTCAGCAGCTAGTGCGTGCTTACAGCTCCACAAACACCGAGACACGTACACTGAAGCTAAACACTGCCACACAGAACGCACAGCCCGACGACAGGATGAACGGCAGCGGGATGAACGGCGTGAGACCGGCGGCACTGCAGTGGCAGATGGGCCTGATGAACCACCAGGGCAGGTACCTTACGGCGGAGACGTTTGGCTTCAAACTGAACGCGTCGGCGACCTTACTGAAGAAGAAGCAGTTGTGGACATTAGAACAAGACCCGAGCGACGAGCAGACGGTCTACCTGCGCAGCCACCTGGGTCGCTACCTGTCTGGCAGCAAGAAGGGGGACGTAACGTGTGAGAGTGAGGAGAAGGGGGCCGATGAGAAGTTCTCCATAGAATACAGCACAGACGGGTCGGGGCGATGGGCCATACGCAGCCTCACATTTGGCTACTACCTCGGCGGCTCGGCAGACAACCTGCGCTGCTACGAGAAGCAACCAGGACTCACGGAATGGTGGACGGTACATCTCGCTATCCACCCCCAGGTGAACATTCGCAGCGTCGCTCGCAAGGCGTATGCCCACATGCAGGACGACCAGGTCCGCTTCAACGAGCTCATCCCTTGGGGTAACGATGCCCTTATCAACCTCGAGTTCACAGAAGGCAAGTACGCCGTGCGGTCATTCGATGGCCGGTATGTCCAGAAAGACGGGGAGCTGGTCAACGCGCCGGGTCCAGACTCGCTTTACAACCTCGAGATTTGGTCAGGACAGAACGCCGGCTTCGCCCTCAAAGACTCGACCGGCAAATACCTGACGACGACCGGCAAAGACGGCATGCTACAGGCGAGGAAGACCGTCCACAAAGTGTCGAAGGACGATGTTTTCACACTGGAAGACAGTCAGCTACAAGGCTTCCTCACGGCGCTACACAACGGCAAGAAAGTCTCGATCAAACAAGGTAAGTTCGTCATACCTGGATGTGCCCTAAATCGATGTCTTATGGTGTTCGTCAAACTATCAGGTGCATGTCGTAGCTAACTATATCATATGGCGGAGAAATGTCATACCTAGCTAGGTTTACGTCATACCAGGCTATATCCTAAGATGGACGTCATACTTCATACCTGGATATGTCCTAAAATGTTCGTCATACTGGCTATATCACGTGGTGATTGTTATCTGAAACTTTAAACAGCCCATTCCGTATTGAATTCGTAAACAAACCGGATTAGCACTCTTTGATAACTCGAATAATACTGTCAATTAGTATTTAGTACCTCGCATTCAAGAAAGATTATACAAAACATGATTTTCTTTGTAAAGACAAGACATAGACCCTCCGCCACAGGAAGAATTTCCAAAGAATTACACCAAACAATGCTTACACTTTTCTCGCATACTCAACCGCATTATATTTGCATTAGTTGTCAGAAATGTTTGATTTCTGATATTGCTAGAAAGTTATGAGAATTACAAAAATGAAATTCTACGTCTTTCCTGCTTCCCTGTATGGCCTTAGGAGTGACGTAATATTTCCATGTCGGTTTAGGCTCATCTATACTGCGTCATTCAACCTGGCTGACAGCTCGTACATTTGCACACACAAATCGACATTTGATTATACATTGTAGTTACAACAGTGTAATGTAAATGTAAATGGACGCAATCGGGTAGAAACACGTTTCGGTGGCTGTGCACAAGTCTTCCTGACAACCGGTTGGTTGGTCAAAGATAGACAGGGTGGTGAGCAAGATTTAGCCGTTGTATTCACAAATTGGCAAAACACGCGCAGGAAGATACGAGAAAGTGCACAGAATGGGCTATGCTGCGGCATATGTGCTAAACGATCAGCAGCATCTAAAGCAATGGTATCGTGATTGTCACACAACAGTCTGAAGTAAGCTGCACTTTAATAAGCCGTCGTTGTGAGTCACCAACAACACGACTCATGTACGACTGTGGGAGTATTTCAGTTTCTACCCGAGTGACGTTGAATGTCAAAGCCACGACACGCTTCACTGGCTTTGCCATATATGGAGTGGCGCTGAAAGTGGACTGGTTTGCTCGTAAGACACACCAACACTAAAAACAACGCATCATCGAAGCCTGCGGGGTCATGCTTGACAGGCAGGTCATGCGTGACCACAGTTAGCGTTCTTGAAGTCATTTACATTCAAATAGGATGCTTACAATACGCTGCGTATTGCCCCAGAAAAGATAATACGGTTTACGGGCAGACACAGCATTGCATGGTACATAAAACATATGTTGCTGTTTTCAATTAATCTCATTTAAATCTTTTATAAATGCTAGCGATAACCTCAGTAATGGAACCACCATACGGAGTCAAGACAATCCGTACCATCGAGTGTACGGCCCTAGATTCAATATCACGTCAAACTGGAACAACTCCAAATAAAGTCAAAACACATTTAACAATTAAACGACTGTTACCTTTTATTAATGTGCATATAACCGTCACTCCACGGTATAAACGAAGATCAATCTCATAGAGACCTATCTGCGAATGTGTTATTGTATACGCGGTAGTTGATAGGTCATAGGGGGAAGTATACTTGCAGTTGGAACCTATAGAAGGACGGTTGGTCGCATGGTATAGGAGAGCACCATCTTGTCAAGTCGAAATACACTGTTCACTGCATTACATTTATTTTGAACAACTTCTTGTAGTTTCCGCAGTTGAAATAAACACCTTGCCGTTGACAGTGGAAGCATATCGAGGTTGAACTTGAACTGTCTCTGGCAAAAGTCCATTCTTACTGGACAAGTGGATATGGGTTTCCAACAAACAGGAGCTTCACGGGGTATTAACTTGGTTGACGACGTGCAATAAATGCTTCACTTGTTGCGTTCTTTCACGTTCCTCAACCTAGTTCTAAGGCATTCTTCAAGATATACAGTGTCCAGGAATAACTATATCTATTACGAAGTGTAGTCGCTCTTACAATGGGTCTGACTTGTTTATTTCATACACTATTGTGCTATGAGCGAGTGTCGTGTTTGTCTGCGGCAGGCGGGTCTGCGTTACCAGACCGGCAGTATGACGTTGCATTTGAGACGTGCACTTAATATGTGAAATGGTCTTTTTTGCCTGGTTCTTGTCGTCAGTGATAATATGAGCTGGAACAGTACGTGATGTCACGACATTGGTTATCTGGTCTCCCTTGTATCCATCGATGTGACTACGAAGAATGCAAAGATTGCTACACAGGAGATACATCGAATGCGCCCTTTGATGTATTCAGACCTGTTTAAATACGAACTGTTCACTATAGATACGGCCGCTTGTATAGGCAATTCGGTTAAGTTGAACACAATATAATTTTATAACGCAGGTTGGAAGTGATGACTCAGCAAGCATCAAATTAATTATAGGCACCTGTACAGTGAATGTATCTTGTGTAAAAACACCGAGCAACACATGTGATAGTTATCAACCTCAGCCAGTGTTGTAGAGACTGCAACACTGATGATGTCCGAAGTCCCACAGGTGTTGTGATGCCATTTTCCTCTATGGCCGATCTGGCCATCAACTCCCTTCGGGGAAAAATCTGACCCGATGTAGTAGTCGTAATTCCCCCGGGGATTTTCATCTTGTTGAAGATGCCCTAGAGTATCGTACCCTCAGGGCACCGTCCCCCTGATACTTGTGCTACTCCCCCCCACGTGATGACGCTCTAGACCACATGCTCTCAAGCAACTGCACCACGGGAACGTGTGTCATGTATAGTTTCAAGAGTCCTCAGCAAACATGCTAATATAATGGCACATTAAACGCAACAATGGCGATTTATAGGGCCTTCTGTTGAGAACGTTTGTGAACAGCTAGTCTAGACCGTCGAACGATCAAGTGCCTACAAATCTTAATTGCAGTTGACGGCATTATCACAACAGTGTTATTTGACATTTAGGCCCGTCTCACCCCACAAGCTATCGCCGTGTATGTCCATGTTTCACATAGCTGTACGGGGTTGTTTGCCGGTTCCAGAGCAAATAGGCGAGACCAGACCGAATCACAACCAATTGTATACACACGGGATGCAATCTAAACCGTATATTGTGTCAGTACCAGGATTGCATAGATGAGAAAAAGCTTCATGTGTGTGTCACGTCCTTCCAAAACACCATCCACTCAAACGTAGATGTAATAGGACGTAACGTCCAAGTCAATCAGCGAATGAAGTAAAATGCGCATCCCGGATCGCCAAGAGACTTTCGTTGTGAAGTCGTTATAAGTCGCTATAGTGATCCGACGAGAGCGCGTAGTCCGGAGAACAAGAAATCAATTCTGAGTTTCACTAGATGCGCTCAGACGCACTAGGAGATAGGGAAGATCGCTTGTCGGATAAATGGAACGGTGGTTGCGTCCGCGTAGGACGATGACCTGAAGTGCAGCACTCCGGGGGGAGGGGGGGACTATGGAGAGAACACGTAGACGACAGTGGTCAAAGAAAGCATGTCGAGGAATGGGAGTTCAGTGGACCGTGGTGCTCAAGGTTCAGTAATTAAGTAATGGCTCCGGGTTTCCTTGTATTGGTGCTATTTTAGCCCTCCTGTTAATAGACCATTGTTATGACTATGAACGAATTGCAGTGAGTAGTGGGCACCGTCCTGTTGTCACACCGAGTCTACCCACCTGCTACCGTGGGAATTCCGTTGATGTCGTGCATGAGTGCACGGTCTATGGCTTTGACGGCTTGTTATTTTGACGGCGAGGCCTGCACTCAAACAAGCCGACGACACCACGGACGCAATGCGGTAATAGCGCCATGGCACGAGACCAGGTGACGCGGTCACCATACGCACATGCCATTGATGTTTGGCCAACAATTACACTCAACAGCCGACTGAAATTCCTCACATAACGAATTATATACCTACTAAGGGGTCCTTCTACACGGTGGTGAATGCACATGTCCCACCACAACAGTATACGAGTCTCATTGACCGGCGGATAGAGAGCGGACAGGGTCGCACAGGGCCGATTTAGTGTTGCGTGGCATTTTGCATGAAACGTTCTGATAAAATCGTCTGAAGGATGTTAAATGCAAGGGGTCGTGAATGCATCATGGTTAGAAAAATGTCTGTGCATTGTCCTTAATCGGTGATTTAAAAACGAGTCCGGTAACATACCATTACATAGTAGGTTACCTTAGCGTGTCGACGAAGAAGGAGTAGGCCTCTACACTTGACACTGGTGGAAGAAGGAGTAGGCCACGACACCTGTTACTGGTGGAAGGAGTATGCCCCTACATTTGACACAGGTAGAAGAAGGAGTATGCCTCTACACATGGTGCTGGTGGGAGAAGTAGGCCCCTACTCAACAACAACAACAAGAAGGAAATCGATGAGCTACATACAGTCAATCTTCGTCTTAATCAACATTAAGGGGTGGTCTCAAAATACCGATGACGGCTGTTCACAATAAGGACTTTTATTTATGACTACCTCTCCCTAAGAAACGACATCGGAAAATAAACGAAGTTTCGGGGATAATACAACTATGTGCCACACTAAACAAAACAGCTGCTCTTTCCCCCATGAAGTCTAGTCCGCGTATGTTTGAGATGACCCCCAATAAGTTGACTATTAATAATCGATGTTGTTCGTGTTGTACTGTAGCTCGCATCTTTGACAGCAGCATAACAGCGGAGTCATTATTTCAACTTTGAATTCCCGTTCGCATCAGCTGGCACGACACTCAGGTGTCGTCTTCAAGCCTATGACTAACGCACGATCAGTATAAGTACACTGTCTCCTGTTAGTCTCACCGTCTCTATACCGTCTGTTTCCTTACCGACTCTGAAAATCAACCTGACAATGTAATTATTTTAATCCTTTCTTTTGTCCTTGTTCATTATTCCCCATAAATGTAGTTATTTGTTGACTAAGCTAGAGTGACCACAATATAGCGGGTTCTTCCTATCGCTGATTGTTTCACAAATGACGTCTGAACCTTAACAGCACTCGCGCATGATTCAATCCGAGATAAGGTAATGCGATCCCAGGAGCACCAGACCGAAGTTACCGGAGACATTCAACACGCTACTAGTACGCCGTTCTTGCACGCACCTTCTCGGCAGCACTGACGGAATTCGCGAGAAAACGTCCACAGTATAACCTATAATAAGATTTGTTTAGTTATCTGTGTTTTCACAATTTACTCTTAATTCGGATTTACTGTATATTGTCCTACGTGGTATTTGAACGTCATTTGAACAAACCTTAATTATGTAGGTATAATACTATCGAGTTATTGCGGAAGTCCTTTGCGGTAACTATTCGGCGAACTAGAGGAACCGGTTGCGGTCTTAATTATGTGGTGTGTATGTCGTCTGCCGGACAGATCGCGTGACGACGGGGAGACAAGGTGACAGTGTGCAGTGCAGTGGTTTGTGTCACCACGCCGTTGCTCTACTCGTGTTTACGACTCGCCACCATCGTGCGGGACATCGACATTCTACCCCCTATTGCTCATAACGTGTGTCATCGACGTTACGTTTTCACCTATTTGCGTCATACCTGCAGTTGTCATTGTCAGGTGCTAATTGTTGGCCTATAGTTGGTGATCCCCGTTGTGGCAGTCTGGTGATTCGTGTGGTCGGGTGACTACGCCTTTTATTGTCTACACCCATGTGGACAGGACGTGTGGCGTGCACGTGTGCGGTCGTCTGACTGAAACTGGTTGTTATACTGTCAAGGATGTCTTCTAGTAATCCTGGAACAATGCACAAAGGATATGAACACTTGTAGTTATACCCAGTTGGGATATTATTACACAACACAGTAGTACAAGTCTTCGTCTTTCAAGTTAACACGTGTCCAATGCATGCCAAATATATATGCTAAAATCAATAAGTTGTGTGTAGTCCTTAAATGACATAAACAGATGGAGAAAATAATATGGATTTGCAAATTGTTGCACACTATTCAAAACCGAATGTAAGACGTTCTCGGCGCCATCTACCGATAAAATAACTTGCGTGATGTAATTCACATTACATGCAAACACATTACTCCGTGATGTCTTTGATCGTGCCGGTGATGTATAGTTATTCATGAATCTTTGTCCCGAGTTATCGAAGCACATCAGTGTAGTTATATATATCACGTCATGTATAAGTAACGACACGCAACGAGAGGCATCTAACCAGACGAAGTGCTGGTTTGAGTCGACTACCTGGCATTTAAATCGAATTTCGAACTAATCGCACACAGTTCGTATTGTGGCAGATTGTTTCGTGCGGTGTTCTCGTGATGTTGGTTCGATCAACCTCGTGTGTGGTCGTACGTCACAAATCCTCACCATTATAACGACCTCAAAACTGTTCAACTGTTACAGAACCATCTACAGGATCTTCTACGTGTCAAATGTCTTCACACTAGTGATGTATTTAAAGAGGAGCATTGGACTATGTTTAAACATACACGTATGTTCGTATATTTTCTGTTGTGATATGTAGCAAACAAATCGGCTACTAAGCTTGCCTCCTCCGTTGCGCTCCTTCCAATATCCTTCCCCCTGTTGACCACGCTACTGTCCACTTGCAGGGCTGGACGTGACGGCCAACCAGGATGAGGCGACAGACACGGAGATCTTCCAAGTGGAGCTCGATAAGAAGGCGCAAGAACACTGTCGTATCCGCACCTGCCAGAACACACTGTGGGTGCTCGACGCGGCCTCTAGCGGCATCCAGACAGGCTCGGCCACCAGGTACACGTCACTTCCGTCAACTCTCTCGCTTAACACGAAGGTCATGTAATGGATATGTCCTTGCTTCCACCGAGACCAAATCAAAGCAATTTATAATTTATACTAATGGGTTGAAAAGGCATACTGCTAAATTGTTAATGCCTGTTATTACTTTATCACCGAGTTTAACCCAAACTGCCTTTTCAGTGGACACTGATTTTGGTCTTATTATTCTAAATAAGCGTTTTTGACGACTTTATACCACCAACGAATCTTGCTTTGTGCGATAATGTCAATGATATGGTATGTAAGTAATCATAATTTGTTAAATAGCTTAACAATGAAACGGATTAAAAAAAATGTTGGACTGGACATGTTGGGCTAGATCCAACATTCCCTACTGTGGATTGGTTTCCTCCGCTTTACCAGCTGTCAATCTGCGTGCGTAGTGTTGCCTACAGCCGTGAGCGACATCACTTGACCGCCAAGTGTACTGTTCTTGTACAGACAAGACACGGTTCAATTGTATATTCTGCACTAGTGCTTGTCTCCTTTCCGGAAGGTCACGCATCGCTCTAATTTATGCATTCGAAGGGCGTATGGCAATCTCTCACAAACCACTTTAATACAGACAAATTATTAGCAGATTGTATTTATAATTACACTGCTTGATTTGTAGGCCTGTATGGAAAATGCATACAATGTTCACTGTCTCTATATAAGAAAACTAAATTTTGCTGCGCATTTCAATGGATTAGATGACGTCATGCATGTATATGGAATTGGATTATGGCAAATATGCGGACAGAGAGATAGCTGGTAGAACAAAAACCCACACAGTTCCAAATGAGTGCGTACAGCAGAATAAACTTAATGGGCACACTTATTGTTAGACTAATTGTGGTAGACTGAGTGAATTCTCGCGATCTTTAATCAAAGGCTGCAGTATTATTCATGCATACTGTGTAACTGTATCGTCCACTCCTGCCAGGCATTCATTGGTGTCCGTTTTGTCCAGGTCTGCCGACGCTCTGTTCCGTATCGAGTGGCTGGACGATGGAGCTATGGCCATGAAGGCGAGCAATGACCGTTACGTGACGTCGCGTCCCAACGGCAGTCTGTACGCCGTCAGCACTGAGATCTCGACAAAGGAGAAATTCTACTTCTCAGTCGTCAACCGGCCTCTGTTGATGCTGCGTTGCGAGCACGGCTTCGTCGGCACCAAGAAGGGCGCGGACAAGATCGAGTGCAACAAGACATCGTACGAGTCGATCGAAGTGGAACACACGGACGGACAGAGCGGAGTACACTATTTCAAAGGTAGGCTGCATTTGTTGATTGAACAGTGATTATATGGCACGCTGCAGTTGTTGATATATGTATGTTGCTAATTTATAAACATATTCTTGTTTGATATATTAAATCCCTTGTTAAATCACAACGATTAACAATTAATTTTGAGTTCACAATGTCTAATAATTATAAGGTTCTGATCAGTGGGGCAAAGCGTTAGCGATGTTCTTAGCCAACTGAACCCCCCATTAGGTTATATCTTCTAACGGATAATGCATTTTCCCACAACGAGGTGGTGACAGGAGGTAAATTGGCCTACGAAATGTCTGCATCTTCCAAGAGGGTCACTATAAAGATGGCCACAGGGAGGCTGGCAAGGCTTACAATACTGAGGGCAGTCAACAATGCGACTGCATTACGATGTTTTCAATTAAATGTCCTCTTAATGAAACCACGTTGGCAGACTGTAAGAGTACTCACTTTCGTATCACTCAGATGTTATTGTTTTGTTCTATGCACGTATTTAAGACGACTCTCTGTGTCGACCAGGTTCCAACGGCAAGTACTGGGGCGTGGACAGTGACGGTAGCATCACGTGCAACAGTTCCACCCCACAGCCCATTATCCTCGAGCTGAGGAAGCAGGGATTCTTCTGCATCAGGGCGTCCAACGGCAACTACATCACGGGGGAGCAGAACGGCATCGTCAGTGCCAAGTCGACGGAACTCAGCAAACACGCCTACTGGGAGTTCTAACCTCCAGCACCTTCATTCAGACCTACGTATCTAGCAACTTTGCCTGTAACTGAATCGTTTCTTCGTAATTCGTGACCATATTATGCGGAGGTGCAGCTTGAGCAAGAATGGAAAGCAACGACTCTTTTCTTGATGGGGTTTCGGGAGAGAACATCAGTGGACACTATAAGGAACTTGCTTGCTCCGGACGCTTGAAAAGATCAAGGCAAATCCACCTTGTATATAAACTTTTGTCATTGATAATGTCACGCGGTGTACGGCCGACCTAGTGGCCTGACACGCTGCACCGGTTGATTACGATAACGATATCGGTAGACCTTTCACGGTCGAATGGCGTCCACCGCGCACACTGCCACAGTAGGTGTATATATTGCATAATGAAATAGTCACTGAGAATCTAACGTAGTGTGTCACTCGTACAGGACATGGTTGTCGTAATATTAATGTGATGAAAGAATCATGATCCTATGTTTAGCATATATTATGTCCATGTTTTTGTACAGTTTATGAATGCATCGGTTGAACGCCGATGTTATACGTTTCATTAAATTGCTTTATGTCAAGTCAGCTTCGTGTTTGTTGACTATCGGTATTCACGTCAAATCTACGATCCGCAGCAACACACTGCGACCAGTCAGGCTTGTTTTTCAGACTTGTCGACACTAAAGATATGTGTAACGACATACTTTATGTGCTATTCCTGCGTATTATTACCACGCAGTTCGCTGTTTCAAGCACGTAGTTTTCAAAGAAAATTTGTGCAGCAATATGACACGTATAAAGTGCAGCTGTTATGTATATATAACCTGTTCAAGTCAGTTATTCATTTTAACCTCTCCATATATCCACACTGTTTTTTGCACCCAGACACTGCTTTGTACATGGCACTATGCCTTCGCTTGCAGCAGCCCATGACGCGGCTATCTCCACCTACATTTGTCCCGTGCGATCTAATTACCAAAAGATCACCTGCTCCCTTCGCAACGAGCTCTTATGATATATCCAATCTCATCGTCAATCTGATCGTGCTGCAAAAGCACTGAGCCATGATGGCGCGCTTCAAGGTGACGACATATCCAGGCACATTAATAAACTATACTTTCTTTTGTATCGGTTTTTAGCATTAGTAAGTACACCGATACGGGCTGCTGTTAGAAGTAAGTCTTATCAGTGCATACATCTACAACGTGTCTACATCAGCAAAGTGCAATATGGAGTTAGCTGGATCAAGTAGGCTATGTTGACGTTTGGTCTAGTTATAATTAGATCTTTATTACAATAGCTCTTTTCTAGATTTGATAGAATGGGAAACAGCTATATATATATATATATATACTATATATATATATATATACTATATATATATATATATACTACTATCATGTACCAAGAACAGAAAACAAAAAAACAATTGATTTCTGCCGCTACCATTAAAGTGATTGTTGTCCCCCACTCTGTATAATTTAAATAAATGTTTATACACAAACTTGGGCAGGAACTTGCGATGTGATCTGGTAGGCCATTCCTGCCAGCCACCAACTGTCTCTGGAACAAACATCCAGAGGAAATAATTACCTCCAGAAGTAGAACTAACTCGAAGAAAAACTCCACGTCTTCCTTGGTGCCTGGTGTCCACACCAACCCCGGACCGGATCACGACAGCTGAAACCCTACTATCGTCCAACCGGGTATTTGGCAATAAGGGCAAAATCTCAAATTCTTCAAAGAGATACACGAACTTGCAAACCAGTCAAACTACGATGTCGCATATAACTGATATATTAACTTCATGTTTACCGACCCATTCGCAGCTAGATCTGCCACGCAACTTGCTCTCCTGTAATAGGCTAATAGCGGTTTACATACATACATACATACATACATACATACATACATACATACATACATACATACATACATACATACATAATTTCCCTAGCAGCAATAATATTATGACTAAGTAGTCGAATTTGACCGAACGAGCTCCAGTGGTATGATCTCACGAACATTTGTTTTCCTCTACCGGGGTATAACTGAAGTCGCACCGACGAGCGGGATTGAATGAATACATTTACATGAACATAAATGCTCATTCGCATCAAACATTCAACCAGCGATAACATTATTCTGCCCAGTAGGACAACGCGAACGAGACAGACAAGTGGTTTTAAAACGAAACTGTAAAAAGTCGGGTTTCACTAAAAGTCGGCTTATCAGAGGTCGGCCTAACAAATGAGATACAAACTCCCTGTAAAGCACACGGGTGTTGCATCTAGGACACGGAACAACTACAGGTCAACCTCTCAATGTTAGCCCGCCCCAACAGAGCTCCTGTGTTCAGTGGAGAATACAGAAAGACGCATACAGGAAAGCGTCGCTGTTGATCGATGCGTCTTACATAATTAACTAATATAACAGTGTGCCACGAATCATTGATGGCACGCACACATGATTCGCGGTTCAACGAACATATATGATCTTTGTGACAGGCAAGACTCCAACAACTGTGTTGCGAACTATCTTATTAGAGCAAAATGTCCGCGCACGTGTGTGTGTGTGTGTGTGTGTGTGTGTGTGTGTGTGTGTGTGTGTGTGTGTGTGTGTGTGTGTGTGTGTGTGTGTGTGTGTGTGTGTGTGTGTGTGCGCGCGCGCGCGCTTTCATGCATGCGTGCATGCATATATAGGGACCTATACTATACAAACGACGTAGAGCGTCAAAGGAAATCGGGTGATTGGGTGTAAAACCTATTAGGATACGTCTAGTGTACTGTTGAATTGCAAGACGTCACGCTGCGCTCGGGTGTCTCCGGGCGACTTATTCATGAAACCAACGGAAATCGTTAATTTGTTTCTATTCTCATAAATTATAACACATCACATCCTATGCGTTACCTGGGGCCGAGGCAAACACCGAGCATTCCAAGTGGAAGCCAGGGACAGGACCATTGATCGCGACCTCGAGAGTAGATTACATTACTTACGTAAATACACATCAGCGAAGTGCACGTTGAAACTAATTAAAGTTGTGTTTGGGTCTCTCTCGTCTCGCCGCGTTGTCATGGCGCTTCGCTGCAACTGCAACATCGCTTAATTGTCGGTTCACGTAGCGGAGATTACTCAATTTTTAAACGCCTTTGTGTTCTAGTGTACTGTGGACTTCTGTAGTTTTAGTACTATGCAGTTCGCTGGTAAGAGTACAATGTAGGTGCCGGGATTATACGTTTATACCGTATAAACTTGTTATTCAATATTGTATGAAGACGCTAAGGTAATATCAAATGAAAAGTAACGAAATTTAATAGAATGATATGTTATCTATATAATTCTATAGAAAATCTATCTGTAGATAATATTTTATATAAAAAAATCTACAGAAATTATATAGGATTCTATGATACAAAATATTATATAGAAAACCATCCGTAAACATCCTTTACAATATTCTATATATGTTTTTGCTAAGGGAATAAACACAGAATGAGCACACTAATTAGGCAATTCCTCTTTCGTTTGGTTAGAGCAGCAGAGTCGCATATAGTTGTACATGTATGTATCTCCATTCCATTGCTTGGGGGCTGAGTGGACCTCTGAGATTCCTTCGCTAAAAGCAAACATATGGCAGTGGAATGGTGGGGGCAATGGTTTATTAGTCGTGGCCGCAGTTACATCTTAATAAGATTGCTCTTTCTTTGCAGCGACTTTAATGTATCAGATGCCCGCATCCATGTAGAGTTATGGTAGTCCACTGGTGTCGATGAAGTTCGGAAGGTTCGGTTGTAGGGTCAGGGACAAATTTATCTAACTCCACTGTTGTCTCTCCCTCTCTTTGTGTAACGTTGTCTCATAGAAACACACCAACTTGTCAACTTGCTTCGGTTCAGAGATATGATTGAATTGAGATGGCTCGATACAGGGACCTGGATTGACTTAACTTTCCCTAGTCCCTCAGGGTTGCTTAAGAGCAACCAAACGACCGCAGATGTATTTAAAAAATAATAATGTATGTACAATATGTATTTAGGCAGGCATATTTTAATAATGTCATACCTTATAAATATGAAAACTATGTGTCGGAGTCCAAGAATAAAATGAAAACTTAGGCATACGATTGCTATCACCGCTCGATATCGCACATGATAGCAATCGCCGCGACAAGTCCGTCTACCAGGGGCGATGTGGTTACACAAGATGATGAGGTTACATGGGGCAATGTGGTTACACGGGGCGATGTGGTTGCACGAGGCGATGAGGTTATACGAGGCGATGTGGTTACACGAGGCGATGGGGTTACACGGGGCGATGGGGTTGCACGAGGCGATGAGGTTACACGAGGTGTGATGTTTTCAACAGTCACATGGATTGTTTCTGATTGGACCAACCGAAGTTTCAATGTTTTCATTAGGCCTATAGCGACGTTGTCGCGCTTACATTTAGCCGGGCATTAAATTTTATCCGGGTTATGTTTATGTGCATATGTAAGGCATACTATTTGGCACCAGTAGAGCACGTAGTGATAAATAATGTTAAATATGTTTCGTTTGTTGTCGTAATACGAGAAAGTGGAGTGGAGTGGAGCGATGTATAATTCCTTTGCCTCAGGCTATGAAAAAGTGCTTGTACGGCTTCCTCAAACTTCAAAGTCTGATTTATTGTTGCAAATCCTGTGAAATCGTAATAGTTGCGACTTGAGGATACCAGAGAAGGTATGTTTCGGATGGAACGAGTCTTTGTACAGTAGTTGATGTGTATCTGTTGGTTTAAAGGAAACCTTGCGATGCCCCGTCGAATTAAAGCGTTCGCCTTTAAAGATCGTAGTGTCCAAGAAATCTATTGAGTGTTTACTCGTAACTGACGTCAATTTTACGCAATTTTGATGGCTATTTAGTATGTTCAAGAAAACTAGGAATTCATCATCTCCATGTGTCCATATTCCGAAAATATCGTCCAAGTATCGTAAATAGATTAATGGTAATTTGTTGCATTTCCTTAGTGCTTGTTTCTCCCACTGAGCCATAAAATGATTGGCATAGTTGGGGGCAAATCGTTTCCCCATTGCAGTGCCGAAAATTTGAAGGTACCAGGTTGATCCGAATAAAAAGTCCTGTTCTAAGGAAATTTTAAGTAGTTCTAAAATGTCTGCGTCTGGGCGGTCAAAATCCGGGTTTCATAAAAAAACATGACTTACTGCTTCAGTCCCCGAAATGTTGTCAATATTGGTGTAGAGTAGAGTGGAGTGGAGTGGAGTAGAGTAGAATGTCCAGTCCTTGGGACCGGTCAAAACGCCCTACACTAATCCCTGGCATACCATGCAGTTCAATCGAACACTACCTACACTTCTCTGGGAAACATGGTATACCAGGTACGCAACGTGAAGGATTTCAAATACCTTCATTCATTACCCAAACTCAAAGAAAAAACGTCATATCAAACTCAGGTAAGCGCAAGTCTGGACTGCCTGCAACAGAATAGAGGAAGTTTGGAAGTAAGCCATTGGTTGTGATACCAAGTTAGTCTTCTTCACACATTGTGTTGAAAACATCCGATTGTTCGGACCAGAAGCATTGACAGACACCCGCATCTGTAAGATCGGATTGACGGATGCTACGCTCAGCTTCTGCGGCGAATGCTTGCTGTCAGGACCATGTGCCCATCACCCAACTGTATGTTGAGTGTCTTGTTACCAACCACCTTTACCGAGTGTACAAAGAAGGAGACGACTCCAGTGTACTGATGATACCAATATTTCAGTCAGTATATAAATCAGTATCCAAGCTAATGTTCTGTAAACCCCCCATAGTCTGGTTTGTTAAGGCCAATTTTTGGCTGAATCGTTACTTGCCGGTTAAAAGCATGAACATTGGACCATACATGTAACATTTCACGGCGAATCCGATTAGAGGGGGCTCCACGTCAGATTATGTGTCCTTGACCTTGAATTTCAAGGTCAAATGTTACTGAACGTGAAATTTATATTTTTCAAAACCACCAATGTTTTGGTATATATGTACGAATGTGTGTGTATAATTACGTATGAATGCATGTATGTATATCTATGTCCTTGAATGTCAAGGTCATTTTTTTCTTCAAAAACATCCCTGTTTTTGTTTATATGATAATAACGATAATGAACCTCATAGTTTTCAGTACCATCGCCGTTTTTGTACGCATGCATGCCGGACCCATATCTGATGTTGTGTTTTTGACCATGAATGACAAGGTTACATGTGAGTAACCTGGGAATGTCAAGGTCAAATGGCAATGACAGGAACATTTGTATTATTCAGCAGGGCGACTGTTTCTGTGCATATATCCAAGCTAAGATTATATGCTGGTCTATTTTGTTTTATTTCAAGGCCTACCAGGGTACTTATAAATAGGTAAAATTAATGAACGGGAATTAGTAGCGTCTAGATGATGCTGTCAGACACCAGACGGACTCGAGACGATCGCGATGCCAGATGCTGTTAAACGTAAGTGCATAATTACACATGTGGTTTGTGATTTGATCAAATATCTTCAGTCAAATCACTGATAGGATATTCATGCAAGATCAGGTGCTGCTATTAGGAAAAGTGGCAAAGCTATGCATGCAAGAAATATTTAGCACGAACATTCCGCCGTTTGCTGGAACTTTCTCTAAAGATTGTCAGAACCAAGGAACGTCACAATGCTTGAAACTGTTAGCATCTATGCTGCTGTATGGCAATGGAATGGATACGGAAGTACGGTGCACCCAAGAAGTTCTTACAATTGTACAGCTGATCACATTCAACAGCAAGAAAAAAGGACGAAACAACAGCAGACCATCTGATGACACGTGATCATGATTGCCACACATTGTCCCGCGAACCACCTCTACCACTACACGCGGGCCTTGCTATCCACTCTGCATCTAGGGGCAAAGTTCTTATAGAACAAATTAGCTCTTTGGGTCTTTGCAGCACAGAGTAGAATGAGCCAACCAGAGAGCGCAATCGCTGCGAATGTCACCCGACAAGCAGAGAAGGAAGCCATTGTCTGTCCTCATAACTTTAGATCAGGGATCACAACCATCGATGCATTCGATAATATAAACAAACTTTATCACCAAAGACCGCTCAGAGCTCGTTCCATGGCACAGGGACATCTATCCGCAGGCTGATCACGCCGGCGAAGAGCGACCTGTTTGTAAGGTGTCTTCTATTTGTAATACAGAAAAGGCATCTCTACCACCAACGTACACCGTCGTTCAAGCTCTGTGGCCGTGAAGATTTCCGAATCGACGGTTCCGGCTCCTCCTGCAAGCAGTGTTCAGCTGTCAGCCACCCTCGACAAAGCCGTCTCTGATGAAACAGAATGGACAGACAAAGTGTCTGCACTATTCGGGAAAGCATCGGTGACAGTTGAAGATGCAGTTTCATGGGCGCTCGTCGTGCTGCGCAGGACCGAGCTCGAATTTCAAGATTCTTGGAGAAGCAATCCAGACGGAGCAATGACGAGAAGACAAGGTGGTGTGCGTGACAACTGGTGACAGTGTAGCTGCTCATGGAACAGTCGTGAATGAATTGTGTTCCCACGAGGAGGCAGACACGCGTGTAATGTACCACTAGTACACGCGTGTAATGTACCACTAGTACACTAGTACACGCGTGTAATGTACCACTAGTAGTACACTAGTACACGCTCTTCAGCAAGGGGTGAAGACAGTCGCACTGTAGACATGGATGTTGTCGTCATCTTCGTTTCGTTGGATTGTGACTGTTCCCCCACCCTAGACCATTGGGAATGTTATCCCCGTTAAGGTTCCCCCATCACCAGTCGAGCTGAGACAGCAGAGAAGCTGAAGTTCCGACAATTCGATGCAGAGTCAAATTTTCTACACCATTTGGTTCGACCGCCAGTGGAGGTTTTTGTGACCCCCCTCTCTGGATCCGGGGGCCGCCAAAGTTACCTAACATGTTGCCGCATACATTCATTGCAAGGAGATGGGTGATGAAGAGGTCAATGAAAGATAGAGCTCTCATGAGTTTTAGATATACATTACACGTGTGACGTTTGAAAATTCTTCCATAGCTTCAATCCATGCTTGTCAAATCTTACAACCTGGTCGACCAGTTTTCAACAGCGAAGTAATATTAAGACCAACGACTATCGCTAAGACCGCGACATATGTAAATTTTACACCTGTTGCATAGTTAAGAAGATTTCGAATCACATATGCGATAAGAAATGGGTTTCTCGGTGGATGGGGGTGTACAACTGTTTCGATCGTACTGCTGACTTTGTTCATACCTAGGTTGTATATAATATATTGTATATGTTCTTGTTGACAGATCAAGTAACTCAAAGTTCCACGAAGGGAGAGGGCGGTTTGAACCACTGAAGAAGCATTTCCGTACCATAGGTATCACCCAGTCTATCCGAGAAACGTGTGGAATGCAGACAAGTACGACGCAACGCATTCGCACTAAAAGACCTACTGGCGTATGGAGTAGTATCACCAAAATGACACACTTGTGACCGCGGCTGTTACCTAGAAACATCATACCAGACTGGAAACCAACCACTGGTATGGCAGTTTCGGAGATTCCACAACACTTACGCAAGGAAAACATTGAAAGTATATTGGCCTGAGTCCATCTCAAATAATAATAATAAAAAGGTAACTTCTTTTGCTCCTAAATCCTCGGAAACCAAGCTCAAAGGCGCATCAATACAACAGGGTTAGTCAATATCAGAATCGATAAGCCATATTAAAGTCGTCAACAGATTGATCGATATGCCAGGGAGCTAATGTGGATACGCAAGGTTATAAAGGTAAGTTTTTTAAATGACGGCGAAATTGTACAATAATTACAACTGATCTAACACTAAGAGGGAGCATATTCCAGAGAGCTGGTGCAGCAACAGAAAATGCCCTAGTTCCAAAATCAGTATTGACTCTAGGAACAAAAAGTAAATGTGAACTAGATGATCGAAACTGGATATAGGCTTTTTTCTTTACAAGAGTAAGCAATGTATATACATTTGCTGGTTGCTTACACGAAAGAGCCTTGTAGGGAATGGTACAGATCATAAAAAATAATACGATATCGGACAGGAAGCCAGTGCAGACTTCAGAAGAGGCACCGAGTGAGAAAACCGCGGAGACCCATTCACAACCCTAGCTAAGCAATTCTATACACTTTGTAACCTAATGACATTCTTAAGGGCTACATTGTGAAAAAGTTAATTACAATAGTCAAGCCTACTAGTAACAAGGGCAGTTGCGATGGTTTTTGCAACAGAAAGAGACAAATGATGGTGAATACATCGTAAATCACGAATATGATAATAACAGCAGCGACAAGTTTGAGAAATATGCCGTCTAAAATTGAAATTATCATCAAAGATTTCGCGCTGAAGGTGCAGGTGTAACATACTGACTAAACAGAGGTGTGGAAAAAAAACTTAATTTTGTCACGCTCTGTTTTATCAGCATTTAACTTTAATCTATTCTCATTAAGACAATTTCTGAGCTGATCTAAGGAGCAATTAGTATTAGGCGTAGATCAAGAAATATAAATCTGGGTATCATCTGCAAAACAAGATGGTTGTTTAGATTATAACTGTTAATAACTGACCCTGAGGAACACCACATCAAATAGAGTGCTGATGAAAGACAATCCCCAATACACTGCTTGATGCCTGTGTTAAATATAACAAAACCAACTTAAAGCTGTGCCGGATACACCATACCACATAGACAGACGATTTATGAGAATGTTGTGATCAACTGTATCAAAGACAGCAGACAGATCTAGCAAGGTAAGCGCTGTTACTTTACCTTTATCCATATTTAAAGTAACAACATTATGCACTTTTAATAGGGCAGTTTCTGTCGAATGAAGCTGTTTGTATGCAGATTATAATTCATTAGACAAACGATTAATGTGAGATCCAAGGTGCTTTCTTGAGGAGGGGGTTTACATATGCATGTTTAAAATTGTGTAGAAAAATTCCTGAACTTAGTGACACATTTATAATATTTGTAATTGTATCAAGTGGAGAGGTAAGACATGACAAATAGAGTCCACCAAACAACAACACATCGCTTCGGGTCGACTAACACTTCTGTCTGATTTGTGATTCAGAGGCGACGAGATTCCATAGGCTTGAAATCATACCAATTTAAGTAATCATCTCTTCTTGTGTTTTGTAGCAACTTGGACGTATTGTGTGATATGTGTGTACGGAGTACACATAAAAATGATTAGTGAATTATAGGCGACCAAAACGGCCACAAAGTTGTGACAAGGATCCGTGTCGTACCTATTCCTGGATACGAATCAAGTACACAGGTCTACCAAGGAAGGACCTATGCCCCTTGCTGAGGGAAATGTTCCGATGCTTAATCAGGGATCAATCTGGAAAATCAGAGATAGAACTGTCCCTTTTCGAAATTTGATGTGCCCCAAATTAGTTGATTAAAATTTTATTAATTAATTTGCATAATAGTATGATCACTTTAATAACCTGGTAAATGTGAACATTACATTTCTTTAGTATTAGGCAAGTAATCATGTTATTATTAACTTGTTTTGAATTCTCTTCAGGATTGCTTTTGCGACATATTTCTGGGTACAAAATATATAATCATCAATATCAAAGTGCTCAGAAATGTTCAGCTTTTTTCAAAATCTAACGTTACAAAACTAGATACATTCTGGGTAGGTGTGCCCTATTTTTCATGGATTGGTCATGCTACTAGTCTACTGCTTCAAGGATAGGGAGATTCTGAGAAATACGATGCAGCAGTTTGTGACATTGAGTGACAACGATTCACAAACAAGAGAGCACCAGCTAAAACTATTCAAAGAACCATGTTGATTAAACATAAAAAAAAACTCATTGATACACCAATGAATAGATATACGGAATAGCCTCAGTCTGTGGTTGAGATTGCATCGGTGCAGTCTTTTGAGAGGAAATTAGAATATAAGATGCAGGAAAATCACCCAATTAAATTATACTATACAGTTAGAATATTACATGTAAGACTAGAACATAGCACTGTCTTTTTTCCAAAGTTTATGACCCAAGGTGACGGTGGCATTTATAAAGAATGTACTATTTGTGTGCCATGTAGTTGAATCTAGTTCACTTTGGGGACTACATTTCAGTTGAATCTAACATCAAACAAAACTTCAGGTGTAAAACACATTTTATTAGTACATCTCCTTGCAAGTATTCTTGTGCAGCAACGTACGTCAACACTATAACACCATGTACATTGCATTCACATTAATTGAATAAGCACCCGCCATTGCAATGTTAACCTCAACAACTAAAGGGCAAATGTCATAAAAATCTACTTGCTTTTAATATATACACCACATCACGAAGAGTGTAAAAACCTAGGTTTCTCTGGAATACTCAAATGTCCAGGTTATTACTATCCTATGGGCCATCTTTCATTTCCGAGAATGTTTGACATTGCCTGTGACTTCCAGCTTTGGTTCCTCAGCGTTTGCACAGAAAATGTTGTTATTTCTCCATCTGCATGTAGTTGGGCAGGGGAACCTCCATACCCTCCTTCGATTCAAAGAACGTGTAGGAGAGCATGATCTCATCAACTAGCTCCAACTTGGGGTCCTCTGCATACTCAGCATCGATATAGAAGAACACTGGCATGTCCACCTACAATCAACCAAAATAACATGAAACAGACTCCAAAAGATAATAACACTTCCACAAGAACCCGAGCTCAAAAATGCAACCAACCAGAATCGGTATATATAATCATGAGTAAGGACATGCAAAAGTTAACATCAGAGCAAGGGACTGTTAATTATTTAGGACAGAAATGCAATATTGAAAAAATATCTTCTATTTTCGGTGGCATACGGCTAAAGCTTAAGATGATTTTAAGATGATAGGGAACTTGTTCCAAGTTTTAGGTGCAACCACAACAAAATACTTGCTGGTGTTAAGCTTAGTTTTTGGAATAAAAAGTTGTCCAGGCATAATCGATAGATGTAGTAGATTAACCAAATAGGATGGATGTTGTGTAATTAGAGCATGATATGCAATAACAATTCACATTTCATGCTTGTTTCATTATGGAAAAAAACCGACTAACTACTGGGTTTTTTTCAACAGAATATTCATACCAACTAAAATATATTCCAGTGTTTTTAACTCTATAGTCTAGGATGATTGCTACAAAGTATCCTTCCATTTCCATCAAGATGAGTATCAATTCCGACTGTAATCCGTCAAGTAATTATCATACATGCCTATACAGTGTATAGGCCTATACAGTGTACAACATGGTGCTGCCACCTAGTGAATATAATGTAAACCAATACAATCAGGACTCGTACTTTTGTCAACAGTAAATATCACCATTGTCAATGTCACACAATGATTGGAAGTGAATGAACAACATAATACAGCAATCTGACATTACAAACCATTACTGAGGAACATGTTTCAAACGTCATGTTGATGGTAGTCAGTGAGAGTTAGTTCAACTCTGTAGAAACCGGCTTACCAAATGTACCATATACTTTATGATAATATAACCCACGACTGACATAGATTTACATGTTTGCTAACTATAAAACATACATAAGGGTGTATTCCCAAGACACCTGTGTTGTCGGTCAGCTACTGAACAGATAGGTAGATACTGTCAGCATCAGACACACCCAGTAGTACCTACCTCTTCGTGTGGGTTCAGTCTCTGCTCTTCAAAACAGAAACACTGAAAATAAAGAACACAATATTAAAATAGACACATGAATAATTTGAATTATTTGTTGATAACTGGAATACTGCTTATGGATTTTGAAATTAACCAATCCTTGTGTTTTGATGCGCCTCTGAGCTTGGTTTCCTAGGATTTAGGCGCAATAGAAGTTATCTTATTATTAGGTGCTGTTTTGGAGGGTGTCATACAAAGGTGGTTAGTTGGGACCAGGATTCAAGTCCACTTACTGTAATACTGCCACTTTGAAACTTGTGCAATTTATTTCACACCACTTTGCACATGTCTTGTCTAGAGGTGTAGGGTTGTAAGGGGCATGTGTGTAACCTGTTATGGTCCTTGTGGACTCACTAACTCTAGAGAAAGAAAACTGTGAAAATAAATGAATTGACATGATAACCAGTTGAGGTTTGATGAGTACAAAGTAGATAGAGTATATGGTTAAAATAATTTTGCAGTCACATTTTTGGGGTTTGGGAAACTTTTTCACACCCAAGTACATGTTGTTAAAAGAATTAACCTGTAAACAGTGTGGACCGAATTACTTTACCTTTGTACTTGAGTAGAAGTAAAAGTACCTTCTAAAACACATACCTGAGTAAAAAAGTAGGACTACTTTTCAAAAGTACTTGAAGTAAAAGTAGAAGAAAAAGTAGAATGGAAATATTTTTTGTCAGGCAAGTAAGCCTAACCAACATACATGCATGACAGCATCAGTGAACAAAACAATGAAGGCAGTGTGAAAATAATCGCTGTTATGTCCAATGTATCTGTATGTAAATAATGCTCTATAGAAATCTTCGTATCTGCAACAAGGGGCACTATGACGACGCTGCACCTAGAATGCCGTCAAAGTTATAGTCAGTGTGCAGGCAGCACGGTTTATGAAGCTTATTAAGATGCCAGCAACATCAATGTGTATAATATTTAAATGTCATACATTGTTGAATGTTGAACTGAATAAAATTAATGACGAATGTTGTACAGTTCTAAAATAGATTGGGAACCAGCAAACTACAGTGAACTGAATGATAATATATTATGGTACCGCAGACGTAATGAGATCTAAAATAATAATATGGCACTCAGCAACCGAAAACGCAAATGAGTTGACTAAAGATTCATATTTTCATGCACCAGTAGCTAATATTTGCGATGCAATGTTAGCATACTGATCTTTCCTACCAAGCTGTAGAAAAACACATTTATCTGATTCTTAAGCAAAACCTATTTGTGAATTTCAATTGCACTTTAGGCGACATCAATTTTATTATTATGGACCCGCCGACGTTGGTTTTGACAAAACGGAAATAAAAAAGAACCAATGATTTGGTATTAATTCATCGAGCATATACGCATCATATCGAACATTATATGTTAAACACAGTTTAATTGGTTGTCACGCATCTACGCTCCACCATCCACGAAAGTCCAACTTGTCATTAATTGATCTAAACCGTGGCTGGACGCTACAGTGTGGTTTTATATCAACAAATTGAAGTTTGGCGCTGCATCCCAAAAGGAAGTAACATAATTTAAATTGTCTGACATGATCAACAATGTAATTTCTCGTGTTTGTAGCGATGCCGCTCCGATATTGAAAGTATGCGTTGGCATCAAATGCACGAATTGTTGTCGAAATTACTTGCGGATGCTAAAACATTTTCATCTAATTATGCTAACACAATTTTCTTTTGGCAAATAAATGTCGCAGATGTTCATATTAGGTTTTAACTTTATGTCCAATCACAAGAAAGACCACACAAACTCACCTGGATTTTGTTGAAGTATGGCCCAGCCTCATACGGGATGACATTGTATGTTGAGATCCCTGTAATTGCGACATCAGTTGGATTCATGGCTTTGTAGAAGGCAAGGGCTGTTTCACCTGGTGCAACCTAGAGGTTCAACACAAAACATTAATTACAGTAAATGACACATTGTGAAAATCGATGTCCACTGCTGGCTATAGTTCCTTGGCCTATCTTAGAACGCGTGTACTGACCAGTAGTGACCACAGCTACTACAATCTTCCAATGTTCATGACTCAATACACCCTGTAAGCTGCCAGCTGGCAATGGACACGACTCACAGGCTTTCTGTCTTCATTCACCACACTTCAGAAGCAAACATGGGGTCAAATGCAATTTAAATGCGACTGATCCAATATTTGCATTTAAAAATTTAGAGCCAAAAATATTTGCATTTAAATACATTTAAAAAGTATTTGAAAAATAAAAATACTTTTCAAATACTTTTTTCAAATACTTTTCTCAACTTTTGTAACAAAATATGACTTAATATGTCCACATTTCTTGGTTCAGGAGAAAAGTCAATTAATCCCCAGTCCTCCGATTGTGAATAACTATTATCAGATTTGTCAAACCTGGAAGAGTGGTCAGAGAAGTGGTTGTTGATGTTCAATCAAACTAAATGCCATGTCATGCGGCTAGGTTTTAATAATCCCAATTTCACATATATAACGGGACTACAAGACAAGAAACATACATTAGAAGAGACGAAAGAGGAAAAAGACTTAGGTGTGCTTGTTGACGACCAGCTCAAATTCAGCCGCCATGCACAAAAAGCTGCAAACGCTGGTACAAAGCTGTTGGCCATAATTAGATAGGCCTATGTGTTTTTAGATGAACCAAGTATGTCACTTATTTTTGAGTCACCCATAAGACCGCATCTGGAGTACGGAAACAGGTTCATGGGTGGTTTGTATAATTTTTGTTTCAATAGCCTATTACAAAAAAATACCTTTTACACCAAACGATAAAAACACAAAAATTCATGCAAATTATAGCATTTAATTATGTTAATGAAAACTGTTATCACAGCTGTGCTTAACTAAATTGTTGATTGGTTTTGGAAAAAAGGATTAACAGGAAATGGAAAACAGGATTAACCTGTCACAGGGGAAATTTTTTACAATGCGTGACCAATTAGAGCATGGTATTATTGACTCAATGAACTCCCTTGATTCTGGATAACAATGGTTAAGTATAGCTTTTTTATTTATTATATAACCAACTGCAGCCACTTGGATGTGTTGATCATTAACTCAGCTTTAACTTAGGTAATTATCAAATGGATGATCTGTGTCAGGCCTGGCCCGGCACCTTTTTTGAAGCTGTCGGGCCAGTTCGGGCCACCAGTTCTTATATTTTACTGGCCCGATGAGCCACCGGTTTCCGGTTCTCAAACGCCGCCGAGACAAAGCAGCGGTCACGGCACGACCGCATCGGTTATCAGATGCAGTTCTAGGACATTGTAAACATAACGTAGATACTAATTCTGATCAATAATGAGTCCAAACTCCAATACTATCCTGTGGACGACGGCGTGCAAAGCCATTGAATACATTTTCTAACCACCGGCAGCGCAGGTTTTTATGATGAGACACCATTTTTAAAGTCCCGCCGCGTCCTTTGGACACACTTTGTACGGTGGTTGGAAGCTGCCTCAACTTTAGAATTATGCACGCTTTTTCTTCTCTAGATATATGAAAAGAATACAGCTTAAATCCAAATTTAACTAATGGCTAAAGTGACAGAAACCAAATGTAACGCTGCGTCAGCAAGGGCAAGGTGAAGGCCGTGAAATAGTCTAATGCCTTGATTGACCTGTACATGAAAGCACCGTCAACTCAACTACTGACTGACTAGCTGTCGTCACACTGGCCACACTTTATTTAAACTTGGCAAATACTGTATATATGCATCTGAGTACACATTTGAACAATATTACAATATTGTTAGCTTTGGACATCTCACTTTGAACAATCAGTATGTGTATAGTAACTTCTAACAACGTTGTTAGTAAAATTTAAAAAAATGGGCCAAGTGGCCCTGAAGTCCTTTGGACTAATACGTGCCCGGCTGACCAAATGAGTGATAAGTCGGAAAAATTGTAACATTGTAACAGGGTGCTTTACATGGTTTCAAAAAAATATGACTGCTACAAAAATTGGCAAAGTTATGGAGCATTGAACATGGTAGGGATCAAAAAGTGAAAATGAAGAAAACGGCTGTTGAAGTTTTACATTATATATGCAAATGGATTGCATGGAAATATTACATGCACAACATTCAAATGTGGCACACAGTATGTAATATGTATGTTATGGGTGTTGCAATGATACACTGGAAGTACAAATGTGCTGCTACAAAGACTTATCAAGTTATGCCAGATTATGTCTATGTGTAAAACTAAGAGAACAGATTATTTGAGAGCAAAAGGTAGACTCACTGTTTGACACAGTTTAAAACCTACAGGCAACTGTCCAGTTTAACAGGGATCTAGTGGCTTAATGCAGTCTGTTGACACAAGCTACTGCCAGTGACCAATTACAGATTAGTCACAGTTTCCATCAAACAATAGCAGGCAGAGAATCTTAGCTCCACAGCTGGGTGTAATACACAACCAGAGCCACCACTGATTCATGGTCAAGTAGGTTAGCTCAATGCACCAACTAAAACAATACACAACACTGTGAGTGACAGTGTCCAGAGTGAGGCCTAAGCAGTGTCCTCATTGCTGAATAGATCAATTAAACCTGCCAAGTGGGTGACATTCTGCACAAGTGTTCATTAATCCTTAGTGATTGTTCAGAATACCAGACTGACCACATACCTAAACAAAGCGAATGTAATAGGTGAAGAACAGGCAGTGTTCAAATAGGGGTATTGGTTGAATTGTATTTGTCTCAATGCAAAAGGCTTTATTGTGCCTTCATCGATTATAAGAAAGCATTTGATTTAGTAGATCGGTCCTCCCTGTGGTCTAAGATAATTTCATACGGTATTAATGGTATTGTGTTGAAAGTTGTATACAACATATACAAAAATGGGTCAGCTGGACGGTGATAGACCGTTTGAAATTGAAGCCTTTGTAAAACTTTTGTCTCGACTTCACCGAAGGCGGTGTCCTGCTGTCAGAACTTCGAAGGTGTTACTCACCTAACTTACAAATATATAGGGAGCTAATGGAGAGGCCCATCATAATCCATAGCACTACAAAATGAAGTATCTGAAAGTCACACTTCATATACTGAGTGACACCTCTCTGCACTGTCGCAATGTCCAATAGTTTCCTATCACAACCCTCGTGTACAATATACCAAAGCTATATATCCAACACCACAACATATGTATTATCATTGGATAGGTAATTGAATAATCTTTCAGATGAATGCAACTTGTAGCAGCAGAAAATGAAGCATACAAATGTTACACCACAAACAATGACATGCATTCTCAAAATGTGATTCATTCAAAAATTAGTGCTATATAATAGTAGTTTGTCAAAATGTAAACAAACTCAAAGACAGTTGCAGCTTACTGTCCACCAAGCAGTAGCAGAGCAGTTTTGTAATAATAATCCACAAGTTAAGTGGCAGTGATCTTCCTTTTATCATTCATGTGATGTTTATTGTGAGCAGGGCGGACAAATGGTTATCATATGTAGACAGGTACAGAAAGAAACTGAAATTTTCTATAAAAAGAACACGTTTGCCTATCAATGGCATGTATTTCGTATTGTTGCTGTTTCTGCCCGGCATAAATCAAACAACCCTGTAGGTAATTATTAATCAAATGTTTTTTGGTGAATCATAGTTACAGATCATTAAGGGTTATGATGGAAGTAAAATGTTTACACGTTTACTGTTCACTGAAAAAAACCCAGCTCCACAGAACTAATTATAGTTATTGTTAAGATGTTTAACCTAGTTCTGTTATCTGACATTGTGCCAACAGATTCGTGTATTGGGATCATTAAGCCTACCTGTATATAATTATTATATAAACATAGCAGCAGACATTGGGACAGTGTGACTGCTGCCTGGCTAAATGGATGCAATGGTGCTTTGAAGTTAGTTCTTCTGCCAACTATCTTTTTCACACAAGCCTATAGGTTTAGTAGCTGCCAGCATACTACTGAGCCTAAACTACCATGCAGGTGTGAAAAACGTGCTGATGTATTTGAACTTGACAGTGTTCGGATAGGGGTATTGGTTGAATTGTATTTGTCTTGACACAAAAGGCTTTATTGTGCCTTAACTATGTCAACTCTTCTAATGGTTGACATTTGGCTGTTTCAGGTGTCAACTATATTATGAATCTGTAATTATTAGTCTATACTGATACAATTGATTTACACAGTACCATGTCTACACAAGGCATGGCAAGCGTAAACAGAACAGTAGAATGCATTTGATATAAATAAAGTGTAGGATATTTCACTCTATAGTTGCCCAGAATATTAATTTTCTATGTTTGTCACCTACAGGTGACAGAATATTAATTTTCTATGTTTGTCACCTACAGGTTTCTTCAGACAATACATCTTTAACCAATAGACACCAAAGTCACACCATTTTATAATAATCAAATGAACATCAAAATAAACACAACTTGCAATTATAGAAAATCAATAGTTTTGAAGATACAGTTTAAAAGTGTTAGGCAACTGTTCAGTCTAACAGGGGTCAAGTTTGTCTGCTCTGCCTGGGTGCTGTGACCAATTAAAGATTAGTCAAGGTCTCAATGGACTGGGCTGTAGAGATTAGTCACACTGCTGACTTTGTGGCACATTAAACAAAATCTAGTGTTGAGGGTGGTCTCAAGGGCCCTTCTCAAAACCACATCACTAGATAATGTAAAACTTTTGCAGTTTGGGGGCTCCTTAGGTGCCCTTAGAATGATTCAATCAAATACAGATTTATTGTATATAGTGGCAGCACCCTATGATACATCTATGCAAAATTAGAAAAAAAGTTGCTGAACAGTTTTTGAAAAAATAGGCCAAATGTTACATTTTTACCAGTTTTGGGGTCCTTGGAGGCCCTAGGGAGCCCTTAAAATGATTCAATCAAATACAGATTTCTCGTGCATAGTGGCAGTGCCCTAAGATATGTCTATGCAAAATTAGAGAAAAAGTTGCTGAACGGTTTCTGAGATACAGCAGCTAACGGCGGACGCAGAGTGATGGCAATAGTCCCTTGGACCTTCGGCCAAAGAACTAAAAATACTAATAATGTTTTACACCTCAGTATCAGCGTATTTTTGACAGTAACACAAAATCCGGGCCAGTAACGTTCACAGACGGGCCACTAACTTTTTTAATCTACTGGCCCCGTGGGCCAGTGGATTCAAAACCTTAATGTCAAGGCCCGTGTGTATCAGCTGGCCTGCCACTGGGTCAGGTTAGCAAGCATTTCATTCATTTGAACTGACATATTTGCTTCAGGAGTGTTCTATGTTATACCACCATATTAAATAAACTAAATTTGAAGCAAAGTTTGTGTTGATGTTTCTTATTAGTAGCTTTGTACATTCACAAACACGGTGCGAGGACAAAACCCCAACCTCTTATTTCAAATGTGGACAAACCCCAGCGTTATCCAGCGAGGTGGTGATGTTGTGATTGGTGCTTAGTGCACCTTTGGACAAGAGAGCAGCACGCTTGGTATATTCCCATCTGATGGTGTTATTAGACTTTTTTGGTATAGAGATGACCTTCAAAACATAACTTTATGCCACCTTTGTTGATTTTGATAACATCCATGCTCGGACAATTTGGAAACGATGTGACACTATCAGCATCTCACATCATTTTATAGCATATACCTAATCCTGACCTACTCGACATTGAACTATTCAGAAATCCAATTAATGTTAACTGTAAAGACCACAATCCACGTTCGAAGAAAACACCAGTAGGAATAAGATCAATAGGAATATATATGCAAAGAACTGCACTAGAAAGTGACAACTCCTATTTCCACTGATTGTAATTAACATTTCACTGAACAATATTCAAAGTGTTTCATGAATAGGAGTACATGTATATCATGTATATTATATTTATATAATGCATAAATAGACAATTTATGATACACCAAACCATTCTAGGCAGTGCTGGGGTTTTGTCCACAATTGATATAAGAAGCTGGGGTTTTGTCTGCTGGGGTTTTGTCCTGTATTCACAAACACATGTATATCTATATATGTTTGTTTGATTTTGAATAGGAGATTATGTGTGTTTGAATTAAAACTTGGTAAAATGTACTTGTACTCAAGTTTGTCATTATTTATTGTGCACAGGCACGAGGACGTCAAAAGAATTAGAAAAGTATTTGAAATCAGCAGTGCTAAGCACCATCTTTTGTGAGAGTAACAAAGGCTTGATAATAAAGTTAGACATTAAATAACTATGGTTTTCAAACAGAAAACATACTGCCTATTACGAGACTGAAAATCATGACAATAAAACAACCTAATCCACTGGTCAGTTTACTTGTACCGAACACGACAAAACGACACAGAAACATTACAGGTGACTGTTTGAGTCTGTCACACTGGCTGACCTTCACTTCTGTCTGTTGAGGTCGGAAGTTCCACTGCATACTGGAGGCTGTGTCTGAGTTGAATCTCACTGTGATCACGCGATTCTCCACTTTCTCTATTTTCTCAAGCACGTCCCCGTGGTCCACCAACGCGTCTTCACCTGCTGTCTGTGAACCGCTGCCTGATGCCTGGGGTCAATGTGTAACATAACAGACATATCAGCATGGAGTATATATATATATATGTGTGTAATACAAGTTATACAACCATGTCTTTGTGACACATTGAGTCATGCCACATTGACTGAAATTATCAGTACTATGAGCTGGTGATCAACCTTGGTATAATGTACTCTGTCTTTGCAAGAACCTGTGCGCACCGTAGTTGGTATACAAAAATGCAGGCATGACAATTTGACTTTAAAAAAAACCAGCGTAACTTATGTTGTAATTACACAACTGATTCTACACGTATACATAGTAAAGAATATTGCTGATATACGTGCCATGCTCTGGTGTTTTACTGGTCAGTAATGTGCAAGATCAGAACTTACAGCGCAGAACATTCGGTACAGTGGCACGCCCGCATAAGACATTCCAATCATGAAGATGACAAGTGCAAAAGCATACATGAGTACACTATTCAGGTACTTGTCTTCTTTAGCTGATGTCTTAACGGCCATTCCCCTGGTGAGTTGCTTTATTAAACCCCTGTTGCTTGTTCGTGCCAGATTAGGCTGGCTGACAAGTGTCTTAGCAAGCACTGCCAATGACATTCGACCCTCCACAGTGAGGCCATTGTATTGCTTCTGTACAATGTTCAGCAGCTGATGTTGCTTTGGGCCTCGTCTAGAGAACTGCATAGATGCATTGCCACAGCAACAGGAAAAGGCTGTCGATGGACGTGAAGAAAAGCTTCGGATGGAAGAGAGAATGGTACTTCGCATCCATGGCTTACACAGCGTTGTCCTCAGCAAATGTTGGTGAAGCCTCGAAAATTCCTACAACAAATACAAACAGCAAATTTTGAATAAATGACAGAAACAACACATAAATGCTGCGGTAATGTCATGTGTAATCAACCAATTCATTTTGACATTCATTTCTAGCTAGGTAATTTACCAAAAAATGCACATTAAGTGTTGAAACTTAATCTACAAATTTAGAAATACATCTGCAGACCAATTTTTCTTAATTGTTATATTGTGAGAGAATATTCAAACTTGTAATGAACTCCCTACCAACTGTCAAGTCCGAAAACAAATAATAATTTGACTAATTGTTAACTTAATGTTTATAATTTCAAACAGTAATAATCACATGTAATGACAAATTGGATGATGACACTGAATGACAAAATAACTGTCTAATTCTAAGTTAATGAACAACATGGATACACAACAGAATTACTAAGTGTTGACACAAGTAACACTTCATGACAAAACAGTACATAGACATAACTTAAGAATACTTAAATGGTGTTAGACATACACTTTCAACTTACCATTTCCAGAATAAACATAGGAATATGAAAAAAATATGTCTGATAAATGACTGCTCTTGGCACACACGTCCACAGCTCTCTGAAACTGTGATGATGTCAGTATACGTTTCGTAGAGCGTGCTTACTAGATACTTGACGCGTATGTCACGAACGCTGAGCCGCTGCTACGTCAGTCATGATCATCCAAACACGTCTGAGACTGAGAAGGCCGATTTTTAAATAAGATATGAGTAAATAAAATATATAATATTTTTATAAGATGTCATATTATGACAAGCAGAATAAAGTTTGCAATTTGTTTAATATATTCCAAGAGTTAATCGTGACAGCTACATCAGTACATGCTATCGCGAGATTTTCGCCTTCATTACGGCTTACGCCGACATGACCTTGCACGCTCTCAAAATTATGCTCGCTGAAGTCACCAAAAGTTGATTATATTTTGTTCATCAGCATAGTAATTTGATGAAATACAGCGCAAATATGTGTGCTATTTATGGCATAAGTGCATGAACAAGACAATGTTGCAAACATTTGAAAACAAGAGAAACATTTGCTACCTGAGAGAAAAGTTTCCCCGTGAGGGTTGCCATCTTTCCTATCCCATGAGTCTGTTATTTACGGAAGTTGGGAATTGACCCGCCACCTTGCGGTGATATTGCGTTCACCTGGCGGAGAGGCATGGAATTACACAAAAGTGTGTCGCTGGCGAATTGTAACAGTTGTTGATGCATCTGCGAGAAAACAGTTGTTCATGTCATAAGTTCAGTCAAATAAACAAAGATGGGGATCCTTGAGAAAATAGGAGAGATCGAGAAAGAAATCGCAAGGACTCAGAAGAACAAAGGTTTTTTAGATGTTTGCAAAACAATCCCATTATCGCTCAGTCATGTTATCCACGCACGGTGATAAGTAGTCAAGCCGAGTCATAGTCCAGTAATTACTTAATTGGGCACTTGTGTAGAATCCGGATCCACCTCGATTTCGCCGTTATAACTTGATGTTTGTCTAACTTTGATACCTCAGTGTTCCATTATTCAACATTATCCCAGGCATATTTACGTTTAAGAATATTGCGTCTTTTATTCATTTACACGAACAACTAGTTGGCGGACTAGTTGGCCAACTTGGTGTTGCCCAACTAGTCCGGCAACTAGTTGCTTGTGTACGCATTGGTTTAGGCACGATTTGTCACGGAGTCGTCCAAATTGGGGCTAGCCCCAATCTGACCGACTAGTTGTTCGGAGTTGTGCCTAATTATCCAATCAGCGCGCAATACGGTGATGACGTTGATAGGTCAACGGCAAGTTCATATACTTGTAAATATTTCGTCTGCCATTTTTTCTTCCACTTCGAATTAGAAGTTGATTGGAATAACGAACATAATAAAAGTTTGCGAAATATACACTCTAGGATCTACACTTGCATGACAAAACAACGACGAATAGTAGAAGACTGCGACGTCCTTAGCACAACAAGTTAATGTCTATTCTAGATTTTATATAAATTTGTTGCAATATTTACTGCTGTCCCGACCCGAGTCCCAGGTCCATGCGGGTCGATCACTTGATGCACTATCTGTTGAAGTTAATTAATATCCTAGCTTGGCGACCCTAGCCTAGGCTAGACTACCAGGTACTGCAGGCAATGGTTTTAAGCGAAATAAATAACACCTGAAAACTGTAATCGTTGTTTCAGCAACAAATCGTAAGCAGTCGCAGTTGAGGTCAAGGTCGCAGTTGTTCGCTGTGTCGAGACATGTGTAAATGCACACGTTAAAGTTGTCGGACTAGTTGGACAACACCGAGTTGGCCAACTAGTCTGCCAACTAGTTGTTCGTGTAAATGGGCCTTTAGCATATTTTTGAGGCATAAATAGTGCCCCTGTTTGCAACATCATACGCCGCTATATCGCTCATTTTATGAGCACGATGCGGTAACGCACGACCTCAGCGGTGCAGACTTTTTTTCGAGCACTTTGACATGGCACATGTTAGTCCAGTGAATACCGAATGCACTACTACATTAGATCTTTCATGAGATAGCAATAAATATATGCTAGTTGCTCGCGTATTCGCACAGTGGCTACTTTGCAGAACGCACCAATATTTCAAAATCCGTCACCAGATTGGGGCGAAATTGAGGGGTGTCAGGTTTGGGTGGATTTTTCTGAAAATAAGGTATGAGAATTTCATGGGTTTTCCACAGCACTTGTGTCAATGGAAGTTAAATATGCTGAGAAATTTTCAAGAAAATTGTGTGACAAATTTGGCAGGAAATGAAGGAAACATTATAATGGTCACCTATGTAAAATCTAAATGTGGTCTTACCCCATCTGATTTGATGGCATGATGCAGCCTTCCGCTTTCAGGATTATTGGACAGGGTCAGGGATGTAGCAAGCAGCATTCATCATAACTATGGGTCTGGACTCTTGGAGCCCAAATACCAATGCAGTAGAACTTCATTATTAAGGTCATCTCTGAGACTGGACAAAAGTGACCTGAATAGTGAAGTGACCGTATTAACGGGACTAATATACAGGGCTCGACATTAACGCTTGACCGCTTGTCCAGGACAAGTAATTACCAATGTCGGTACAAGTTCATTGTCCAGGACATTTGATAAATTGTAGCAAGTGAATGATGACTTTGCCTAAAGGCTAAAGCTATGGTTACAAAGTCCTATGTAGGCACCCCTGTACTACCCACCCTTATATCACTTGGTAACTTGGGCAACCAGTTACAGAAAGGAGGCAACTCTTAACTAACTAGCTAGTTTTTTAGTTGTTTAAAGTTTAAACTGTGAAATAATGTGTGCCTATGCAAAATTCAACATAAAGCCTGTCAGAATATATAAAGAGCAGAGTGAATACTTTATGGACATACATACATTCAAAACAAATGTGTATAATTTCATAAAAGCATTCAATTGCTTAAATAATTGTTATGGTTGTAAATATCAAAAAAATTACCAGGTAGCATGCATGGCTAGGTCCAATTACGTAACTCACTGTATCTGGAATTTATTACAAACAATATTTTGTATTATTAGCAGAAATGATAATTCAAAACATTGTACATAGTGTTGATATAAAATTGTGTTCACTAAAATGATATGACACATTTAGCTTTTCATTTTAATTAGTTACAAGGAGGCAGTCTGTTTCTAGTTTTTAATTTATTAATTAATATAATATTCTTAAGACTATACTAACTAACTGTATGTTGGAGGTATACTGCCCACCAAGTTGTGTTTAGTAAGCCTGTAACAACGTTCGTAATTTGGAAGGTACAACCCCAGAGCCAGTTATGGCAATAACACTAGCGTTTTGTTTAAAGCAATTTTTTGATGGGACAAGTACATTTCTGTTGGGACAAGTAAACATGAATTAGTACTTGTCCTACCGGACAAATGCTTTATGGGAGTTAATGTCAAGCCCTGATATACTTTACTTTATGTGGAAATATTTTGTGACTCCTTGAGAGACCTTAATTGTGAGGTGGCCATAATGCGATGTTCCCCTGTATTTAAGATTATTGTATTGACATATACTTATCATAAAGTGATTTTGTGAAATAATTTTTAACTTGTTTCTAGAGTGTTTTATATGGGGTATGACTAAACAAAAATTTTAATGATGTCATATTTTTGTTAAACTGAATAGACTATTTTAACCTAAATTGTGGAAAAACATTATTTTAAAGTCATTTAATCATTTTGTGATGGTTAAACGTTGCATGCTATAATGTTAGCTTACACTCTTTATTACAGTGTTTGATATCTCGTTACATTAAACATAAGTTCTTCTGTGTTTCTGCTCATGGACATTTAGGTAACACATTTCATGTTTTATGAGTTTATACTCATCTTAATGAAATCTTACACTGATATTACATTAAATCTATTTTTTCGTGATGATGATACAGTAAAACTTGTCCAGGGTGAACATCTTTGGGACTTCAAAATATGTTCCTTATCGCCAGGTTACCTGTAAGGACAGGTAGTGGATACTGCAAAGTTGTCACTCAGTACTTTCAAAGTGTTCATTGTGTAGAGATGTTTGGTATGGATAGTTGTCCAGTAAGGTAGATTTCACTGTCATAATTTATGTGCATCTATATTTACAAGAGCATGATTTCTTGTGTGCAGCCACTGAGTACCATCTGGGCCTATTGAAGGCCAAGTTAGCCAAGTACCGGGGCCAGCTACTTGAGCCAACAGGCAAGGCTGGCGCAAAGGTAAGCTTTCTTAAACAATTCATATGAATCATACTTCATCTGGTTACCTTTTGAGCAACGTATGTGAGTTGACAATCTGCCCTCCTGGAACCACTGCACCACCTGGTGATCTACCCAAGTATCACATACAGAGTCAGGAGTCTACGATCTTGATTGTTGTGTTGTCTTGTTAGCTACGATCTTGATTGTTGTGTTGTCTTGTTAGCTACGATCTTGATTGTTGTGTTGTCTTGTTAGCTACGATCTTGATTGTTGTGTTGTCTTGTTAGCTACGATCTTGATTGTTGTGTTGTCTTGTTAGCTACGATCTTGATTGTTGTGTTGTCTTGTTAGCTACGATCTTGATTGTTGTGTTGTCTTGTTAGCTACGATCTTGATTGTTGTGTTGTCTTGTTAGCTACGATCTTGATTGTTGTGTTGTCTTGTTAGCTACGATCTTGATTGTTGTGTTGTCTTGTTAGCTACGATCTTGATTGTTGTGTTGTCTTGTTAGCTACGATCTTGATTGTTGTGTTAGCTCTCTTGTTGTTAGCTTGACGATCTTGATTGTTGTGTTGTCTTGTTAGCTACGATCTTGATTGGTTGTTGTCTTGTTAGCTACGATCTTGATTGTTGTGTTGTCTTGTTAGCTCTGATCTTGATTTGTTGTGTTGTCTTGGGCTACTTGCGCTTGATAGCACCCTGATCTTGATTGTTTGTGTGTTGTCTTGTTAGCTACGATCTTGATTGTTGTGTTGTCTTGTTAGCTACGATCTTGATTGTTGTGTTGTCTTGTTAGCTACGATCTTGATTGTTGTGTTGTCTTGTTAGCTAGATCTTGATTGTTGTGTTGTCTCTTAGCTACGATCTTGATTGTTGTGTCTTTTAGCTACGATCTTGATTGTTGTGTTGTCTTGTTAGCTACGATCTTGATTGTTGTGTTGTCTTGTTAGCTACGATCTTGATTGTTTTGTTGTCTTGTTAGCTACGATCTTGATTGTTGTGTTGTCTTGTTAGCTACGATCTTGATTGTTGTGTTGTCTTGTTAGCTACGATCTTGATTGTTGTGTTGTCTTGTTAGCTACGATCTTGATTGTTGTGTTGTCTTGTTAGCTACGATCTTGATTGTTGTGTTGTCTTGTTAGCTACGATCTTGATTGTTGTGTTGTCTTGTTAGCTACGATCTTGATTGTTGTGTTGTCTTGTTAGCTACGATCTTGATTGTTGTGTTGTCTTGTTAGCTACGATCTTGATTGTTGTGTTGTCTTGTTAGCTACGATCTTGATTGTTGTGTTGTCTTGTTAGCTACGATCTTGATTGTTGTGTTGTCTTGTTAGCTACGATCTTGATTGTTGTGTTGTCTTGTTAGCTACGATCTTGTAAAGGAGGAAGCTAATTGACCAAACTGGGTAAACTTAACCAGCAGTTTAATTCTCCTTTCTAAAATATAGTGACGTAACATGTTATAAAGGAAAAGTAAGAAAACATTTCTAAACACAGACCTTAGCCCAATGGCTCCTCTAAATGCACTGCTTCTAAGTACTATGTATGTTCCAATTTAAATTGTTAACAGTATATATAATTTCTTGGTGTTCGTTATATTCAGATCATATGATCCCGTAAATGTCTGACACAAGAAAACTTTGTACGCTCGTACTGAAAAATGTTGCAGCTTCTCTTAAATGTACTGAACTACAAAGTCATAAACACATATTGGCCCAATTATATTAATTGTATATACAATAATTCTATGGTGCCAATATCCTGAAATCAGTGTCGCAACCGAACCAGTTGGTTAGGAATTCTCAAGATTGGTGTACAACGTGAAAGCAGTTAACAGATGGATTGATGTGCTAAAGAGAAATTAAAATAATTGTTGTTCATTAAGACACATTTGGGCTTCAAGAAGTTAGAATAGATGGTTTTTTATACACCCTGTGTACCATTATAAGCAAACAGCACAACACATGATCTATACACCATAACATTGAATAATAATAATAATAAACTTCTATAATGCCTATATCCCCAGGAATCTGAGCTCAGAGGCACAACATATAAGAATTGTTGGTCAAAATTTTTAACATTAACAAACAAGAGTCGTCTTTAGAGCCAGAGAGACCACTGAAAGTTAGGGTGGGAATGCAATTTCAAATAAATTAGTAAGTCTTAAGTTTTTTGGCGAAAGGTAGCTATAGTCTCAGATGATTTTAAAGGGATAGGGAGTTGGTTCCAGATTATGGGTGCAGCTACAGAAGAAGCATGTTTGCCAATATTAAACTTGGTTTTTGGTTGTGAAACAGATGAGCTGAGATTCCTGGAAAACGAAGGAGACTATACAAATAGGATGGGTGTTGTGTAGAAAGGACACAATGTGTGATAGCGGCTAATTTGAAGGGTATTCGATATGCAATTGGAAGCCAGTATAACTGTTTAAGTAGGGGCAGTGATGGAGAGAAATGAGGTGCTTTTAGTATGACACGTGCTAAACAATTCTGTACACGTTGGAGTTCAGTTAAATCCTTTGTAGCAATATTTTTAGGAGTAAGTTGCAGTAGTCAAGGCGACTGCTGATTAGAGCTACTGATATTGTTTTAGCAGTAGATTGATGCCAAATTCAACGGAAATCACAAATATGGTAGAAACGGGATTTACATACTTGAGAATTGTTCTGGTGAAAGCTGAAATCACTGTCAAAGACAACACGTAGAATATGGACGGTCAGAGCTGGGGTTGATTACACATTCATGATTACGATTACACTGCCAAGTGTATGATCACACACTTGGAAAAAAATATTACAATTACGGTTCTACTATTACAATTATAATAAAAAAAATTTGCCCAGGCATAATAACTCTTCTGACAAACTGTACAGTTGACCAACTGTAGGCACTTCACAACTGTATTTCAAAGGGTAGGCTGCAGGCATGACTGAATACAACCAAAAGATTTAATCCTTTAGAAGGATTTGTATGATTCTGTGCAAACACTAGCAGTGAGATACCAATAAAAGTAAATTGCAATTAGCCATGGTCCAGGTATGACCAGGCCAGATCTGAACCAGGCATATGAAGACTCTTCTGACAAACTGTGAATAAAACCAAAGGATTTAATACTTCAGAAGGATCTGTGCAAACACTAGCAGTGACTGGCCAGGGAGCAGTGAGATACCAATAAAAGTAAATTGCAATTAGCCATGGTCCAGGTATGACCAGGCCAGATCTGAACCAGGCTTATGAAGACTCTTCTGACAAACTGTGAATAAAACCAAAGGATTTAATACTTCAGAAGGATCTGTGCAAACACTAGCAGTGACTGGCCAGGGAGCAGTGAGATACCAATAAAAGTAAATTACAATTAGCCATGGCCCATGTGCTGGGATCACTGACCAGTGCTCCAGAGTTTCTGAGATTATTGACTTACAAATGGTTTCTATTCATGAATGGTTGCATGCATGTATGTATATGTATATGTATATGTATATGTATATATATATATATATATACTGGAATCAAAAGTATTATGACATGTTTAATCACTGTTTGAAAAAATGTATTATGTGTAATCATGTGTTAAAAAAAGTCGATTATGATTACAACTGTGAATTGATTACAATTAATTACGATTACAATCATAATCAATCCCAACTCTGCGAACTGTATCTGATGATGATGCATCATTGCCAAGCAATTTAATTGGAAAGTAGTTAACAACCTTGTTTCGTTGTTTTGTGCCAATAATAATTAGATCAGTTTTATCTGGATTTAGCATCAATTTACTTGCTTCCATCCACAGCAAGATATTGGTGAGACAGTCATTTAAAGTTGATAGAGATGTCTGTGCATCAATTGGTGAAAGTGATATGTACACCTGTGTGTCGTTGGCATACTAGTGATGATTTATATTATGATTAGTTATGACTCGACTAAGGGATGTAGTGTATAAGCCCAACAGAACAGTCCAAGGACAGAACCTTGTTGGACATCAAATGAAACATGTTCTGGACAAGACAGCGAGCCAGATATGTTAACACTTTATTATTGGTCTGAAGAATATGAGCTAAACCACTGAAGAGCTGTGCCCGAAATCCTAAAATGTCTATGAAGGCGATGTAAAAGAATGTCGTGATCTATTGTATCAAAAGCAGCTGATAGATCTAATACGGTGAGAGCAGTCAATTTGCTATTATCCATATTGCATACAACGTCATTGTGTATTTTAAGAAGAGCTGTCTCAGTTGAATGAAATCGCTTATATATGCAGATTGTAGATCATTTGATAAGTGCTGTGTATAAATATGTTCATGGAGTCATACAAGTTAGAAGGTAGGTGCCCAAGTGGTTCTTGTCATATTAAGTTGTGTACAAGTGTTTACTGTTTAGTACTGCCAGTGATGTCAGACTTGGTGTAAGCAAGTGTTATGTCCTGTACAGGGTGAAGGCTTTGATGTGATGAAGTCTGGAGATGCTCGCGTGGCACTCATTGGCTTCCCCTCCGTTGGCAAGGTATGTATACACGTATTGCTTTCATCTTTGAACACTCGCTGGCAGCAGTAGTTTGTTGAAGTCATCCTACAGTACTGTAGAATTGTACCCAGAAATGTCTGGATGAAATACAGTTAAACAAAGTCAACTATTGTTTGGTTCGTACATAGAAATGTACATGTATTTGTATTAATATGATTTGTGGATGCAAGCAAGCAAAGAAACGTGATTCTAGTTCTGACTAGATTGTATTAGCCATGTGTTGTGTGTCAGTGTTGTGGATGTGCAGTCTACACACCTGAATGTGTTGTTGTGGTTGTGTGTTGCAGTCTACACTCCTGGATGTGTTGTTGTGGTTGTGTGTTGGCATCGACACGCCTGAATGTGTTGTTGTGGTTGTGTGTTGCAATCTACACTCCTGAGTGTGTTGTTGTGGTTGTTTGTTGCAGTTGACATTCCTGAATGTGTTGTTGTGGTTGTGTGTTGCAGTCATCACTCCTGAATGTATTGTTGTGGTTGTGTGTTGCAATCTACACTCCTGAGTGTGTTGTTGTGGTTGTTTGTTGCAGTTGACATTCCTGAATGTGTTGTTGTGGTTGTGTGTTGCAGTCTACACTCTTGAATGTGTGGTTGTGAGTTGCAGTCTAAACTCCTGATTGTGTTGTTGTGGTTGTTTGTTGCAGTTGACATTCCTGAATGTATTGTTGTGGTTGTGTGTTGCAGTCTACACTCCTGAATGTGTGGTTGTGAGTTGCAGTCTAAACTCCTGAGTGTGTTGTTGTGGTTGTTTGTTGCAGTTGACATTCCTGAATGTGTTGTTGTGGTTGTGTGTTGCAGTCGTCACTCCTGAATGTATTGTTGTGGTTGTGTGTTGCAGTCTACACTCCTGAATGTGTGGTTGTGAGTTGCAGTCTAAACTCCTGAGTGTGTTGTTGTGGTTGTGTGTTGCAGTCTACTCTCCTGAATGTGTTGTTGTGGTTGTGTGTTGCAGTCTATACTCCTGAATGTGTTGTTGCGGTTGTGTGTTGCTGTCTACTCTCCTGAATGTGTTGTTGCGGTTGTGTGTTGCAGTCTACTCTCCTGAATGTGTTGTTGTGGTTGTGTGTTGCTGTCTACACTCCTGAATGTGTTGTTGTGGTTGTGTGTTGCAGTCTACTCTCCTGAATGTGTTGTTGCGGTTGTGTGTTGCAGTCTACTCTCCTGAATGTGTTGTTGTGGTTGTGTGTTGCTGTCTACACTCCTGAATGTGTTGTTGTGGTTGTGTGTTGCAGTCTACTCTCCTGAATGTGTTGTTGAATGTGTTGTTGTGGTTGTGTGTTGCTGTCTACACTCCTGAATGTGTTGTTGTGGTTGTGTGTTGCTGTCTACACTCCTGAATGTGTTGTTGTGGTTGTGTGTTGCTGTCTACACTCCTGAATGTGTTGTTGTGGTTGTGTGTTGCTGTCTACACTCCTGAATGTGTTGTTGTGGTTGTGTGTTGCTGTCTACACTCCTGAATGTGTTGTTGTGGTTGTGTGTTGCTGTCTACACTCCTGAATGTGTTGTTGTGGTTGTGTGTTGCTGTCTACACTCCTGAATGTGTTGTTGTGGTTGTGTGTTGCTGTCTACACTCCTGAATGTGTTGTTGCGGTTGTGTGTTGCTGTCTACACTCCTGAATGTGTTGTTGTGGTTGTGTTGCAGTCGACACTCCTGAATGTGTTGACTGAGACTCACAGCGAGTGTGCGTCGTATGAGTTCACCACTCTCACCTGTATACCAGGTGTCATCCAGGTAAACAACATCTAAACTTCCCTGGGGCCTGTTTCACTAACATTCTTAAAAGCTCTTAATGCTGATTTTGCTCCATAAAATCAATGTTGTTCCTTAACATGCAATCAAAAATAAAAATTGTGTTTGGATACTTTTGAAAACTGTCGTAAAATTCAAATTTCTAATACAACGTTATACCACTCTTTAATTAACCATCATAAACAGCTAGGTTTTACTAACTGCGATTTAATTTAGGTCCACCTTCTTGCAGAGAACCAGTTGTTCACAACCAAGTAAGTCTTCAAAATGTTAGCGATTATAAGTTTGCTAAAGCATGACTTGTTTACACAACATTAACTCCGTGACACGTTGTCGAATGCAAGCAGTTTACAGCTTTGTGAAGGTCAAGGTTAATAATAGTTGCTATAAATTTTGAGCAAAGTTTAAGCTGTATCTAACTTAAAATGCGCACTGCTTACATTCCTGCTACTATACTCGACAACACAATTTCGGTTTAAGTTGTTGGAGCTCTCTGCAATCTTGCTAACTGAAAATTTTCAACAATGACTCTCTCATCAAAACTTTACACTGTGTGACACGGAAATAGCGTCCTCTGTGATATGGCAGTGGCTTCTATAAGATATTGTTTTAATTCTTCGGACGGTGAACAAAAAGTCATATGTTGTTGAAAGTGGGCTGTTGGCCATATTTTCAAACACTTTGACAACTGTTCAATCTGTTTTGCCAAATTGTGCCAACTGTACAGATTATTGATTATTATGATGGAAATATTATTCTTTGCCTTAAAATTAATTTAGCGATCACATTACTGAAATGCATTTTGAGAATACTCCTTAATTTTTTATCTATCGGTGAATTTCCCTTACGAGCTTTTAATATCTTAGTGAAACAGTCCCCAGGTGTCATCCAGGTAAACAACATGTAAACAACATCCAGAGGGTTCGAGGCTATATTTGGCGGAGATAGATCGTAGAAATTGGTGGTGCAGAAAAGTTGATAAACAAGTGGAATTACTGATTGATAAGTATTATTCTTGCCTTAATATCATTCATAAAGTTGCAATAAACATATATTGAGTAGCAGTTGTGCTTAAAGTTAGTTAGTTAAAGTATTTTAGAACACCTTAGTATAGTGAGTGATAATAGGGTAACTCACTTAGGCTTAGCCTTCGATAAGTTGTAAACAAGATTTAACAAACCTGATTATGTGGTAGAATATATAGGAGATAAAGTAACAACCATCAAACTACTTACATAAGATAATATCTGTGTAAGCCAGTACTTGCTAGATATTTTGATTAGGTAGCATTGTTGTTAAAATTAAGCAAGGGCGATAGTCGGGCGGCGTAACCTAAATAAATAAAGTAGCCTAACATAACGTAATTGATTGTATTAAAATTAGGTCACTACCGGTAATGTTAGCGTTCGTGTCAGGATAAATAGTCGGCTGTGTAATTGAAATTTGTAACCTAAAGTGTGCTGTAGTACACAGGAAACAGTCTTTATAAAGACTAAGTTAGTTAAGTTATTAAATAAATTCTGATCGGGATATGGCGCCATGCAAGCGGCAAGTCAAGGCAAAGTGACACTTGGTGTGCGATCACTGCCACAGCTGGGTAGATTTTACGTTGTCCGGCTGTGGGAAGTCATGGGCAGAAACCATGGAGGAAGGATTCACCTTTCAGTGCATTGGTTGTTGGAAGGTGGAGTGTCTGCAGAAGGAGACAGTTAGGTTGACAGATATTGTGAAGGGAATGGAGATGGGAATTAGCAAGGAGGCAGGTCGAATGGAGAGAGACGACAGGGAGAGAGGTGAGAATACTGCAAGGCTGAAGGAGAATAGCAGTGGCAAGAAAACTGAGGAAAGGAGATTGAGAAGAGGGAAGGTGATTGGAGGGGAATAAATTGGAAAATCGACAACAGAAAACGTGACAAGTGTGAAGGTGACAGGGAAGAAAGTGACCGAAGAGAAGGAGGGAGGGAAGAGGGGACGGGAGAGGAGAGAGGAAAAGGAGATGGGACGAAAGAAGAAGGGACGAAAGGAAGTGAGAGCAAATGTGATAGAAGAGAAGTCGATAAAAGGGACGCTGATAGGAGGAAAGGTGACAAGAGAAAAATCGACAGGAATGAATGGATCGGAAGAGAATGTGACAGGAGAGAAGACGACAGGGGGGAAAGACAACAACCAGACAGATGCAAACCGAAGAAGGAGCTATTCTAAGGCAGTGATTGAGGGGGCAATGAGGAAAGAGAGGGTGTTTATGGGCGACTCCATTATGAGAAAGATGGACAAGACACTGAGCGAGGGGAAGGACGTCGTTGTTTGTTTACCGGGGGCTAGGATTGAACATGTAACTGACAGGGTAGAGAAGGTATTGGGACATGGCAAGGGGGGGTCTATACTGGTACATGTAGGAACAAATAATGCAGACCGGGAGGGGACAACTGCGATAGTACAGAAGTATAGACAGTTAGTGAGGAAGCTAAAGAAGACGAGAGTTGAACAGGTTATTCTGTCAGGAATTTTGCCAGTAATGGGAGGAAGGGGGGCAATGTATAGAAACTGCAAGAGGATGGCGATCAACGCACTAGTTGAGCAGATGTGTGAAGAAGAGGGGGTGGGATTCACAGATTTATGAGGATACTTTGGTGGGAGGGAAGATATGTACATGAGAGATGGCCTCCATCTTAGTGGAAAGGGGGCAGCAGTTTTCTCAGAGAACCTGCTGCGATCTGTTGACAGTGGGACAGGTTGCATCTATTTAAACTAGATTCGCAGGGGGACTCACAGAAAAGCCTGAAAATGGAGGCATAGATAAAGACAGCACAAATAAATCAGCAAATAACAGTCTGGAAAACTCTTCTGAAGCTGGATATAAATGTGTTTGTTTAAATGCAAGGAGTATAGTAAACAAAAGAAATGAACTAAACATTATGGTAGAAGATATTGACCCTCATATAATAGGTATAACCGAATCCTGGACAACCACCGATATATCAGATGCTGAATTGGGACTGACAGGATATGTAATGTTTAGAAAAGATAGAATAGGAAGAAAGGGAGGTGGAGTTATTTTATATATTAATGAATCTATTCAGGCTTATGAAATAAAATTAGAAAGAGAAGCAGATTGCGAAGAAGCTGTTTGGTGTAACATAGTTACAGGAAACTCAACGTTAACAGTTGGGTTAGTTTGTCGAAGTCCAAATATAAGCATAGAAGAGAATGAAAAAATACAAAACGCTATAAGGGAAGTAAGCAAACGGGACTGTATTATTATGGGGGATTTTAACCACGGGCATATACAATGGAAATATCTACAGAGTATGGGGAGTGAGGACCACAAGTTTTTAGTTTTAGTTCAAGATACATTCCTTTCTCAACATGTGCTAGAACCAACCAGGGGTGAGAATGTGTTAGACATAGTTTTGTCCTCACAGAATGAATTAGTTGACAATGTCAATATATGTGAGCCACTGGGGAGTAGCGATCACAACCAGATACATTTTACCATCAAAGTAAAATCAGAAAGGAATAGTAAAAAGCAGTATAGGAGAAATTTCCACAAAGGAAAGTATAAGGACATGAGGAAATATTTAGCAAAGATAGACTGGAATAACACACTGCAAAATAAGACGGCAACAGAATGCTGGAATATATTAAAGAGTGAAATTAAGTGCATAGTCGATACATTTGTACCCTTCAAAAAACAAGGAAAACGGTCCAAAACGAAACACTTATCGAAAGAAGTCATTAGAAAAATTAAGTATAAACAAATGATGTGGAAGTCATATAGATGTACTGGAAATGATGAAGACTACAACAGTTATAAAGAAGCACTTAACCAAGCTACAGCTGAAAGTAGAAAGTCAAAGAGAAGCTATGAACAACAATTAGCTAGTAATATAAAACATGACAGCAAGAGTTTTTATGCGTATGTTCGAAGCAAACAGAAAGTTCAAGATAAGGTCGGTCCTCTAGAAGATAGTGCTGGAAATATAATATCAGAGGGATTCTTAATGGCAGAAGACCTGAATGAGTACTTTAGTTCAGTGTTTACCAGGGAAGATATTAGTTCACTGCCAGTACCAGAGGCTAAGTTCAAGGGGGCAGATTCAGACTATTTAGGACAATTAATTGTAACCCCGGAAATGGTAGCTAAGAAAATAAGGGCTATGAAGGATAATAAATCACCTGGAGTGGATGGTATTCCACCCAAACTACTATTGGAAATTGTAGAACAAATTAGCATACCGCTTGCAACAGTTTTCAACTTGTTATTAGAAGAGGGAGTGGTTCCTTTAGAATGGAAAGAAGCAAACATTATACCGTTATTCAAAAAAGGTTCGAGAAACAAGTCAGAAAACTATAGACCAGTGAGTTTAACATCAGTGACTTGTAAATTATTAGAAAGACTAATTAAAGATCACATGGTGGATTTTCTTGTTAAACAAAACTTGATTAACCCATCTCAACATGGTTTTTTTAAAGCGAGGTCATGCTTAACAAATATGTTATGTTTTTTGGAAGACATCACTAAGTGGGTAGATGAGGGATCACCAGTAGATATCGTCTACTTAGATTTTCAAAAAGCTTTCGACAAAGTACCATCTCAAAGATTACTGCTTAAACTAAAGGCCAATGGCATAGGAAATGGTATAATAAACTGGATAGAACAATGGCTGATTGACAGAAGACAACGCGTAGTAGTTGATGGGGAGGCTTCAAACTGGAAATCGGTATTGAGTGGGGTACCACAGGGATCAGTATTAGGACCTATATTATTCTTAATATATATCAACGATTTGGATGATGAAATAACAAGCAAGGTGTTGAAATTTGCGGATGATACAAAAGTGTTTAGAAGGATTAAAAGTGATGGAGATAGACAGCATTTACAAGATGACCTTGACAGGTTGATCAAATGGTCTGAAAAGTGGCAAATGCTGTTCAATTTTGGGAAATGTAAATGCCTCCACACAGGACATGGGAACGAATAGGTAGAATATACAATGGGGGATACTGTACTAAGTACTACTGTAAACGAAAAGGACTTAGGGTTAACCATTAGTGGTGATATGAAAGTTTCAGAGCAGTGCGGAATTGCAGCTTCAAAGGGAAATAAAATCCTTGGATTAATTAGGCGAAACATAACGTACAAGGAAAAAGAGCTAATAATACCGCTGTACAAAATAATAGTTAGGCCTCATTTAGAATATTGTATTCAAGCGTGGAGGCCATATCGCAGGAAGGACATAGATATGCTAGAAAGAGTGCAGAGGAGAGCAACTAAAATGATACAAAAACTGAGGGATCTTAGTTAAGAAATACGCCTAAAAAATGCGGTTTAACAACACTAGAGACCAGAAGATTGAGAGGAAATCAGATAGAAGTGTTTAAAATATTGAAGGGTTATGAAAATATTGATAGAAGTATTTTTTTCTCAGTTAAGAAAGATAGAAGGACTAGAGGACATGAACTTACATTGGCAAACGAGCAGAGTAGATTGGATACAAGAAAGTTTTCATTTTCACAAAGGACTGTAAATGAATGGAACATATTAACTGCTGATTGTGTGGGTGCTAGTAGCGTGAATATGTTTAAAAATAAAATCGACACATACCTCAGACGGGCGGGATACACATAGATAAAAGGGTCGGACTCTCGATAAGCCAAAGGGCTTCCTTGTCCACCTGCCACCTAGAGTTAATTCTCTGGGTGGCAATCTTGTTAAATCTTGACACACGAGTTCCCGAGTTCAATTTGTAAATCTGCATCGTTTCGTCCATAACAGCAAAGGCGTCTAGGAGACTGGCCATAGACTGTTCGCATAAAGTCATCCATAAACATTGATCCGTCGCTGTCTCGACAAAGCACATTGGAACATTGCAATGCATGTCAGAGGCCACGTAACCGTGTCGTTCACATTGCAAATGTCCCCCATCGTCGACAATCATACGCTTCTTGCAGTATCTGCACCCGATGTAGAAGGGAGAATGCTGGCGTACTTTGTAGATAAAAAGACTTATGATATTGATAACGGCGTCGGTGCTTACCCTTGTTTCTAGAGTTGCCACGTCCGTCGTTGATTCCAACGGCGAGGAAGGGCTGTTGGTCACCGGTATGATCGGTCGGCTAGTTGGCTTATCCTCATCGCTCGAGTCTGCTGCATCGCGAGGGAGGTAATAGGGTGTCTTCAACATGATGTTATTAGTCATGGTGAGTAGTTATATAGGTGGTCTAGCGTAGACGTTTGCGCGGCGCGGGGGAATCCCATGTTAAAAGATAGGGATTTGCACCAGGGCGTTCCAGGGTTAAAGGATAGGAATTTTTTACCCCATGTTAAAAGATAGGGATTTTGCACCAGGGCGCTCCCGGGTTAATTGATAGGCCATTTTTACCCCATATTAAAAGATAGGGATTTCCTCCGGAGCGCGCCCGGGTTAAAGGATAAGGAATGTTTACCCCATGTTAAAAGATAGGAAATTTTCCCCATGTTAATGCATAGGAGCTATTATCGTAAACGTATACGACGAAATTTTAAATTTTCCCCACGTTAAGAGATAGGGAATGTTTACCCCATGTTAAAAGATAGGGAATTTTCCCCATCTTAAAGGATAGAAACAATTATCGTAAACGTATACGACGAAATTTTGAATTTTCCCCATGTTAAGGATAGGAAATTTGTATCCAGTGTTAAAGCATAGGAGATATTATCGTAAATGTATACGACGAAATTTTGAATTTTCCCGATCTTAAAGTATAGGAGCTATTATCGTAAAGGTATCCGACGACCTTTTGAAAAAATAAAATATACCGAACAGCATTTGAATATGTCACACACGAGATTTCTTGGCCCGTAGGCCGAGCCTCCGCCAAGGGACATGTATAAAATGTGGTGTTATAATAAGGCGTAATTTATATAATAAAAGGATTATAAATTCAGCAGAGGTCGTTTTATCTGAAGTAATGTATACGAAATGTAGACTACATATAGGACTATGTTATATCAGAACTTATAGCCTCGCTTTTTCGAACAGAGCGACCATCTTGGAATTATACGTTTGATATCATTTCCGTACGGTAGTACCTAAATTCGTGTCTCTTATAAACCCGTACTCGAGACGTGTCTGGACATGTTTGTTTGTTGCGAGCGTGAGCGTGCGCACCCTGTATGACGTCATTAAACTATAAACTGCTATGCGCAGTAATTTTGTGTGCGAGGTGAGTTGGTTATACAGGTAGTGATTTGGTTAGTCATTGTTTTGAACTTGCGCGCTTGAATATAATTCCACCATGTTACGTCATGGTCAGTGACGTCATGGTACGCGCAGTAATTTTGTACGCGAGATGAGTTGGTTATACATGTAGTGATTTGGTTAGACCTTGTTTTGAACTTGCGCGTATATAATGTAATTCCATCATTTGATCACAAACAGTGACATCATTAAACTATAAACTGCTATGCGCAGTATTTTTGTACGCGAGGTGAGTTGGTTAAACAGGTAGTGATTTGGTTAGCCATCATTTTGAACTTGCGCATATGTAATGTAATTCCATCATTTGGCGTCATGGTCAGTGAGTGACGTCATGGTACGCGCAGTAATTTTGTACGCGAGATGAGTTGGTTATACAGGTAGTGCTTTGGTTCACCATTGTTTTAGCTTTCGCGCTTGAATATAACCCCATCATATAACGTTATGGTCAATTCCCCTGTAAAATTTCATTCTAGAAATTTCTTTGGTACTTTTGTCAATACACTACAAAACCGACGCTACTGTGTGCTACTGTGTCCTGGAGACGTATCTGGACTTGTTTGTTTGTTGCGGGCGCGAACGCGCTCGCGTCCTGTATAACGTCAAAGCTATCATTGTGATTTGGATACACGGATGTTTGTTATCACTTGGACACGGAGTATCACTTCAAAATACTTTGAAAGCAGGCTATCAACTGGACTAAACTTGGTAAGTACAAATTGTGTATGACAAATACTGTTACATGACAAAGGGTTTGACCAAAAATATTACACAGATAGCAGTTAGTTTGAATAATTTACCAGATAAGTAACGGTTTTATAATTCCCTATGTTTTAACACAGGACAAATACACGGATGTTTTTTCAACACATAGAGCCTTGGGCTTGATTACCGGTTCATACCAGTTTGCTTATAGCGTGATATACCTGTAGTGTAGTGAACGACGATTTTACTCTGAAGGTCGTGATTGAATTTTCTAATAAAGTTCTTACAAAGGATGGCTAACCAAATCACAATGATAGCTTTGACGTGACAGGACGCGAGCGCGTTCGCGCCCACAACAGACAAACATGTCCACATACGTCTCCAGGACACAGTAGCACACAGTAACGTCGGTTTTGTAGTGTATTGACAAAAGTACCAAAGAAACTTCTAGAATGAAATTTTATAGGGGAATTGACCATAACGTTATATGATGGGGTTATATTCAAGCGCGAAAGCTAAAAACAATGGCTAACCAAAGCACTACCTGTATAACCAACTCATCTCGCGTACAAAATTATTGCGCGTACCATGACGTCACTCACTGACCATGACGCCAAATGATGGAATTACATTACATATGCGCAAGTTCAAAATGATGGCTAACCAAATCACTACCTGTTTAACCAACTCAACTCGCGTACAAAATTACTGCGCGTAACAGTTTATAGTTTAATGATGTCACTGTTGATGATCAAATGATGGAATTACATTACATATGCGCAAGTTCAAAACAAGGTCTAACCAAATCACTACCTGTATAACCAACTCATCTCGCGTACAAAATTATTACGCATACTATGACGTCACTGACCATGACGTAACATGATGGAATTATATTCAAGCGCGCAAGTTCAAAACAATGATTAACCAAATCACTACCTGTATAACCAACTCACCTCGCACACAAAATTACTACGCGTAACAGTTTATAGTTTAATGACGTCATACAGGGTGCGCACATTCACGCTCGTAACAAACAAACATGTCCAGACACGTTTCAAGTACGGGTTTTATAAGAGACACGAATTTAGGTACTACCGTACGGAAATGATATCAAACGTATAATTCCAAGATGGTCGCTCTTTTCGAAAAAAGAGGCTATAGGTTCTGATATAACAGAGTCCTATATGTAGTCTACATTTCGTATAAAATACTTCAGATAAAACGACCTCTGCTGAATTTATAATCCTTTTATTATAATATAAATTACGCCTTACTATAACACCAAATGTTATACATGTCACCGTCAACCAAATAAAGGCTCGATCGCTTGGCGGAGCTTCGACCTACGGGCCAAGTAATCTCGTGTGTGACATATTCAAATGCTGTTCGGTATATTTTATTTTTTCAAAAAGTCGTCGGATACCTTTACGATAATAGCTCCTATCCTTTAACATTGGGAAAATTCAAAATCTCGTCGTATGCGTTTACGATAATAGCTCCTATGCTTTAACACGGGGTAAAAATTCCCTATCTCTTAACAAGGGGAAAATTCAAAATTTCGTCGTATACGTTTACGATAATAGCTCTTGTGCATTAACATGGGGAAAATTTCCTATCTTTTAACATGGGGTGAAAAATTCATATGTTTTAACATGGGGTAAAAATGGCCTATCTCTTAACCCGGGAGCGCCCTGGTGTAAAATCCCTATCTTTTAACATGGGGTAAAAATGGCCTATCTCTTAACCCGGGAGCGCCCTGGTGCAAATCCCTATTTTTTAACATGGGATTCCTCCGCGCCGCGCCAACCTCTACGCTAGACCACCTGTATAACTACTATGGTGTCGTCGTGATACAAATGACGATCCGACGGGCAGAGCGCCGCATTAATATAGGTTTCTGAGAATCACGAGCCTGCCGAAAGGTCACGTACCTCAGAGTAATGTATACAAGTAGTTGTCGCACACATCGCACAGTAGTTTCCCGAGAGTGTTTCGACCGGTTTTGAAGCCACGCTCAAGTCTCCGACAGCCTTCTTTCGACGGTACACGCTCCTCCAGTTCATCATTTCCGGTTGCCAACAATACGGCTCTCAAATACATTAATGCCTTGAACTTTGCGAGCAGCAAATGCCCCATTCGATGAACACGGACATCGTTCCAACCAGATCTCGTCTCTACAATGTGTTTGCTTTTTCGTTTTGCCAAGTGCGCGTGTCTTGCTGCTTTGATGCTCTCTGCGCATTCGACGTAGCCGTGATACAGTGCCTTCCTGTATTGATAGGCGTGTTCGACCGAATTAAAGACCCGACCGAATGCTTCGACCATGCATGGGTAAAAGTTTTACAAGGGAAAGTCGGCCCCAGAAAACCCAATGCGTTTCGGTTCCACAGCGACCTTCGGTTCGGGTTGAGGTTCAGGTTCCGGTGCGTAGAGGCTTGATGGTGCGACTGGTTGGTTGACAGACAGTGACTGTGGTCGGCTGCCAGATGCCGCGAACGGTCGGCAACATGGTTCCTGTACGTCGATGTCGCTGAAGGCCGCAGGAGTGTGGTAGTTGGGTGTTTTCAAAATGATGGTAGCCATGGTGTCTTCGTGATACGAATAAAGATCCGACTGACAGAGCGTGACGTTTATATAGGAATAAAGGGCACGTGAGTGTGCCGAAAGTTCACGTGGGCGTGTCGAATAAGCACGGACCTCAGAGTAGAAAGTAATGCCACAGACAATAGAGTAGATCAATTTACAACCAGGCAACCGTGTGCGTCTCGCGCTGTTTCTGGACCGACAACCTCAAATTGCGTATTTTTTCCTTGCACTGCATGGGCATGTTCAGTATAGGAGATAATCGCTTGGCGGGGCGATATTTGCCGCGAAAGCGGGAGAAGAGGTAGAAGCAGTGACGGCTGCGGAAATGCGCTCCTTTTCTTGCCGATGAAACCGTGACGAGATGAGTTTAATAATGTATCTGTCATCTGGTATGTATAAGAGAAAATAATAGTATGTTATTTGTATCAGGCTTTGAAAATGACATGACTTAGAACAAGACCTGAATAGCATTTGAACATTGTGAGAAATTGAAACTTACTATTATCTCTTTAAATTGTTCGTTACGTCGCTGGTACTTGTCCAGCTTCCTTTAGCAATAGCCTTGCTTCACATGAACATGCCAACTGCTTTTACTGCTTAAGGTACTGCCACGCATGCAGCAGGCATACCGGGGCAATATTGACGACATCGGGTTGATGGTTGGTTTGGTTGCCGGAGCTGATGACAGCGACGAAATTGGTGTAGTCGTCGAACTGGTAGTCAGTCTGGTCGTTGGTTGTTGATCCGGGTTGATTGTCTGGGTTGAGGGGTCGAGTGGATGCATGGCCGGAGCAGGCTGCCTCTACGGCAGCCAGTTCTCTTGTAGGACGTTATCGCTAGTCATGTTGTTCATCTTCAAAAATATAACATATACTGACCACAAAAGCAGACGCAGGCCTTTGATGAAAGTTCTACAGAAGATAATGGTCACGTGAGCGTGCTGAAAGGTCACGTGGGCGTGCCGAATAAGCACGAACCTGAGAGTAGAAAATACATGCACGGACTGCAGAGTAGAAGTACTGTTCAATAGAAGATTTATTGTTGTCGTTCACCACATAAGAGACAAACATTTATGTTTTTCACACATTTTCTGTCAGGGGTCGCTACTTAACCTACTTATATAGTTAAACGTCTATTCCCTAGGGCCCCTATTGACCCTGACGTTTTGAGAGTAACCGAAATCACATAATTTGACCTATTTTTCTAGTTCAGTACCTAGTCGTCAGGATTTGACCTAATTTTTGTTATAAATGTACACGCCAGGGGGCACTAAACCTAAAAAATGATCCGCGACATTTTATAGTAAAAAAATAAAAGACACGAATTTAAGCAGTACTGTTTGACCGTTTTCTCGCAACTTGACTTCATTACATAGTTCACCACCTATTCGCCAGGGGTGCCACTTGACAAAAAAAGAGACACGAATTTAAGCAGTAATTATATTTATTTTGCCACCTATCCGCCAGCTGGCGCTATTTGTAGTTCACGACCTATCCGCCATGGGACGCCACTGACCTTTGATCTAGATATTAGCATGTGATCTTTGACCTTGAAATACATTTGACCTTGATCTATACGTTTGACCTTTATCGGTGTATTTGACCTTGACCTTTGTCCTTGACATATATATTTGACATTTCCAAATTCCACCGATCGTAATCATTCAACCTAGTCTGATCAAAGCGACATACTACTCAAGTGCATAAAAAAGATGTTGCTGTTTTTATCACACAAAATCATGATGTTATTTTAATTTGTAAGTGGTTGTTGCTAAGTATCTTGAGCAATATACATACAAGAATACATGTTTATTGTATGTGTTTATTGCATTCTAGTAAGGTTCCAACTTGCGTTGGAAAAGCTACGTTTTTTAGCATAATGCTTTCACGCTTTTTACGGAAAACAAAAGGCGAGCCTCTAATCTACACAAATATGACAGTTGACAACTTCAACTCAACACGAGTTGGTAGTTCTTGTGAAAGCAAACCAATACAATATGTTAGCTTGTGTGTGCAAATGCGCTTAGCTTTGATTCACATAATGGAACAATAATTGTTTAGGCCAATGCTTAGGTCTAGATCATGTCACTTGTCGTCTTGCCACCTAGCGTTTTGCTTTGGATGGCAATCGTATTAAATAATTTAAGATATGTAAATATTGACTTAGTAGATATTTTTCCTGCTAAATCCAGAACCTAATCTGTCAACAGTGAACAGCATATTGTGTCATAAATAGACATTATCAATTTGACCTGATAACTCGGATGCTGGATGTTGAGATCGTTTCGGAGAAGCAGCGCTGAACTGCTGAGCTGCAGTCTTGGCGTGGACAAGATTTGGTAAAACCCATTACACTTTTGACAAATACGTAAACACCAGAAACAACATGCTGGGCATTCTTAGTAATGCAGTTTGATTTGTAGAAAAGACAACGCAACGACAATGTTCCATTCAAACAGATGTGTATATTTTGTAGAAGATCACTCCCTACACCGTCGATTGGCTCTTCCAGTTACTTCATTCCCCCACAGTCTCGGTTGGTTCTTTCAATCACTTCACAGCTTAGCCACGTCGTGACTCACTGTTTTGTACGAAGGGTCTGCCTTTTCTCATCCACTGTCATTTTAGCTAGACCGCAGTGAGTGATACACTGACGTAGACATTTATTAATGCTGATACTTAGAGTACGCGACAGCCGTGACGCGCGTGACCTCTCGAATTAAAGGTGTGACGTGGACGGTTTGTTAACTGGCAACCGACAGACTTCCGATGAATAGCTATGACACACCGACATGGGAATCTTCTGTGAAGAGAATCCAAGATCAGACTATTTCCATTCGGAGCGTGCCAATATCAGTTATACTTACGTCCGGAATATTCGGGGCAGGTCAACATTCGTGGTACTGAAATCTCGTGTTTTGACGCTCTTGACCTATTTTAATACATTGCGTAGTCTCGCACTGATTCACGTGACACGCGAACAATTTACACAGCGTAGATAGGACCCACACATATTGACGCAGGCCTCTTCGATGAGATTTGGATTTCGCCGGCATATTTTCGTACGTACTTCATTCAAAACAACTTTTGTAACAGTATGTTTACAGAAATTGTAATGAATATGTGTTAGAGATTTAGCACATAAATATATGTTACAGAAGAATTTGGTCAGGTTTTAGGAAAAATGGCAAAACGCGATTGTACCGACGAATATTGCCCACACCAATATAACACATGTTGTCGTGAACGTGAAGAACATGTCCGTTAATTCGTCATTAAACATGTAGGCCCTGTGCAACTCCTCCGTTAGACTCGACACAGAATTCATTTTGTTACGCTTATAATTAAAGGTTTCTCAGACATTTACTCACATTAATTAGGAAATTTACTCCTGCACACAAGTTTTACAAAGTTACAGGGATACAACTCACTGAAAGTCATACACTTTTATGTTTGAAAGGTGGTGGTATTCACTCGTTTTAATACACTTGTCACAATTTAGATTTTCGACGAAATGATCGACCAATCGAAACACGAGTTCTTGCCCTAATTAAACAACAGTCGGCCAAATAACATCATCAGCTCGAACTGGTGATTCATTGAACGGAAAACGTTGTGTTGCCAAGTGCATCGAATGTTTCGGTGTAGAATTATATGTCTGGTATCGACGGATCCTGTGTTGCTGAATGAAAGTGTTGTCTTTGCATGCTGTCTACAGCACAACGACTTGCTTGGATTGTGTTCTCTCTCCGCATGTCTGCGTCGTGTAGAACATTCGCGGGGAAGTTGCTTCTGCCTTGTGTCCGAAATTATGTCGGGTCCTTGGTGATATTCAACTCGTTGACCGTTTGTATGCTTGCATCTGGTGAATGTGGCAGGTAACTATGCCGCGCTCTGCAAATAAATAGTATATTATAATAAATCGCTGTAAGTGTATGCGAATCTGCTTAAGCAAAATAAGATACGACTGAAGGTAGTGTAAAAGTGTAAAAGTATACCAACTCTGCTAAGATCAATACCAACAAAAAACGCGAACATAATTTGCGTATACGACCTGCTGCAGTAGAGAGTTTCTGGGACCACGTTTCACTTTCCAGTTCATTCCAGTTCTCACACATACGTACAATTGAGAATATTATTACAAACGGTTTGGACACTTGTGAAGATACATCATTCGTGCAATGATTGCAGCGCGGCTGAACGCTTTCCCGGCCGCATTCTCGGAGGGCATTAGGCCATCCCTTTGCCTCTATGATATGAAATGTTGCTACATACTGGTTGGGGTGAGAATATATTATTTTTAGCTTCAACGAATCGTCCGTTTGATGTTGGAATGCGCAGCGATGTGACTAATCCCAATGCGTTATATTTGCCCCGCAGAACAAGATAATCGCATTGTGAATTCCTACCTATACCACAACACGGAAGTTACGTTCAAAAATGAAGACGTATCGCTTCCACACGATAGGAGACGAAGTGACTCACGAACATAAACGGACAGGAGTCAACATCAACCACCTGGTGCTTGAGGTCAAACTAAATTGAGACAACGCAGCAGGTTATTAGACTAGCCTTTGGAAATCATCGCAACTAAGATGTCGATATTGATCCGTCAGAACGTTTAACTTATCAGAGATGTGATGACCCATAGTTAGTCCTCAAGATTAAGAGAACACAGTGTAAGTGCAGAGTCCGGATCAAATGTATACGCCAGCATAGTAGACGCGGCGTGATTAAGAGACGATATTGCGTGCATTTAAGGTGAATATAAATCAGATACAGCTGTTAGCGCAGTCCTGGTTCTCAGTTAGGCGTTATTTGTAATGAATAGCTGCGTGTCTTTGCGGCATTACGCCTGCGGCTTGATGCAAACAGGCGGACACGGCATGACACTGGATTGGGTCGTCCAGCTGGATACGAAAGTGGGCAGGAAATAATAATTGCAGGAAGGATATACAGTATTTATCAGCCAAAATATTACACCAGATGAGCGTCATCTTTAATAGTTTCACCACGGACGATTGGTATCATAGCCAAATGGTGTGTGTGTGTGTGTGTGTGTGTGTGTGTGTGTGTGTGTGTGTGTGTGTGTGTGTGTGTGTGTGTGTGTGTGTGTGTGTGTGTGTGTGTGTGTGTGTATGTGTGTGTGTGTGTGTGTGTGTGTATGTGCGTGTGTCGGTGTATCGGTGTGTGTGTGTGCGTGTATGTGTGTGCGTGCGTACGTGCACGTGCGTGAGTCCGTGCGTGTGCGCGCAATGTTTCACGCTCTAGTGGGAGTGTAAATCCGTGCGTGCGAGCGAGTTCCCAGTCGGGGGAGTTAGCGTCGTATCCGTCATTTAGGCTAAGCCGGCAATCAGTCTTAGTTGGAGATTGCGCCACCCTGGTTGAGCTGCTGACACCAAGGACTGTCAACACGCGCCGGGCAATCTCCTGTCCGTCACTCCAAATTACGCGCAATATGCGAACTTCGCTTGCGTGGGATTTTCGGCGATACATTTTTCTAGATGAAATAGTGTCAGTAATAACGGGTGTCGAATAAAAACGCCGCCAATCTTTTCAACATGCAAGAGTTAGCGGTACCGAAGTTATGCCGAGTTATTTCAGGCCTCGGCCGTCCGCCACGATGAGGCATGAATCATCTTTCACAAATGACATGCGACGTATAATGTGATTACGGAATTGCGTACAACCGTTCATTTAATTGAGCGTAATGTTAATAAATAATACATTTTATTATTAATTCTGCGACCGGTATTCCTTCATCATGAATGGCAATCTTTCGAAATTGGGAAGCAAAATCTCTCCCAGATTAAGTAAATATAATTAATGGCACAGTTGGCGAAAAGTCAAATGTAATGGCGCCGATTGCATGTTGATAGTATACGTAATGCGTAGGTAGGTCTGCGTAATGGCATTGGTTATATTATTCATTTTATTAGTTGTTCAAGTTATCCGAGCTAGAGTCTTAGGACAGTTTCATATTTTCATTTGACTCAGTATCTATTAATTAGGTAACTGGGTGTGTCATGCCAATTCTGTATATGTACGCACACTCGTGCTTCTGTGTATGTGCATGTGAGCGTGCGTGTGCATGCACGTAACTATGTATGCACTTATGTGCATATGCATGTATGTATGTATGCATGCATGTGTGGTTGGTTGGTTGATTCGTTGTTTGTTTGGTTGATTGTTTGGTCGTTTCTTTGGCTGTGCTGTTTGGTCGTCTGTTTGGTTGTTTCTTTGGCTGTCTGTTTTGTTGTCTGTTTGGTTGTTTCTTTGGCTGTCTGTTTGGTCGTCTGTTTGGTTGTTTCTTTGGCTGTCTGTTTTGTTGTCTGTTTGGTTGTTTCTTTGGCTGTGCTGTTTGGTCGTCTGTTTGGTTGTTTCTTTGGCTGTCTGTTTTGTTGTCTGTTTGGTTGTTTCTTTGGCTGTCTGTTTGGTTGTCTGTTTGGTTGTTTCTTTGGCTGTCTGTTTTGTTGTCTGTTTGGTTGTTTCTTTGGCTGTCTGTTTGGTTGTTTGTTTGGTTGTCTGTTTGGTTGTTTCTTTGGCTGTCTGTTTTGTTGTCTGTTTGGTTGTTTCTTTGGCTGTCTGTTTGGTTGTTTCTTTGGCTGTCTGTTTGGTTGTTTCTTTGGCTGTCTGTTTTGTTGTATGTTTGGTTGTTTCTTTGGCTGTCTGTTTGGTTGTTTCTTTGGCTGTCTGTTTGGTTGTCTGTTTGATTGTTTCTTTGGCTGTTTGTTTGGTTGTTTGTTTGGTTGTTTCTTTGGCTGTTTGTTTGGTTGTCTGTTTGGTTGTTTCTTTGGCTGTCTGTTTGGTTGTCTGTTTGGTTGTTTATTTGGCTGTTTGTTTGGTTGTATGTTTGGTTGTTTCTTTGGCTGGCTGTTTGGTTGTTTCTTTGGCTGTCTGTTTGGTTGTCTGTTTAGTTGTTTCTTTGGCTGTTTGTTTGGTTGTCTGTTTGGTTGTTTCTTTGGCTGTTTGTTTGGTTGTCTGTTTGGTTGTTTCTTTGGCTGTTTGTTTGGTTGTCTGTTTGGTCGTTTGTTTGGTTGTTTGTTTGGTTGTCTCTGTGGTTTTTTCTTTGGCAATTTGTTTGGTTGTATTTTTGGTCGTTTCTTTGGTTGTTTGTTTGGTTGTTTCTTTAGCTGTTTGTTTGGTTGTCTGTTTGATTGTTTCTTTGGCTGTTTGTATGGTTATCTGTTTGGTCGTTTCTTTGGCTGTTTCTTTGGTTATTTGTTTGGATGTTTCTTTGACTGTTTGTTCGTTTGTTTGTTTGTTTGACTGTTTTTTCTCTTAGTTGATTTTTTGAACTGTTTGTTTGTTTAATTTGTTGTTTTTACTTTTTGTTAGTTCGGTTAATTTCTTGACTGTTTGGTTGGTTGATTGTTGTACTGTTTGTTCGTTTGGTTGTTTTTACTATTTGTTTGCATGGTTGGTTGTTTACTGTTTGTTCGTTTGGTTGGTTATTTTACTGTTTGTTCGTTTGGTTGGTTGGTTGACTGTTTGTTCATTTGGTTAGTTGATCGACTGTTTGTTTGTTTGGTTCTTTTACTGTTTGTTAGTTTAATTTGTCGTTTCGCTGTTTGCTCATTTGGTTGGTTCGTTTATTGTTTGTTCTAGTTCTAGCTGTTTCCAGCGCTCGGCAACGTTCTATTAACTAACTAGTCTGTATTATTGTGGTGAAAATGTAACGGCCTTACGAGGCTTCATTCAACAGGTCAACCTTTTTCAGAACATTATCGCCAAACCGACCTGGCACTGAGGGTGGTCACTGCCAGGGTGCTTGTCATCCTCAGTGGTTCTTTTACGTCCCAAATTGAGACGAGACCGACATTAACGTGATCTCCGAATCACGAGGGATACACAGTCCCCAATGTTCAGAGCCAGGTTTTTACACCAAATATCATGCCTGCCCGGTCCGGGTTTCGAACTCAGAGCGCTGTTTTACTGATTGTTCATTTGGTTGGTTGTTTGACTGTTTGTTCCGTTTGGTTGATTATGTTACTTTTTTTGGTTCGTTGTTTTTCTGGTTGTTGTTGTTGATTGGTTGTTTGCCTTTTTGTATGTTTGTTTGTTTGGTTGTTCGTTAGGTTGACAGTACGTTTACCTCCAATGAACGCTGCAGACAGCGTTCGTATCACGCGAGGCCTCTTACTTACCGCTGTTCCGTGTCAACGTCGACGACCAGCATTCATCAGGTTTCGGATCATTTCTCTGACGTCATCCATGGAGGCTGACGACGATAGTCGGGTCGAGCCTGTTGGCAGTTGTAATCCGCCCGCGCCGCCGCCAAACATACTCCCGAGCATGCGATGTCGCGGCAGGCCTCTGGAGCCTTTCGTTTGGCGGCCATGTTGTTTCCGTGCGTTGTCAAATGTTGTTGCCGTGAAATCCAAGTTGTCGAGACCAAGGACACCTGCGAAAGAATATCGTTGTGTCAAGGAGGCAAAACAACAACACGTAGCTATTGTCAGTCTTAATTTTTTATAAATAAAACTGGGTCTTGAGGCCCACAAAAAACCCTAACCTACTTAAAACAAATTATGAGGGTGGCTATACCTACATCCAGCCCCCACTAAAATTATTGTGGCAGCTCAGCCCCAACCCCCCCCCCTCACGCCGGTACTGACGCCAGTGTATCTAAGTAATATAATAAAACATGACCTCAATGAAGACGTCCCAAAAGAACAAACGTTGAAACAATTAAGAGAACAACATTGAACAAATCCAGAAGATGTTTGGGCCATACCCATAGAATGTCATCAACAAGAACGACAAAGCAGGTATGGCACTGGAAACCACCAAGAAAGAGAAACAGAATGACCGTCATGAACTCTCCCATGTGTGTCTGACATCACAGGGGTGAGTGAGTAAGTAAACATGACCACCGAATGGCATATTGATTGGGTCATCGACATACGGGAGACACACTTTAAACAAACAAACAAATAAACAAACAAACAAACAAAATCCGTGCAACTTGCATAGGAAAATAAGAGTAGTGGATAGAGGTAGGGCCATTTGAAAAACTCAGCTCGCCGAGTTCGTCAGTTCTCATTTAAGCAAATGTGACAGCTTATTGAATTTGGGACACAAAGAATTAAATATAAATAAATGCATAGTATACTAAGAAGACTGGAGGGCATCTCTAAGAAAATTAATACAAGGTACAAAAATATAAAGACGAACAATGCTACTTACTATTGAGCTGAGAAAGGGATGAACTACTCAGACTGTGTCGATTAACAACATATACAAGACAATACGTATTCGGCTAAACAATGTCGCTTTAATATAAAGTGGTTGTGAAGATATTGACATCAAATGTTACCAACGTAGGAAGAAGGTTATTCAACCATAAAGCATGTTGTAGTATTAGTAATGGGGCGATGAAAAGTGAAAATGAAATAGCAATTAATATCTCATAGAAGAAACAATAATGGGACAAACTACTTAGCACTGATACTGCGAGAGTAAATATGTCAATATAGAACATACTATGAACACACAGACACGCACGCACGCACGTACGCACGCACGCACTGTTGTTAAGCGTCACCCATAAAGTACGCCACGCTTAGGGGGTGTAGGTCGATGAACATGCATCACAAAACATTATGCGGAGATGTAGGTATCTGGCTAAGTGTAGCGGGCAATCTTTGAAAGGTTCGCTGTTCGAGCCGTCGATATCAGACTGATAGAGCATTGATTGTTCAGCCAATTGTCTGGTAGATTTCAACAGTATTCCAACGAAAAAGGCAGTGTAATACAGTTTTACTTTTACATACTTATACTGCACGTGTAAACAACACATTAATATAAATTAAAACAACAAATTTTAGTAATGATTAAATATATGGTGGGGTTGTTAAGATGAATGACATTTTAGAAGTGGTTTACTGGCCAGCGTTACGAAGCGTGTCAAGGCGAGGGGTGGGTGGGTCTAAACAATGGTCACAACTAGCTCAACGTACTTTATGGATGTCCCCTAATGCAACTATTGATGAGATAATTTTATTTCAGTTAAGAAACGCAGAAGGACTAGAGGACACGAAGTAATGTTAACAAAGGAACAAAGTGGTATATATAAGAAAGCATTCATTCCCGCAGAGGACTATGAATGTATGGCATAAATGATCTACCTGTTGATGGTATACATGCTAGGAGTGTGAATATAGTTTAAACAAAATAGCCATATATCTCAGAATGGGATTACGCATAGATACAAAACTCTCCAAAAGACAAAGGCAACACTGTCCATATACCATGTGGAGGTTTTTGCTCTGGGGGGCTATCTTTCTAAATTTGGCTAAATTTGGTAAAAACCTTGTTAAATCAACATTACGGGGAAGTTCACAAAAAATTACGGTAGCGTATTGGTTGTAACAAATACAAGACTACCTGCTGGAACTGCCAACCTACGCTGTATTCACGAAGCAATGCTACAGAAGAGGGAACTTGCCAAATTAGCTAATTACTGGTACAACACGTTTATTTTGCCATATCTCACTTATACCCGGAAATTTAGCACGCTAAGCCAACGGTAACGACATACGATGCACTACTTGATGGAATTATTACCCAATCAGTTGGCTTAGACGAGATCGGCAATAACACTTTTCGCCTCTCGACATAATTACATAGAATGTCATGCAATGTCCTCAGTGTTACACCCACATTTTGTTAACTAGGTCTTATCATATCACGAGTATCATATAATAGCAGGAATACAGCGAATGATAGCAGCGTGACGAATGTTGTATGTCCGAAACAGACGGGGAGATGCAATAAAGGAATGGTACATTTCCACTATAGCGTAGAAATGAATGTCACAAGACGAGAAGTTTTATCATCATTCCTGTGCCACACGAGGATACCATCAAAGATCACATTCAATATGTAGGAGTCTTTCACGTGAACGATATCTTACACGTTTTGATTGCAGGTGCATCATATATTTCTGGTAATGAAGACAAATGTTGGGTATATCCGACGACAATTGTGTTCCCATTTCTAATAAAGCCTCTTCCGGATTCTATTGACGTCTCCAGAGACACCCTTACACGAAGGAACGACCAGTCACTCTCTCTCTCTCGATATGCCGCCAGCTTCCTTCTCCATGTGTTTGTTGCTTTGGAAGATAATTTCCTTAGCCTTGTTACAAGATACTTAGTCTGGCCGTGTATAGATAAAACATTTATATTCAAACTTAATGATCTGCCGACTGTCATTAATACAAATAGGTATGCTTGTTAGTTGGTAATCATCTAGTTTATTTAACTTGAAAAGACAATTGGGCAATTACTTTGTTAAGAGATTTGATGTATATTACACAGGTTAACTTTCAGATGGCCACTTCTTACGCTTTGTGCACCGGTTCTGTTGGAACTTAGTACAATAGATGACGTCCTTTAAGTCAGATGGACATTGATTGGACCCGATCTCGGCCCCCGCATGTCCGACCGTGACTTGCTAAATTGGCATGTGACGGCTAAAGGCGGTCAGATTGACCTTTCTACTCTCACGCTGCAACAGACACCGGTACACCGTAGTTCCGTATCACCATGACGAATCATAAATTATTCTCAAAGTTGTTTGTGGGGCGCTGTAGAGCAGTGGTAGAATATCGGAATCTTCATCAAGGGAACCCTGATTAGAAACCTCTTGCGGCCGTTTTGGAGTTTGAGCACTTTCGTACACCCCACGTTGCTTCAGTTCATAGGCTGTATAAATGGGTACCTTGTGCATATGTAGAGCATATTCTACCACTGCTCTACATCTATTATTAAATAAATTCTGATATGGCGCCTTGCAAGCGGCAAGTCAAGGCAAAGAGACACTTGGTGTGCGACGACTGCCACAGTTGGGTAGATTTTGCCTTATCCGGCTGTACGAAGTCATGGACAGAAACCAAGGAAGAGGGATTCACCTTTCAGTGCGTGGGGTGTTGGAAGGTGAAATGTCTGGAGAAAGAGGTAGCTAGGTTGGTAGATATTGTGAAGGGGATGGAGATGAGAATCAGCAAGGAGACAGATGGAATGGAGAGAGACGACAGGGATAAAGTTGGGAATACTGTGAAACTGAAGGAGCAGAGTAGTGGCAACAAGACCGAGGAAAGGAGACTGAGAGGAGGGAAGGTGATCGGAGGGGAAGAAAGTGGAGGATCGACGGCAGGAAATGTGACAGGTGTGAAGGTGGCAGGAGAGAAAGTGACCGTAGAGAAAGAGGTAGGAGGGAAAAAGAGACGGGAGAGGAGAGAAGGAAATGCAATGGGAGGAAAGATGACGGGAAGAAAGGAAGTGAGAGTACATGTGACAGAAGAGAAGTCGGGAGGGACGATGACAGGAAGAAAGGTGACAAGAGAAACAGCGTCAGGAAAGAATGGAACGGACGAGATTGTGACGGGAGAGCAGAAGACAGGGGAACAAGATTACAACCAGACAGATGCAAACCGTAGAAAGAGCTACACTGAGGCAGTGATTGAGGGGGCAATGAGGAAAGAGAGGGTGTTTATGGGCGATTCGATTATGAGAAAGACAGATAAGACTCTAAGCGAGGGGGAGGACGTCGTTGTTTGTCTACCGGGGGCTAGGATAGAACATGTAACTGAAAGGGTAGAGAAGGTACTGGGGCATGGCAAGGGAGGGTCTATACTAGTACATGTAGGGACAAATAACGCAGAGAGGGAGGGAACAACTGGGATAGTTCAGAAGTACAGACAGTTAGTGAAGAAGTTAAAGAAGACAAGAGTAGAACAGATTATCCTCTCAGGAATTTTGCCAGTAATGGGAGGAAGGGGGCCGACATATAGAAACTGCAAGAGGATGGCGATCAACGCACTAGTTGAGCAGATGTGTAAAGAAGAGGGGGTGGGATTCGTAGATTTATGGGGATACTTTGTTGGGAGGGAAGATATGTACATGAGAGATGGCCTACATCTAAGTGGAAAGGGGGCAGCAGTTTTCTCAGAGAACTTGCTGCAATCTGTTGACAGTGGGACAGGCTGCATCTATTTAAACTAGATTCGCAGGGGGGATTCACAGAGAAGCCTGAAACTGGAGGCATAGATAAAGACAGCAGAAATAAATCGGCAAAGAACAGCCTGGAAAACTGTTCTGAATCAGGATATAAATGCATTTGTTTAAATGCAAGGAGCATAGTAAACAAAAGAAGTGAACTAAACATTATGGTAGAAGATATTGACCCTCACATAATAGGTATAACCGAATCGTGGGCCACCACTGATATATCAGATGCCGAATTGGGACTAACAGGATATGTAATGTTTAGGAAAGATAGAATAGGAAGAAAGGGGAGGTGGAGGATTGTTATCCATATTATGTAAATAAAATTAGACAGAAAGCAGATTGCGAAGAAGCTGTTTGGTGTAATAGTTTACAAATCACACGTTAAGTTGGGTTAGTTTATCGAAGTCAAACATAAGCATAGAAGAGAATAAAAAATACAAAACGCTATAAGGGAAGTGAGCAAACGGGACTGTATTATTATGGGGGACTTTAACCATGGGCATATACAATGGAAATCTCTACAGAGTATGGGGAGTGAGGACCACAAGTTTTTAGTTTTAGTACAAGATAGTTTCCTTTCTCAACATGTGCTAGAACCAACCAGGGGAGAGAATGTGTTAGACTTAGTTTTGTCCTCACAGAAAGAATTAGTTGACAATGTCAAGATATGTGAGCCACTGGGGAGTAGTGATCACAACCAGATACATTTTACCATCAAAGTAAAATCAGAAAGGAATAGTAAAAAGCAGTATAGGAGAAATTTCCACAAAGGAAGGTATAAGGACATGAGGAAATATTTAGCAAAGATAGACTGGAATAACACACTGAAGAATAAGACAGCAACCGAATGCTGGAATATCTTAAATAGTGAAATTAAGTGCATAGTCGATAAATTTGTACCTTTCAAAAAACAAGGGAAACGGTCTAAAAAGAAACACTTATCGAAAGAAGCCATTAGAAAAATTAAGTATAAACAAATGATGTGGAAGTCATATAGATGTACTGGAAATGATGAAGACTACAACATTTATAAAGAAGCACTTAACCAAGCTACAGCTGAAATTAGAAATTCAAAGAGAAGCTATGAACAACAATTAGCTAGTAATATAAAACATGACAGCTAAGAGTTTTTATGCGTATGTTCGAAGCAAACAGAAAGTTCAAGATAAGGTCGGTCCTCTAGAAGATAGTGCTGGAAATATAATATCAGAGGGATTCTTAATGGCAGAAGACCTGAATGAGTACTTTAGTTCAGTGTTTACCAGGGAAGATATTAGTTCACTGCCAGTACCAGAGGCTAAGTTCAAGGGGGCAGATTCAGACTATTTAGGACAGTTAGTTGTAACCTCGGAAATGGTAGCTAAGAAAATAAGGGCTATGAAGGATAATAAATCACCTGGAGTGGACGGATTCCGCCCAAACTACTATTGGAAATTGTAGAACAAATTAGCGTACCGCTTGCAACAGTTTTCAATTTGTCATTAGAAGAGGGAGTGGTTCCTTTAGAATGGAAAGAGGCAAACATTATACCGTTATTTAAAAAAGGTTCGAGAAACAAGTCAGATAACTATAGACCAGTGAGTTTAACATCAGTGATTTGCAAATTATTAGAAAGACTAATTAAAGATCACATGGTGGATTTTCTTGTTAAACATAACTTGATAAACCCATCTCAACATGGGTTTTTAAAAGCGAGGTCATGCTTAACAAATATGTTATGTTTTTTGGAAGACATCACTAGGTGGGTAGATGAGGGATCACCAGTAGATATCATCTATTTAGATTTTCAAAAACTTTCGACAAAGTACCACATCAAAGATTACTCCTTAAGCTAAAGGCCCATGGCATAGGAAATGGTATAATAAACTGGATAGAAAAATGGCTGAATGACAGAAGACAACGTGTAGTAGTTGATGGGGAGGCTTCAAACTGGAAATCGGTATTGAGTGGGGTACCACAGGGATCAGTACTAGGACCTATATTATTCTTAATATATATCAACGATTTGGACGATGATATAACAAGCAAGGTGTTAAAATTTGCGGATGATACAAAAGTGTTTAGAAGGATTAAAAGTGATGGAGACAGACAGCATTTACAAGATGATCTTGATAGGTTGATCAAATGGTCTGAAAAGTGGCAAATGCTGTTCAATTTTGGGAAATGTAAATGTCTCCACACAGGTCATGGGAATGAAGAGGTAAAATATAAAATGGGGGGTACTGTTCTAAGTACTACTGTAAAAGAAAAGGACTTGGGGTTAACCATTAGTGCTGATATGAAGGTTTCAGAGCAGTGCGGAATTGCAGCGTCAAAGGGAAATCAAATCCTTGGATTAATTAGGCGAAATATAGCGTATAAGAAAAAAGAATTAATAGTACCGCTGTACAAAACAATAGTGAGGCCTCATTTAGAATATTGTATACAAGCATGGAGGCCATATCGCAAGAAGGACATAGATATGCTAGAAAGAGTACAGAGGAGAGCGACTAAAATGATACCAAATCTGAGGAATCTTAGTTACGAAATACGCCTAAAAGAATGTGGTTTAACAACATTAGAGACCAGGAGATTGAGAGGAGATCACATAGAAGTGTTTAAAATATTGAATGGTTATGAAAATATTGATAGAAACATTTTTTTCTCAGTTAAGAAAAATAGAAGGACCAGAGGACATGAAGCTACATTAGTAAAGGAGCAGTGTAGATTAGATATAAGAAAGTTCTCATTCTCACAAAGGACTGTAAATGAATGGAACAGATTATCTCCTGATTGTGTTGGTGCTAGTAGCGTGAATATGTTTAAAAATAAAATCGACACACACCTTAAAAAGGCGGGATACATGTAGATAAAAAGTATTGGACTCTCGATAAGCCAAAAGGCTTCCTTGTCCACCTGCCATCCAGAGTAATTTTCTGGATGGCAATCTTGTTAAATCTTGTTAAATATATGTGAACTAGTAGTGTTTGTGTAATATCATAAATACTACTCCAACGATTGTTTAGCACGCGTTGTACCAAAGACCCCTTGATTCCCACGTTCACTTCCTCTATTTAAACAATTGCACTGACTTCCGGTTGCGTATCGTATAATATTTCTGTTAGCCATTATTACATACCGTGCCCTTTCTACACAACATTTCTACACAACATTATTTGGTTAGTCTCCTGCGTTTTACACCCAGAATCTGAAATCAACTTCCAAATCACTGCAACATAATTTCAGGCTATAGCCACCTTTCGTAAAAAATAAATAAATACTTATTTGTTGGAAATCACATTCATGTCGCAAACATTCGGCGGTCCCTTGCACTAATGATGACTCTTGCGCGTCCCTCTTCACATTTTTGTCCAGTGATTCTTTTATGTTATGCCTCTGAGCTCTGATGCGTGAGGATATGCGCGCTATAGAAGTTTATTATTGTTAAGTGCAGCGTCATTTAATGTTTCCGTAAGAAGTCATGATGGTCTTCGAATGAACAGGTCTGCCAGGGTGGGGGTGTAAAGCTCTTTGTAGAGAGAGCAATCCTATAGAGCTCGCTTTATATATTATAATTTGCTTTTGCCTTTACGTCGGTGTTCAAATTTACAATACAAAATACTCCCTATTGTACAGTCGGTATAACTGAAATTATTACTACAATGGAATTTCATTATATAATTTTGAACACGTTGTTGCTTTGCCCAATTATTCCATTAATACAATATTCTCTATATTAATCTGAAAAAATATTGTTCATAAAACCATGCAAGATAGAACGGGGATTCGAAAGTGTTCCTTTTCGCACATAGCCAACGATACCCGAAGACTACGTCGGCCGTGTGTCATCCGCGTTGGAATCCCGATTGCGACGGCGACAGGCAGTCGCCCACTTTCGCCGCGATCCTCGATAGAATGATGAAAGACAGTGTTTTTCGGAATAATTATAGTAAAACTATCGGACGCACACTCATTAGTGGGCCTATCGGTTTTCCCAGTTTCTGTTTCAATACGACCACACCTTTGCCTAGGTCGAGCGGTTCATGTTCTTCCAGTGCATTATCAAGATTCTTCTTCGTCTATGTGCCGCGTCTGTCACATGCGTTGGCGATAATGGCCTTCCAAACCTCACGGTCGTCTGTAGTCTGTAACAGTTATATAATATCACCTCCCACACCATGTTGACAGACTATCATTCTCTGGGGTCCTCAGCATCTTCTCTCCTTCTCAATCTTTCCTTTTGTTACTATTTGTTCTCGGTTTCTTTTTCTCATTATATGGCCTATGAATCTTGCTTGTTGTGTTCTTTTTTAAATGATCTTTCTTTTTGATTTGGCTGTCCTGATAATGACTTCATTGTTTTTCTTTCAGTCCTAGGCACTGTTAGCATTCTTCTCAAGAACCACGTTTCCGTGGCTACTATGTGTATTGTGAATATTTGGTTATTGCCCGGGATTCACACTGATATAGCAGTATGGGTTCTATGTAGCATTGCAGTAAATGTTTTCTCAATTCAAATGATACAAACATGTTTTACGTATTGCGGAAAGCTGTTTTGGCCTGAGCAATTCGTCCCTTCATCGCATCGTTGCATCGACAATCAGATGTCACTACCGCTTACAGATAGTTAAACGTGTGGCCTTTCTACGTGACAGTCTCATATACTACCACGTTGCATGTCGGAGTGTAATTTCCTTTGAAATGACCATGGTTTTGTTTTCTTTTTGTTCAAGACAGACCATTTGTTGTAGATCTATTTCATTTTCAGCAATCAGTACCATGTCGTCTGCATATTGTAAATTTTGTGTCCACGTGCTTGGGTACTACATACTACTACGTAGGCGTAGGGCCTACCTTCGAGGGTTCAAGGATAATCTCACTGTATATTGAAAAAGGGATCGGGGGGTAGGACAACCCCTTGTCTTACACCACGTTTTATTTCTTTAAATTTATTGATGTCATTTTCAATTTGATGTACTACTATTTGTTCCCAATAGCTAACGTTGTATCAGAATTCTCAGATCTTTCCAATCAATGTTCAGACTCTCGAGTATTGATATGCTTTCTTCATGATGAACTCTATCAAGTGCCTTTGTGTAATCACTAATAGCCCATGTAGATACCATCTGGGCGGGCAAGATCTAGTTATAATTTTTGAAATAGGCCTTGCCTATGGAACCTATTTTGGTATGATAAACATTGCTGAGCGGTTGATTACATGAAGAAATTGGATTTGGATCTTTAAGATGGCCACCAAATCGAATTTCCTGAGGTTGTAATAACTGCGTCACCTAGAACCATAATTTTGGTGTCAATATATAGGTTTTAGGGTTCGAGGATTTCAAATATTTTACATTTGGCCTTCTATGACATTCATTCAGCCATTTCCATAGATGGCGGTCGTCTATGCAAATGTTAACATATCGTAGCACCTACGTCACTTATAGCTTTGACTTGTACATATGTGCGTAGATTTGTGGGCAGCGGTTTTTATTAATGTTAAATTAGACCTTCTCTGACATTGATATATATTCGCTATTTTAAAGATAGTGTCCTTGGCAGACTATTATTCCCGTATCTTCAGAACGACGTAGCCTAGAGTAGCGAAAATAGATTATTTACATTCACGATGGCGCCCACCAAAGCCTATTATGCACAATCTCAAGAACTACACAACCTAAAGTCATACAACTTATGTAAAAATATAGGTTTTCAGGAAGACCATCAGAAACGTCTGCAAAGATGTGTCATAAGCATCGTTGAATCAGGTCTTAGAAAACATATCATGTGCCCGCACCATGTATCTCTTTAAAGTCTACGTTGACTTTCTGCGAGTTTGAAATGGGAGCCTCTTAACTTTTTGGTTGTACTATCTGGACATGGTCGAGGTTTTGCTAGGCCTGCTTCGAGCATCAAGAGAGGGACAATGGATGCTACACCTAGCGTCTAATCGTGAAAGGCCCCATGGTGTTTCGCATATGACAGGCTTAACTACGCACGCTACCTCCTGTACTTCTATGCTCAGATGACACAACGGCCCGTCGAACACCCAGATGTCGAACAAAAGACGCCGGGTGGAACAAAGAGGTTCAGTTTGAAACCAGGAGCTGTGAGCAAGTACTACCTAACAGAACTGAGAAACAGTAATGGTTTAAGCGGTTCCAGGCTGGCTCAGCCAGATCTTCAAAGGTCCTGCATCTGTGTCGAGTCCCTGGTTGACTTGATGGAGAACAGTTGACTGAATCCAATGTGTCCTGAAGAGACTGAACTTGTCAGCCTATCCGTTGGTATTGTGGCACTTTCAGATGTTGAAAGGATCTTCTGTGAGTTCATCACGTAGGCGACGAAGCAGATGTTCAAAAAGACAAGCTTTGAAGAAGCTCTACCAACAAATCATTCCCACGACAAGATGAAAAAGCAAAACTTGAAGACATTCTCCAGTGTAAATGCAAAGAACGCCAGTGGAAGAGGAACAAACCAAAAGATGATCCTGAAGGCGGACAGAAATTTAGTTGGCCACGTGATCCTTTTTGCTCAGGGTAGACAGCTGCACATGAGGGATGTCCTGGCTCGCCCACTAGGCCCTCTACCCTGGGCACTCACAAATGTTGACGGGTCTTTGCGGAAGACGAAAAAAGCTGCACTCGCTAGAGAGATGGAGAGAAATGTTTCACCCGCAGAATATGTCTCTGACACAACCTGCATAGTTGATGGGATGAGTTTGATGCAGAAGCTGAACGGCAACAACAAAACATTTGCAGAGCTGTCAGAATCAGTCATGATTCTATTCCTACATGATGGGTCACAGAGTCACAGAGTCACAGAATACTGAGAGGTGCAACCGGGGATCAAGCACAACTATTCAGTACAAGAACATCGCAAGAGGCCACACTATCCAGCCGTGGAGGATATTCCTGTGCAGCTTCCAGCCTAATCAAATTAATCGATGATTAGTGGAAACTGCCGAAGTACAGAGAGAAGCTACAAAACAAGTCACTGTGTGTAACTTGTGATGAGGTCTGCTACAAGATGACCAAAGATGACTGAGTGGAAGTCACACAACTTATATCCGCACTAGAAGAAACAGATACTCGTATACGCCTAGAGGCACTGCTCACTGCAATCAATGGCTATCATATTGCAAGCCGAAGACACATATGTTATGATGTTCTCCCTTGGTTTCAACAGAAACATCCCCTGCTTCATCTACCAGAAGTGTGAAACACGAAACCGCACATGATTAATCGACATTGGAAAACTGGCCAGTTCATTGGGAGACAGCATCTGCAATGCCCTAATTGGATTACATGCTTTTACATGCTGTGACGTTGAGAATGCCCTCACAGGTTGTGGGAAGTTGGGTGCTCTGAAAATGATGAAAAAGAAAAGCACATGCAATGAGACTTTCAGCCAACTTGGTTAATCCTGGAAAGTCTCTAAGCAACTTTTAACAAAATACAACTATTTACCTGCTACCCGTATGTAGCAACTGCCTGCGCTGACGAAATGAGTTAACTGCGCTATCAACTCTTCTGTGCCAAACGAGGAGAGGCCGAGTCCAGCCAGTTTTAAACCATGCAGATATTGCCTCCACATGCATGTTCTTCGGCCCAACTACTAAGCAGCAATTTGGAAGTGCTGCTTTCAGACTCAGCCATTTGTGGCAGACTCGAAAGAGTGTGAATGGACGACATATGATGACGGTCACCTGGTCATCGAGTAAATGCGCGCTCTTGACATGCACCAACATGTGCACGTTACAGACGTGCAGCAATCAGAAAAAAGAACAGTTCACAGTTGAGCTAAGTGACTCTGATGATGGAGATTGCGATGATTATAATTGAGCTAATGAACATGCCTATCATTATGAGCTATATGTAAGTTGTTGGGCGCCATCTTGAAAAATGGCGGCTACTTGAATGTCGGGGGAAGTCAAAGAGTAATATATTTGAAATCGCCGTACCTCAAAAACTATATTTTGACGATAACCATGTGAATCTAGGTTACGTTGTTCTGAATATACGGGAATAATAGTCTATTACGGGCGCCATTTTTTTAAATGGCGATGATATATCTGAGAAAGTCAAAGTTAATTTTTTTTAAATCGCTGCCCACAAATCTGTGCATTTGTGGTGCTCAAATTACTGGTTAATGCGACGTAGGTGCTACGATATTGTGACATTTGTTTTGAAGACCGCCATCTTTAAAAAAGGGGATGTTGACGTCACAGAAGGTCAACTATAAAATATTTGAAATCCTTGATCACTAAAACCTTGACACAAAAATCATAGCTCTAGGTGACGCAGTTATTACAACAAGAGGAAATTGGATTTGGCGGCCATTTTTTTAAATGGCCGCCAATCTTATAAGCAACCGCTCAGCAATGTTTATAATAGCAAAATAGATATTCCACAGACATGGACTATTTCAAAAATCATAATAAGACGTATATAGATCTCTGTCTGCACCTCCAGTTCTGTTTCAGTCAGCATTCTTCGTATGTATGTTGCATTATTTGTACCTTTATCTTCTATAAATCCATATTGTTCTTCAGCAATTTCCGGCTTTATTTCGTTTTCCATCCTGGTCATAATAATTTTAAGAACGTCTTGGTGAAATGACTCATGAGCTTTATTGTACGATGTAGTTCACATTCAATCGCGTCTCGGTTTCTTGGTATTGCTACAAACATGGATCTTAATAAATCAGTTGGGATTGTTCCGCCGGTATATATTTTGGTCAAGAAGTGTCAATATTGCTAGGTCAATACCTTATTCAAGATTAATAAGTTAATAATATTCTTCGAGAGCTAGATACCTCTCGTTGCTATTTGGTTTGCATACTTGCGATACCTAGATCCCAACTACAATGTATCCCGTCAGATTAAAACAATTACATTGAACATTGACGTTATCTTTGTCTGTTTCAGCATTGCACAAACAATGGCTAAGCCGTTAATGACATCATGAGTACATGCAAATTATATCGTAATTGATTACATTTATTTTTACGTGATCGTATTTATAATCGTATTACATTTCAACAGTAATAGTAGCCTATCAGGCATACATCTCTCCTGTAATGAGTATGTGTTAATCATTAAACTACTATCTCTCACCTTTCATTTTCTAATAAAAAAATTGGGTGTTGCATTGTCAATACGTCACGAGACATAATTCAACATCTTCTGTCTGCGGCAGTCTAGAATTATGCAGTAAGCGTGAAACCAACTTTTATATATGATATCCTAATAAACGACGCCATTTATTATTAATACGTCTTCCTTGGGTAGTTTCGTACTTAGTTCTTAAACGAATAATTGGAGTTATGATGTTTTAAGTCTTTGTCTGCGGAACAGATGATTGTAATACGCATTTGCATTACTACGTGCTCGGGAGTTATCTTGTTATGGCGAGATAAATTGCATAGTTATCAGTATATCACTGGCAGACATTAAGTACGGTGGACCAGTGTGACATTGTCCAGGCCTCTACAAGTAAAGGGCGGGTGGAATTGCAAAATATCAATTATCTAGTAGTTGTGTCTCATGCCCTGTGAAGTGTTAATAAATTGTAATTTAATTAACACTACTAATAATAATAATCTTTATTGGCCGAAATACATGAATTATGTTTGCCATCACAGCTAAAAACACAAAGGAGACAAGCCCGATATCAAGCAAAGAAAACAAACCTGTTATAAAAACACAAATATAATAAACACATACAAAAACACATAAAAGTACATCAGAAATGATAGTATCATTGGTATATAGAATTACAAATGTCGCTAAATAGACAGGTGTGACATGACCTATGAATGACTCACCCAGTCGTTTCCCTCGTAATTCTTGTGTAGTGACTACGTCATTTCTTGACGATCTTTTGTGTTGTTGTAATGCTGTTCTCACGAGCTTCGTAAACACATACGTTCGTTCGTAAGGAGTTTCATCTGCTTCTGTCGACTGTCTGTGCGGTTCCAAATAATCCCTCGACGTTTCAGCGGCGGATGTACGGAATGACTTCACTGGGCATGCGCAGAAAACCAGCACGACAAGGACAAAGACAATGCGAACGTGTAGCGCACAATCGGGTTTTTTTCGCATCGTAAGTTCCGCCGCATGTACCTGAAAGGGAAACTGAAGTTTTAGCCGGAAAATGGTACAAAGTCTAGTGTTTTATGTGTGAACTGGTACGCCGAGTTTTGGCGACACGGAGTACCAGCAATAGAAACCCACTGCAGTAACCGTATGTGTTTCTCTATGCGTCAGTTGAATGTTCCTTTGCTAACAACACAACATTAAGCATCAGCACATTGTATAGAATAGTGAATCACGGACATCGATCTATGGCATATGCAATACAAAGTGAAATGGCATCTACCACCAACATTCACTTCGGAAACATTGTACATTTAGTAAGTACAAAAATAGTACTATTTATATGGCAGCGTGTAGATTCCTTGAAATGTTGAACACAACTAAGGTATGTTTACACAATTACGAAACAGCAATGCATAGCATGCATTAATGTAGGTGGGTGTAAGATGTAATAGTTTGGGAAATATTGAAATGATACACTGTGCTGCTCTTTCAGTAAAGTTTTCAGGTTACTACGACACACATGTATTTACCGTCACGTATATTCAACGCGGTAGCTGCTAAATAAACTAACAACAAATTATCGTTAACATAGGCTATTAATTGAACAAGGAAAACTACCATTGTGTTGCACATTTACAGTCCACAACGGGCTAAATGTGCCACTACACCAATTAGTACAATTTGGCGATTGTTTTCCCTTGTAGAACTCTGAGAATCCATCTAACGAAACATGAATTACAATGCCAGAAGATAAATACCCAACCCTATACCAGAACCAAGAAACAGTGACCAAATAATCTCAATTGTCCACCCAGGATTTACCTTCACAGTAGTTAGATCACTAACTAAATGACAAAGTTCATCGCTAAAACTGCTGACTGCCTTATCGTCTAGGTGATTAAACGTAGTTTTTAAAATTGATACAATTAGGGCATTTATCAAGCGCCATTAACCGATTTGCCTCGTTCAAAGACAAGGTCCACATTATACCTGACCTACTTGATTATTTCAAGATAATCGCTTCATTGTTCTTGCATTGTTCGAATTAATTGAAAGCAAAGAAAGTAGACAAGTCCGTCCTTGACGAAGTCAATCAAGTCCTCCTACTCCGAGCACTAATCTCAAAACACAAACTATCATGCATCGAGCACATCAAGCGTGTATACGAAGACAGATTGAATAAACTATTAATGAATATGAATGAATGAATGTAAGCGGAATACATGAAGACCACACACACGAGAGAGATTGAGAGAAGCAACAAGAGATGGATTGGCTTGAGACAACTCAAAGTGGATGTCACCAGAAATCGTACGATTTGAAGAACACCGCATTATTTGTCTTTAACCTAAACTGCTCAGTTTGGCTAAAGACAAACGCGAGAAGAAGAACTCGTCATGCAATTATACATCAAAATTAACTGTGGCAAAAGGGAATGACCTTAATCGTCCAAATTACTACAGTTTATGGAACATTCGAATCGATCGGTTGTAAATTCGACGCATGTCATGTCAACATATGATGACACCTTGTATCATATGACACTTGGAGCCTTCGCGTGGTGACATTGCAGTGACAAGACAAGGACTATCGTATTCCATTTAAATGTTGTTATATATGTATTGCTCATTGTGTTTGGTAAAACCCGACTGTCGTAGACCATCTCACCATACTATAATGAAGAACTTCGTGACAATGAGGAGCAAAACCTCAACATGACAAAGACCTATGTTAGAGAATGGACTCCAGACGTTAACCTCACTGTACTAATACAACATTATTTAAATTAGTGGCCAATGTAACCGAGTTTAAGGTAACAATTACACAATAGCGACAACTAATGTGTTTGGTTTGCTGCTTCATGGGCGGGTGTAAGCTAGTTATTTATTTATGTTGCAACTATCAAGCTATCTGTAAGCACTGTGGGTGATCCCGAGTAAGGTATCTGGGGACCGTTTAAGCATGATTATCTTCTTTAAAATCGATCTTGCTCATTAACAGTGATCTAGTATACTCAAACCAATCAACATCAGAACGCGCCACCGGGCCACTTCCGCCGGTGTGTCATGGAAATAGTGTCCCCGGTGATGCGGCGGCGGCTTTTAGCGTTTTAAAAAACGTTTAAATTAAACAACGGATTCTACTTAATGATGAATTTTCTTCATGAGTTCGTTGTCTCATTAAAACGGCCCCCGGATGTGACGTAAAGACAACACATCCAAATGGTTTGTCTATGCTGGGATTAGATTGACGTTGCGATGGTTCAATTATAGATAATGTTTAGAGACATTCGGACACCCACTACTTTCTCTCATTGACCTTATTGCTTGTTTTATGAAGTCAATTTGTGTAGTCATTGTGTGTAACACAGGGCACAAGATTAAACCTTTCGCCGATGTTTTCTGTTTTCCATGTACCATCTGCTCCAGATTGTATCAGTAACAGTTATTCTGTATTTGCACACGACAATGATAATTGTGTTTTCAGTTGCATTGTAGATACACTGTTAGAAGGTCGCATTGAGAGACGTAACAGTGTTACTTGAACACGACATTCCTACATTAATGCAAAAGGCAATGACGTGGGTTTGCATGACAGTTTTTGCAATTGTGTCGAGAGGCGAAAAGTGTCATTGGAGATCAAGTCCAAGAGAATTGGATGGCCATTCATTCCGTCAAGAAATGTATCGTATGTCGTGAACGTTGGATTTGTATGCTAAGCTCCCGGGTAATTAGCTAATTGGGCAGTACCTTCGTCTGCTGTATTGGCTTCGTGAATACACCGAAGACTGATAACTTATGTTGATGGTTTTGTATTGATTATACGAAATACGTATAACCTAATGTGTGTGAAGAACTCCCCCCCCGCAATAGTGATGTTACAAGTATATCAAGATTAAACCAAACTTAACAAGTTTGCCCTCGAGAGCAAAATATATAGATGGCAAGTGGACACAAAGATGCCTTTCCCTTATGGAGAGTCCAACGTGTTTGTATTTATGCGTAATCCCCCTTCTGAGACGTTTTATTTAAACATATTCACGCTCCTAGCATTTACACATTCAACAGTACCATCATTTGTGGCATTCAGTTATTGTTCTCTGTGGGAATTAATACGTTGTTACATCTAATCTACATTGTCCCTTCGCTGATATTGCTTCGTGTCCTCTAGTGCTTTTACCTTTTAAACTGACAAAAATATTTTTTATTTACACCTTGATTGTTTAAGAGGACAACGTTATTATCGGTGATCTAAAGTGGTTCTACACGAGTTATGTAGCCGTTATTATTTTGTACATCTATTCCGTTTCAGGAACCACGTGGACGGTGACCTTTGTAAGGAAACCATGATTTATTTTGGCATGGTTGAAACGTGTGACATGACTTGTATGAACGTGTTGTGACTTTACAATATGCAGCACTATGAGTTAACGTGTTTGCAGACATCCTGTCAAATGGCTTTTACATACTTTGGTTCTCGTTAGATGCGAAGTTGAAAGTGATGTCTCCTAAAAATGCTAAGACACGTGCTGAATCGGCATACAAACATGTCCACACTAGGCGTTCGAAAGCTACACAGATACAAAGACGATACAAAGGTAGCATATTATGTATACAACTGCTTCTACTCGTAGGAGATGCGTGAACCCCAGGACCTCGGAAATGACGATATTCATGTCTACACGTATATTTGACACATTGTATGATTTGGACTTCCCTATTTCCTTTGCCAAGCGGAGACGTAGAAATCGCTCGAGCTGTGGTAAGTGTTGCACAAGTACATTTGGGCTTTGACGTAAATCAGGATCTACTACTGCGTTAACGAATCTAATGGCTGTCGGGAAAGATGGAAACATCTGTTATTTACTAACACTGTGGTTCGCCACTGAAGCTTAAACAATATCCAGCTTAAACTCTTCCCAATGGTTTACTATTTATTACGATGACAGGAGAAACATTGTCAAATTACGTTGCAGATGGTCGCTGTATGTGTCGCGCACACTCTAACTTGGCTTGTATTCTGCTACAGGCACTGATATTTGGGAAGAGAGGTTTGACGTAATCAACATTAAACCAAACCATTCTACCGCTGGTTCCCCCAACGCAGCGAATACCCCGTGCCTACGTTTTTCGCACCGTTCGTTTTCTGGATATTAATTAAACGTCGCTAATTAATGATTACCTGAGCTGTCACATATGCACAAGTGCGGCGCGTCTCCACATGTTATGGAAACGAACCTGAACACATACGAGAAAAACAAATTTCTCTTGCAGATATACCTGAATTGGAATTCATTGGAAAAAAAACAAATGGAACAGAGAACTAAAAGAGGATTTCCACAGGCGTGCATCACGACAGCCATCGGTATAAAATAGCTGCCAAACCTGATGGACATAGTCGTGTGTTTAGAATGACTAAAAAATAAAGCACCATCTAAAAAAACGAAATGGGAAGCCATAAAGAATCTTTGACAAGACAATACCCTTCTCATGAGAGGGAAAGGTTGTAAAGCTTGAAATGCTAGACCGGATAGCTTTGATGGTTCAGGACAGGGGACGGTGATATATATTATAGCTTCCACACTGAGTGACGCACTTGCCTTGCCACACAAGGATAGAAATCACATAATCATACAGACGTCAAGTACATGTATATGGAAAACATACGCTTCACTTCACACATTTCTAGTCAAACAAAAAGTTCGACTCAATGATGCATGCTTTACAGAATGCGAGAAAGTTGCCGTTCTCTACAAATGCGCTACTGTCATGCAGGTAAGCCATCTTTATTTCATTAACTAATGCTAATCCCTTTCTAGCCCACAATGGTTCGTGGAGCCGATGCTTATCACTTATTCCATTTGCGTAAACGGATAAGAAACCATCTGCCTCCAGAATACGACTTCATAACGGAGAATATATTACATTGGAGTGATGTGGCTACGAAATAGCAACAAGACATGAAACAGGGTATGTTAATTGAGACCGATCGTCTACTACAGTGCTGCCGAATACATATTCATACATCAATACAATCTATCCTTATAAATGTATACATAATATGCAGTAACGCATCTCTGCTGTATATATTCACATACACTCACACACACACACACACACACACACACACACACACACACACACACACACACACACACACACACACACACACACACACACACACACACACACACACACACACACACACACACACACACACACACACACACACACACACACACACACACACACACGCACACACACACACACACACACACGCACACACTAACGCACGCTCGCGCATCTCTCTCTCACGCACACACACACATTACACACACACGCACGCTCGCTCGCATACTCACACAAACACACACACACACACACACACACACACACACACACACACACACACATACACACACGCACGCTCGCATTCTCACACACACACGCACGCTCGCTCGCATACTCACACAAACACACACACACACACACACACACACACACACACACACGCACACACACACACACACTACACACGCGCACGCTCGCACACTCACACACACGCCTGCACAGACACACGCGCGCACGCGCAATTTCCGATTATATATTTGTTATAATCAATTCTCGTATTCGTACATTGACGACATGCTTTTGACTGATAACTATAAAGTGGTAACAACCTACCTCATGCATTTTCCCTGCGCCGGTGTCGACTGCGTACGTAAACTATCTTACTTTTGTTCACAAATAAACACAGCTAACCGACCGCTTACTTTGTTTGCCTTCCCAGTAAGTTGTGGCAAACGACTAACACAAATAAGCTGCCTCTCAAATGTCCACGTCACAGGCGATTGGCCACCCACCTATCCTTCGTTCGAAGCGGCGATTCGTCAAATGAAGCCGCTGTCATACGCCGCTTAAATGCACTGACGCGACCGCGTCAACATCTCGAGAACTAACGCGGCACTGGTCGTTGTCACCAGCGCCATGGTGCGGATAGAGCTGACACGATAAACACGAACGATGCATCCACGATATGCGTCGACTGCTTCCGTCAACTGAACCGATGGTCGATCGGTAGAACTGTGCTTCAAGCGAGCTGGGCAATTGAAGTCCACGTGCATTTCATCCAATAAGCTCGGTCACTAGATATTGGTTTCACTAGTGAATTACTTTCTTACTCGTTAGATACAGGTTATCGCTGGTCAATACGGTTCGTCTATAGACAGCCGTTGTGTCGTTTTAATTAATTTTTTCACGGGTCAAGGTCCTGCATTATAAAAAATATCCTGCAGTTGGCGTAATACGTGTTACTTAGAATACAATAAAAAATTATATAATGTTTTATTGGTGGTTCGTTGCATGGAGTTGTCTGATGCTAATGAAACACATTAGCAAATCATTACAGACATGAAAGCTATTAATGTCACATAGGATTCATCCAGTGATACTATGACCAATTAGCAAATGTATTGCCAAAGAAACTAATAAGGAATTGAGTGTTTTATGCAATTAAGTGTTGCTGTGATCATTTTCTATTACAAAAAAGTGCTAAAGTGTTGGGATTCTAGCCTCATTTTCGAGTTGCGCGTAAGTTATGCCACCACTGGCATGGTTCCTAATAGCAATGAGGCCAGCACACGTTCATGAGTTTGTATCGAACAATCACGCCCTGGTATTAGAACGGCGAGTGTCTATCATAAACATTATATTGACAGACCTATGTTGCAACATTTGTACACGATTGCTTAACGTTCGATGGAAACATAGACGTCATGTCTGGCTATTTGGGGACGCTGTGTTTGGCAACAAAGAGACGTATGTCGCGCATGTTTGCGTAGAGCAGAAAGACGTAAACAAACAGACTCGCTAAGGAGGCGTTTGTTGTGTTGTGTAGGTTAGTTGTTAGTTTGTAGTTGTAGTAAGTTATAGTTTACCAGTTGTTTGTGTGGATGGGCACATGTGAATAATGGCACGGTTGGCTGACTAAACAAGCCATCTTGACAGCATGTCATTTAATCGTTATCGTTAAAAAAGTTCATTACTGGGATACAACGTCCCATACCCATACAGCCTCGACAGGACGGCATGGGTTGATGACGTGCCTAAAATAAGTGGCCCTTTATAAATTGCGGTGGCAATTACACCTAATTTATGAACACCCCGGGGATGTTCATTACAGAATCCATGAAATCATACAAAAGTCTCGTTTCGTATACGCTGTACCATAGCGTTGTCTCGCAGAACCCTGCATGTACATGTATACTGAGGGCAAAAGTCACGAAGTCCCAAAGTATGCGGGACTAGCCGTATGATGCGAGGGCTGCAGTCTGGGAGAAAGCAGCGCATTATACTTGCATGGCCGGGTATGTAGTAATAGATATGTCTTGATTAATGGCAGAATTCAATAGAAAATTTAACAATATTGGCATGCCAACAATGGCAGCGGTCTTGAAGGCAAACAGTGAACGGTCATAATCTGTATGGGTTAAATTAGTATTACTCATTTGTGCAATTGCAAGCCTACATAAATATAAGAAGCATATTAATTATATCATGTGTTCTGTAGCTTAAGATAATGAAAATAAAATATTGAATGCCAACATTTTTGATCTGAATCAAGAAAGTTGAGCAATTTGTGCTATTAAAACATTATTATGACTATATTATCATATGAAAATATAACAGACTAAAATCAATGACATATATATATATATATGTATGTCATTGATTTTAGTCTGTTATATTTTCATATGATAATATAGTCATAATAATGTTTTAATAGCATATGACATATATATATATATATGTCAGATATATATATATATATATGTCATGAGATGTCAGTCCTAACTTTGCGATAAAGCCTATGCCGCAGTTGTCATATATATATATATATATATATATATATATACATACATGCATACATACATACATACATACATACATTCACATGCATACATGTATGCATGTATGCATGTATGCAAGTATGCATGTATATTCATACAAACACATTCCAGGTATTTTACTCTTTATTCACAATTAAGTGGTATTCTATCGAATCTAACAGTATACCCTTTTGATAAACAATTTGTATATACAGCAATAAAACAACTTGATGGCACTGTGTTGTATATTTCACAGGAGCGCCAAAACAAAAACCCGAATTTTTCGTGTTGCATCCCTGCAGCGAGAGCGTTCTGCCCTTCAAACAAACAGCCACGTGCTGTTAATTTTTTCCTGACGTCAAAACGCAACCTCGAATTAACAAGCAACAGCATCAACAGCATCAATAGCATCAACAGCATCAACAGCATCATCAGCACCACATAGCAGCGGATTACTGTTGAGTCCGCTGTCTGCTAAAAGAGTTGGAGACGACGTTCTGCCATTAAACAACCGCAAACACTTCGCTCATGGCCATGTAATTGCAGTGGCTTCCAAGCCAACGAAGATGTAGTGTTTTTCTCTTGGTAGTGCTCTAAGTCGGTCTGTTTTCAGAAGTGGGTAAGATCATATGCGTTATATATCATGTAATAAAACAACCATTTGCTTGCTGTAGATGTCCACAAGTGCAGCAAACATAGACAACATTTCCATCAGCTTGCAGGTAGCCAGAATCAACGGTGCCTGGAAGAACGAGTTGAGGGCCGGCCTCAAATCTCAACTAGTTAAATGGACTGTCACTCCTGTTAAGAATATCCAACTGTCTAGCGCGTGCCTCTATTCCGTTTGTCTTCTCGGGTTTTTAATACTTGTGTCTCCTGTGTTGTAATATTCCTTGCTCATAACAGGTGCAAACAAATTAATTGTGATGCTTACTGGTTGAGCTATTAAATTCTGCTTCTCGCGTGTGCCATGCCGTCACGCCGATATTTCTTGGCCGGGCTATCTAAAGTTATACACACGTACTCATATCCGGGTATTGGGTAGGTGAACTACGTGCATAGCAAGTAGTTGGCCTCTTCTCACTCACTCGCTCGCTCGCTCACCCGCTCACTCATTCGCTCACTCAGTCAGTCACTCACTCACTCATCTACTCATCCAACCACTCACTCACTCACTCATTAATTCACTCGCTCACTTATTCGCTCACCCACTCACTCGCTCACCCACTCTTTCTCTTATAACCAACTCTATTTACAGTATAACGGATGTGGGGTATTTTCGCAGCAAATGCTATGTTCAGTGATGTTCCTACAATAAAATAGCCTATGCAGCGAACTATAGGCTAATAATTACCACACTGGTTAAATCAATGTATTATATAGCGCAGTATCCAGTTCTCAGGACTGCCCAAAGCGCTTTACACTTTACTCTCTGGCAGACCTGTTCAATCATACACCATTTCGACTTCTCAGGGAAGCCACGCTGCAATTAATGCGCGAAGACCACGTACACACATATCCACTACTGTCTATAGCTAGGTACTCATTCGTACAGATGCGTGAACTGGCGCAAAGTAGAGTGAACGAACTTGCCCAATGTTAGACACGGCAGCACAGGATTCGAACCCAGATTCTCTCGAATGAGAGTCCGGTGTTGTAGTCACTGCGCCACAGCGCTCCAAGGTAAGAGAACAAACAACCTCTCTTTAATAACCTGTAATGTTGCACAAATTATAAGTTTTGAAAAAAGGTACCGTGGTAAATATACAATGCAATAGTGAGTAACAGAAGACGACTGCGTTTTGTTGAATACTTCAGCAGGGTAATCGACCTAACAAAATCCAAGAAAGTGTTGTAAACTGTCATACCCTGATTTGCCCACTGGGTATGTATGTCTTGAACGAACTGAAGTCTTACAATACGCGCCAAATAAGAACACGTGGAGGGAACGTGTTGCAGTTTTCTTTCCATCCAAGGTCAACGCATGATGATGATAATTAATTTAGAGCAATATAATTAATGGTATTAACTGTGAATGTGTCTCTAACTGTTACAAAATGTAACCTGAAGTTAATAATATTATATATCTTTCCGACATTCCTTTCATCCATTCACCCATCCCTCCCTCCATCCCTCCCTCCCTCCCTCCCTCCCTCCCTCCCTCGCTCCCTCCCCCCTCCCTCCCTCCCTCCCTCCCTCCCTCCCTCCCTCCCTGTGTGCATGCTAACGTTACAGGATATGCGGGTGTCCGTTCAATGTCTATCAGCACTGTTTCCATTAGGAGCCATTAGTACATCCCTACATTGCTGGTGACAGCGTAGCAGATGGGGATGTCGTAATTAATCCTGTAGCGATAGCAATGAATATGCATTACTGGTGAGATATGTGTGGTGTACATATCGTAAACTATAAGTGTACTAATTCATAACAAATAAAAAGACACGCCAACCTGGCCACCAGTACGACAAGGTATAATATAACACACTACCACACACACGCACGCACGCACAAGCACAAGCACACGCACACCCACACCCGCACACATAAACACACACACATATATAAACACATACACACAAACAAACGAACAAAACTCACACACGCCCCCCCACACAAAAAAACACATACAGACACACACCCACACCCACACCCACACACACACACACACACACACACACACACACACACACACACACACACACACACACACACACACACACACACACACACACACACACACACACACACTCACTCTACAGACGTAGAAGGGTTTGTTTGTTTGTTTGTTTGTTTGTTTGTGTGTGGGGGAATGGATGTGTGTGTGTGGGGGGGGCGTGTGTATGTGTTTTTATTTGTTTGCTTACGTGTGCGTGCGTGCGTGCGTGCGTGCATGTGTCTACGTATCTCTCTCTCTCGCTCTCTCGCTCTCTCTCTCTCTCTCTCTCTCTCTCTCTCTCTCTCTCTCTCTCTCTCTCTCTCTCTCTCTCTCTCTCTCTCTCTCTCTCTCTCTCTCTCTCTCTCTCTCTCTCTCTCTCTCTCTCTCTCTCTCTCCCTCTCGCTCTCTCTCTCTCTCTCTCTCTCTCTCTCTCTCTCTCTCTCTCTCTCTCTCTCTCTCTCTCTCTCTCTCTCTCTCTCTCTCTCCCCCCCTCTCTCTCTCTCTCTCTCATACATACATACATACATACATACATATACATACATACATACATACATACATACACACACACACACGCACGCACGCACACACACACACACACACACAAACAAACATACACAGACATACATGTACGCACGCACATGTACATACATCATACATGTATCTACACACATACGTTTACGCATCCGTATACACACAGTCTCCATCTTTTAAATACAACCACATCCGCAACAAGAGCAGTAATAATTACAACAAAAACAACAACAATAACAACAACAAGAACAGCAGTAATAACGCCGACTTACTTTGAGCCAATGTGTGATGTCACTTATATGCGTTCAATGCACGCGCTTGCCTCCGGCTATATGACCGTCGTGTGTACGTGCTGGCCTCGCACCCGTCGTCACGCAATACGCGTGGGTCTACCTCCGTGTGCGCGCAAGTCTTCTCTGTGCCGCCGTCACTACTCGTGCGACGCTTCAGCGCGCAATATCTTACAGCTGTTGAGCATGCGTCTATTTGGAGACGGTCGTCTGCCAATCGGGGTCTCCCGCTGAGCTGGTTGCTCGCTAATCAGGTAGCATCTTCACCGTGCCGGTGCCGCATTCAGCCGGAAAGGTTCTTTCGAACGACGAGCCTCATTTCGTGCCTGTCCGACACTTCTCGGAAATTGATCTTCCCAAAGTGGGCTGCAATGCGACGTCGATGCGTCTACTTACTGCACGCAGTTTCCCCACGTCCAGATGTGTTTCCACATCTACGCTTACCGCAACCGGCGAAACATGGGCGACTGCGTCCTTGTGTGCAAGACCTTTTTGCTGTATCAAGGATATCGTCTTGTTGGCCCAGTTCGCGATGGTTACGATTCGACGAAATTCATATCGTCGTGTGTACAAGTAAACCACACACACTCACGCACTCACCAACTCATTCGCTCAGTCACTCAGTCAGTCACTCGCTCACTCATACACTCACTCACTCATTCACTCTCTCATTCGTTCACTCACTAACTCACTAATTTACTCACTTACTCTCTCAACCCTTCCGTCCATTATTTGATGTTGTCGAGCTACATCTTCCTTGTTTTTCCCTGTTTCGTCCCCCTTTCACAGTGCCCTGCAGGATATCTTCGACAATGGTGTTGTGGCGGTTGGTGTGTCCCTACCACTGTAGCTTCCTTTTTATTTTATTTTATTTAGGAGAGGTATTTCGGGTTCAGCTAAGCCTTTGATGGTGTTTCTTACAAATCAGATGGTCGTGTATTATTTGTAAAATATTCTTTAAATTAATTCTTCGCAGGAGCTTCATCTCGAAAGCGTGTAACCTACTCTCAGTTTTTGCATTCAACGTCCAGCTTTCACATCGGTAGGTTAGCATGGCCACCAATAAACTTATGAACAGTTTAGTCGGTGCTGCTGTGCTAACATTGCTGCTACTCCATATTAAATGTTTAAGTTTTGCCAATGTTGATGTTGCCTGGCTTATTCTTTCTTGCTTAGGCCCATATTTCCTCCGTTAAGCATCATTTCGATGATATAATAGAACCAATTTTTCAACGATACACTGGCATATATTTTGCATCCAACATGAACTAGAAATTCGTTTTCGCGGCCCAATTTGTTATGCTGGCCATCAAATTTAATCTTGATTCACACTGTTTTTATTTCCGTTTGTTAGGGGTGCCTCCGCCGTGCTCACCTAACTCACCACCCCTCGTTAGGCTCTATTTTATGAATCCGTCGCGCGACGAATTATATCAAGTCGCACCACGCCGCTCGACCATAACTAGCTCCTACATGTCGCTGACCCGTCAGAAAAAGATCACGCTCGTGCCGCAGCGGCCACTTGTCAAAGGCGCTACAGTAAAACAGGTCTATTTCTGCAGCGGTCTTTAGAAAGGCGTCATCAGACAACGCCCTTTAAACGGATGGCGAATCATTTACCCATGTGCAATATTACTGTTTGTGACACAAACCATTACTATGCTGTTTCATGATTTCTCATGTTGCATACATTATCATAAGAGTGATTGTCACAAAATATGGTTCTCACCGACTTCCGATTCTATGTCTATATAATTTTATTTTGTTTCTTTCTACATCGAAGACACTTTCCGTAAACTATACTTGCTACTACGCCTATTCAAAATAACACGTGCAGGTCTTTTTGTATATTTAGTCTGTTTTTTTAATGCTAGAATGGTATTTACATATGTTAGCCGATAAATCTCTTTTCAGTGTTCACGATACTATCTGATAAAAAGAGAGTGCGAGATCAGTTCTTTCATTTGTATGTCTCCTGAACGCGTGTATTTGAGTGTGACGAGCTGTGAAAAGGCTCTGGAATGTTTGAATGTAGCTTCAAAACATTAATGTAGTATTTGAACGGGGACGAATTTTGTACGTCTCACACTGATGCAGAATGCCTGAGTAGCCTGCAGTTCTGATTGACGGACTACAAAGTTTATCAATACGGTAGATCGGGATTTACACAGTTTGATAGGCATCAACCAGCTCTGTTTTCGGTTGGGCGGTCCCTGGTAGCCTATCGTTTTAACGATCAAATATTCAATATACTATTTTTGCACACTACAAACGTGGGCTTCACGATTCGTATCGATTCAGCGTGTCCATCGAACGTTGTACGCTAACATTACTAGAACGTTTCCATTGAATGACCGGCAGGCGTTGATTCAGATGTCTATTTCAAAACACGTATCAATGCAATATCGACAGATAATCTCACCGCATCATAGGAACACTTTAAGCCGTTTGGGTGTCTGTCATGCCTTGTGAGTTTCTTGATTAAATATCTCTTTGCGAGACAGCAAGATGTGCAACGTATTAATAATAAAATATCAGTAATATACACATATATACGATCAACACGATACAAAATAATACACTAAATGTCGTCATTAGCCCTAACAAAACACGTTCAATAATGTCAAAGCAGGTCGGCATATTCTAATCAAGTATTCGTTAAGCTATTGACCAGTGGTTGTCGTACTGACTATCTATATACATAGCGTAAGACTCGTTAGAATTTACCGACCTTGGATTTCTCGATGTCCAGCCGTGGTGTACAGCTCGCTGACAAAGGCCATTCAGTCGTATGCTACTGTGACGTCACCTGAACATTTGAGGTAAAGTGCATCAAATCTGAAACGTAATTAACTCATTGATTCACGCTGAAAGTCCTGTCGACTACATAACTGGGTCATTTTTTCTAACGACCACTCTGGTGTTTTTTGGCTTCTTTCAATATTTAATATGCGTTTTTATTTAAACATTTTAGTGAATGAAATATACTCTGCTTGACATCACAAAGGTGGCTGATGTGAGAGTGACTGGCATGTCTTAATGCGTACCAATAAACCAACTTAAACATTTCATTGCGTTTATAGTTGCGAATATGTATATATATATATATATATATATATATATATGTATGTGTATATATTTATTGTTTCTGTTATTCGAAATTAGCATTTTATACTGATTCTCAATCAACTTTCTTGTTGCTTTATTTGATGTTTGTTGTTTTTGTTCTTATTTCTGTTTTCGTACGTGTTTTTTAAAGAGTCGTAATGATAACACTTCCTGCTCAACTCATCAGCCCAGTCGACGAACTTTTCACTTTAGTAGGCCTTGCAATCATCGATTTGCATACACTGCGTAAGTTCGTTCTTGGTCGTTACCACCGCGTCGAGTGTTCTGTTACAGATTGTTCGACCATTCGGCGGCGTCCCAATCAGTATCGTCGTATCCAAGCGTCGGCATTCGCCTGGACAAACAGACGATGTCGACCAGTTCGTTTGCTGCGAGTAATTAGTACAATCCACTCAAGCCGAAGCTTGTTACAAATACCCTCAGTCGCGAGGTCGTTGTCGGCAGTGCTGAAGACGTTACTCGCTCCGATACAGATGGTCGACGCCGCTCCTGCAATCCGACATGGAAGAGACTACAACATTTTTGGGTGTTATTATGGCGTTTGTTTGTTTGTTTGTGCCATTAATGAGTTGAATGTTCACGTGGGTTTGAGAATGAGACCACCGCTCAGAAAGTCAACGACAAGGTTTTTCCATTTCACTGTGTGGGATCTGTAACTTCCCCTGGCATTGACACCAGATAAAAGGGATCAACGGCTTATAATGTATATTCTGATAGACACGGGCTGACTGTGAAATATTGATGCATTCTGTGAAATACAAAATTTCCACCAGCATATCCAGTACCAACTTATCACCTTTAGCAGTGCTCGAAAAAAATCACAGATCATACCCAATGCTCATATCACAAGAGGTGCTTTATGTCTTTATGCCGAATCAGTAATGTGTGTGTGTGGAGGGGGGCGTGTGGGTTAAATTAAAAACGTTACTGTTTATTACACGAACCAGTAACTTAGCTTCCTGTTTCACAGCTACACAAACGCAGTTGATGATTCGCGACGTTTCTGAGAAAATCTCGAAATACGACGTTAGAAGGAAGCCAATATGGCTCCAGTGTATCACAGAGTACTTGTATCACCGTATTGTTATCACGCACTTATCACTTGCAGTGTTGCTTAACTCATTTTAATTAGCAGCTGTCTGTAATGAATATCATGACGTATATATCCAATACGTGGTAATTCCAAACTGATGACCCCATTGAATAGAGTTGAACGTGTCTACAGGTAGATTAACTTCGGCTGCTAGCCTACTCAAAGAAGTGAGAAGTGCTACAGTTGTGTGACGTAGACTAGGTGGGAGTGGGGTATATTGGAGGTGGACTCAGAAATGATTGAATTTGGACGGTTGGCCCAAAGATAGGTGGGAGATAGTTATTCCCAAAACAGTTTCCGGTTGGAGGTTGAGACCTATTCGACACTTTCTCACAGTTGATGACTCAAATTTGTCACTGAATCGTTAGTCTTCCGTTTCCAGTTGCCATTTGCTATATAGACTATGTGGTATTCTGGTGGAAATGGGTACTCATCATTAACATAATGCGAAACGCTAAATGGTATTGTATAGTAACTTGACATATTGTTAAATTAACTTACCATTCCTTCCTGTTTCCCCGAACACACGTTATTAACTTATTGTTAGCTATAGGTATTTTTCCAGACAATAAGAAATTGCAAAAGTTATCGCAATATACAAAGGTGACAAGACAATTGTAAATAATTACCATCCAATACCGATTTTGCAAGTTTTTTCAAAAGTTTTAGAAAGATTACTGTACAACAGATTAGCAACTTAAATAAACATAACACTTTAAAGGATTACCAATTTGGATTTTAAAAAAAGCATTCTGCAAACATAGCACTTGTGCAACTAGTAGATAAGATTGCTATAGCTATAAACAATTGTGATTTCGTAATAGTAGTTTCTCTTGGCTTCAGTAAAACATTATATATACTTGATCATAAAACATTACTCAATAAACTACAATATTATGGCATTAGAGGAAGAACACTTGCTTGGCTTGAAAGCTATTTAATTAACAGAAGGCACTATGTTTTATTTGATGGAGTAAAATCGAACTTCCTGCCTTTGTGATGTGGTGTTCCTCAGGGAGCAATAATAGGACGACTAGTAATCTTAATTTATATTAATGACATTGTTAACGTATCATATATCCTTTTTCCTATCACATTCGCAAATAATACAAATGTATTTGTCAATGGTAACAGTCTTAACGAGCTGGAAACTGTCATGAATCAAGAACTGAAAAAAGTAACACACATGTTAACGTATTCAAACAACAAAAGAAAAAGAGTTCCAATCCAAACAGCATCTTTATTAATATACTACAAATTACTCAAGTAGAAATCACAAAGAGATTAGGCATTATAATTATATTCTAATTTGTCGTGGTGTTTTATATACAATACATAACATATAAAATAGCCAAAGCTGCAAGCGCGACCAATCAGTTTGCATGGTTGTTTGGGTGCAGACAAGGTACCATTGTGCTATGGTGCATGGGTGCATGACTGAATGTTTGTATGTGAAGATATGTGGATGTATGTATGTATGTATGTACGTACGCATTTATTTATACAAATACGTATGTAAGTACGCACGCACAAGTACGTACGTATGTACATACATACATACACACATACACACATACACACATACACACATACACACATACACACATACACACATACACACACACACACACACACGCGCAAACACACACACATTACATTACATTACATTACATACATACATACATACATACATACATACATACATACATACATACATTACATTACATTACATTACATTACATTACATTACATTACATACATACATACATACATACATACATACATACATACATACATACACACATTATTACATACATACATACATACATACATACATACATACATACATACATACATACATACATACATACATACATACATACATACATACATACATACACAGTGCTCAAAAACCGTATGTGCATACTGCACCGCCTGTCAAATTGATTGTCAGTAGGTATCCTTTGGCAACACCGAGTCACGCAGGAGACGTTGTGTAAGAGCAATATTCGTATAATTTCTAATCAGTAAGTCCTGTGTGTCTTAATTTCTCAAAAAAGCTGTGAATTCCTCTTACCGGCCTCTGACATGAAATGCCAATATCAGTCCGTGAATTGTCTGCCTATAGCAGCTATTTAAATACACGTTCCAAAAGAGGCCATATAATAATGCCATGCACAATAAAACAATTATTTTAACGCATAGGCTCTATATTAATAACTAAATGTTCATCACCATCATATGAAGTAGTATGACGGCCTATTCATTGTCATATCCAAGGTCCTTTAAAATGTGTGTTGTTGTTGTTGTAGTTGTTGTTGTTGTTGTAGTTGTTGTTGTTGTTGTAGTTGTTGTAGTTGTTGTAGTTGTAGTTGTAGTTGTAGTTGTTGTTGTTGTTGTTTTAGTTGTTGTTGTTGTAGTTGTTGTTGTAGTTGTAGTTGTTGTTGTTGTTGTTGTAGTTGTTGTTGTTGTAGTTGTAGTTATTGTAGTTATTGTAGTTGTAGTTGTAGTTGTAGTTGTAGTTGTTGTTGTTGTTGTTGTTGTTGTTGTTGTTGTTGTGTGTATGTGATGTATGTGTGGGGGGGGCAACATACCAGTTATAATTGGTTAATTTGTTTGCAAAACAATACTTTTTTGAACGCTCTATTAAGTACATATTTGTAAAGAAGTAATAATTCACTTTCCGCTTTCCAAATTCAATACTAACATATTGTCTAGATTGAAACTTTCAGGAAGCTTCTTGCGATCTTGGTAAAGGGTCTGCATTATATCCACATGTCTACTGAGTAGGAAGAAAAACGGAATGAATGTGGTTATTTTTATCTTAATATTTGCCTATATATAATAACACGTTATTTTGTGATGAATAAAAATCATATAATCGATTTGTCTCTAGTTGAGACTAATTCCTGTTGAATCTAGGTACATAACGAATGTACAAAATTTTCCGCCGGAAAACACAAATGACTTCTGCTCACGTCATTCCGTGACCCGCACAGCCATATTTGGCCGTAAGCAAGTTCGACCCGTCGAAATGATCATAGCTTAATTTTGTGTGAAGTCAAAAAGCGTGAACGTCATAAATGGCCGCCCGTTTTAAAATTTCCGGTCAGCAGCGACAGGAAATGGAACCTTAGATTGGGTGCTGTCAACAGGGGTGTTCATCATAATAATGCCACATTTTCAATAACTATTTAGAAATCATCGCTCAGTTTGGCTATCTTTAGATAGGACCATGTCTGGCTACATAGACGTTTTACAGTGATGCCATTTTCCCATCAAAAGCAGGATCTCACAAGAGACCCGTCGTCCTGTTATTAGAACGGGTTTTTGGAAAATCGCATCGGATTTTTATTCTTCGAATAACGGTTCTTTTGGTCTTTGTATAACGGGATGTTTAATCTTCAAATAACGCGACCTTGTGTTGGACCATAACGTGATTTTATCTATGCGGGAATTAACGCTAAAGAAATACCGTATTATTATTATCTATCTTCCCAATAGCAAGGTCAAAACAGTGTTTGCCTTATCACACAACGGACTTGGTACTAAGAGAGAAAGCGAGTGCAGTGGTGCAGTTTGGAGTTTGAGTATTTTGCGGGCCTAAGAGAGGGGGCAGTTGGAGGTTTTCGGAGAGCCTCAGCCCTCTTAATATTCACTACTTTCCGACACCAAAGACCAATGCCTGTGTGACGGGGGTTTTCATGAGTATAACGGGTAAACAAAACTGAGAATAGGTAAATTGGAAAATGTTCACACTCCTGGCTTAGGGCCTGAGCAGACCTATATGTTGGATTGATACTGAGCCTGTTGTTAGTTGGTCTATGACACAACAGTAACTTACCAGTTATTTTATGTAGTTGTACCTTTGACTCTGTAGTAGGCCCTGTACTTTTTGAGGAGGCCCTGTATTTTTTGAGGAGACCCTGTACTTTTTGAGAAGGCCCTGTACTTTTGGAGGAGGCCCTGTACTTTTGGAGGAGGCCCTGTACATTTGGAGGAGGCCCTGTACTTTTGGAGGAGGCCTGTACTTTTGGAGGAGGCCCTGTACTTTTGGAGGAGGCCCTGTACTTTTGGAGGAGGCCTGTACTTTTGGAGGAGGACCTGTACTTTTGGAGGAGGCCCTGAACTTTTGGAGGAGGCCTGTACTTTTGGAGGAGGCCCTGTACTTTTGGAGGATGCCCTGTGCTTTGGAGGAGGCCCTGTGCTTTTGGAGGAGGCCCTGTACTTTTGGAGGAGGCCCTGTACTTTTGGAGGAGGTCCTGTACTTTTGGAGGAGGCCCTGTACTTTTGGAGGAGGACCTGTACTTTTGGAGGAGGCCCTGTACTTTTGGAGGAGGCCCTGTACTTTTGGAGGAGGCCTGTACTTTTGGAGGAGACCCTGTACTTTTGGAGGAGGCCCTCTACTTTTGGAGGCCTGTACTTTTGGAGGAGGCCCTGTACTTTTGGAGGAGGCCCTATACTTTTGGAGGAGGCCCTATACTTTTGGAGGAGGCCCTGTACTTTGGAGGAGGCCCTGTACTTTTGGAGGAGGCCTTGATCTGATATTGTGTTGAACTCTATTATATTGTAAGTATCGGGATTCCATATTTCACGAAAATGATCCGTGGTGGAGTAGTTAGTTTGTCGTTTTTTATTCAGTTTTGTGTTTCAACGACTGAAGTGCCACCTGGTAAATGCGACGCTCCCAAATTTGCACGCACAGTAAAAGTTTCATGTAGGCGGTGTGAAAGGCTAAATGACATTTTATTCGTGTACTTCTATACAACGATGCTTCACGACGGCCATTTACTAATAACGTGATCGCGCAACGTTTCAGAAAGTACATTTACACCGGAACTCAACTACGCACAAGTAGTTATGTACCAAGACGACGATATCCGCTTCATTAGGCGGGGACCAACAGCCAAATACATTAATTCGCGCTAAACGCAACTCCAGTGTGCAGAGTACGTGTATTTTGATGAGAAAATTAGTTTTGCGAACGAACTGTAAAAAGCAACAGTCTTGGGTTAGATAAATATGACTGCGTATGATTGGTTAGTATAACCGCTATACATCGAACGCCACCTGGTGATAAACTAATTCAATGACTATAGCATTTGTGCCAGTGGAGCGTATTATTTCCAATGAGTCATTATTGATATACCAATAATTTCCATTTCCCTGTGTAGTAATACTAATAACTCCGTGACGCAGTCACTACATATACAATAAGATCAGTTCATTTGATCATGCTCTGGGACCGATATAGATCATGCATTGGTACTAAAAAAGCTGAACATCAGTTATCACTGGAATACGGCCACCAAGAAATAAAATGTGTTTAGATTAGGAAACCGACACCAAATATTGCGTACATCTAATTGAATGCAGCTGATTTGAAGATGTGCCTGACCGACAACCGCTTGTCAGACTTGGTATTGAACACGAAACTATCTGCACTTAAATTGTGTTAACTTATTTAGGTGTGCGCCAGGTAACATATGACTAGCCGTGAACAACTTATAATCAAAAGAAAATAATAATATATATTTCAGATAAATCAAAAAGCATTTTGTTGATGGTACTTGTCTCTGTTGAAAAGGGCACACTGTTATGCCTACTACAATAATGGTGAACGATTGTTTCCTTACTCCCAATGGGTATTTGTTCAGAAGGTACGGTCAAGGTGGTGTACATTGGAATTCCAAATGGAATACGAGGTTGCTTGTCGAACTTAATAGTAATTCGCTAATCAACATATCACAAGTGTTACGATAATTTGTTGATGTAATAAATACGTAAACATTTTATTGTAATGAATTTCAATTAAATTGTGATTAGAATACATAACTACAGTAGATGCAAAACAGCACGATATTCCAGAACGTCTGAGCCACTGGTTGTGTTCCTGCAGTGACGATGACCATTCATTAACGCCTTCCTTACATCGCCTTAATTCGAATATCTGCTGTCGTCTGACTTCTCTGTGCTGATCCCGCTGTTGCTCCATTATCCTAATTAGATGAATCCCACTGATAGTATTAGTTATTTCACGACATTGTAAACATCGGCTTGTTATATCAAAGAAACAGTTAATACCCTCTGGCATATTGTTAGTCAGTGGTGTTACTGCATGCATGTTTTCACGTCAAATTACGCAATCATTCCGATGAATGGTCTTCTAGAAGAGAGGGTCGTGTTTCGCGAACGGTTCTCAGTGTTAACACAATAATTGCTTCGGTTTAACGCAGTTCCTTCCTCTCGGATTAGCGAACAAGGTGAGTTTGGCGATGCTTTTCTGCAGCGGACGTTGAAAAATGTTCTCCTATTGAACACTTGTGTAGCAATTTAATGACGCACAGAAATGTTTAACCCAACGAAACGAATATTAACTTTCACGTTATTCAACGCGCTGACGCGTAGCGCTACGCCAGATATCCCGTTGTTGCAAAACAACGTTGCGACTATACGTATCCAGTCCACGACACGATATTAGATCTACGATTGGGATTGGACATTTGTTGTAAGTTTTCTGGACATGTGTAAAATAACACTTAGTAGTAAAGCTAGTACTAGCATTAGTAGTGGCCAGCTTCTGTTTCTTGAAACAGTGCTTGTCATAGCTGTTTCATGCCGGAAAACTGCCATCAAGCTTGTTCTCCTGGTTAGTCCAATACGCTTCTCGGTCGATGGCAGAACCGCTATTTAAATTGGCTCGCCAACATTTTACTAGCGTAACATGTCACTGCCATCATAAAATTTCAGATCACTTTTGATCACATCCCTAGACATCTCAATCCGTCTCTGCTTTCAATGTGTTTGCCTGCAATTACCACCACAGAGGATGGTCTTTGGAGAGCGGTCACTGGGCATCCACTGCACGCGTCGATGCAATCGTAGCAGATGTCTGGGTTTGAGAATGTTGCACTGTGATGTTTACGTGCAGCTTCGCAGAACAAACGTCTAATGCGCATATTATCTTATAGAACTGCGCAATCTTCCTAAACACGGCATACCTTATGTGGCAGCGTATGTTACAAGCGTTAACAAGATCCAGATGGCAAATACACAAAACACAATTGGTTTAATCGCAGTGCTGGGATGTTATATCCCTGTGAATTAATGCAAGTTTCAAAAATAACTGTCATTCATTATCAATAGATAATACATATTGATTTAATCAAAAGTTCATCATATTTTCCACATGTCTTTTGTTTAAAGACAAACAGACGATGCGGTTGCTCAGGCATGCGATATGCGATTGCTTTTGCGTGAAATTCGCGATTGCTTTTGCATATTAGAGATTTGCTTGGCATGATATTTTAGATTACCTTGACGTGAGATTAACGATTGCTGTGGCGTGAGATTTGTTATTGCTTTCGTGTGAGATTTGCAATTGCTACAGCGTGAAATCAGCAGTAGAACTGGCGTGTGGTTTACGTTTCCTTTATCCGTATTACTATTGGTTTTATATATAGCAATTACTAGTAAGCACCGATATTAGTCTGCTATAACTAAATGGCCTTGAACAGACGTGAATACGCTTCCGCGTTCTTAGATAACGTTGTACTCGATTGCATTGCGTCGTCACGTCTGCTCTTGCGTGGCAGATCGTTACTTTCCAAACGTGTGTGCGATGTCATGCCTTTGAATATATTCAGAATTCATGTCTGTTTTATCTGAAATAGAGATTATGTTTCGTTTGATTCAAGTCGATCACGACTAGTCAGTTATCTATCGCGCACCTAAATAAGTGAACATAATTTATTTGTCTATAGTTTAGTGTTCAATACCTGGTTTGACACGCGTTTGTCCGTCAGGCACATCGTCAAATCAGCTGCATTCAATTAGATGAATTCGCTATTTGGTATCGGTTTCCTAATAAAAACACAATTTGTTTCTTGGTGGTCGCATTCCAGTGATAACTGATGTTCGGCTATTTAATAGCAATGCATAGTCTATATCGGTCCCAGGGCATAATCAAATGAACTTATCTTATTGTATATGTATTGGCTGCGTCAGGATGCCAGTGGCGGAGTTATTATTATTATTATTACAGAGGGAAATGGAAATTATCCGTGTATCAGTAACTACTCATTGGAAATAATACGCTCCACTGGCACATATGCTACTTCATTGAATTAGTTTATCACCAGGTGGCGTTAGATGTATGGCGATTATACTAACCAATCATGCGCAGTCGTATTTATCTCACCGAAGACTGTTGCTTTTCACGGTTCGTTCGCAAAACACACGTACTCTGCCCACTGGAGTTGCGTTTAGCGCGAATTAATGTATTTGGCTGTTGGTCCCCGCCTAATGAAGCGGATATCGTCGTCTTGGTACAGAACTACTTGTGCGTTGTTGAGTTCCGGTGTAAATGTACTTTCTGAAACGTTGCGCGATCACGTTATTAGTAAATGGCCGTCGTGAAGCATCGTTGTACAGAAGTACGCGATTAAAATTTCATTTAGCCTTCCACGCCGCCTACATGAAACTTTCACTGCGCAAATTTGGCGCCGTCGCATTTACTAGGTGGCATTTCAGTCGTTGAAACACAAAACTGAATGAAAAACTAAATTAGCTACTCTACCACGAATCATGTTCGTGCATTATGGAATCCTGATGCTTTCAAAATAATTGAGTTCAACATAATATCAAATCGAAGCTTTGCCGCCTCGTACAAGTATAGGGCCTACTACAGAGACAAAGGTACAACTATGTAAAATAATTGATAAATTAATGTTATGGTATAAACCCACTAACAACACGCACGGCCTCATCGCAAGCCAGAGCTGTTTGCCACGCAAAACTAGCCCTGGCAGATCTCCTACGCGAAGTGCGGAAGTTAGCCGAGTCAAACTAGTAATTGACTTCGCCAGTCGCGACTGCGTCACTCGTGAGAACAGCGCAAATACCCGCCCCAATTTGAAGACAGAATAAACGACTTCTGGGAATCCCAATATTGTGTATTCGAATAATTGCTACTACTTCCTAAACATTGCAGGCAACACGAACCACGTTTGATTGAAATTAGTTTTATTATGTCCATCTGACCTGCCGCCAACCACTGATATAGTGAGCGATTTCATAGGCTGAGCTAAATTAAGAGTTTCGCAAAGCGATCAGCCAACGGTACTGCTTGTTAGCACTGACGTAATCAGCAGCAGCGACCCTTGGCGTGAGAGGATGACGCACGGTATCAATCCAACATATAGGTCTGCTCAGGATTGTGAACATTTTCCAATTTACCCATTCTCAGTTTCTGTTTACCCGTTATACTCATGAAAACCCCCGTTACATAAGCGTTGGTCATTGGTGTCGGAAAGAAGTGAATATTAAGAGGACTGAGGCTCTCCGAAAGCATCCAACTGCCCCCTCTCTTAGGCCCGCAAAATACTCAAAATTCAAACTACACCACTGCACTCGCTTTCTCTCTTAGTACCAAGCCCGTTTTATGATAACGCAAACACTGTTTCGACCTTGGTATTGGGAAGATAAGTAATAATAATACGGTATTTCTTTAGCGCTAATACCCGCATATATAAAACCATGTTATGGTCCAACACAAGATCGCGGTATGTAAAGATTAAAAATCCCGTTATCCAAAGACCAGAAGACCCGTTATTCGAAGTGTAAAAAACCCTATGCGATTTTCCAAAAACCCGTTCCAATAACAGGACGACGAATCTCTTGTGAGGTCCTGCTTTTTGTGAGAACAAAATTGTATCATTGTAAATCGTCTATGTAGCCAAACATGGTCATATCTAAAGATAGACACACTGCGCGATGATTTGTATATAGTTATTCAAAATGTGACATTATTATGATGAACACCCCAGTTGACAGCACCCAGTCTACACACAAAATGTGACTGCTAACACTAATGTATGTTTGTTTGCGGACGATACCAAAATATCCTCCGTGTTCTCGGATGTTTCCGAACGGCCTGAAATGCAAAAGTGTCTTAATTAATTCGTGGTTTGGGCTGACCGGTGGCAGCTTCAAGTAGCTGAACACAAATACTGTGTACTGACGATTAGAGATACTCTCCCGGCTACCTATCATCGGACAGGTGTACAGCTAGTTAACGTTAATGCATACCGATATCTTGGTGATACAGTGGATGATCAATGTTTATTTAAGCAGCACATTTTGTCTATTTCTCACAAAGCATACAGCGCAATCAATGTTAATTTTCGCTGCTTTAATACTGCCAATGCTTGTGCTCTCATTGAAGCATATAAATAATTTGTTCGCCCAGTGCTGGAATACTGTTCTACTGTATGGAACCCATACATACCAGCTAGGCAGTACTTGGGCATGACTGACCAGTTAGAGAATGTCCAACGGTTTTTTACGCGCCGGGTTATTATGATTACCGCTGTAAATTCGATGCCAATCATGGCTACTTACAAATACTTGAATATCTTTATCTAGAGAGTCTCGAACTCCGCCGGGTTTATAATGATATATAACAGCATGCATGGACGCGTCAATGTATCTGAACATAATCTCATTTCATGCAATAACACTGCCATAAATACCACCATTTCAACAAGAAGTCATGGACTTAAACTTAAGGCAATAAACTTGATGTAACAAAAACATTTTTGCAACAGAGTTGTGTCTATCTGCAACCGACTACCTGAACGCGTAGTAAACTTAACATCCAACATACAATTTAGGAAAGTCCTGCGTAGACCTACAATAAACTTTGATTTTGCGATGAAGTTTGATAGATACTTGTAGAAATCTATTTGAGTGGAATATGTGTGTATTATTATGATTGGATATTATCAGTTCACCATTACGGCGCATTATATATAATGGTGGGTGCATGTAAAACGTTGTATTATGTATTGTATTCATGTAACTGTGTGATGTATACATGTAATTAGCACGTGTTTTACCCATGAGGCACAATTTTTAAACATTGTTGATTCTAAATAAACAATCAGTCAGTCTAAGGTTGCATTCCCTGTCGCTGCTAACCGGATATTTTAAAACGGGCAGCAACTTCTGACGTTCCCGCATTTTGACTCGTACACAATTAAGCGATGATCGTTTCGACGGGTCGAACTTGCTTGCTGCTAAATATGGCTAGGCGAGTCACGGAACTATAGACAAATCAATGCTATGTTTTTTATTCATCAATAAATAACATGTTATAATACATCGGCAAATATTAAGATAAAATAGCCATATTCTATCCGTTTTTCTTCCTACTCAATAGATATGTGGGGATAATGCAGGACCTTTACCCAGATCGCACGAAGCTTCCTGAAAGCTTCAATCTAGACAATATGTTATTATTGAATTTGGACAGCGGAAAGTGAATTATTACTTCTTTACAAATATGTACTTAATAGAGTGTTCAAAAAAGTATTGTTTTGCAAACAAATTAAACAATTATAACTGGTATGTTGCCCCCCCCCCACATACACACCACACACACGCACACACATGCACACGCACACGCACTTACACACACACACACTCACACACATTCACACACACACACACACATACACACACACACACACACACACATACTCACATTAATAATACACATTATTACACACACACACACACACACATACCTCACACACATTTCACACATACACATTATTACATTATTAATATTACAAATATACACACACACACACACACACACACACACACACACACACACACACACACACACACACACACACACACACACACACACACACACACACACACACACACACACACACACACACACACACACACACTCACACACATTCACACACACAACAACACACATTTTAACGGACCTGGGATATGATATGTAATGAATAGTCCGTCATACTACTTCATATGATGGTGATGAATTTGGAAATCGTGGCAACACTGACATTAACTAATATCAGAACAACCGATTACAATACGCAGTAACGACAATGACCTTTATTTGCTAGAAAACATTCTTCTTTTACGTAGTACGCATTTCAAATTAATAGCCTGGAGTATATCTGGGACACCATCCTCCATCTCCCTGTCCAACTCACTTATTGTCTTCCTCTTGCACTTTCTTTCATCCATTCCGATCATTATCGGCGTTTCCAACATAATCGAAATCTACGCTCATGACGAAATTAGCTATGCGTTAATGCCCTTGTTTGAGTTATAAAAGAAAGTGATTAACTACGTAGGACTGATTAGACATTATACGTATACTGCTCTTACGCAACGTTTTCTGCGTGGCTACGTGTTGCCACGGGATACCTACTGACAGTCGAATTGCAAGGCGGTGCGGTATGCACATACGGTGTTTCGAGCTCTGGTATGGGGAAACTGCATAAGTGGGAAACACGATTTGGCAAAGGTGTTTTGTTGAGATAATTTCGTGGAAACCATAAATATGCAATTGCGTAATAATGTATGTATGTATGTATGTATGTATGTATGTATGTGTGTGTGTGCGTGTGTGCGTGTGTGCGTGTGTGCGTGTGTGCGTGTGTGCGTGTATGTAATGTATGTATGTATGTATGTATGTATGTATGTATGTACGTATGTTAGTATGTTAGTATGTGTGTATGTATGTATATATGTATGTATGTATGTATGTATTTGTTTATATATTTGTGTATGCATGCCTTCGACTATGTATGACATCAATTGTATATATCAGTCAATCGTACATGCGTTGATGTATATAGTGATTAACAGACCGAAAATGTGATGTATATGTAAAATTATTTGCTGGGCATCCAGAAATTTTGGCTGCAGGAACGCTTGTCAGCGCTCGACCTGGTAAAAAAATGGCTCCAGTGCTTTCAATTGGCCATACTCTATGCTGTATCTATGGCTTCTGAGGCGTTTTTTCCCGCGCCGTCTACCGCCTCGCTTGGCAGTTGCACCTCCCTCGCTGCCTTCTGTCGGATTGCAATAAACACATCACCAGGTGCAATTTGAATCGTCGAATTTTAGTATGTTTATTTGGTTTATGACGGTTTGGTATGGTTTGTTCGACTTCCACTTTGAATGAATCGTTTATTATAGAAAGCTATGATACAGCATAGTCGATGGTACATTTTACGTAGACATTGTCTTCGTTTCTATAATGAGGTTATAAAGCCACGGGTGGGTGATTTTACCTCTCAATATATGTATTGCATATGTAATTCCATGGAGCAAGTAGACTAGTTTAACTAATTAGATGACATATTGTGCAATTGATGAACACAAATCAGCTACATAAATCACATCGTTGAATGTTTTAATGAATTCACACGTTAACATTGCAATAATGAACGTTAATTATATAATTCAGTACTATTATTTACTGACAAAAATCCCTTGATTGGTTGACAGTTGAACGTTACAAATACATATGTACAATCCACTGTTGTTGCCATATAGTTGCACAGTTTAACTCCTCGGTGTCCAATTGTTTTGTATAATACGTTGGTTTTTGAAATCGGTACACGTAGTAGCTCAGCATGGCCCGTTCTATATTTGTGCAGTTCATTATTTCTAATGAACATCCTTGTCATAACCGACGTAAACATATTCTTGAAAATTTTACACCGAAAACTGTGTATTCGTAGATTTTTTCTTAGTGGTAAAATCAACAGCTTTTCACAAGGAATGGTCATCTCAGCGTTGTTTTAGCTTTACTTATAATTCCAACAGCTTTGGCTATTTTATATTTTATGTATTGTATATGAAAAGACCAGGACAAATTAGAATATATAAATAATTCCTAAATTCTTTGTGATTTCTACTTAAATAATTTGCAGTACATTAATAAAAATCCTGGTTGGATTGGTATCCTGTTATTTATTGGCTTGAATACACTAACATGTGTTTTACTGATATTTAGATATAGTTTGATACAGCTTCACCAAATGACTAGGTTTTGCAGTTCTTGATTCACGACAGTTTCCAGCTCGCAAAGACTTTTACCAGTGACAAATACATTTGTATTATATGCGAATATAATAGGAAAAAAGGATATCTGATACGTTAATAATGTCATTAATATCAATTAAGAATAATAGTGGCCCTGTTACCGAACCCTGTGGAACACCATAGCAAATAGGCAATAAGTTCGATTTTACTCCATCAAATAAAACATACTGCCTTCTGTTAGTGAAATAACTTTCAAGCCAGACAAGCGCTCTTCCTCTAATGCCATAATGTTGTAGTTTATTGAGTAATGTTTTATGATCAACTGTATCTAATGCTTTATTGAAGCCAAGAAAAACTACTACTACGAAATCACAATTGTTTATAGTTATATCAATCTTATCTACTAGTAGCACAAGAGGTATGTTTGTAGATTGCTTTTTTCTAAATCCAAATTGGTAATCCTGTAAGATGTTATGTTTATTTATATAAAAAATGCTAATCTGTTGTATAGTAATCTTTCTAAAACTTTTGAAAAAACTTACAAAATCGATATTGGATGGTAATTATTTACAATTGTCTTGTCACCTCCTTTGTATATTACGAAAACGTTTGCAATATTCTTGTCGTCTGGGAAAAAATTACTTTAGTTAACGATAAGTTATAACGTGTGTTCGGGGAAATAGGAAAGCATGGTAGGTTAATTTAACAATATGTGGAGTTACTATATTCTGACAATACATTTAGCGTTTCGCATTACGTTAATAATGAGTACCCATTTCCAACAGAATATCACATAGCCTATATAGCATATGGCAACTGGAAACAGAAAGAAAGCGATTCAGTGACAACATTTTGTCACCAACTGTGAGGAAGTGTCGAAGGGGTTTCAAACTCCCACCCGAACCTGTTTTGGGAATAACTATCTCCCACCTATGTTTGGGCCAACCTTCCACCTTCAGCCAATTATGAGTCCACCTCCCACGTCCAATCAACCCAACTCCCACCTAGTCTAAGTCACACACCTTTAGCACCTCCCACCTCCAATCAACCCCATTCCCACCTAGTCTACGCCACACACCTTTAGCACCTCCCACCTCCAACCAACCCCACTCCCACCTAGTCTACGTCACACACCTGTAGCACCTCCCACCTCCAATCAACCCCACTCCCACCTAGTCTACGCCACACACCTTTAGCACCTCCCACCTCCAACCAACCCCACTCCCACCTAGTCTACGTCACACACCTGTAGCACCTCCCACCTCCAATCAACCCCACTCCCACCTAGTCTACGCCACACACCTTTAGCACCTCCCACCTCCAACCAACCCCACTCCCACCTAGTCTACGTCACACACCTGTAGCACCTCCCACCTCCAATCAACCCCACTCCCACCTAGTCTACGCCACACACCTTTAGCACCTCCCACCTCCAACCAACCCCACTCCCACCTAGTCTACGCCACACACCTTTAGCACCTCCCACCTGCAATCAACCCCACTCCCACCTAGTCTACGCCACACACCTTTAGCACCTACCACCTCCTACCAACCCCACTCCCACCTAGTCTACGTCACACATTTTTAGCACCTCCCACCTCCAATCAAACCCATTCCCACCTAGTCTACGCCACACACCTTTAACACCTCCCATTTCAAACCAACACCACTCCCACCTAGTCTACGTCACCCACCTGTAGCACCTCCCACCTCCAATCAACCCCACTCCCACCTAGTCTACGCCACACACCTTTAGCACCTCCCACCTCCAACCAACCCCACTCCCACCTAGTCTACGCCACACACCTTTAGCACCTCCCACCTGCAATCAATCCCACTCCCACCTAGTCTACGCCACACACCTTTAGCACCTCCCACTAACCTCACTCCCACCTAGTCTACGTCACACACCTGTAGCACCTCCCACCTCCTACTAACCCCACTCCCACCTAGTCTACGTCACACACCTGTAGCACCTCCCACCTCCTACCAACCCCACTCCCACCTAGTCTACGTCACACACCTTTAGCACCTCCCACCTCCAACCAACCCCACCCCCACCTAGTCTACGTCACACACCTTTAGCACCTCCCACCTCCTACTAACCCCACTCCCACCTAGTCTACGTCACACACTTTTAGCACCTCCCACCTGCAATCAACCCCACTCCCACCTAGTCTACGCCACAGACCTTTAGCACCTCCCACCTGCAATCAACCCCACTCCCACCTAGTCTACGCCACACACCTTTAGCACCTACCACCTCCTACCAACCCCACTCCCACCTAGTCTACGTCACACATTTTTAGCATCTCCCACCTCCAATCAAACCCATTCCCACCTAGTCTACGCCACACACCTTTAACACCTCCCATTTCCAACCAACACCACTCCCACCTAGTCTACGTCACACACCTGTAGCACCTCCCACCTCCAATCAACCCCACTCCCACCTAGTCTACGCCACACACCTTTAGCACCTCCCACCTCCAACCAACCCCACTCCCACCTAGTCTACGCCACACACCTTTAGCACCTCCCACCTGCAATCAATCCCACTCCCACCTAGTCTACGCCACACACCTTTAGCACCTCCCACTAACCTCACTCCCACCTAGTCTACGTCACACACCTGTAGCACCTCCCACCTCCTACCAACCCCACTCCCACCTAGTCTACGCCACACACCTTTAGCACCTCCCACCTGCAATCAACCCCACTCCCACCTAGTCTACGCGACACACCTTTAGCACCTCCCACTAACCCCTCTCCCACCTAGTCTACGTCAGACACCTTTAGCACCTCCCACCTGCAATCAACCCCACTCCCACCTAGTCTACGTCACACACCTGTAGCACCTCCCACCTCCAATCAACCCCACTCCCACCTAGTCTACGTCACACACCTGTAGCACCTCCCACCCCTTACCAACCCCACTCCCACCTAGTCTACGTCACACACCTTTAGCACCTCCCACCTCCTACTAACCCCACTCCCACCTAGTCTTTGTGTAGGCTAGCAGCCGAAGTTAATCTAACTGTAGACACGTACAACTATATTCAATGGGGTCACCAGTTTGCATGGATTTACCACGTATTGTATAAATACGTCATGATATTCATTATAGACAGCTGCTAATTATATTGAGTTACGCAACACTACAATTGATATGACCGTGACAATATATGGTGAAACAATTACTCTGTGACACACTGGAGCCATATTGGCTTCGTTCTAATAGTCTTCGTACATTCATTGCAGCTTGGCTGAATGCTTCCCAGAGAAGTCGAAATGGTGTTCGATTGAACAGGTCTGCCAGGGTGTAAAGTGTGAAGTGTTTTGAGCAGTCCTGAGGACCGCGCTATATAAGAGCTTACCTTTACTATTTTTACTTTTCTCTAACGTCATACGTCGATATTGTTTCAGATACGTCGCGAATCAATAACTGCGGTTGTTTCTAGCTGTTAAGCAGGAAGCTAAGTTACTGTTTCGTGTAATAGACAGTAACATTTTTAACATACAAAGTGGGTAGGGGAAGTTGTCGGAAAAAGGCTGTTGGTTAAAAAAGCAAATTATTTATAAAATGTTTCCCAAACCTCCCGTTTAAAGGTGACCGAATACATGACTAGAAAATAGGAAGGCATGTCCCTGTTTCAGTATTTGAGGCTGTCGCCTTAATTCACTAAGGAAATTAATTACTCTGCTTAGCAAAAATAATCAGTTTAACAAAATGCTCACCTAAATAAATTGATTCATCCTAAGGCTAAGTCTGTTCTACGCGTGTGTGCGTGTGTGCGTGTGTGCGTGTGTGCGTGTGTGCGTGTGTGCGTGTGTGCGTGTATGTACTTGTCTGCTTGAAAACGCATTTAACCGTTGAAAGTACATACCCCCAGTGAAAATGCAATAGAACTATTTTCTGCATTGTTTATCTGTTGCACCACAGTCATAATAGCCAATGGTGTTTCAGAACCATTAACCAGTAGAGTAACCGGTTGCCCCGTTCACGGGTGTGTACAAGCATTAAAATACTAACTAGCTTAAAATTGTAATTAGTCCAGGTAAATAATAAAATAATAATAACGATAGGCTATAAAATATGTTAAAACTGTAGAATGTTCCTCTGTGTAAATTATTTTAAATATATATTTACAAATTAAACTGCATTCGTTAAAAGTAATATTAAATGTATCAAATATAAAAACACTAATACCATGAATACTACAATGATACTAAATAATGAATACTACAATGACACTAAATAATGAATACTACAATGATAATACATAAGATAATATGTAATATGTGTGTTAAAGTCCAATGTCAGTCATGTAAAACCCATTAAGTGGAGAAGAACAATGTATTTAGTTGTTTCTTAAATTGAGGGAGATTGCCGTTGTTGCGCATGTTCATGGGGGGTTTGTTCCACAGAGCGGGGCCAGCACAAGCCAATGCACGGCGGCCGAAACGTTCTAAGTTCACTCTAGGAACTTGCAAGAGTAACTCGCTTGCAGAGCGTAGGGAACGGCGTGGTGTATATTGATGTAATAGTGTCGCAAGGTACTCAGGCGTACCATCGTGTAATGCCCTGTGCACAAGAACGAGTATATTAAACTCAATACGCCTCCTAACAGGCAACCAGTGTAATTTCCGCAGTATTGTCGTCATGGACTGCTGATCGCCCCGCCGAATCTGCATAACAATTCGAGCCGCAGACCGCTGAACCATTTCCAGACGGTGCAGGTGACGATCGTTTATTCCGAAAAGCATCGCATTACCATAGTCAAGTCGCGATGTCACTAGTCCGTGGACCAGACTCTTACAAGACCATCCCAGACCACTCAATATTGACATGGGGTTTTATTCCTGGATTGCATGGAATGCTTCAATAATACAGATCCGAACCCAAAAATCCCATGTACAACGAGATACAAATTAGAAGGCATTGACCAGCCATTTCTCGGTGACGACACAACACAAGAACATTGTGCTACTCTCATGCAGTTCATTCAAAGATATAATTTAACACAACAAAATCTGAACAATGTATATGATAGTTTCTGCGAACATGTTAAAACGGTGATGGAAGATAAACTTCAAAAAGTGGTTCATGTAAACTACTCAGTGCTCAGTAATAAGAGCAGACGGATCAAGAAGCAATAGTGGACAAATGAACTTACTCAACTATGGAATAACCTCACAAGTGAACAATTGTGGATTAAGGGCGACGAACAAAATAAACCGCACCTGAAAACGGAAATGAAAGTAGCCCAGAAACTGTTTGATAGGCACGTGCAAGCTGCCAAACGCAAATTCTGGCGTAAACAACAAGAACAATTACTTGATCTGCCGTAATATGATCCAAATGCCTTCTGGAAGCATATTGGAAAATTAGGGATAAAACAAGAACGCATCCATGATATACCAATGGAAGTGAGTGAGTCGTGACATCAGAATCGGAGGACGCATCTGTTGCAGTGTTGAGTCGAGCAGCCATCTTGAACGTCGTGAGAGTGGATGAATAAAGACCTAAACTACAGATCTTTTATAGTCGGTTTTCATATAACGTTTAACTGACGTATCTAACGTCAAGCAAACGTTCAGACCGCACCCCCGACCGCACCTGGCTACCGCCTCCCCGCATGCTAAAATATTCGCCGACTTCTCCCTCCCCCCGTCTATTAACGATAGTTACATAAGGTTTACCTTGGAACGTACAACTAAATAAATATTTATATGTATATATATATATATATATATACACATACACATACACATACACATACATATATACATATATATATATATATAAACATACATACTATTATATGTTCAGACCGTGCCCCACCCACCCCTGTGCTGACTTTTCCCAGCCTAATAACGAGGGCTACATAAGGTTACCTTGGAACGTACAACTAAATACATTTTGTTCTGTTCTATTCCTTTATCATAATACAGTTTACCGAATACAATTAAGAACACTGCCTATATAGTGTAATTGGTAAACTGTGTAGTTTATTATACACCTATATAACCAACCGACTACAATTTTTGTCTGCCCCTATATTTTGTCTGCTACTATATATATATATATATATATATATATATATATATATATATTGTGTTTACGGTGTATATGGAATGAACCCGGATTGGGCGTCGCCTCGCTGGTTGGGAATTTCACCTTTAATTAGTAAGTGAGTCGATTGAACCTGATTTAACTTTGTGTAAATGTTACAGAAGCGCCATGGTGGCTGGTATATTCAGTTTGAGTTAGGAAGTAAATCGGGTGAACCCGAATTTAACTTTGTGTAAACGTCACGGAAGCGCCTTGGCGGCGGATATATTCTCCTTGAATTAGGAGTGCAGGGGTTGAACTGAACTTTGTCTAAACGTCAGGAAATGTAACCATTCACGGCGTAGTCACACATATCTAGCTACCCCTGGATAAAAAGATCGTCACCTCCCCTTTACTCAATTTACCAACACCACTGAACGAAGAAGCATGGATTCTCGCTGGGGAAACTTCTGGATATTCCAATGATTGTGTTACTGGTTGTTCGGGCCTGTCGGGATTAACACCAGCCGTATAGGAGAGGAGCTTTGCACTCCCTGACAGTTCAATCAAACAATCTCTCAACTTCTCCTGGAAGCCGCACTGTAATTGATGGGTGTACACAAATGTAAAGAAATATCCACCATTTTCTCATTGCACAAATGTTCATCTTCACTCGATGAGACTCCACTGTCTTCCTCCCTCGTAAAAAGAGACCAATTCTCTGCCTTTTTAGTGTCCTCAATCACACGGTTGAAATCTCTATGCAATTCCCTATGACGTACCAATAGACTTGCTCATGGACCGATCTGAAATAGATGATTAGATAAATAATAATCTCATGTGCTAACCCTATTTCATTACTTAACGGAATTGTCAACAGTCCCCCCCCCCATTTAAAGAAGTTAAAATGATGCACCCACCTATCTTCGTCGTAAATATCCTCCTCTCCTATACGGCTGGTGTTAATCCCGACAGTGCGAAAGTCGTTCATACTACAATGCCTGAACGTATCTACACCGATTTTTCACACGCTCGTCCTTCTTGGATGTACAACATTTCAGAAAGTGGTGAACTTTTAGTCCTGACCGAGCCGGCGTACAGCGCATGCGCGGAAATGGGGTAAGACCACATTTAAATTTTACATAGGCGGCCATTATAACGTTTCCTTCATTTCCTGCTAAATTTGACGAAACATTTTCTTGAAAATTTCACAGCATATTAACCTCCATTGACACAAGTGCTATGGAAAACTCGTAAAATTCTCATACCTCAGTTTTCAGAAAAATCCACCCAAACCTGACACCCCTCAATTTCGCCCCAATCTGGTGACGGATTTTGAAATATTGGTGCGTTCTGCAAAATAGCCACTGTGTGAATACGCGAGCGACTAGCGTATGTTTATTGCTACCTCGTGAAAGATCTAATGTAGTAGTACATTTAGTATTCACTGGACTGACATGTGCCATGCCAAAGTGCTCGAACAAAATTCACACATGCCACCAAAACGGTATTTTCAAGGGCACTCTTTCGGTGGGTAATGGCGGACGAATCCTTAATGTGGTCTTACCCCAAATAGATCTCCTGAATCTTGCAAATCTTCACGAAAGTTAGATTTATATCAAGCTATACATATAACTAGATTAACCACAAAGGGAAATTTACACTGTCTCAGTAACAATTAAAATATGCGTCATCAAACTGTGCACACCTCCAAGCTAAACAGCGCCTTGAGTTGGTTTAAACATGCTTATTCGGTACTTTATATTACATACGACGTTTGCCTGGTATGAATGGTACTGAGCACAGCATACAGGCCAACACAGTATCTTACCGATATGGGAATAAAATATATAGAATATTAACGAAATATATTTTTTTGTAATTTTTCATAAAATGTTGCATTCTTTTGCAAAAAATACACAAAATCATTATTTTAAGCAGCATTTTATTGGATATGCACGTTGCAAATCTTCACGAATTTTTGTATTACGTAATGCCCACAAACTATGCTAAATAATCTGATGCAAACATGAACTATATGTCACTCGTGTACGACACCAGTAGGTGTCAAAAGCACAAGCCAGGCATTTCAACAATATTCACAATATTGAACGGCACAGAGGCGTCTTTTGATGGTAACTACAATTATATTGTAGATAACGAGGCTAAAATGATGGGTGTAAATTGAGGTATATACATAGTACATTATGAAACCAAAACTGGGATGCCCAGTGGAACGTGTATCTTGCGTCGCACAAATTGTTGTCCTAACCCCCCTTAAAATAGCCATACTTTTACACAGGCGCAGATCTCTGCTTGATACAGAGTGTCCAAACATCGCCACACGTCAATTACTTGGCCACTATATATTTCGCTGATGTGCATACATTATTGGAAACAAGAGATACTACTGGCAAAATAGTTAATTTCAGAAAGAAACAAACGTTTGACAAGGACATCCAAGACACGTGATAAAGGTTGCTGACAGTTGTGGCACCCAGTATCTCTCCAAGTACATCAACGAGTCCATTATCCTAATCATATTTTATTCAAACATCGCCAAATTCTTACAAGGGTACTAACAAACATTTCTGATGTTAAATATACGGATATAACGTACAAAATACCAGTAGAAAAAAACAGCTTCTTGTCAGAGTAGTTGACGTCAGCCTACAGTTAGTTTAAGCTGCCTTGCCTTGTGAAAACTTCGGTATGATTCGGTTATATTACAGCTGAAAAGCACATGATCGTTGAAAATGATAGCATGCCGGTCCATGTACACAATTTCAACATATGACCCTTCTCTTAGGTGACCAGTTTTAATTTTTATGGCTAAAAATGAACTAATTTGGATCATTGCGGTCGCTGCACATTTGGAGAGTCACACACTGTTATGATATTCTCTGTTACATTCGTGATATATTTATGTAGATTCTCAATTGTTCTTCTTGTCTCAGTTAGTGTATGGATGTTGCTATAAAAAATAGGTGCTAGATGCCTGATTAGTAGAAGTGTGTGGACAACTTGCTTCCTATGGTGGCCAACATTTCACTAAAATTAGGGCCGCGTTAGGGGGGGGGTGGAATCAAAATGTTGCCTGCTTGCCCATTATTGCTTATTGTGCGATCCAAGTATGATATATATCAGTGCCATATAATTAGGAAGGACAAGTTGGAACAGCAGAAACACCCACGTTAGTATTGGGGTTATGAAACACGCATTTATAGATGTCGCTTACAAAAATATAAATGATATAACTAAGGCGAAATTCATCCTACTGGAAATATGTCAATATCGTTGCACATGATGTAGATTTAAAAGAAACTCCACACCCTGACACATATACACTTTTTACACAAGCTTTCGTGGTACTCAGTATCATAGAACATGCTTGGAATGTACTTTTTAACTTTCACGCCACCAAAATTATCACTTTATTTTCCATGCATATCACATAATAACTGGCTTATTAATTACTTTTAAAACTTCTTTTAGGTGTAATACTAACAGTATGCAATAGCTGCACGATATTCTGGTCTACACCAGCTTCCAAATACAGCCGAAAAACCATCACCCGTCGCTCAAATCACATTTTGGCAGTTTTTGTGATAAAACGGGCGTATTTCTAATTTGGGGTAAGACCACATTTAAATTTTACATAGGCGGCCATTATAACGTTTCCTTCATTTCCTGCTAAATTTGACGAAACATTTTCTTGACAATTTCACAGCATATTTAACCTCCATTGACACAAGTGCTGTGGAAAACTCGTAAAATTCTCATACCTCAGTTTTCAGAAAAATCCACCCAAACCTGACACCCCTCAATTTCGCCCCAATCTGGTGACGGATTTTGAAATATTGGTGCGTTCTGCAAAATAGCCACTGTGTGAATACGCGAGCGACTAGCGTATGTTTATTGCTACCTCGTGAAAGATCTAATGTAGTAGTACATTTAGTATTCACTGGACTGACATGTGCCATGCCAAAGTGCTCGAAAACAATTCACACATGCCACCAAAACGGTATTTTCAAGGGCACTCTTTCGGTGGGTAATGGCGGACGAATCCTTAATGTGGTCTTACCCCAAATCCCGTCAACATCCTACTCGCCGAGTTCACCACCCCCACAGCCAAGGTCACCGAGTCCACTATCGCCGGATTCGGCAACCCCACGGCGAAGCTCGCTGATTCTGCTATCACCGCAGGCGGCGCCGATTATCGTAGAAACTTCCCCGACCGGTGTACCGGTCTGGAAGGAGGTTCCGGTCTGAGATTAAGTTCCGGTTCCGTTTTGCGTATTGCGCATGCGATTGTACATGTCAAATGTTGTTTATACGCACAGTGGGTTTTGTGGTAAACACAAATGATACAAATCTCTGTCAGTTTGGCATGTATTAAGCTGAAATTGTGTGTGTAATCTAGCAGGCCCATTTGGGGTGGTTCGTAGATTGATATTAAAAAAAATTCGTCGGGTGTGGGGATTTTGGGGGTAACAATTTATAAATGACACACATCTCTGTCAATTTGGCATGTATGGATCACAGTAGGGGGGCAAGTAGGTCAGTGGAGTAACGGTCGCTACAGCAAGCGAAAAATTATTAATTATGTAACTCAGTCGCCGCGAGCGTCGAGCAAGGGTCAAAGGTGATCGGCCACCTGAGGTCGCGTTGCTCACCGCGATGTAACTCAGTCGACACCTACTTCTGGCACGGGGTCAAAGTTGATCGGTCAGATGAGGTCACGTTGCTCACCGCGGGTCGCATTCGATGTACTGCGGTTGCGCGAGCAGGCGCAATATGCAAATCGGAACCGGAACTTACTCTCAGACCGGAACCTGCTTCCAGACCGGTACACCGGGAGTGATTACGACATTCCTTGCTGCAGTCGAAATCATAATACCGTCGACCACAACCTCGAGGCGCCTCTTTCTTACGTAGAGTGCCGTCTGGTGGCGGTATTCGCAGAACAGATCGGCGAAATGCTCCTGGCCAAAGCCCGACGTCTTTGTCTCGCTTGCTCCGACCCAACACTCTGCCATCTAGACCATCTTTCTGGATGTCTCGCTGGGACATATGATCTTGTAAACAAACATTTCGTGCCTGTGATGGATGAGTTCGGGAGTATGCCTATTGTCCCCTCTGCTATTCGTACTAGTCTTGTTTTATATGTAACGAGGCTAACGGTTCCAAACCTTGCCGAAGGCGTCCTAACTCGGAAAGTGGCGTCATTTCTCATGCGCGATTGGATAGGGTCATCACAGAGCTTATCACTGAGACGAGCGGTCGAGCATTATCTGAACAGTATTGTCGACTGAAAGGTCACCAGCATTGGTCAGATTAGTGAATAGTTTTATATCCGTAAAACATTTAAGTCTAGTTTTGTTTTTGTATAGGTGTTGCCAATTGGATATATCCGTAGTTATTGTTGTACTGTAATTTTAATAAGTCTAATTTAAATATGTGTAGTCAAGTCCCTATATAACCGTAGTATATCGTATTATACGTTTAGTCTCCATAATATTTGTACTTGTTCTATATATGTAATCATTTGCGTATACCCATAACACATTTAAGTCTAGTTTTTTTAAATATGTGTAGTCAATTGTATTTATCCGTAGTTATTATAGTGTGTAAATTTTTAGCAAGTCTAGTTTAAATGCGTGTAGTAAATTTCATATATATATATATATATATATATAATGTTGTTTAATTATACTATAATTCTTTTAAAACAGTTAACGATAGTTATAAAGCGTTATTTTTTTGTATTTGATGTACTTCATATACCTCGTCGGCTTGAATAAAATATCGAAATCAGAAAACGTCTTTTCAATCTTACAGTACTCTACCAACCAACCAACCAACCTAGTCTTATGTCCTCTAGTGATCGCCCGAGCAGTATCCTATATATACACACACACACACGCACACGCACGCGCGCACACACGACCGTACGCACTCACACACGCACACATACATACATACACACACACGCGCACACACGCACGCACGCACACATACATGCACGCACGCACGCACGCACTCACACACGCACACATACACACACGCACACACACACACACGCATATACGTACGCACACACGCACGCACACGCACGCGCACTCACACACGCACACACACACATACACACGTCCTCTATCGTTCACAACTGTTAGTATCGCTCCCGCTTCCTAAACGAGAGCGCAGACAACCGTTATACATATAGACCAGACATGGGATTTCTGTTGTTATTATAAAATAAACACCTCCACTAAAAGACTATAGCTCTACGGGTCTATCAGTAGCGTCCTCTAGCGTTCACAACTGTTAGATCTATATATATATATATATTTACATATACACATATATACATATCTATATATATATATATATATGTATGTATGTATGTATGTATGTATATATATATATATATATATATATATATTATGTATATATATATATATATCGATAATAGCGTACGCACGTACATAATTTCATACAAACATACAGTACACGGGTCTACCAACCAAACTATCAGCAGCGTCCTCTTGCGTTCACAACTATTAGTATCTCTCCCACTTACTAAACGAGGGCGCCACCAACCGTTATATATATAGACCGCACATAGGGTTTAGGTTGTTAGTTCTAAGTGAACGCCTCCGTTTGCGCTCGTTTCAACCTTACCTGTTTTGAATAACCAACCACGTTGACTCCTTGTGCCTGTTCTGAGATACTCGAACCGCTTGTTTCTATGCGATCAACAGTTGACAAAACCCTCTGAAGTTCGTTGTATCAGATGGAAACCCCTCTACCACCGCTGTTTGTCTGCTAGACGTGCGGACGTTCGTTCGACCGCCGTGCTCGTTTGAAAAGACACACATAGAAATGCCAAAAACCCACATGCTCCAACTGTGGTCGAAACTTTGGTCAACTCGATACTATGAGAAAACAAGCTGTAAAATGTCAACCAAAGTTGAACAACGAGGTGTGGCTTTACGACTGTACCGAATGCGGCCGTACCTACAAGCACAAAAGCTGCCTAATGAGACACGTCAGAACGGGTTGTCAAGGCAGCGGACCACAACCACCACCAAAACGTCAGAAGATAGTTCAACCGAGTACTGCTGCTACCGCCACGCCTCCCGCCGAGCCGGAGGACAAGGTCTGTAACGACGACAATATCTCCGAAGGGTTGCGTCAGGTTGTGCGCGAGCATACGGACGTCGACGACCCGTGGTCCCGTACAGACGAGATATAATTTCCACTTGACCAGTCTGGACACGCGCACTCTAGAAAACAGATTGCGTCTCATCTTCGAGGAAAAAAATCACGCTTTCAAGATAAACATGAGTTTTGGATTTATCTTGAGACATAAGCAGACGGGTCGGTATAGGTACTATCATGCGTCGAATAACTGCTGCGGTCGTTATCTGAAGGCCCCCTCCCTAGTCTCCACCCAAGAACATTTCGTAGCCTTCCTCGATCGCATCCGCCAGCCTGACGTTCTAAAGTGCGTTATAAACTAACGTCCTGATTCGAATTGGACGGCTCAACTGTTGACGAACGCCACCTTCTTTCTGAACGCTATCGTCCAATCCCCTATCGGTTGTCTCGACGTGAGGCTGCCCGATTACCTTAAAAATAACAAAGCTGTCATAGCATAATAAGAGAAGAGCCGTAAAGGCGGTAGACTCTACACCGACAACCTATGTCTCTTCCGCTGTTTGGCCTTGAGTCAGGGGTGTAACGTACGAGATTTGGAGTCGCCGGCGGCGAAACTCTATGCCGTCTACAACAAAGGAGACGCCGAGTCGGTAGACGCATACTCCTTTGGGGGCGTCACGCTAGACGACCTTGATCGGGTGGAAACCGTGTTCAAAACGAACGTTGTCGTGTACCGACTGGTCGAACTCGACGACGGAAAGACGGCTGCTGAACTGGTCAGGCGATAGATGTACCGGTTACACACTACCCTGAACGTGAACCTGTACGACACGCACTACTCGTACATACAAGATGTGAAGGTGTTCTGCCATTCATATCGCTGCAGTAAGTGTGGTGATTGTTTGTGGAAGACAGCATGGTTGCTCCGAAGACACGAGAGTACATGTGAAGGAGGCGTTCGACACGTCTATCCCGGTGGTGTGTCTATCACCCGAAACCGTCCGTTTTCCAGCAACTAGAGGACGAAGGCATCAACGTGGAAGAACCATTACGCTACTATCCCTACAGAGCGACGTTCGATTTCGAATGCTACTTTGACACCAAAGGACTGCCAACGGACAGTGACACACTCCAGTGGCGAGCCAGACACGAGCTCTTGAGTGTCAGTCTGGCGAGTAACATCCCCGGGTACGAGTCGGCGCAGTGTTTCGTTACCACCGGGGATTCGAACGATCTTGCAAAACATATGATGACGACCCTGGAAGAAATGAGTGTGGCAGCTCGCGAAACGCTGGAACCATAGCATCGATCAGTCTTTGAAGAACTCGACATACTTCAGACAACGTGGGATGAGAACCAAGAGAAAAGGACAGACGAGGAGGGGTCAAAGAAGAGGTCAACTAATCCTTACACCACGCTCATCAATCGGCTGCACGCTTCCTCTCCTAGGGTTCAACTCGGGCAAGTACGATCTGAACGTCGTCAAGAAGTACCTTGTTCCCCTACTCATACGCGATGAAGGGGTCGAGCGTGGAGTGTCGTCTACCTTAGTCATCAAGAGAAACAACAATATCTTGTGCCTGTCGACGGACACCCTCAAATTCCTGGACACCACCAACTACCTCGCCCCTGGCTTTAGCTATAATAAATAACTGAAAGTCTACGGGTGCGAGCTGACAAAGACTACTTTTCCCTACGAATATCTTGACGATCTGCGGAAACTGGACGACCACGAACTCCCTCCAAAAGAGGCTTTCTACAGCCATCTGAAACAGGAGGATATCTCCGATGAGGCTTACGAACAATGCTGGACGGTGTGGCGCGATGAAGGCATGACGACACTGCGGGACTATTTCGTCTGGTACAACAACAGAGACGTCAAGGTAATTGAGATGTGGGAGTGCGAGTGGAGAGCGGTAAAGAAAGAACCAGTGTTGAAGACCTTTCTGAAGACCAACTTTCCGCGTCGACTCCTCGCGAACCGACGGTTAACAACAGGACAGGTCCTCGAAACCGTGCGCAACGGTACCCTATTCGGCCTGGTCGAATGTGACGTCAGAGTACCGGAAAACTTGCGCTATCGATTTGTCGAGATGCAGCCCATATTCAAGAACACATACATCACACGCAACGATCTCAGTCCGTTCATGCGTCAATACGCTGAAGAGCACGATCTGCTGACCCAACCTTTGGGTTTTTGTTGTAGGTTCCGTTGCAGGCGTCGTTGTCGAAAAAGCAGAGGACCACACGATTCGGCAGCACGCCGAGGTAGACGTTCTCGTCAGTGTGAGACATGGTCCCTTCACGCGTTGGGACATCTCGCTAATGCTATCTAACGTGATACGCTTCGTCTTTTATACTCTCGGCACGTACACGTACTGAACGACATCATCGGGGAAGATACTCGTGCGCAGGCGCCCCGTTTCCGGCGTCTCCTGTTTTAGGTCGACCAGCAGGTAACCGTACGGTGTCGACGTTGCATCTTTGAAAGCGTCCTGCATGTACTTCACACGACCCTGATACATCTGTTTAGCTAGTTGACCTACTTGACCAGCGTCTCGCGGACTCTTGAACAATACCATATAATGAGCATTCAAGCTGATGGTGCGGTTTTCCTTCCCTTTCGGAAACAAGTTCTGTAGCAGATACACAACGGATGTGTTACAGTGATGACTCTTTTTTGTGAATAGGGTGGTGACCCGTCTGTCTGTCTCCGCCATAAGGTCATCGAGGACGAGGAGCGTTCTCGTCCCCGGTTGGAACGTATTCGGGTTCGGTAAACCGTCTACGAACTCCACCTTAGGCATAGTTTCCGCCATAGATGCGTAAGCCGTTTGCCACTGACCATAGCACCACAAGATCTTCTCGGGCGGTAGGTCGATCATAGTCGAAGCGAACCGCAAAAGCCGGGTCACGAACGTGGTCTTACCGCAGCCCGTTGGACCGGCTACTATACACGTAAAAGGGTGCTTCAACGACGTGTCCATCTCAGCGACTGGTGCGCCTAATGTAAGTACCCCTCTTTGTATCTGCTGTATTTAATACGCACCTCCATCAATAACTTTCCGAGCATGTTTCGACCTCCTTCACCACCGTAGCCGATCCAAAAAAAACGTCTTTTGATGGCACCCACTCCACCAGTTCAACGTCTCCGACAGCCAGCAAGCCCTCTCTCAAATCTTTCGAGGTCGTAAACTTTGTCATCAGTAGGTTACGCATGCAATCGACCCGGATAGCATCCCACTCGGAACCACTTCTTGGCTTCCTTATGGCTGCACTTCTCCGTTTCGCCATGTACGCCGACCTCGCCTCTTTGATACTTTCCCCACATTCGACGTCATCATTATACATCGCCTTTCTATACTGATAAGCGTGTTCCACAGACTTAAACACCCGACCATGAGCTTCGATTCGGCACGGGTAAAAGTTCGACAAAAAAGAAGCCGATCCACCAAACCGTATAGCCATGTCCGTAATATTTCCGTCTCTATACCGATAGTCCACAAGCTCATATAGACCTTTCTCCATCACTCGTCTCTGAACGTTTAACTAATCCCGTCCGTTACAACGCTTTAAATAGTTACGAATGACGTCATCGTGACCTATTTATCCATTGACCCGCAGATCTGACCCACTGACCTACTGTATTACGGTGAGTGGGAGTGACGTTATGGCTGGCCGATACAACATATGGGAGTCCCTCGAATAAGTATATACTGCTGAAGTGATGCTAGAGGACGGCTCCACATCCACTGATCAAGGCGTGATATTACGTAAATGGAGAACCGACTTTCACACTTTGCTGAACCCGGTCAATTATGAACAAACAATTGACTATCAACCGCCGGTAGAGACCCACACACTGGGTCACAATGAACACCTTGATGGGCCTATCTCTACGGAGGACATTCGCCTGGCCTTAAACCAGGCCAAGAAACACAAAGCGTTGGGTGATGATAACATCCCAGTCGAAACGCTGGTCAATGAAAATGCCATAGACTTCCTTTACGAACTATTTAATCAATGTTTTAACAACAGCATGGTTCCTGAAGTATGGCGTCGGGGCATTGTAACCCCGATACCCAAGTGTTGTACGTCTGATCCATGAGTGCCATTGAACTATAGGGACATTACGCTTAGTTCCCATGTGTATAAAATATACTGCTCTATTTTAAATGATCGTCTTATATCGTGGGTAGAGGGCAACACTCTTTTGTGTGATGAGCAAAATGGGTTTAGACCAGGTCGCAGTTGCCTCGACCACCTATCTACCATTACAAACATAATCAATACTATAAATAAATGCCGACAGCAAACGTTTGCATGTTTCGTAGATTTTAGTAAAGCTTATGACCGTATCAATAGAAATTTCCTCTGGAACAAAATTAGGAACTTTAACATACAAGGGAAAATGATTGAGGCTTTGAAATCAGTATATGTTTATTACAAATGTTCTGGGGTCTAGGGTCAACAACTTAAAGTCTGACTGGTTCAATGTTGTATGCGGGCTTAAGCAGGGATGTGTTCTATCCCCTATCATGTTCAATATGTTTATACACGATTTATCAGCTGAATTGAAAGGCACGGGTAAAGGTGTTAAGATCGGAGACTAAATTGTTACAATGTTAGCATACGCAGATGACATTGTATTGCTGGCCGAATCAGCAGAAGAACTGCAGACATTGCTAAATGTTATCCGGAAATGATGCAATGACAAAGACAAAACTCAAATTGTACATTTTCGTAATAATATTTTGTTTAAAATTACTAAATGGGGTGGATGCTACGAGATGGTCATGATGTTGTTAATCGATCATATCATACATTGATTGTTTCTACTCTTATGTTATATATTCTACTTAATAAGACATGTATGTACTACTTGTTATTTTAACACATGTTCAGTACTTCATAGTTGAGCTGTATATAATTCTTGTTTTTGAAAATTTTACCGTTTTGTTTTTATATGTCGGTCAAATAAACACTTCCGATTTCGATTCCGATATGCCAGCTCCTCCATCTTGGCTAATGACATTTCCAAGGTAAGTGAATGTTTCAGTGCTGGAAAGGTCCTTGTTTTCCATCTTCGCTGAGGCTGGCATGTTAACATTCAGGGTCATGACTTTTGTCTTCTTCTGGCAGATTCCCAAACCAGCCTGATGGCCAAATCTGCTAAGGTGGGTTGTCTTCTCCATGATGTATTTGTGAGTGTGGGACAGAAGAGCAAGGTCACCGGCCACAGTTTGTCGCACGCAAGATGTTCTGGAGTCATTGCGCGCGAAACATTGTGATATATTTCACCGACAGTCCAGCTAACATATAGAATAAGAATACATTTTAATAAGTAATAAAAAACGTTGGAATCAACCTTTAAACATCGCTTATATTGGAAGGAGTCGCTCAATAAAATTAAATGGAATAACTATTTACCAGTAGAACCCTGTTCGTTTTTCCTTATAACTACCACGAAGCAACATGTGGCCGTGTGATATTGATACTTGGCTGTGCAAATGCAAACGTTCTCATCGCATGAATGAACCCCAAAATGGTAGACTTGTTTAAGAATCCATTTTTGGTTGCCTTCTATTTTGTATAACCCCCGAAAACAATTCAAACGATGTTTCATCTTCAAAAATCTCACACGCACGCATGCACCTACTCACATAGAACACGCGCACAGGCGCACAGGTGCACAGGCGCACACGCGCACAGGCGCACACGCACACAAGATAAAATGAATTAATTTAATTGTAACGGCATACCAGTAAATATAATCCCTAACGAGGAAATAAATAATTATTCCGACCAGTGGTGCCACCTGACGGTAAGAGCCAAACCATATGTCTGTGGCCAAATTCATCTCGGTGAGTCGGATGAGATTTGAGAGCCGGTTACCTATCCTCGCGGTGACAGGGTGAACGTTGTGACGCTATCTGCGACTATCGAATAACGCTCACGGTATTGGCGGCGAGTACGTGGCAACGTTGACGGGAATTCTCGGTAAGAACGTTCGCAAGAAGGTTGGGCAGTAGGCGACTGACTGAAACTGAGACGGAATGCATGGTTAACTAAGTGTAGGAAAGGGACGCGACGACAAGGGAAGTATTACATGCAAAGAAACTAATGTGTTGGCGAGGAAGAGATGGACTGAAGAGATGGCCGCCCGGACGGAAGAGTGAACGGATTACTGCAGTTGATACGCTGCATCCAAAGTAAAACACTGTTCGGCAGTGTTTCGTACAATTAATTAATATGTTAAAGAATAAATATAATAATAATAATACAAATAAAGTAAATAATACTAAATCAAATCAAACCGTCTACCTGTGAACCCATGACTTTGTACACTTAACTAGAGAAACTATATATGAATTTATATAAAATATGAAGTGCCGCTGATAGTTAAATAACTAAATAAAATAAATAAATATGTGCATGTCAATTTGTAGATTCCCAGTTGTACAACTCAATTACTTGTAATCATACTTGGCATAGTCGAATACCTTTGTTCTTCCAAATATTGGACTCGGCTCTGCATGATAGATTGAAGAAAGCAACATTATCTGTATCTTCAATTCACTCGATTAATACACGGATATCACTGAAACGGACAATGTTACAACAATGTAAGTTCAAAGTATAACTTAATCGCAACACTTACCAGCAGTGTAGCGTCTTCTGCGTAGTTGTAATAGGGCGGAAGCCTGACGTCGCTGTGCATGATGGGATAACATGAACCTACGTGGCGACCCGATTCTTGTTTCCGCCACTTGGCTCGTCTATTCTGAAACCATACCTGGTCGCCGAACCATAGAACACAACGTTGTAAGAGGCAATGATAGTTCACATACGACAGAAATGTTAATAGTTGAATAGATGCATAATTTAGCGACCACAACGTTTAGAATGTTGACTGTTTTTATATTCACACCAATATGTTGAATGAGCTAAATACTTGATATGCTGTAAAATATGGAGGCTATGTTGAACAGAGAGAAAGGATGCCACGTGTTTAAAATTATGATTGGTGAAACCATAGCGTTAGTAGTGCCTTGCACACATGCGCACGCAAACGCACACACAAAGTACCGCACGCATGCACACACACACGCACGCACGCATGATACCTCATTATCACAACTTCTGTTCTTGTTTCTCTAAAATCACCAGATACTAAGTCGAACGTAGCCATTACCCACCACGCTGACCAGTTGCGATATCCACAACAGCACCAGTATGCATTCATATAAAAACAATCATATTGCGCTACAGTCTTGATGTATTTCCCTGTTATATACCTGGAGACGGCCAATCACCACCCACCTATATACCCGGAGACGACCAATCACCACCCACCTATACGTAGTGCTACACGTTTCATGTAACTTATGCGAACTTATGCCACCATCATAGGCGTGTCTGGGGGCACGTGCCCCCTAGATGTTTGGAATATTGCGTGCCCGTAGACCTTTTTGAATGGGCGCACGTGACCGTGAAGATATGGCGGCGTGGGAGCGAAAAAGGCTATACACCATTTGGTTTGGTCGCCAGTGGATGCTTTTGTTCCCCCCAGACCACCCTCTCTGGACACGTCCCTGACCATCCATTCGTCACCATGCATACAAACGTGACGTGAACAAAGACAATTAATTTTCAGTTACAAATACTCAGGCAACGATATCAGCTTCAAACATTTCGAGGCATGTTTCTATTTTGTTTGATCCTACGAATCGCCGCGCACCACAACGAGCGCAGAATATGATCTGCATTTTTGAGCAACACTATGCAAGAATAGAGTGGACGTGTGCATAGTATGTTTAGGTAAACCAAACTAAATCGTTATACAGTATATCCTTTATAGCCATACAATATATCCATTATAGCCCAGTTAAGAATCACAATATAATTTACTGCTGTATAATTGTGTGTTCACAACTGTGACTGTCTGACCTTACATTTAAAATTAAACTGTTAGTTGCCTGGCATCTGAAAAATTAGCATATCACGTCGGCCCATTAAAAAAGTATACGGGTACGCAAAATTCCAAAGGTCTAGGAGGGGGCATATGCCCCCCAGCCCTCCCCCCTCCGTTCCACCTATGGCGCCTACCAAGTTAGATCTACGTGGGTATGCCCATGACACGCACAGCCTTTTCCAAACCCTACTATGTTGATTTTAACAGTCTTCAGTTAATAAATACTATATTCGTCTACCCGCTGTTATGGGTGAGCAAGCAATCGTATTGCCAATAATGGGACAATCGTGCTGAAGGAAAACTTGGTTATCAGCGCCCGGTCTCCTCTACTTAGCAATCAGTGGCAATGCATGGATGGAGTTGGCAAGCTTAGAAAACTGAAATGCCATTTATATGCTTAACCTGTGTATAACGAAACAAGACAACCTGAATGATTCTCTGTGATGTGAATATCTACTCGACGGGATCGGCAAAATACCAGAAAACGTTGCTGTAAGGAGATTATTATGAGAAGTCACTAGGGCGAAAGAGAGATTGCTGTACCAGAACGTCGCGATAGCTTTATCTACGGGATTGGAAACAATACGACGTACAAATAACATTAGCCACTGTGTGCATCAGAGATTACACATGCAGCGCTAATTATGCTTACGACTGTTGCTGCGTGATAACAAATATCACGCCATCTGCAGCATGATGTAAATACAGTGTAATTATATCGACACTACTACCGCCAGCTACTGAATAATGATGAATACATCGCGGCGTATTTCGTGCGAGACACACCAGGTGCTAACAACAATCGTAAACGGTCGTCTTTCTTTGTCATGTATAAGTATGCATTCGATCATTGTAAGATGATAATATTAAGTTTCGATAGCAAAAACTTCCAGGGCCACGATACCTGTATGCGCGTTTCCTGCAGTTTTATCTTGGCTGCCAACTTTTCACGCATGAATACGTCTGGGTAGTGCGTACGCCGGAATAGTCGTTCCAACTCGAACAGTTGACCCCGAGAGAATGTCGTTCTACTTCGCTTGAGGGTCCCTGGATCGCGTTGACCGACGTCGTCTGCACCGATTTGCTTCCGTCTCCGAACACTAGCTGTCGTACTATATCGCATCCAGAAAATATATACAATGATAGTTATTTAAAAGCCCTTGCATGTGATTGCATGGTCGCATGTTAATGCGTTCCTACTGCCTAAAGCAGGTGTAAATTGTCTCGTTTAACAGAATGTTTCAAACCGGTTTGCTAAGATTTACACTATCTATGCTATTGCATATACACCTACGTAGTCACAACAACATTATTCAGGAGTCGATAGATATGCTGATTTGTTGGAATATGATATTTGACATGACTATGAAACGTATTTCGGCTGTGGCCAGTTTGCTGTCGGAGACTGTGTGAAGAATAAGAATACTATCAAGTTTCTTATAAAAAATAAGGCCAAACGAAAATAGTGTTTCTCGTTTTATAAATAACGTTTTATTGTAGCATTGTTTTGGATTACCTGCAACGTCCGCTAGATATGTTTGTGTACTCATCGATCGTACACATCGACTTGCAGAGTGCGGACACGGTCTCTGTCGAAGCTGGTTTATTGATATCACTATTTCGCTGAACAAAGCCTTCTTCGATATTGTTTTCGGCCATCGTAACACATCGGATCTTATCTCCGCACTTCTCATCCTTAGTCACTCGGTGGTTTTCAAGGCTGTCAGTAGCCACATCATCACAATGACCGCCCTCTCCGTAACCAATATCCTCGGTCAGGTTTAACAGACGACGAATCGAAAAGGCACCCCAGTGCATTTCTTGTCCCCCGGCACTTGCTCTTGCCATGGCGTTGGTCTTGCGAAAGAACACACGCGAGACCTGTTCTAACGTTGGCTCCTTCATAGAGTCGGCCGAAGAAGTATGAAGCCATTTCGACACAACTGACGTCAACGTGAGTGAAAGGAAACGGAGAGGTTTCAGAGGCATTAATTAAATTCCACTTGCAGGCAATCCGTGAGCATCGGTTCTATCATCAACTCGGTTCTGGCCCGTCGTGTTTGGGTGTGCACACTCGTCGTTTAAGAAAAACAATCTGCGTGTCTATGGCTTCATGTTGATTACAAGGACGTGATGAGCTTTCACGGGTGAAGCCGTTCTGACAGCATTTCCTATCGATTGTCATTAATACTGATTATTAGATACATTGTGTTCTCTTTAGCTAACTGGTTTATTAATCTTTGTGCGAGCGTTTGTGTACATGCGAGCGTGCGTGCGTTGCGACGGGTTTAGATGTAGATAATGTCACTGGGTCAATAATGACTGCTTAATAAATCACCGATGTTGATTAGAAGGCGGAAAAAAATATATTTATTCACAGCCTTCGGATGAACGTGCTAGAAAATTAGATAGGTTCCTTGATTTATATGTTAATTTTTATTGATGTAATTAAGTCAAAACGACGTGCATTACTGTAATATGACACAAATAATTGTTCAAAACATCCATTTGGTTTTGATGTTCAAACACTGAGTAATCAAGTATATGGGCGTTGGTGGTATCTGTTTCATCTTCAATAGATCTGGAGATCACGGAAGATCATTTGGCTAACTGTGTACTGGCGGCAGTAACAATGTAGCAGGTGGCGCAACAGATTGCAATAGTATTAGTGGAAAAATGAAAGGCAGCGATGATGTTGCAGTATTGTTAAATACATCGTGATATTGACGCCTTGTCTAATGGTTTAAATACAACATAGTCAACTATCGTGTGAATCTGATATATCGTAATTCAATTAGATTTAATGCAGTACTATTCGTATTAACAATCTGGTATTGCTATCTACACATGTATTTATTTATAGCAAATTGTTTTATGTATGGCAATATGATATGAATTAATATTTGATATTCACTCGTCATCAAATATACTTATCTAATGGCCGATACGGGTTGCGCATTTATTTTTACACCGACATGCATGCACTACGTTTAATACATCGATAGGCCAGTTGTTATTGCTGTAATAATCTAATTATTACTATCTAGCTTATGTGGGTAAGTTAACGGTTTCCTCCTAGACTGCATCTCGGGCACCAAAAGTTATTTAATCTACGATCGGAAAAATATTAAAAACTGTAAAAATCTTTTCAAATAATGTATTTGTGGTCAGACTCTCTTCCTGGCAACCGCAGACACAGCCGAGCGAGAGCGGTTTACGCTTGTGTATGCCGGGAAGAGAGTCTAAGCGAAACAAGCACCAGTCTGCACTACGTGATAATACCAATCACGCCCTCTATTGCATTGTTCTGCAATGTCGTACTATGGCTGCCGCCATCTACTGGATTATAACAGCCTCACATCAAAGCTCTGAACCTAGCCAAGGAGAGCTTCATAAGAAATTTACACTAATAATAATAACGTTAATAGCACTAATAACAATATAATATTATTATAAATAAGGGAGTGGTCTCATAAGATACAAATGTCCTAAAATGTATAGAGTGGTTTGGACTGGTTGTAACCGCCAGCAGAGGGAAACTGAGGAAAACATTCACTAAGCTAAGTTTGATGTTGAAATGACAGACTTCTATTTCCTAGTGAATAACTGACCCATATGGAAACAGCTCATCTATGATCCAGCCCCGGCCGACCATTGATGAAAGATAAACCACCGACAACCCCAGCCTATATGTCGTGCGGGACATATGATGTCGAACCTTCTCAAAATGGCGTCCAAAACCATAGCCACAGTATTCAACTGACGTGACATGTTTGGTAAGACAAAATACCTGTCAAGCTGCCACTTCAGACAGACAAAGAGACAGACAGACTGACAGACAGATAGACAGACAGACAGACAGACAGACAGACAGACAGACAGACAGACAGACAGACAGACAGACAGACATATATTCGTGCAGTGATCGTCACCTATTGCAAAATGCGATCTGCTGGAACTCGCCCTCTTTTTGTCCGAAACGTAACAATTTATGTTAGCCAGCGTCCATATCCCGCTCAGGATTTAATGTCATACTGACGTGCGAGCAAAAACGTCTATCCCATCTCAGTTACATCACATTGCGATGTCTCAGATACGTGGATATGGGGAGTCCATAGATGTCTTTCTCACCATTACACTGTGACGTTTCAGTGCCGTTTTAGACAACAAACAAACTACTACCTGTATTTCACTTCACTTTGCCACATCGCTGATACGTAATTTCTTTTTGTCAAATAATGAAGTACCAAACACACACATAGCGACGTCACCAAATACCTCAATACGACGTCTTATTAACATCAATGTTTTTTTTGTCGTTGAAGAGATTAGTACCAATCACATGTGTTCATAATGTAGCAACAATCACGTATGTTCACGTCAGTCTATGACGTAGCAACTATTCGTTCGTCTACACGTATTTGCAATGCCACGTTCTACTGCGTACTATTTGTTACAGAGAAAGACGATACAAGTTGTATAAGCTTCAACATCATCAAAGCGTCATTTAAATAACGTTAAAAATATTTACACCTAAAAGCCATTTGTTTCATCATTCAAGACCATATTAATATTATTAAGAGTCATAATCTAAGTCACCATCGGTATGCATATGATACCCATGTTTATATTTCTTCATCAATGCCTAATACTAATTGCTCCTTAGTTCAACTCAAAAATTGTCTTAATGACATTTTCGTTAAGATAACTGAGAGTAAATTAAAGTTAAATGCTGATCAAACAGAGTTTCTTATTATTTGTGCAGAGAGACAACGTGACAAAATTAAGAGCATTTTCCCTCACTTATGCTTAGTCAGTACGTTACGCCTGCACCTTCAGCACGAAATCTAGGAGTTATCTTTGAATATAATTTCAATTTTAGACGGCATATTTCTCAAACGTGTCGCTGCTGTTATTATCATATTCGTGATTTGCAACGCCGTTATTTGCCTCTTTCTGTTGCAAAACCTATCGCAACTTCCCTATTGCGATTCCCTTTTTACAACATTGCCCTTAAGGATATCACCAGGTTACAACGTGTACAGAATTGCTTAACTAGGGTTGTGGTTCGGTCTCCGCGGTTTTCTCACTCAGTGCTTCTTCTGAGGTCTTTGCATTGGCTTCCTGTCCGATATCGTTGTGTTATTCAGATCTGTACTATTAGCTACCAGACACTTTCACGTAAGTAACCAGCATATTTACATGAATTGCTTACTACTGCAAGAAAGTATATCCAGCTTCGATCATCTAGTTGTGATTTACTTTTTGTTCCTATAGAATCAATACTAATATTGGAACTAGGACATTTTCTGTTGCTGTACCAACTCTTTGGAAAATGCAATGCTCCCTGTTAGTGTTAGACCAGTTGAAAATATTACACACTTTCGCCGTCATGTAAAAACTTACCTTGATAACCTTGCCTATCCACCTTAGCTACCTGGCGTATCGATCCATCTGTTGACGACTTTAAAACGGCTTATCAATTCTGATATGGACTAACCCTTTTGTATTGATGCGCCTCTAAGCTTGGCTTCTTACCATTATTATTATTAAAACGTCTCTGTCGTTAGTCTTATATAATTTGTAACAACAAACATCTGTTTGCAAGTTTGCTATACGAACACCAGTGCTGAATCCATGATGGCAAGTTCATGATTCCCATGTGTTCGTGGTTAGCTTCACCGTTAGGTTTAGCAATGGTAAAAATGTTCAGCCGCAACTCTACGTACATAGGCGCCGGAACAATGGGCGGGGTAGGGGCAGACATATGATTTTGGTTCCCCAATAAACCTGAGCCTTTGAACGCCTCCTCCCAGTAATTTATCTTACTTACTTATTTACGTATGCCTGTAACCCCTACTGGGGCATAGGCCGCCAACAAATGCTGTCCATTTTTTTCAATTTCAATTTATTTTGAGAACATGTATACCGAAGTGTTTTACATGTCGTCCACACACAAGAGTTTACTAGGAACACAACTGCCAAAAATAGCATGGGAACAGACGATGGTGATGGAAGAAGGGGGGGGAGACCACAGCAAAGATGGAAGGATAGTGTAAGCCGACAACTGGAAAGTACAGTTACGTACGGCCGTAGATGTAAAACCGTCACAGAAGACCAAGAAAGATGGACACAAATAGAACCGGACACGCGAGTGGCGTGGACCACCTCCTCGCTAGGGACCAGGGGAAAGGAAATATGATTTTATAAAGGTTGACCAATTAATTAGTGATACTTTGTCAGCGAAATGCGTATTACCACTTTAGCGAGAATCGGACGGTCAATAGAAAATATGTATGATGATGTATTTGATGGTTTCTGAGAACAGCTAGAATTAGACTCATCTTTGATATACCGTCACCGAACCACGGCACCACGAGACCTTCTTCAATCGTCTAATTTAGAACATGATCATGCGTTAAGTGCGTAGGTGTATTGCCTTCGCAACATCTTTCTTTCGTGCCTTCCGAAATCCACCGGGTACGCGTTAGATGCATTGCCTTGGTGAAACACATGACCTGTGTTGATAACACTAGCGAAGGTACATAACAGGTATTAATAGCTAGATAGACTGGACGGTATTTGTTTGATCCACGTGGAGTTTTTTCGTTCATCGTTGCCTTGACGTCTGTGTTGGCGTCCTGTCTGGAACATGAGGGCGTCTAACAAGTCTCGACCAGCATCCACTACCAATAAATATGATTTAGCTGTGACAACAGAGTTGTCTATGAAATGTAGAATATATTTGCCAAGTGCGGTTCCAATTTACATTGATCGACAGAACCATTACCAGCCCAGTCGACACGGACAAAACAAACGCGTTCGCTTCGGGTTGGTCAATATTGCGTCTTCGAGCTGCGTCGTTCTGTTGACGAAGTGACAACGACGTTTATTACATTCCGGGAGCGATTATTAAAATTGCAATGTCACTTAAAGCACCTACACCAGAATGGTCAATACAGTAGGCCGACGGACAGGTCATTGTATGTTTTACTAATTAATGGGATATGAGTTCTTGTATAGCAACGGGTATGCGGTGAATTATCCTACACAGTGATTATGTTATGAATATTTTGTGAGTACATGTGGATGTTGTTTGCATAAAATATACCGCGGATGAGGTTTTGTGTGTGTGCGTGTATGTGCGTGTGTGTGCGTGTTCGTGTGCGTGTGCGTGTGTATGCGTACGCCAGGCCGTGATTGTGTGCGTGACAGAGTGTGAGTGTTTCCAACCATTTATAAAATAAAAAACAATACACGATGATCCATACCAATTTAGCAAATTATATTCCTTTATAAGGAAAACGATCTAAATTGGAAACAATCGTTCGAGCTGTATTTAAAGAAAAACAGTACTTATACTAAATAGGTGAGTCAGTAAGTGTATGCGTGTGTGCATTTGTATGTGCGCGCGTGCGTGTGATGAGCGTCACCGTGAACGTCTGCGTGCGTATGTTCATTGAAACATTGCATACAAATCAGGTCATGTGCGTCACAGTAGTCCACAAATGTATCTTTGGTGACGCGGCGTTTACGTTGTTTCGTCGCCATTTTCTGCGATTTGTACATCAAATCACAGTTTTTGTGCCGATTTGCGTAAACGTCTCAATTGAAGAACGTCATACAGGTTCAGCTGTTTGCATTCTTGGCTGTTAGCTATGTTGATTCGCCTAAAACGGAACTGCAGGTGGTTACGCAATGGCTGATTCGTTTCGCTGACGAGAGCAGTAATGCTGGCGTTGTAGGTACCTAACATAATATTGCACATACTTTCCTGGGACGGTATAACGTCTGGATGAGTAGTCTCCGTATCTTGGTGTTAGATAGTTAGTTATTATAAGGCTATCTGAATCAGAATAACCTACTTGATCATAATATTATTCGGCTGTATTAAAAAACAAATTATGGTCGTTAATGAAAACAGTGTAATTAAATATATAATAGTACAATAATTACAACTAACATTATCTAAATACCAATTTAATATATGTGATCTTAAGTAATGGTATCTAACTAACTGATTAAAGGTCCTCAACCAATTCGTTTGCCCATTGTTACAAAAAACAACATTAGTACACGTGTTGTCAAATGCTAGTTGTAGTTTATACATGCCTTGTATGTTTACAACTCACAAAATTAGTGACTAAACAATTATGTGTATTTAACAAAAAAATTAATATCACATGCCCATAAAATGTAAACCAATGAGAACAAATTACTCAGAAAGATGTTTAGTTGAAGAAATGTAATATGTACATAACAAATTTTGATAAAAGTAACTGTTTGTTTTTTATATATACCAGACATTTTTTCAACCTCTTCCTATTTTTGGTTTCTATTGTTGCTTTGCATTTTATGTGAATGTGATGTGTATGTGTTATTATAAATTACTACATTATATATATATATCAAGTACAGTTATTGTACCTGTAGTTGTATTGTGCTTTTCAATATTTTGTAGTCAATTTCATCAAATAGTTTCAATCATTTTACTATACATTGTCTTTACTTTAATTCACATGCATTTCTAACAACAATATGCAATTTAACGAGGACACACATTACTGCAAAATCCTCATGTAGACAAACAAAGCTATCACATACAGGGACGGATTCAGAAATTGAGTCTGGGGACAGAGAAACCTCCACTAGCGGCCGAACCAAATGGTGTAGTCTAAATTGTTCGCTACCGCGCTGCAACAACTTCAGCCGCTCTGCTGGAGTGGTGATATTGGAAGACGCCATAACTTCAGCTTATGTTATCACCTAAACTGGGGCACATTTCAAATAGTCCATGGGGACACAGTCGCGTGGGCCCATTACAAAAGGTCTGCAGAAACGCCAAATTTCTGCGGTCTATGGGGGCAAGCGCCCCCAGGCCCACCTGGATCCGCCTATGACATACTTGTTTATAGCTTGTATTTATAATTTTGATAAAAGGATTGGTGACAGAGTAATGTGTACCACATTTGACAACACTTGTTTACCTGAAGGTGAAGAGCTTTGACGCATACATCTGCATGTGTTGTTGACACACCTCGAGTTCTGAAAATATGGTACATGTATTAATAGTCAGCTCTGATTGTTTCTAACAATAATCATTATAATGTACTTGCAAAAGTTGCAATGCAATGAACGACCACATGCCACATGAAACCAATGCCAACGGTCAAATGCTACCTATATATATATATATATGTATATAGATATATATATACATATATATATGTATATATATATATATATATACATATATATATATATATATATATATATATATACATGTTATGGGCATTACTTTTCACGGTATTGAGGGGTGCAGGTTTTCTGAACATAACAAAAACTCACAGAAGGGGCAATCAAAAAACCTGGTGGAACTACTGGAATATTATTTTCTTTGTAAATTATTAAATACCAAGACTACATACAATTACAATTGAATACAAATTAAATTTTGAAACGTCCAATAATAGTAATTTTTTATATAAAAGTAATAGATCAGTTAAATTACTATTACATTACTGTTATTAGTAAATTAGATACATAATGTTTTTGTTCAATCCATTACTATTGGTTCAATAATTATGATTTTTACAGATCATTTATAATGCATTTACACTATTACTAATATCCCAAGCCTACTTAAGCTACTAGCCTACTACCATAAATACGACATATACATAATATAGTCACTATCATTGACATAGGTATATGTTATAGCGTCGTACTGTTAGCTGATACTAGTCTATAGTATGCCCAGCCACGCCGCCCATACCGCCATTGCCATTGGCTATGACAAAAACTTAAAAGGTAAACAATCAAATAAATTTAGTAAAAGCAACATTAATATGTATACTCATACGCCTAAATATACGTGATTATTGCTGAATTGTTTACTAACCTGTCTGGAAGAACCTTTGCAAACGCTGTTGACGTTGTGACTGACCCCTCGGCACGGGCCACGGCCACAGTCCACTGGCACTGTCCCCAACTTCTTCTGTTTACTTTATTTCGTTCCATAGTCTTTCCCAAACAGAAATACACCTTTATGCGTGGGTACTGTCTTTGTCTGTCTAATTTCGCCTATTTTGCCGTGTCAGTGGCATATGTTCGTGGACGTCCACTCATTGCCTAAACTTTGTATTTCATAACATCAACAGCGCCAAAGGTGGGGTTGAAGGTCAATATCGCCCATAATTCGCGATCACGAGAAGACAAGAACGCGATTCCACACAAAGTTCAATGTCCATACTCATGTAAAATAAAAGTAAAAAACCGGACCCGGTTTTTAACAAAAACGAAAGAGTTCGCAGTTTCTCTATTAATAAAAAAAACGAACTAACACGTGTATGCATAAACGAACTATGATATCAGTACTTGATGCCTGTGTTTTTTGTATGAAATTACTAAGAAACGCGAGGAGCAAAACAGTCGAATTGATTGAGTAGGTTTAACTGATTAACTAACAGTAACTAAGAACAAAAAACAAAACGTTGTAATAATATTATGTAAATTAAACTAATATTGAATTGTTTTTATTTATTTAATATCAGGGAGGGTTCCGAGTTTATAGAGAGGGAGTCTGACTGTAGAACAAGATACATGAAAGAAATGATCTGGATAATAATAATGATAACACTTGTTGACAACACTACTCTCTGTCAACATGTTTTCCAGCGAGGCATGCAAACTATTGCGATAATTACGATAAGAGACCCTAGTCACACGTGATTTGGCGTATGGTTTGTTGCATGCCATAGAGAAAGGTCACGAATAATTTACACATTATTTTGTTGAAGAGAGGCTTCCCCTATGTTAAGAAAGTAACGTTCAAATTCGAGACCCAATGCCTAAGAATAAACCATTGGCAGTTGCCCAATAATATGACACAAGCAGGAAGCAGTCGAAATCGGGAAAACAAACCGTTTTAAAGACAGTTCGGACATATTGCATAGGCTGTTAATGTGAGGATGTCAGACGAAATGTCAGTCTAGATCAAATCCTTCGTCACGGATTTTGTTATTGGGGAACTAAAAAGAATATCCACATGTGTAGATTTGTCTGATTTGTTTCGAAGTACTGTCTTTCTTGCAGGAGCCTCGTGTAGCGCATCTGGACATTGGGTTTGACAGATACGACAAAGTCTCCATCAAGTCAGGGACAATACTGAGGAGTACCAAAGGAGCTTACATTTTTACATTGTAGTTGAAGAGTCTTTCGTCATCGTAGCATGCACATGTCTTCAGTATATTTGACGTATGACGTCATCGTACATCTTATTATAATCGAGCTTGCGTATGTAGTTAAGGTTTCCCTCATGAACCTTAGGCGCCAAACTTGCAGGGATTAATCTACGACCCGTAGAATAGGACGTGGCTCCATATGTCTTTTCAAAATACCCAATATATGTCAGGACACCTTTATGGGGTAAATCAGTTCGTTCCTTAATGGTTCTGAACTTAAAACGTAATGTATGCACAGCACGTAAAATATAATGTGCGCGTAATACATAAAACGTAACTTCGGGAAAACGGCTCCTGCGTCATTCTCTCCGACTGCATGTGCTTTCAGCCGCGGCATCATCATTTGAATGTGCTCCGTAAAGTTAACAAACACCAAACACTGAAGAACGACTTCTCGACACTAATTCATTTTACCATACATCTCCCAATCGCCCTACAATATATCACTAAATAACGCTTCAATCGTTCACTAACCGTTCCACAGAATTTCATTAAATCGTGTCATATATGGCTTATATGTCAAGAAACAAGTCTACATGCTAGCAGTAAACATAAATCATTGGAAAAGTGGTTGTAAACGTCATTAGCTCACCTGATCTCTGTCTACTACGTTACCAATCACTGTCACTGCTGTCGCGCATGCGCTTATATAGCAACGTCCGGTGCGGAGGCGGCAGCCGTAAGTTCTGTGGGTAAAACTGTCATGGCTGCGGATACGTATCCGGGCGTATGATTAATAGTACTGGTCATTATACCGATTACAGAGACTAGACGGTGCAGCCAATGTCAAACGGTTTATTTTGTCTGTATAACTTTACCGGGATAGTACCACAGCCGCAGCAACGGTACAACGTAGTATGCAAGCATAGTTTTGCTCACCGAAACAACCGCAAATTTGGTTAAATCGGCCAAAAAGTGTGAACTAGTTTCAGATCAGGAATTAATTGTTATCAACAATAATTAAAGGAACGATGTATGCTCGAAGTAAAGGAATTGCATACGGTTATTAATGTGAGTAACGCGGCTATTTCCGGGAGGGTCCCCACCGTAGAGGCGGATCTTGTAGATGTAGTGCCCGTCAACTAAGATCAACATAGTGTTTATTGAAAGTGATAATTTGTAAACCGAGGTATGTTATATCACAAATTGTCGTAAACGTTCCGTTTGTCACTGTGTATGATATCATCTGTGTTTAGATTGTGCTCTCATTATGTGCGTCTGAAATTGGTTTCCAGTGATTTAGAGGCAATATAAGTTACCTGATTATTGTTATTATTATTAATATTATTATTACCACGCACACTATTTGCAGCCCTGCTTCCGCGTGAAATAATCAGTAACGCGTTCAAATTAAATTGCACACACCATACTATGGGCTTATTTAACACAATATATATATATATATATATATATATATATATATATATACTCCTAACAGCAGCATACTCAGACTAATTATGCATAAGGCGCCGCCTGAGGTAGGCAGGCCGCTGTTTTTAAGCAGACCTAAGCCAGTCTGCTTACAGTTTTGACCCCCTGGTTGCGAGGATAATACCTTTTATTTTATAATTCAAACTGCTAGTATACGTATAGTATAACCAGATATATGATGCTATCAATAATTATTTGTACAACAAATCATTTTGAGATCATTGTTCTCAGAAGTTGTATCGCCTATCTCTCAAAATTGAGCAGTCTGCGTATGCTGCCTTTAATATACACATATTTTGTAAAAACGAGATATCATGCAGATTTGAGATTTGGGTTCCATAGATTGTCTTTCTTTGATATATCGCCAATTGTTAGATTAGGAACCAATGGTCCAAGGAAGCGAATGGGCATAAAAATAGCGAGTGAACCTCGACGTCTGGGAGGAGATGCTGCCAGACTGTCCCAAAGTTGTAAATGTAATAATTATAGGAACGTATATCCCCGTAGAAGATAGTGACGCCTCCTAGAGGCAACTGACTGGTTCATTCAGTACATGTTCCTCGAACGGCAGGAAGCACCCGATGAACTCATCTGTACCCATTTCCTCACAGTCGTTAATAAGTCATCTCAACGCATCCCGACCAGACAAATGTATTGCTTAGTTTGGCTGATGGTTGTAAACCGGAAACAACAAACTTCGTTCTCGTTGAGACTTCGAATGTAGCTGGAATGGGTCCGTTATTTCCAGACAGAATCACTAACAATACTGAGGGATGTGTAGCAGATATATTGTGTGGGAGGTGGGCCCTAAAACAGGTGGAAGGTGGGCCCTAAACAGGTGGGAGGTGAGCCCTAAAACAGGTGGGAGGTGGGCCCTAAAACAGGTGGGAGGTGAGCCATAAATCAGGTGGTAGGAAGGACTGGTGGGAGGTTGGAGAGAGCATTTCAAAATTCGTGAGAGGTGGCAGCTTGGCCATAAAATCAACCGGGAGATGGGAAGTGGAGATCCTTACCACACCCGCTCGAAACACATTTATAATCTACACAGTGCATCTTGATAACAACATTCGCTAAAAGAACACATATTTAAATGCTTAAATGTATATTGTTAATAGCTATTAATGTTTGAAACATGCGGAACGTTAGTCTAAAACAACAAACTTGTATAGGTAATATATAATAAATAAGAAACGCCAACGGTGACCATAACTAAAATGTAATCCTTATAATACATGTATATGTGTATATATATATATATATACATATATATATATATATATATATATAATACATGTATGTATATATATATATATGTATATATATATATATATTTATATAATAATAATGTTATAAGGATTATATTTTAGTTATGATTACCGTTGGCGTTTCTTATTTATTAAATATTGACTATGTTATGTTTTAATCATAGCAGATACTGCGTTCACCCCTTGCGGAATGTGGCGGTTTGGTGTTGTTAGACAAATGCCTTTCAAATCAACTTTATCCACATGGATCATCGTATGTCAAAGAGTATATCATTTAAAGGACGCGTGAAACAGATTGGCAATTTTACATTGCATCCAAAGTTTTGTAAAAACGAAAGCTGTTAGCCATCAGGTAAGATGTTATTAAACTGTATTAAATAAGAAAAGTCAATACAATGTATAAGTAATTAAATATTGTAGGTTAATAATATTACAAGTGTTTTGAAATGGTAGACCAAATTCACATATAAGGTCTACTGTTTTATAAAAAAAATTGACGTTCGATATCGTGAGCTATTATAATTACAAACTTGAACTTATTCGTCCGTTTCAAGATAAATATACAGTTAGCACCCCGTTAATGTCCTAAAATGGCGGAGCAGCGCTTCCGGTAACGTCATAAATAAGAAGCATATATTACCAGGAGCTTTAAATATAATTACAACCGAATAACTTAATGACGCGTCCTTGAACAATCGTAATCAACTAGAGCTGTCATAGCAGTGCGCTTGATTGGGTGTACGCGTGGGTATTTATTCTGTGCCGGTGTCTGTTAATTGAGTAGTTATTGTTCCGCTCCTAGTAACATACCCGAGGCGTAGTGTGCAGGCCTGTGTGTGGCAATCATTTTGCGTTGCCGTTTTTTTATCGGCTGCTTGTCAACACAACTGCACAGCAGTAACAGTGAAACCGATTGTGCGACAATGAGGGACCGGCTATTAATTTGTGCGACTGTACAAGACAAATGGTGAATCATGGATGACAGGCCTAGGCGTGCAAGCGAGAGCAACACTTATAAATGCGAGTGCACAGTTAAATGACGACCAGCCATCGAAACGCTCATATTTTTAACATTAATTTTCACTGTACTAGAATACACATTTTGAAGGTACACTGTCCGCGATATAGTGTTTAATAAGTTCGAAACATTGGAAGCAAAGTGAATGTTGCTGTTAATCAGGTTCAAAATGTTAACATTTGTACTTTCGTTAATTGTTTTGGAGATTTGCAAACCTATACATTTTGGAAACGTTGTGATATAATGAATCTGAAAACCAATGTTTAAATTTTTAAAGGTATATATGGCGGCCATCTTGGATTCTTAAAACAGTGGACATTGAAAACCTGTATTTCTCAAAATCTCAGCTGCTAAACCACCCAGCCTTTTGATTTTGGTGTCTAAACCTACATATTGAGGGTCAAGGAATCCAACAGGACCAATTACAGTCAACAAAGCATAATGAAATTACTAGTTTCGGACAGTTATACATGTCATGACTGAATAATATACATTTAGCATAACGTATAAACACGTGTTTCGTTCACTTTTTGGAGATTTGCAAAACTATATATATATTTTTGGAAACCCTATGATAAAATGAATCTGAAAACCAATGTTTACATTTTTGAAGGTATATTTGGAGGCCATCTTGGACTTTTAAAATGGTGGACACTGAAAACCTGTATTTCTCAATATCTCAGCTGCTAAACCGCCCAGTCTTTTGATTTTAGTGGCTAATCCTACATATTGAGGGGCAAGGAATCCAATAGGATCAATTACAGTCACCTAAACATACTTAAAATACAAGTTTATGACAGTTTTTCCCAGACTTGGTGAGCTGCATATCGTCATGACTACCCTAAGAGGCTCGGGGACCTCCTTTGAAAACTATGGAATAGACGATGCCTGGATAACAGCTGATGTGTACGGTTCTTCGACAACCAGACAGATCCTGAAGGGTGCACACTACAAGCGCTCCCTGTCTGCCCACATACATATATGTATATATATATATATATATATATGTGGCACTGTATGAGATGGCCCTGGATGAGTTCTTCAAGGACAACCCACACTTGAAGGATATGTGTCTGAAGGCAACAACCGAGATTGAAGATGCCTGCTCAGAAGTGCGCAAACACAACAAGGCTGAATCTTTGAAACGTGCTAACACCCATCTACTCCAAGCCTTGGCCGACGATGATGTCGTGAAGACGTTCCAGGAGTGGGAGGCCCAGAGATCCGAGAATGCCATGTTCCGATCCATGATGATGTACCTGCATCGAGTGGTGACGATCCTCTTCTTTGTAGCAGTATCTCGTAACGCAGACCTAAACCTCTATCTTGAAACAGGAGAAGAATTGAGCAAGCTGATCTTTGCTATGGACTGAATAAAGTATAAGATACTCCAGCCACGTTACGTAGCTGACATGCACGCATTCAAGGCTGACCACCCTGAGACGTGGAAGGAACTTGAATCAGGCAACATATCAGGCACAAAGACTGCCATCCCATTTATCTCCATTGCGGCAAACCATGCCTGTGAACATCCGAACAAGCTCATGAAGGTTCATTCTGGTCTCATCGGGATCTCCAACAATGTCAATGCAAGACAACGCTTCTTCCTAGCTTCTCCCGAACGGTCATGCGTGGCAAGCGAGTTCAAGGGTCAGTTCAATGTCAAAGACAACAAGACTAGTGAGCATCATGATCTATCCACGAGTGTGGTCAAGCGGGAGCATGATCAGCAAGATCAAGGCTGCCATAATGAGTCACGGCAATCCATTCTCTGTTGAAGGTCGCACGCTATTCAACCTGATTACTCGTGCATACATTCCAGGCGAGTACGTTCCACAGATCCTGAACATGGACGAGACTGGACAGAAGCTGTACGAAGACTATGTGGCAGAGAGGATAAATGGGAATGTCAGCCTATGGGCACCTCTCAAGAAACAAAACAACAATATATACATGTCAGGTAGCAAGACGTTTGCAATCAAGATCCGTGACAAGACAGTAGATCTGCGGGAAACCAAGGACCTGCATGGCAGACTGGTGGTCCTTGCCCAGTCAAGCAGAGATATTGACCAGAAGCACTGCATCAGCAACTATGAGTTCACCCTGACGCCAGGGGCACTGTTTGCTCCAAGCGGCTCAATGTTGCCATGCAACGACAAGTCCAAGCTCATCCATGTCCTTGAGCAGTTGGCAACAATAGAAACTCACACCAATAACTCTCAGACGGCTACAAGCGAGACGCATTTTAATGTATCAGATGATGGAGCCTTGGACTTGGCATCTGCTGAAGTCGATGGTCCCCATCTAAATAGGAAGATTGCTGTCGTAGATGGCATGGTGGTTGTCCAGAAACTGACGAAGAAGAAAGCAACCATGCCGACAGTGAAGGATCTCAGTGATAGTTTCATTGACAAAGTGATGGACCTCACAAGAGGCTATGATGATATAATTCTAGTCTTTGACACTTATAAGGTGGATTCACTGAAGAGCACATCCAGGGAGAAGAGACATGGAGGGAATGATCCAATCCAGTATCAAGTCCGATACGATACCAGCATAAAACACATCACCATGAGCCGTTTCCTATCCCATGACCAGACGAAAGGTGATCTCAGAGAGTACCTGGCTGAGAAAACTTTACAGTACAACCAAGATTCCCCTAAGCTGGTTATCACTTCGGCGAACAAGGAGCAACAGGGACATTCACTTTGAAGACAACCACAACGAGGAAGCAGACACCTTAATGATCTGTCAGGCTGTCTTGGCAGCACAAAGGAGCACAAGGGAAGATGTTGAGCTGATGCTCTTCTCGCAAGACACTGATGTCCTTGCTTATCATAGTTAATTATGATCTGCTGTTTATACGCTATGCTACATGTGTGTTATTCAGTCATAACATGTATCACAGTCATAAACTAATCATTTCGTTATGCTTAGGTGACTGTAGTTGATCCTGTTGGATTCCAGCTGATGCCCCTCACGATATGTAGGTTTAGCCACGTTTCCAAAATCAAAAGGCTGGGTGTAAATTATTCAGTCATTAGCAGCTGAATTTCGTTATGCTTAGGTGACTGTAGTTGATCCTGTTGGATTCCTTGCCCCTCAGTATGTAGGTTTAGCCACTAAAATCAAAAGGCTGGGTGGATTAGCAGCTGAGATATTGAGAAATACAGGTATTCAGTGTCCACCATTTTAAGAATCCATATATACCTTTAAAAAGTGTAAACATTGGTTTTCAGATTCAATATATCATAACGTCTCCAAAAATGTATAGGTTTGCAAATCTCCAAAGAAATTAACGAAAATACATAACAAACCTGACTATCTAGTGAAATGTTCAGATTGTAATCAAAAGAATCAGTTTGTGAGCAGCCGGTATTGGCAATTAATTTGGAGGCAGGCGTCCTTACCTGAAAATAATTCTGAAATTGGAGATAATGAAAAGCTTTCGCCTTGAAGGGCCGTAACCTGTATTTTTTTAAACTTTTTAAAGGGATTCATATTTATCGTAGGGCCTGCATGTCAACCAAAAACTAGTCGAAAACAGACTTTTACGTACAACGACCCTCACAACAAACTTGTTTTTTAAATCTCCACAATAATGTAATCACTACAGAAGAAGAATGTTGTAAGCTTTCTGTTCTTTTTCTGTATGTGTTGTTGTTGATGGTTTCATATTTTCCAAAGATAGTTATTTATGGCTGCAAACATGCCATCATTTAATAAAAATACCATAATTTGTCTTTGAAAACACGAATAATACCAGATAGGATGAAGGCCGACGAGCTAATAAATATTTGGTATCACCGTAATTTTCAATGTTATTATTGCTGAATAATAACTGCCGTAATGTGGCAGTTTTACATACAGTTGGATCGACGATTTTTAAATTGCACTCTTATTTAAAACGCACTGTAACTTAAAAACGCCAAATATAAACAATACTGTTACTGGCTAATATTTGCATATAGCTTAATAATCATTGTAAAACATAAATCAGTTGTTGCAAGTGCAGTTTTCGCGGAGAGATGTTCAAATTGTTCCAGTATTAAATAGACAAAAGTTCGGCAACACATCCAGGAATAACTTCTTTGCAAAAGCGATTTTGCAAGGTAGGCTACAGACAAATAAAAGGCGGACGAAAGAGATTTGGATCGACAATGTGCAAGAATGGACATGTCCGGAGCCACGGGAGCTGCGCTGCTTATAGGCATTCAGGATGAGGTGGATTGATGTGGAAACTTCCATGCGTGTGATACACCGCGATTGACACGGTCAAGGGAGAGTGGTAGAAAGAGGGAGAGAGAGGGGGAGGAGAGGAGGGTGAGGAGAGGAGGGGAGAGAGAGAGGGTGAGGGAAGGAGAGAGAGCGAAAGAAAGAGAGGGGAGAGGGAGAAAATATGGCGTGACAACTTACTAGATACACTGGTTGGATACAATCGTTCAAAGTGGGCATGAAACCGGATGTCTGAGCTAAATAACTTGTGCAGATCCGTATAGGCTAGGGGTGCGATTGGTGCGTACTTCCGTCCCCCGCTTAGACAAAGCTGTGTTGCTCGAGGTATCAAGGGAGGGTTGCCGTTGTAGGTTTTTTGTAATCTCAATGGAGTGCAGTTGGAAATCTCACAGGGGTGTGTTTGGAGGTGGAGGCACCCTAAAACAATTCTACGCTAAGGGTCTGTTATACACATACCTGGATGACATGGAACTATCGACGCCTGACTGATGGTCTTTGTACCTGTTTCCACACCGACTCTGATGACGAAGATTGATGCCTACTACAAGCCGCATCATTAGAACAGTCACCACTGAAGTGATTTCAAGTGACAAAAAACACAAGCCTCGAGACAAGATCGAGCAGCATGCAACCGAACTAATGGATAGACCGTCCTCTGTCGAGGGAGTAGTTCTCTACTGCCGTGGCGTAGCGAAGAGGAATATACAAGAAGAAGCAACACCTTTGAATGAGGTTGATTTGGAAGGAGACAGTGTGGATTTACGTGAGAAGAAGAGGAAGGAAGGAGACAACTTGACTTAATCTCACTCACTCACACACTCATTCACTCACTCACTATAGTTATCACTCACTCCACTCACTCCGCTCACTCCGCTCACTCCGCTCACTCCGCTCACTCACATGGTCAAAGCCAGTGACATATATGTTCTAGTCATAGCAGTTAGTGTTCTGCCAGCACTGCAGGAGTTTGATCTGCAGAAGCTGTGGATGGCTTTTGGTCAAGGACGGAACCTGAGGTATATTCCTGTACATGACCTCAGTGACTCAGTTGGACCAGAGAAGACAAAAGGGATTCTCTTCTTCCATGCATTCATTGGTTGTGATGTTGTATCAGCCTTCCGGCGAAAAGAGAAGTCTGCAAACCTGGAATGTATGGACGGAGGCCTTTGGTGTCTTCATCAAACTCAGCCAGCACCCACCAAAGGTTGCAGATGGTGATGTGGCAATCTTGGAGAAGTATGTAGTAATAATGTATGACAGGTCCAGTACAGCTGGTGGTGTTGATGATGCAAGGTTCAACATGTTTTTTACGAAAGCAGAGACCAAACGTACGAAGTCATTCACCCCACTGGAGCTGCACTCCTTCAGCATGTCAAGCGTGCCGCCGACCTGGCAGGCTGCATATGGAGTCAGTCAACAGTCTGCTAACCAGAAACCCAAGTCCTGCTGACTGGGGATGGACAAAGGATGGTGACTTATGGCAGATCTTCTGGACAATGCCGCCACCCACTGCACAGAGTTGTCAGCAGCTAATGAAGTATGGGTGCAAGAAGGAATGTTGTGAAAGGTGCACAGGCTATGGCTTCGGTCTCACCTGTACAGCACTGTGCAGCTGCAGATGCCAGGATTAACTCTTCATCTGTAAGCATGACTCTAGGAGTGCCGTAAGTGCCAAGACAATGTGTGGGCAATATGGACAAACACAACAAAGCCATATAGGATAAACAGGTTCATACTGTAATGATAAGTGGACACTTAGTTTATTAGTGTTGTAAGTGCAAAGACAATAATAAAGGACAAACAAGTAATTTTTTCACGGACACTTTGAAGTCATAGACAAATTTAGACTTATCAGTCGATTGCTTGTACTATTGTTGACGTGGCGGAACATCTGACCAGAGTGACTCACAGCTATTAAATGGCGACAGAATTATTGCGTTGAACTCCATTTGATTGTTCTGATGGTACAGTAACATGCACATGGCGAAATGTGGGGGTGAGCAGTTCATTTAGAATTATGAAGGTGCATTACACATTCCTTTTGTACTGCTTAATGAATGGCAACAAAATGTACGTTTAAAACTGACATTCATTTTGTAATATATAACTGCACCCCAAATCTTTTTCATATATTCTGCGAGAAATTACAGAAAGCTGCATTTGGGAAGATTTAGAGATTTAAGTTCAGCTTCTGCATAGTCACAAACTTTTTTTCTTCAAAAAGTGGTCCCTTATGAGTGTCCATGCCAAGTTTGGTGCTTGTATCACTATTTGAAAGATTGTATCACTTATCTGCTCCACTAGCAGTCCGCCTACTGACGGTGTCCTAGGTCAGACTGCACGTTATCATCTCCCTTTAATGGTTCTTCCGTTGGGCGGCCACGTTTCCTTTTCCCGCCTGCTGTCCACAATAGGGCTGTCTTGGGCAGTGCTCCACTGGACAATCGGCAAACATGTAATAACGATGTTTAGTCAGTATTTTACTTAACAAACAAAACGATGCATTTAGCTGGTAAATCGTGTACGCTCGCTGTTGGCTCAACAAGTGTTTCTTTTTCCATTAGGACACTTTGCAAGCATATGCAAGAACAGCTAGCGGTCCGAAAATAATTTGCACGGAATAACTGTGGCGCCTCTGGTAATTTCGTATTTTAAATAAGAAAGTCCAGAACGGTTGGTTCAGCACAGAATGCGTTATACTAAAATATCTAACGTTCAAACAAATGGGAATGCTAACGATTGCACTTTTGGCGTAGATAGACAGGAAATTGTTTCCGTACTATCGCGAAAAGACTTAATTCATACCAGCCATTCATGGAAACGTGTCCTACATTACTGTGTCTACTAAAGCGTGGAAAACAGTAGCCTGCGTCATAGAAAAAAACCCAGTTTGTATGTGTCTTTAAAAGCAAGAACGAACATGCGTGTATAATTTGACAACTTTCTGTCAACCGGTGATCCCTTGGTGCACTGTTTTCAACGTCCACCTCCCGGTGAATAGAAAGGAGCTAACTCGAATAAGGACTATTAAATGAATGACGGCTACACCGTCTGGAATGATAAGTATGTCTGGTATCTGGAAGAAGAAGTTGTCGTAGCCTGAGAGCAGGCGCGACCTTCCAATTACGGATAGTTCTGATTGACAATAACCCATTTACTCATGCGTGGGTGATAATCCATTTTGGATTAGCGATATGCACCGAGTGGCTATGGTTTTGGTGTTGTCATAATACTGTAATCCCTCTAGACAGAGACGGCTTGGTATTTCTATTCGGTCTTCCGATATGCTATGTTGAACGATATTGTACAGGTCGATCATGAGCCAGGGAGAGTGTAGAGGACAGTGATAGATGTGCTCTTCCCATCAAATGCTATAGGTGGTCCGTCCTCTCTCCCCTCCCCCTGTATTTCTCTATATCTCTCATTCTCTCTGCCTCTGTTTCTGTGTGTCTCTAGCTGTCTCTATACATCTATGTAACTTTCTGTATCGCTCTGTATCTCTGTCTCTATGTCTATGTGTTTCCATGTCTCCATGTCTCCGAGTCTCCGTGTCTCCGTGTCTCCGTGTCTCCGTGTCTCCGTGTCTCCGTGTCTCCGTGTCTCCGTGTCTCCGTGTCTCCGTGTCTCCGTGTCTCCGTGTCTCTGCGCTCCTCCCTCTCCCTCTCCCTCTCCCTCTCCCTCTCCCTCTCCCTCTCCCTCTCCCCTCCTCCCTCTCCCTCTCCCCTCTCCCTCCCTCCTCCCTCCTCCCTCCCTCCCTCCCTCCTCCCTCCCTCCCTCCCTCCTCCCCTCCCTCCCCTCTCCCTCCTCCCCTCCTCCTCCCTCCCTCCCCTCCCTCCTCCCTCCCTCCCTCCTCCTCCCTCCCTCCCTCCTCCCTCCTCCCTCCTCCTCCCTCCCTCCCTCCTCCCTCCCTCCCTCCCCTTCCTCCCCTCCCTCCTCCCTCCTCCCTCCTCCCTCTCCCTCCCTCCTCCCTCCTCCTCCCTCCTCCCTCCTCCCTCTCCCCTCCCTCCCTCCTCCCTCCTCCCTCCTCCCCTCCTCCTCCCTCCCTCCCTCCCTCCCTCCCTCCCTCCCTCCCTCCTCCCTCTCCCTCCTCCTCCCTCCCTCCCTCCCTCCCTCCCTCTCCCTCCCTCCCTCCCTCCCTCCCTCCCTCCCTCCCTCTCCCTCCCCTCCCCTCCCTCCTCCCTCCCTCCCTCCCTCCCTCCCTCCCTCCCTCCCTCTCCTCCCTCTCCCTCTCCCTCTCCCTCTCCCTCTCCCCCACCCCCTCTCTCTCTCTATCGCTCTCTCTTCACGCCCTCCTTTCCTTCATCCCTTTCTCTTTATACCATTATATCACCGCCTCACCTTGAAAAACACGTTCTTGAAGAGTAAGAATGATGTAAGAAAATTGTTTATTGTTACAAAAAAGCTGAGTGGATTTCACTTTTGCAATTCATGAATATTCGTTAGTTATTAAAAATATACTACTCATTTGATGTTTGACGTTTTGGGAAAGTGCTAATGAACAGCAATGCACTTCAACTTTCTCCCGTTCCATGCGAACTTCGTAAATTTGTTATATGTTCATGTTGTGTATATCTACCTTGTTCAAATGGAAATAAAGAATTAAAATTGAGAAAATTCACGCCTGCCTTCCGTGACACTTCCAACAGCGTGCCGCCATTACCATTGTTCTTTGTCGGGCGCCGTTCTTCTCAGTTTAGCCCTACGCGCCCCCGCTAAATACGGGCACGCGGCCATTGTGAAACTGATAGCCAACGGCGGCGGTGGTGGCAAAACGACGGCGGAATCTCGCTTGCTCTCATTGATTGTCGCGCGCGGGAATCAATCGACGAAAACCGTTCCAACTCGCGCGCGCTCTATAAAGCCTCGCGCCTACACCTACGTCGCCAGTGGCCGATTATAAGAAGAAGCTCGCTCGTCCCGCCAGTGGCAGTTAACAAGACAAGCAGCGAGCAACCAGGCGTGACTATAACCTGTCGGACATCGAGCACTCGTCTGAGCTACATACGAACAATTGCGGTAAGTCGTACGAACGTTTCCGGATTGGCGCATGATGCCGTCTGGTAGCGTTTTTACTGCTCGACAAAAATGTTCTTCAACTCATTAGGCATGTTGCTGTTTGACTATTTCACTCGGGATGCAGTGTTTTTAATTTTCATTCGGGTTACACAGGTTGTATTGTGATGTGATTTTAAAGAGATTAATTGTGCGGCATCAATATTTTCTGGATGGTGTTCTGACAGATGATGTCTGTATAAACTTTGGGACTAAATATACGATGAATGTGAACATATTGTGAAGACGCAACACTTCAACATTTGGAGCGCAGACAACAGGGTCGAATTGGATTCGTCATTTCGACTTTTGAGTAATTATAAGGATAACGTTTAATTGTATAAAAATCTGTATATGTATGATATTATGCATATTAAGCACGTATATGCAATCATATATTATATTTAATGAACCAGGTATTTTGACGTTACCAGCAACGAATTATTGGCAACAGAGAATAGAAGTATATCGTCTGCTCTCGTGGTTATTCTCAATCATTGAGCATATGTTGCAAAATATCCAACATATGTTTGATCTCACGACACGTGATCTTTAATGGACCACGTACTACGGCCAGTGTGCTTTGAATGCTCGGTTTTACTATTCTGTGTTGTGTAGTCAGTTGCCCTGTATTCGCACATGTTTACACAACAATACGAGCACGCATATAGCATTGCACTTCGGGATTCGTTCCAGACGCAATCGCGATAACCATCAAAACGCCGCCTGATACTAATTTACTGTCCAAACGCGAAACAAAGCCGTAACTGCGTGCGTCGCAGCGCTCGGAAAGCACAGCGCATTGCTAAAACACCACTGGCCTGCCTTTGCTAACAGACGCAAACATCACAGGAATCTGGGCGCAGATTTGTTCATTTAAATTCGCGACGTTTCCGGTCGTCGATTTCGTCATTTAAATCGGCCAGAGTATGCACGCAATCGGCGCGTCGGAAAAACGGAAACCTACGTAAGCGATCGTGTCCGGAAGTTGAGTTAAGAGTTCGGTGACGTGTGACACGCCGTGTGCGTTAAGCGGTTTGCGTGCATGATAGCGTGCAACGTGTGGACTAATCACAGAAGGTGCCCGAAATGGTCGAATATCACTTAGCGGACAATTTTCGAAAACTTCATATTACACGTCCCTACATTTGAATTTTGGTTTGCCTTTCGCATTTCTTTAACGGTGGGTGTGAATTTGTCCAAAAATAGTCAGTCATCAGAGTTACGTAACTGGCGTACAGTTACAGGTGTTTATTAATAACTCCGACAAAATATTGCCAATTTGTAGGTCACATGCACGAATTGACGAATATATGTTGATTTGATGTTCGACGAATTAAGACAGGGTCTACAACATGTCAGAGTAATTTAAGCCTATAAATGTCGTAATAAAAAAAATAATACAGAGTTACTTAAGAGAGAAAGACAATCGTACACAACTGTATGTGTAACTCATTCATTCGATGCTATCCAAATCATGACAGATATTTATATTCAAACAAATATCTCGTTTAATATTGCTTACGTCATCAAGCGGAGTTTGACATATTTTACTGATCCTAACGGAGTCTATATATAGAGTGGTCACGCACGTATTATACGAATCGCTTTGTATTTCACATCTTCAATATGTTCTCACAATTACCTAACGATGCAGATCGATTTGGGCGTTTTGTTTCCAATGTATGCTGTTATTATTCGACATACTGAGCATTGGTTGTGGTAACGTTATACGTTATTTGACCATAATGTTTCCAAATGTTCCTGACTGTCTGACCACACATAGGTCATGGAGTTTTCTTTCGGTATAATATATTTTCCAATTCAGCACAATGCTGTTTCACAACCATAGTTTATATGCAACGCCTTTCTGCATTTGTGACCAGATCTTCTCGTTTGGGATCTTATCGTGCTGTCTAATGTCGAGAAATGTGTGTATGTGGCATATTTGGGTTGTGCCGAACATAGAGATGGGAGTTTGCAATGCTGGCTTGTACCTAATAATTTATTACATCTACAGAGATTTACACATGCACGACATAAAGGTTCACGGCCGTCTGAACTCGGGGGCCTTGACTTCCCAATACTTTGACAAGAAGTGTGCCATAACAGGTCGTTGGTGCCTGAGGGAGGCGGTGTCGTTGGTGCCTGAGGGAGGCGGTGTCGTTGGTGCCTGAGGGAGGCGGTGTTGTTGGTGCCTGGGGGAGGCGGTGTTGTTGGTGTCTCGGGGGCGGTGCAGTTGGAGGTTTTTGTGAGCCTCAGCCCGCAATATTCACCTCGTTCCGACGCTATGAGTTTATATATGCGTAGACCTTCATGTCTATTCGTTATAGACTAACAAAGCACAATGATTCATTCATATATAACGCGCATACATATCCTCTCCGATGCACACATCTGCACACGAATTATGTCTTAGCAAAAAGTTTAATACAATTATTTTGATCATTTTTATTAAGAAATACTTGAAATAAACTGCCACCTGCAGAGGCGACAACACTAGGTAATTGCAAGGAACAAGACAATTAGCATGGCTCAGAAAAATGTTGCTAAACAAATTTACTATTTAATAGTAATAATAATAATATTTATTTTATAAAGCGCAATTTCCAATAAAATGCTCAAAGCGATGCACAAGAATCTAATAATTTGTATGCCTAAAGGGTGCTAATTGCCCGAAACGCATCATATAAAATACATGTGTCTTATTTTTTATGAGTGGCCCGCACTAGGGGTAAACATTTGAATGTATTTATGAAAGACTATCCGTGTTTACAAGATGGTCAATTTTACATCATCGCGTTTTACAAATGGAATTTGCCTACTGTTTTCAGATCGGCGTCTTCGGCGCCATTTTAGTTTGCTCAATGGCATGTCTACCTGTGGGGTTAGTCAACAGTCCATAATTCAAATTCGTGTCATCCAATTCTTGGCAATCACTTCGGTCCTATTTACAAGATTACCCGATTACCCGATTACCCATACTTACTCTGCATGTATATAATTTAAGTTTAATGCCGTACTATGCAGCGAATGATCTGGGTGCGGATTTTGTCGCAACTCTCGTTGACGTATCGTTGTCAACAACGATGTGTTCATAGCACATGCCTGTCGATTTCTGATTATAAATAATTTCGGTGTTTGCAGTCATGCTATTGCCGCAATCTTGCGACCCATTGTATAAACATGCTCAATCGCTAAATAACCAAAACATGGTCATTTGCAATTACGGCCGTATATATCGCATACAAAACACTAGTTTAGGGAAACCAGTGCCAGCATTTGCTGGAGTTTTTGTATTACTGGCTGTCGACAGCAAAGTGTCTGTTTCACAATAAGTAATAAGTAAAACAGAAATAGTATTCACTCCTCTGTTGGTTTACGTAGGCATTACGTGTCCTAGTGTTTCTACACACACGCACACGGTCTGTCGACGACTAATGGCATTACACGCATGCGTAATGGACCATTAACATTAACTTATTTACACTGTTATGTTGATAGTAGGTTATATCTCGTCAACAGCAAGACTAACAAATATGCATTATGTTTCGCCATCCGTATCGTTATATAGAACCATATCTGGGGGTCAGCAACATTATTGACATATAGACAGCTGTTCCGTGTACCCACGAGTGGTTACACGTATACCCTACACTACCTGTGTGTGATAGTTTACTTCTCTCGCATATGCACCATACAGAAAGGACAAATGGCTTTTAGCGACTCTTAAAAGATACAGGCAACACGAGGTGAACGAAATTGCTCACGTTGCGAAACGGCGGCAGGTAAAACCGTACCACAAACCCCTCTTTAGCAATCCCGCGCTCTCTACCACTAAACCATTCTCACATACGGTAACGTAGATTCAGACGTGCCTAACTTCTGATAGTACTTAATACAGTAGTTTGTATGTGCAGGCTCGTCTATAATGAGCAATACTGCAGACACAAATGGTCTCGCTCAAAAATATGGTTGATCGTATGCATTACGTCTAGAAAAAAGTTCGCATGCATAACGCCACGTCAACATAATATGCATGCTTTCGACTCGTGGTAACAAATATAATTCCTATGCATAGCCAACTATTACCAAACTATTATGTACGAACAAAGCAATCTGTTTTGTACGATCAACGTGTCGTCAACACTAAAATAACGCATTATTAATTATCGGACGGTCGAATTTATATTGCTAACGTAACCAGTATTATGTCTTAATTACCAAAAGGAGTTTTGCCTGATACCAGAGCCAGACATACACGTAGTTAGAGCAGATTTCAATCAGCCATCCGCCTTGGTAAAAGCACGAGGTGTAAGACTGTAGGGTTCTCTTGCAGTGACACCATCTTCCCCGATGTACGTGTCGACAGAGAGTCTCGCGATGCGCGACACGTGGTAGTGTAGGGTAAACAAGATAAATAATTATTTTGATAAATAGAAGGTATCGTTCGTTTCGTCGTTCGGGATCGTCTTTTTTGCTTTGCATTCCTCGGTTCCATCCCTGTCCACTGTCCTTCTTCCGTGCTGCGCCACTTCCTCGGACCAGCCGCCGCCGGACCCGCGCACACACACGCACGCACGAACGCACGCACACACACAGTGCACTCGGGGTAAGTCGAACCTGCAGTGACTCGTGGAAATACTTCTACTTATTAGAAGTGTTCATATCAGGATCTGTGTTTTGTTTTGTGCTCTGTCATTGGTTAACTTTGCGCGTAGTCTGCGCTTTCCAGATCCACGCAAAATAACGGAGTGTGAGAAACGTCGATGTAAGAGTAACCAAATGCTTACAAAATCACTATATATCAGTACAGTAATAGCGTTTGTATCCGTGCGGGCGCACGGAATTTCATTGTTTGGTAGTATAGATTTACGGAAAGAAATATGAACGAGCTGGTGAATTCGTGTCGACTTAAACGAAACTTTAACTTAAGAGAAATCGACTAATGCGGTTTATCTTACTATATGAGATACAACAACAGCCAGGACCGAGGAGAAAGTCGATTTAACCGAGTTCGAGTTATGTGGAGTGCAATATATAAGTATAAGTATATATATATATATATATATATATATATAATATATATATATATATATATGTATATATACATGCAATATATATATATAATATATATATATATATATATACATATAATATATATATATACATACATGTAAACACATACATATATACACATATATACCCCTTCATACATAATTATATATATATATATATATATATCAGCGGTTCGTAAGCTTTTTCGACTGAGACCCAAATTCTCGTCACGGGACTTGCTTGGCGATCCATGCATTTAAAAAGATACAACTAGTAAACTTTATAAAATACCAAAAAAAAAGAAAAAATAGGCACATTACGCAAACAAATATAAATGAGAACATTAATGTCATTAATCTTAGTTGCTCAACGCGGAAGAATCATCAAATCGGTTCAGTTCATTAGTTCATTGACGAATAGAACCTTGCAAATCGAAAAAAAAGATGGCGGACGGGTTCGGAAATATCGTACAATTTTGGCAGTGTGTGAAGAACATTGCACTAATTTATTTACTTCATATTTCTGATAATAACGAGGCACGTAATCGGATAGACAAGAAACTCTCTCTAGACATGCAGATTAAAGCAATATTTGTATGCGAACGTGAGCGTTGAAAGGTTTGACGTGGAGTGAATCGAACACGTCACCGATTTTTTAGTCCAGTGCGCGCGCATGACGCATTTTCGGAGGCACGAAGTAGAAGATTATGATTCGATCAAACCAAATGCATGCTCGATTAACAATTTACACCAAATGTTCCATGGATTTGAACTAGGGTGTGATATTATATTACACGGCGTTTCAAATTCATGCAACATCTGGCCTAAATTATTCGTCTCGGATGATAAATCCCATATACATAAACGGGGAAAAAACTAAAAACGGCAATGTCTTGGGAGGGGGTGCTACAGAAGTGGTTGACCGAATCGTGATGATCCAACACAGTCGGATATATTGGCTCGACGGAGCACCAAGATATACCGCGGTCTCGGTGAAGACGATAACTGCTTGTATACCATCATGCTTGTGGTGCCAGTGCCCATACATGCGCTGACTGCAGGCTACCGTCAACCGGAGGACCGCCGTTATCCGTCTTCCAACAGGCAGCTGCAGGCAGCCAACGGTTCCTCTATCCAGACGTTTGATCAGCGGTCAGTTGGAACTGGGTTTGGCAAAAACTTTCGTGTGACACTTCACTGTTGCTGAAGTTACAAACCCATTTTCGGCGTATATTTCCTGCTTTATCTTGGTTGTCGGTTGACCTTGACTGAAACTTTTAATGGTTTCTACATAGTACAGATGTTCCACGGTTTCGCAACTGGTTTCTGGCAAACGAACGACATTCTTAATGAATTCGAGAAGATTAGAACCTACTAAACCTAGAACTGTCGCGTGCAAGGTAAAGTTGAACACTGCACCGAAATGCGCCGTCGTCGATCAGATTTTGCCTGTACTCATCTTCTGTCCCAAGGGAAATTGGCGGTGGCAAAATCAGAGTTCGACACGTCATTGGAAACGGTACTACTCGCACAGCGGAGAGACGGATGCCTTCAATTCTTCCAGTGAGGCATCAGTCGGTATCTGCCGACAAAGACGAAGGTTTCACTTCGATGGAGACGAGTGGTGGACTACTTAGATACTGGCGCATTTCCGAGACGGAACTCGTTGTGTGTGGCATTGAACACTAGTGGACATACATGTGTTTATGTGTTTATTTTTCAGTTTTCGAACACACATTGTTCTCCTTTTGTAGCCCTATGTAGAGTTCTCTTGCTGCAACAACCCCTTCCCCGATATACATATCGACTGTGAATCTCGCGAGGCGATATCCATACTAATTTGCGTGTGTATAATAAGATTATTGGTAGCCATAATGGTATTTATTTGGCTCCTTGGATATATAGTCCCCTACGATTAGAAAAACCTTCACAACATGTCAG
>CM034535.1:38842027-38919418 GCA_020002185.1 Paraescarpia echinospica | reverse complement strand
TGACACATTTAGCTTTTCATTTTAATTAGTTACAAGGAGGCAGTCTGTTTCTAGTTTTTAATTTATTAATTAATATAATATTCTTAAGACTATACTAACTAACTGTATGTTGGAGGTATACTGCCCACCAAGTTGTGTTTAGTAAGCCTGTAACAACGTTCGTAATTTGGAAGGTACAACCCCAGAGCCAGTTATGGCAATAACACTAGCGTTTTGTTTAAAGCAATTTTTTGATGGGACAAGTACATTTCTGTTGGGACAAGTAAACATGAATTAGTACTTGTCCTACCGGACAAATGCTTTATGGGAGTTAATGTCAAGCCCTGATATACTTTACTTTATGTGGAAATATTTTGTGACTCCTTGAGAGACCTTAATTGTGAGGTGGCCATAATGCGATGTTCCCCTGTATTTAAGATTATTGTATTGACATATACTTATCATAAAGTGATTTTGTGAAATAATTTTTAACTTGTTTCTAGAGTGTTTTATATGGGGTATGACTAAACAAAAATTTTAATGATGTCATATTTTTGTTAAACTGAATAGACTATTTTAACCTAAATTGTGGAAAAACATTATTTTAAAGTCATTTAATCATTTTGTGATGGTTAAACGTTGCATGCTATAATGTTAGCTTACACTCTTTATTACAGTGTTTGATATCTCGTTACATTAAACATAAGTTCTTCTGTGTTTCTGCTCATGGACATTTAGGTAACACATTTCATGTTTTATGAGTTTATACTCATCTTAATGAAATCTTACACTGATATTACATTAAATCTATTTTTTCGTGATGATGATACAGTAAAACTTGTCCAGGGTGAACATCTTTGGGACTTCAAAATATGTTCCTTATCGCCAGGTTACCTGTAAGGACAGGTAGTGGATACTGCAAAGTTGTCACTCAGTACTTTCAAAGTGTTCATTGTGTAGAGATGTTTGGTATGGATAGTTGTCCAGTAAGGTAGATTTCACTGTCATAATTTATGTGCATCTATATTTACAAGAGCATGATTTCTTGTGTGCAGCCACTGAGTACCATCTGGGCCTATTGAAGGCCAAGTTAGCCAAGTACCGGGGCCAGCTACTTGAGCCAACAGGCAAGGCTGGCGCAAAGGTAAGCTTTCTTAAACAATTCATATGAATCATACTTCATCTGGTTACCTTTTGAGCAACGTATGTGAGTTGACAATCTGCCCTCCTGGAACCACTGCACCACCTGGTGATCTACCCAAGTATCACATACAGAGTCAGGAGTCTACGATCTTGATTGTTGTGTTGTCTTGTTAGCTACGATCTTGATTGTTGTGTTGTCTTGTTAGCTACGATCTTGATTGTTGTGTTGTCTTGTTAGCTACGATCTTGATTGTTGTGTTGTCTTGTTAGCTACGATCTTGATTGTTGTGTTGTCTTGTTAGCTACGATCTTGATTGTTGTGTTGTCTTGTTAGCTACGATCTTGATTGTTGTGTTGTCTTGTTAGCTACGATCTTGATTGTTGTGTTGTCTTGTTAGCTACGATCTTGATTGTTGTGTTGTCTTGTTAGCTACGATCTTGATTGTTGTGTTGTCTTGTTAGCTACGATCTTGATTGTTGTGTTGTCTTGTTAGCTACGATCTTGATTGTTGTGTTGTCTTGTTAGCTACGATCTTGATTGTTGTGTTGTCTTGTTAGCTACGATCTTGATTGTTTGTGTTGTCTTGTTAGCTCTGATCTTGATTATTTGTGTTGTCTTGTTAGCTTCTGATCTTGATTGTTGTGTTGTTGTCTTGTTATCACGATCTTGATTGTTGTGTGTTGTCTTGTTAGCTTCGATCTTGATTGTTGTGTTGTCTTGTTAGCTACGATCTTGATTGTTGTGTTGTCTTGTTAGCTACGATCTTGATTGTTGTGTTGTCTTGTTAGCTACGATCTTGATTGTTGTGTTGTCTTGTTAGCTACGATCTTGATTGTTGTGTTGTCTTGTTAGCTACGATCTTGATTGTTGTGTTGTCTTGTTAGCTACGATCTTGATTGTTGTGTTGTCTTGTTAGCTACGATCTTGATTGTTGTGTTGTCTTGTTAGCTACGATCTTGATTGTTGTGTTGTCTTGTTAGCTACGATCTTGATTGTTGTGTTGTCTTGTTAGCTACGATCTTGATTGTTGTGTTGTCTTGTTAGCTACGATCTTGATTGTTGTGTTGTCTTGTTAGCTACGATCTTGTAAAGGAGGAAGCTAATTGACCAAACTGGGTAAACTTAACCAGCAGTTTAATTCTCCTTTCTAAAATATAGTGACGTAACATGTTATAAAGGAAAAGTAAGAAAACATTTCTAAACACAGACCTTAGCCCAATGGCTCCTCTAAATGCACTGCTTCTAAGTACTATGTATGTTCCAATTTAAATTGTTAACAGTATATATAATTTCTTGGTGTTCGTTATATTCAGATCATATGATCCCGTAAATGTCTGACACAAGAAAACTTTGTACGCTCGTACTGAAAAATGTTGCAGCTTCTCTTAAATGTACTGAACTACAAAGTCATAAACACATATTGGCCCAATTATATTAATTGTATATACAATAATTCTATGGTGCCAATATCCTGAAATCAGTGTCGCAACCGAACCAGTTGGTTAGGAATTCTCAAGATTGGTGTACAACGTGAAAGCAGTTAACAGATGGATTGATGTGCTAAAGAGAAATTAAAATAATTGTTGTTCATTAAGACACATTTGGGCTTCAAGAAGTTAGAATAGATGGTTTTTTATACACCCTGTGTATCATTATAAGCAAACAGCACAACACATGATCTATACACCATAACATTGAATAATAATAAACTTCTATAATGCCTATATCCCCAGGAATCTGAGCTCAGAGGCACAACATATAAGAATTGTTGGTCAAAATTTTTAACATTAACAAACAAGAGTCGTCTTTAGAGCCAGAGAGACCACCGAAAGTTAGGGTGGGAATGCAATTTCAAATAAATTAGTAAGTCTTAAGTTTTTTGGCGAAAGGTAGCTATAGTCTCAGATGATTTTAAAGGGATAGGGAGTTGGTTCCAGATTATGGGTGCAGCTACAGAAGAAGCATGTTTGCCAATATTAAACTTGGTTTTTGGTTGTGAAACAGATGAGCTGAGATTCCTGGAAAACGAAGGAGACTATACAAATAGGATGGGTGTTGTGTAGAAAGGACACAATGTGTGATAGCGGCTAATTTGAAGGGTATTCGATATGCAATTGGAAGCCAGTATAACTGTTTAAGTAGGGGCAGTGATGGAGAGAAATGAGGTGCTTTTAGTATGACACGTGCTAAACAATTCTGTACACGTTGGAGTTCAGTTAAATCCTTTGTAGCAATATTTTTAGGAGTAAGTTGCAGTAGTCAAGGCGACTGCTGATTAGAGCTACTGATATTGTTTTAGCAGTAGATTGATGCCAAATTCAACGGAAATCACAAATATGGTAGAAACGGGATTTACATACTTGAGAATTGTTCTGGTGAAAGCTGAAATCACTGTCAAAGACAACACGTAGAATATGGACGGTCAGAGCTGGGGTTGATTACACATTCATGATTACGATTACACTGCCAAGTGTATGATCACACACTTTGAAAAAAATATTACAATTACGGTTCTACTATTACAATTATAATAAAAAAAATTTGCCCAGGCATAATAACTCTTCTGACAAACTGTGCAGTTGACCAACTGTAGGCACTTCACAACTGTATTTCAAAGGGTAGCCTGCAGGCATGACTGAATACAACCAAAAGATTTAATCCTTTAGAAGGATTTGTATGATTCTGTGCAAACACTAGCAATGAGATACCAATAAAAGTAAATTGCAATTAGCCATGGTCCAGGTATGACCAGGCCAGATCTGAACCAGGCATATGAAGACTCTTCTGACAAACTGTGAATAAAACCAAAGGATTTAATACTTTAGAAGGATCTGTGCAAACACTAGCAGTGACTGGCCAGGGAGCAGTGAGATACCAATAAAAGTAAATTGCAATTAGCCATGGCCCATGTGCTGGGATCACTGACCAGTGCTCCAGAGTTTCTGAGATTATTGACTTACAAATGGTTTCTATTCATGAATGGTTGCAGGCATGTATGTATATGTATATATATATGTATATGTATATATATATGTATATGTATATATATATATATATATATATACTGGAATCAAAAGTATTATGACATGTTTAATCACTGTTTGAAAAAATGTATTATGTGTAATCATGTGTTAAAAAAAGTCGATTATGATTACAACTGTGAATTGATTACAATTAATTACGATTACAATCATAATCAATCCCAACTCTGCGAACTGTATCTGATGATGATGCATCATTGCCAAGCAATTTAATTGGAAAGTAGTTAACAACCTTGTTTCGTTGTTTTGTGCCAATAATAATTAGATCAGTTTTATCTGGATTTAGCATCAATTTACTTGCTTCCATCCACAGCAAGATATTGGTGAGACAGTCATTTAAAGTTGATAGAGATGTCTGTGCATCAGTTGGTGAAAGTGATATGTACACCTGTGTGTCGTTGGCATACTAGTGATGATTTATATTATGATTAGTTATGACTCGACTAAGGGATGTAGTGTATAAGCCCAACAGAACAGTCCAAGGACAGAACCTTGTTGGACATCAAATGAAACATGTTCTGGACAAGACAGCGAGCCAGATATGTTAACACTTTATTATTGGTCTGAAGAATATGAGCTAAACCACTGAAGAGCTGTGCCCGAAATCCTAAAATGTCTATGAAGGCGATGTAAAAAAATGTCGTGATCTATTGTATCAAAAGCAGCTGATAGATCTAAAACGGTGAGAGCAGTCAATTTGCTATTATCCATATTGCATACAACGTCATTGTGTATTTTAAGAAGAGCTGTCTCAGTTGAATGAAATCGCTTATATATGCAGATTGTAGATCATTTGATAAGTGCTGTGTATAAATATGTTCATGGAGTCATACAAGTTAGAAGGTAGGTGCCCAAGTGGTTCTTGTCATATTAAGTTGTGTACAAGTGTTTACTGTTTAGTACTGCCAGTGATGTCAGACTTGGTGTACGCAAGTGTTATGTCCTGTACAGGGTGAAGGCTTTGATGTGATGAAGTCTGGAGATGCTCGCGTGGCACTCATTGGCTTCCCCTCCGTTGGCAAGGTATGTATACACGTATTGCTTTCATCTTTGAACACTCGCTGGCAGCAGTAGTTTGTTGAAGTCATCCTACAGTACTGTAGAATTGTACCCAGAAATGTCTGGATGAAATACAGTTAAACAAAGTCAACCATTGTTTGGTTTGTACATAGAAATGTACATGTATTTGTATTAATATGATTTGTGGATGCAAGCAAGCAAAGAAACGTGATTCTAGTTCTGACTAGATTGTATTAGCCATGTGTTGTGTGTCAGTGTTGTGGATGTGCAGTCTACACACCTGAATGTGTTGTTGTGGTTGTGTGTTGCAGTCTACACTCCTGGATGTGTTGTTGTGGTTGTGTGTTGGCATCGACACGCCTGCATGTGTTGTTGTGGTTGTGTGTTGCAATCTACACTCCTGAGTGTGTTGTTGTGGTTGTTTGTTGCAGTTGACATTCCTGAATGTGTTGTTGTGGTTATGTGTTGCAGTCGTCACTCCTGAATGTATTGTTGTGGTTGTGTGTTGCAATCTACACTCCTGAATGTGTTGTTGTGGTTGTTTGTTGCAGTTGACATTCCTGAATGTGTTGTTGTGGTTGTGTGTTGCAGTCGTCACTCCTGAATTTGTTGTTGTGGTTGTGTGTTGCAATCTACACTCCTGAGTGTGTTGTTGTGGTTGTTTGTTGCAGTTGACATTCCTGAATGTGTTGTTGTGGTTGTTTGTTGCAGTTGACATTCCTGGATGTGTTGTTGTGGTTGTGTGTTGCAGTCGTCACTCCTGAATGTATTGTTGTGGTTGTGTGTTGCAATCTACACTCCTGAATGTGTGGTTGTGGTTGTTTGTTGCAGTTGACATTCCTGAATGTGTTGTTGTGGTTGTGTGTTGCAGTCGTCACTCCTGAATGTATTGTTGTGGTTGTGTGTTGCAATCTACACTCCTGAATGTGTGGTTGTGGTTGTTTGTTGCAGTTGACATTCCTGAATGTGTTGTTGTGGTTGTGTGTTGCAATCTACACTCCTGAATGTGTGGTTGTGGTTGTTTGTTGCAGTTGACATTCCTGAATGTGTTGTTGTGGTTGTGTGTTGCAATCTACACTCCTGAGTGTGTTGTTGTGGTTGTTTGTTGCAGTTGACATTCCTGAATGTGTTGTTGTGGTTGTGTGTTGCAGTCGTCACTCCTGAATGTATTGTTGTGGTTGTGTGTTGCAGTCTACACTCCTGAATGTGTGGTTGTGAGTTGCAGTCTAAACTCCTGAGTGTGTTGTTGTGGTTGTGTGTTGCAGTCTACTCTCCTGAATGTGTTGTTGTGGTTGTGTGTTGCAGTCTATACTCCTGAATGTGTTGTTGCGGTTGTGTGTTGCAGTCTATACTCCTGAATGTGTTGTTGCGGTTGTGTGTTGCTGTCTACACTCCTGAATGTGTTGTTGTGGTTGTGTGTTGCAGTCTATACTCCTGAATGTGTTGTTGTGGTTGTGTGTTGCAGTCTATACTCCTGAATGTGTTGTTGCGGTTGTGTGTTGCTGTCTACACTCCTGAATGTGTTGTTGTGGTTGTGTGTTGCTGTCTACACTCCTGAATGTGTTGTTGTGGTTGTGTGTTGCTGTCTACACTCCTGAATGTGTTGTTGTGGTTGTGTGTTGCTGTCTACACTCCTGAATGTGTTGTTGTGGTTGTGTGTTGCTGTCTACACTCCTGAATGTGTTGTTGTGGTTGTGTGTTGCTGTCTACACTCCTGAATGTGTTGTTGTGGTTGTGTGTTGCTGTCTACACTCCTGAATGTGTTGTTGTGGTTGTGTGTTGCTGTCTACACTCCTGAATGTGTTGTTGTGGTTGTGTGTTGCTGTCTACACTCCTGAATGTGTTGTTGTGGTTGTGTGTTGCTGTCTACACTCCTGAATGTGTTGTTGTGGTTGTGTTGCAGTCGACACTCCTGAATGTGTTGACTGAGACTCACAGCGAGTGTGCGTCGTATGAGTTCACCACTCTCACCTGTATACCAGGTGTCATCCAGGTAAACAACATCTAAACTTCCCTGGGGCCTGTTTCACTAACATTCTTAAAAGCTCTTAATGCTGATTTTGCTCCATAAAATCAATGTTGTTCCTTAACATGCAATCAAAAATAAAAATTGTGTTTGGATACTTTTGAAAACTGTCGTAAAATTCAAATTTCTAATACAACGTTATACCACTCTTTAATTAACCATCATAAACAGCTAGGTTTTACTAACTGCGATTTAATTTAGGTCCACCTTCTTGCAGAGAACCAGTTGTTCACAACCAAGTAAGTCTTCAAAATGTTAGCGATTATAAGTTTGCTAAAGCATGACTTGTTTACACAACATTAACTCCGTGACACGTTGTCGAATGCAAGCAGTTTACAGCTTTGTGAAGGTCAAGGTTAATAATAGTTGCTATAAATTTTGAGCAAAGTTTAAGCTGTATCTAACTTAAAATGCGCACTGCTTACATTCCTGCTACTATACTCGACAACACAATTTCGGTTTAAGTTGTTGGAGCTCTCTGCAATCTTGCTAACTGAAAATTTTCAACAATGACTCTCTCATCAAAACTTTACACTGTGTGACACGGAAATAGCGTCCTCTGTGATATGGCAGTGGCTTCTATAAGATATTGTTTTAATTCTTCGGACGGTGAACAAAAAGTCATATGTTGTTGAAAGTGGGCTGTTGGCCATATTTTCAAACACTTTGACAACTGTTCAATCTGTTTTGCCAAATTGTGCCAACTGTACAGATTATTGATTATCATGATGGAAATATTATTCTTTGCCTTAAAATTAATTTAGCGATCACATTACTGAAATGCATTTTGAGAATACTCCTTAATTTTTTATCTATCGGTGAATTTCCCTTACGAGCTTTTAATATCTTAGTGAAACAGTCCCCAGGTGTCATCCAGGTAAACAACATGTAAACAACATCCAGAGGGTTCGAGGCTATATTTGGCGGAGATAGATCGTAGAAATTGGTGGTGCAGAAAAGTTGATAAACAAGTGGAATTACTGATTGATAAGTATTATTCTTGCCTTAATATCATTCATAAAGTTGCAATAAACATATATTGAGTAGCAGTTGTGCTTAAAGTTAGTTAGTTAAAGTATTTTAGAACACCTTTGTATAGTGAGTGATAATAGGGTAACTCACTTAGGCTTAGCCTTCGATAAGTTGTAAACAAGATTTAACAAACCTGATTATGTGGTAGAATATATAGGAGATAAAGTAACAACCATCAAACTACTTACATAAGATAATATCTGTGTAAGCCAGTACTTGCTAGATATTTTGATTAGGTAGCATTGTTATTAAAATTAAGCAAGGGCGATAGTCGGGCGGCGTAACCTAAATAAATAAAGTAGCCTAACATAACATAATTGATTGTATTAAAATTAGGTCACTACCGGTAATGTTAGCGTTCGTGTCAGGATAAATAGTCGGTTGTGTAATTGAAATTTGTAACCTAAAGTGTGCTGTAGTACACAGGAAACAGTCTTTATAAAGACTAAGTTAGTTAAGTTATTAAATAAATTCTGATCGGGATATGGCGCCATGCAAGCGGCAAGTCAAGGCAAAGTGACACTTGGTGTGCGATCACTGCCACAGCTGGGTAGATTTTACTTTGTCCGGCTGTGGGAAGTCATGGGCAGAAACCATGGAGGAAGGATTCACCTTTCAGTGCATTGGTTGTTGGAAAGTGGATTTTCTTGTTAAACAAAACTTGATAAACCCATCTCAACATGGTTTTTTTAAAGCGAGGTCATGCTTAACAAATATGTTATGTTTTTTGGAAGACATCACTAAGTGGGTAGATGAGGGATCACCAGTAGATATCGTCTACTTAGATTTTCAAAAAGCTTTCGACAAAGTACCACATCAAAGATTACTGCTTAAACTAAAGGCCCATGGCATAGGAAATGGTATAATAAACTGGATAGAACAATGGCTGATTGACAGAAGACAACGTGTAGTAGTTGATGGGGTGGCTTCAAACTGGAAATCGGTGTTGAGTGGGGTACCGCAGGGATCAGTATTAGGACCTATATTATTCTTAATATATATCAACGATTTGGATGATGAAATAACAAGCAAGGTGTTGAAATTTGCGGATGATACAAAAGTGTTTAGAAGGATTAAAAGTGATGGAGATAGACAGCATTTACAAGATGATCTTGACAGGTTGATCAAATGGTCTGAAAAGTGGCAAATGCTGTTCAATTTGGGGAAATGTAAATGCCTCCACACAGGACATAGGAACGAAGAGGTAGAATATACAATGGGGGGTACTGTACTGTCTGCAGAAGGAGACAGTTAGGTTGACAGATATTGTGAAGGGAATGGAGATGGGAATTAGCAAGGAGGCAGGTCGAATGGAGAGAGACGACAGGGAGAGAGGTGAGAATACTGCAAGGCTGAAGGAGAATAGCAGTGGCAAGAAAACTGAGGAAAGGAGATTGAGAGGAGGGAAGGTGATTGGAGGGGAATAAATTGGAAAATCGACAACAGAAAACGTGACAAGTGTGAAGGTGACAGGGAAGAAAGTGACCGAAGAGAAGGAGGGAGGGAAGAGGGGACGGGAGAGGAGAGAGGAAAAGGAGATGGGACGAAAGAAGAAGGGACGAAAGGAAGTGAGAGCAAATGTGATAGAAGAGAAGTCGATAAAAGGGACGCTGATAGGAGGAAAGGTGACAAGAGAAAAATCGACAGGAATGAATGGATCAGAAGAGAATGTGACAGGAGAGAAGACGACAGGGGGGAAAGACAACAACCAGACAGATGCAAACCGAAGAAGGAGCTATTCTAAGGCAGTGATTGAGGGGGCAATGAGGAAAGAGAGGGTGTTTATGGGCGACTCCATTATGAGAAAGATGGACAAGACACTGAGCGAGGGGAAGGACGTCGTTGTTTGTTTACCGGGGGCTAGGATTGAACATGTAACTGACAGGGTAGAGAAGGTATTGGGACATGGCAAGGGGGGTCTATACTGGTACATGTAGGAACAAATAATGCAGACAGGGAGGGAACAACTGCGATAGTACAGAAGTATAGACAGTTAGTGAGGAAGCTAAAGAAGACAAGAGTTGAACAAGTTATTCTGTCAGGAATTTTGCCAGTAATGGGAGGAAGGGGGGCAACGTATAGAAACTGCAAGAGGATGGCGATCAACGCACTAGTTGAGCAGATGTGTGAAGAAGAGGGGGTGGGATTCACAGATTTATGGGGATACTTTGTTGGGAGGGAAGATATGTACATGAGAGATGGCCTCCATCTTAGTGGAAAGGGGGCAGCAGTTTTCTTAGAGAACCTGCTGCGATATGTTGACAGTGGGACAAGTTGCATCTATTTAAACTAGATTCGCAGGGGGACTCACAGAAAAGCCTGAAAATGGAGGCATAGATAAAGACAGCACAAATGAATCAGCAAATAACAGTCTGGAAAACTCTTCTGAAGCTGGATATAAATATGTTTGTTTAAATGCAAGGAGTATAGTAAATAAAAGAAATGAACTAAACATTATGGTAGAAGATATTGACCCTCATATAATAGGTATAACCGAATCCTGGACCACCACCGATATATCAGATGCTGAATTGGGACTGAAAGGATATGTAATGTTTAGAAAAGATAGAATAGGAAGAAAGGGAGGTGGAGTTACTTTATATATTAAAGAATCTATTCAGACTTATGAAATAAAATTAGAAAGAGAAGCAGATTGCGAAGAAGCTGTTTGGTGTAACATAGTTACAGGAAACTCAACGTTAACAGTTGGGTTAGTTTATCGAAGTCCAAACATAAGCATAGAAGAGAATGAAAAAATACAAAACGCTATAAGGGAAGTAAGCAAACGGGACTGTATTATTATGGGGGATTTTAACCACGGGCATATACAATGGAAATCTCTACAGAGTATGGGGAGTGAGGACCACAAGTTTTTAGTTTTAGTTCAAGATACATTCCTTTCTCAACATGTGCTACAACCAACCAGGGGTGAGAATGTGTTAGACATAGTTTTGTCCTCACAGAATGAATTAGTTGACAATGTCAAGATATGTGAGCCACTGGAGAGTAGCGATCACAACCAGATACACTTTACCATCAAAGTAAAATCAGAAAGGAATAGTAAAAAGCAGTATAGGAGAAATTTCCACAAAGGAAGGTATAAGGACATGAGGAAATATTTAGCAAAGATAGACTGGAATAACACACTTAAAAATAAGACGGCAACAGAATGCTGGAATATATTAAAGAGTGAAATTAAGTGCATAGTCGATAAATTTGTACCCTTCAAAAAAACAAGGAAAACGGTCCAAAAAGAAACACTTATCGAAAGAAGCCATTAGAAAAATTAAGTATAAACAAAAGATGTGGAAGTCATATAGATGTACTGGAAATGATGAAGACTACAACAGTTATAAAGAAGCACTTAACCAAGCTACAGCTGAAATTAGAAATTCAAAGAGAAGCTATGAACAACAGTTAGCTAGTAATATAAAACATGACAGCAAGAGTTTTTATGCGTATGTTCGAAGCAAACAGAAAGTTCAAGATAAGGTCGGTCCTCTACAAGATAGTGCTGGAAATATAATATCAGAGGGATTCTTAATGGCAGAAGACCTGAATGAGTACTTTAGTTCAGTGTTTACCAGGGAAGATATTAGTTCACTGTCAGTACCAGAGGCTAAGTTCAAGGGGGCAGATTCAGACTATTTAGGACAATTAATTGTAACCCCGGAAATGGTAGCTAAGAAAATAAGGGCTATGAAGGATAATAAATCACCTGGAGTGGATGGTATTCCACCCAAACTACTATTGGAAATTGTAGAACAAATTAGCATACCGCTTGCAACAGTTTTCAACTTGTCATTAGAAGAGGGAGTGGTTCCTTTAGAATGGAAAGAAGCAAACATTATACCGTTATTCAAAAAAGGTTCAAGAAACAAGTCAGAGAACTATAGACCAGTGAGTTTAACATCAGTGATTTGTAAATTATTAGAAAGACTAATTAAAGATCACATGGTGGATTTTCTTGTTAAACAAAACTTGATAAACCCATCTCAACATGGTTTTTTTAAAGCGAGGTCATGCTTAACAAATATGTTATGTTTTTTGGAAGACATCACTAAGTGGGTAGATGAGGGATCACCAGTAGATATCGTCTACTTAGATTTTCAAAAAGCTTTCGACAAAGTACCACATCAAAGATTACTGCTTAAACTAAAGGCCCATGGCATAGGAAATGGTATAATAAACTGGATAGAACAATGGCTGATTGACAGAAGACAACGTGTAGTAGTTGATGGGGTGGCTTCAAACTGGAAATCGGTGTTGAGTGGGGTACCACAGGGATCAGTATTAGGACCTATATTATTCTTAATATATATCAACGATTTGGATGATGAAATAACAAGCAAGGTGTTGAAATTTGCGGATGATACAAAAGTGTTTAGAAGGATTAAAAGTGATGGAGATAGACAGCATTTACAAGATGATCTTGACAGGTTGATCAAATGGTCTGAAAAGTGGCAAATGCTGTTCAATTTGGGGAAATGTAAATGCCTCCACACAGGACATGGGAACGAAGAGGTAGAATATACAATGGGGGGTACTGTACTAAGTACTACTGTAAAAGAAAAGGACTTAGGGTTAACCATTAGTGCTGATATGAAGGTTTCAGAGCAGTGCGGAATTGCAGCTTCAAAGGGAAATCAAATCCTTGGATTAATTAGGCGAAACATAACGTATAAGGAAAAAGAGCTAATAATACTGCTGTACAAAACAATAGTTAGGCCTCATTTAGAATATTGTATTCAAGCGTGGAGGCCATATCGCAGGAAGGACATAGATATGCTAGAAAGAGTGCAGAGGAGAGCAACTAAAATGATACCAAAACTGAGGGATCTTAGTTACGAAATACGCCTAAAAAAATGCGGTTTAACAACACTAGAGACCAGGAGGTTGAGAGGAGATCAGATAGAAGTGTTTAAAATATTGAAGGGTTATGAAAATATTGATAGAAATATTTTTTTCTCAGTTAAGAAAGATAGAAGGACTAGAGGGCATGAACTTACATTAGCAAAGGAGCAGTGTAGATTAGATATAAGAAAGTTCTCATTCTCACAAAGGACTGTAAATGAATGGAACAGATTATCTGCTGATTGTGTGGGTGCTAGTAGCGTGAATATGTTTAAAAATAAAATCGACACATACCTCAGACGGGCTGGATACACATAGATAAAAGGGTCGGACTCTCGATAAGCCAAAGGGCTTCCTTGTCCACCTGCCACCTAGAGTTAATTCTCTGGGTGGCAATCTTGTTAAATCTTGTTAAACATCCCAAGTCTCATCCGACCAGGTAAACAACACGTAAACAACATCCCAGGTCTCATCCGACCAGGTAAACAACATGTAAACAACATCCCAGGTCTCATCAGACCAGGTAAACAACATAAACAACATCTCATGTCTCATCTGACCAGGTAAACAACACATAAACAACATCCCAGGTCTCATCCGACCAGGTAAACAACATGTAAACAACATCCCAAGTCTCATCCGACCAAGTAAACAACATCCCAGGTCTCATCAGACCAGGTAAACAACACATAAACAACATCTCATGTCTCATCTGACCAGGTAAACAAAACATAAACAACATCCCAGGTCTCATCCGACCAGGTAAACAACATGTAAACAACATCCAAGGCATCATCAAGGTAAACAACATGTACAACATCCTAGAAAAACAAAGACATAATTTTAATCATCTGGATTACTGCCTAACATTTCTACTGCAATGAAAGAACAATTGTCAATTTGTCTTAACAGTTTATTAATGAAATTTCACAATTTAAAACAAGCATGAAAATGCCACCCCAAACAACCTGTATATTAATGCTCTAACTTTGGGGGTAGTCTAACAGTATCTCCTCCCAGGTGCTCATGTCCACTTGCCGCTTTCTCTGTTCATTTTCTTCCTTGGACCATGGACCTGTCATCTACAGTGATGTATTAAAAAATGTAAAGGTAGTTATTGGAGTCATTGATGTACATGTGTTTGCATAGTACATGGCATGAGGCACTACGTTTAGTCTATAGCCCATTTCACCAACTCCAGGTGCCTCTACACTCATCCGATGGCTCAATCTTCCTGACAGACAATGGATTGATTCTGCACCAATGGACTGGGCACTATGGGAGTCTCTTTGGGGACAAACGTCTCGTGAAAGTCTTCATCGCAAACATTCTGCAGCAAGACGTGAAGATGGACCTTGACAACCTGACAACCGAAGAATAAGTCAGATCTGCAATTGCAAAGCTGAAGTGCCATGAAGTCCGGGCATCAACGGTCTTCCAGCAGAGGTGTACAAGCTAGGATAACACAGTCTTCTGGAGAAGCTCACAGACCTGTTCTCGCTGTGTTGGGAGAAGGGAGTGGTACCAAAGGACATGTGGGATGCTGTCATTGTCTTCCTATACAAGAACAAAGGGGAACAGTCTGACTATTCGAACTACAGAGGCATCATCCTGCTGTCCATCGCAGGCAAAATATAGCCCGTATGCTCTTGGACAGACTAATCCCAGCTGTTGCTGAGGAAAACCTCCCGGAAAGCCAGTGTGGGTTCAGAGCTAACCGAGGAACTGCAGATATGATTTTCGTGCTAAGGCAGACTCAAGAAAAGTGCAGGGAGCAGAATAGGCCTGTACACGGATATCATTGACTTAAAGGAAATAAAAATAAGGCATTAGCTAAAATCCTTTTTCCATGTGTACACAAAGTTTAACATTGTATGTAACATTTGACAACATTAAACAAATACAGAAAAATACATTTGTAGCATAAATTTGATTTTAAGCCCGTCTGTGAAGCGATTCCCACGGAAAATGAAATTTTAATGAGCTAGGCGATCACGTGGTATCGTGACGTCACTTATGACACACACTCGCATCAGGCCGACCCTTTCCATGCATTCAGAGCATGTTTACAAGGATAGCTTTTGGATCGAAACGAGCGTCAGAACGAGTTATTGTGCAATATTCCGACGTAATACAAACACTAGTCATCATAGAGGAACAAACATTTATCTTACGGTTCCACATGAATCGAATTTTATTCAAAACAACGAATGCGAATGGGCCTACAAGTCGACTAGGTTTCGCCGAGCTTGGGCTCGTTTTCAGAATAATTATATCGAATGCAACCAACGGGAGATAATCTACACCAATAAACATACATAGCAAACATATATTGTATCCAGCTACATAAAGTAACGTGTATAATCTCATAATAGCACTAGAATATCGATATATGAAGGAGTTGTACAATTTATCATAACAACTTAAATCAGTCAGACAGTTTCCGTTGGTCCCGCTAGCTCAGTGGGTAGGCACGTTGATTACTTGTTGTTTATTTTACAATCGGGCGACGCCGGTTCAATCCTGACGGCATGCAAACCTTTGATTTTCTTTACACTTTTTTGTTTGTTTTCACCAAGTAATATAAACAAAATCATTAAGTGCAATTTGCAAACTGTCAGGTTGAAGTACAATTATTAAGTTCAATACAATTGTATTTATTTATTTATTACCGTGTAATACTATATTTTTTGCAATTGCCTATAATATCACAGTTTTAATGTAAAATTATAATTACCTTTACAATAGTAATTATTTATAATTAAACAGTTATAATTGACACTTGTTTCTTGAAATAAAGTGAAAATTGCATATTAATTGTTGCTTATATGACTATATCAATTAATATGCCAATATCGATGGTCAACTGAATAGATGTACCGTATCGTTCCCAATGGGCACTCAATGTGGGAGCTAATGTTTGGGTGCACATCTATTAGTTTCCCGAAAGTAGTGTCAGGCAACACTTATCAAATAAACACACATATTCGGCACATCTACCAAACTGACCGATGCAACATTTTGCAGCTACAACAGGCAAATACGCAGTATGAATGACCTATCAATTATCTGCTAGGTGGCGCCAGCAACAGTAACACCATTTATTACATCTAGTATATGCATCCATTCATGAAAAATCTCTGTTTTCATGCATGTTTCACTAATAGAAAATTTGTCCATATTTCTTTTGGATAGCTTGCTTCTATTGGGAACTATATTGTATATAAATTACATTTACAATGTAAGTATCGAGTATACATCAAAATTGTGGTATCGATCGATATCGAAGAAATCTGGTATCGAACCAGCACTACCTGGAGATCGTAATTGGTGGCAGCAGAAAGGAAATGGTCAGCAGAAGATGAAAAGAATGTAATGGTGGTAACTCGTGTGTTGGGTTTGTTACACGATGATTGCATGTAAGCTGGTTGAATGAATTGTCCATGGTTGTTTGACCATTCAATAGAAGACAGTTGTGTTTGAGAGTTTTTAACTCCTGTGTTTGTTTCAGTACAATGGAGCCAACATTCAGCTGCTGGATTTACCAGGAATCATTGAAGGCGCCGCCTCAGGCAAGTGACATGCTCTTTATTCTAGATGCACGGATGTTATTATAAAAATGCCGTTTTTGACATAATACAACTTTTTAATTAATAGCTTCAATCTAATAATATTACACGTGTCCAAGGACACTAACATATACTATAAGTTTACAAAATATTAGATGGATGTGAACGATACTTTTTGATATATCTTATTTAGAAAATGAGGAAATATATTGTTTTGGCAGTTTGGCACCTGGTAAGAGACAAGCACAAAATTGAAAAATATAACTTAGGCAAATAAAAATAAGAAAAAATAGAAGATAAATTTGATACGTGAGCAACGAAACAAGTTTCATTAAGCTAGAAACCAGAACAACCATTACAACATAATAACATTGTAGTTTCTAATGTACCTTTATCAGAGTTAACTTCTGCAACAGATATAGCTACTTTGTGTAAGTACAGTTGTTTTTATTTATAAAATAATATTAAATTGAACTATCTGTAATCGCATGTTTAACAAACACCGTTTCTTTGTAATCTTTATAAATTTGGATATTCGTTTTAAAATATATTATTGAACATTTCAAAATTATTTGGTAACATAGCAAAAGTAAAAACCAAAATATGTTTAAATAAATTTATTATGTCGTCGTTGTCGATCTCATCCTGCCATGCATACCACCATTGACAATATTTTATTATATTATCTTATAACGTGTATGTGCACTATTTCCAAAGTAGAGTAAAATAGTTAATCTAAACATGATTTTCCATGCGTATCCGTAGATCGTAAGCGCAGGTTGAAAGTCGGCCTAAATAGCAACGACATGACTTCTCGCAGGTCGGACATGGGCGTATTTACTATATTTCGGAATTCATTAATCATTTTTAATATAACACATATATGTTACAGTATACTTAAAACATCTCTGACCATGTATGTGAGCATTGCGCGCCCCTCGCACCAAAGATCGACTTGTGCCATCGTCCATTGGAAAGGCTGTGTGGATCAGCCTATTTTATAGTGATGGGGAGATCCACTTTTAACAATAAACAAACACTAAAATTATTCGCTACAAGTTATCAATACAATATTATTTGTTGTGTAGATCATATTTTTTTGCAATTAGGAACCTCAGTATGCCGAAATATCTTGCATACGTGTCAAATAAAACATTAGCAACTTAACTGCTGGCACGCGTAGTGAGCGGTTGCGAACTACCGAAGCCATGCTACTTAGGGAAAATTCGCCAATTTTTCACCTTTTAAGTGTCGGCAGTCACAAATTAAACGTAAGATGTGGTATGAAATAGAGAAGTTATTAGCAAAAGATGACAGCTACGCGTAGGCTTATGTTACATGCATATGTGACCAGCACATTTGTCTTCGTTCGGATTAGTGCTTATCACTGATCGGTCAAACTACCATTCATCTTCAATTTAAACTTTATTTTGACCCAGCTCCAGCATAGCAGCATAGTGTCTTAGCACAGGCAGCATATCGCCTCGGCCTGTAGCTCGTGTATTCATCATTTTTCATGGGTTGTTTTTGAAGGCTATTGAACTCGTAGTTTTAGAGTTATCACAATAAAATTCCACACATGAACAGACAACATAGGTGTTTTTATAGGTACAAAATTTATTTCAATGCATGTAATAGCAAGGTCTGGATACAAGTCAATTTTACTGAAAAATGCGTGCCCAAGCTTCTAGAAACACTCACAAGTGCTTGTATCGCGATAGATGTCTGGAAATAAACTACTTTCATGTTTAACGTCCTAACAAGATCCTAAAATATACAATTGCCACTTTATATGAAATTCTATGCAAATATTTTATTCTTATAAATAAACAGTTTGTTTTGACTCTATTGCATACGTTTCACTTTGATATTTTTGTAACTTTTCTTTCTCTTGCAAACAGGGAAATGTGTCATGAAATATTTTAAGGACACAAGAAGCTATTGTGATATCTGCTTTTTGGAAACATTTACATTACATGACCATTGTGTAACCTTGCAGGCAAGGGTCGAGGTCGTCAGGTGATCGCTGTAGCACGGACGGCTGATGTGGTCATCATGATGCTGGATGCACTGAAAGGTGATAAACAAAGGTGAGACTGACCGGTGGAAGCAACCTCGCAAGCGAGGGGTGTGACTACGTACAGATCTCTTGACATTGTATGGAAGTTAGCTGAATCAAACTCATAATTAACTTCACCATACTATCCGTAAGAACAGTGCAGACACCCGTTTGACTCACGCCCCAGTTCCAAGAATCCCAATATAATTACCCATTCGATCATTCTGACGAGCCACTGAATGGTATTGTTTATTCAAGTAATTACGTCTACTGCCCAAACAGACCATGAAGACCACCCAGAAGACCACCAAGAAGACCACCCAGAAGACCACCGGAACTGGATAGCAACCGATATTATTGGCTGAGTTTATTTTCAGAGTTTCGCAAGGCGATCTGCCAGGGGGTACCGAGACTGATGTAACCAGCAGCCCCCCTGGTGCACAGTGATGCATGGAAGTTATGGGATACAAGGAAGCAGGTCTAATACTCATGTGTCATGTTTCTCTGTAATCGCATGTACACATTTTAAATGCCTTCCCACTTTTTCACAGTTGCTTTCTGCATAGTGTTACAATATTCATTTTATTTTTATTTGTTATTGTTTGCTAATTGGTGGTATTAAATGTGATTACTGTCGATGGATGGATCTTGTAGATTCACATGTTTCAGTTACGCATCAATCCTGTAATAACTGTATTTACATCTTTCAACAGAGAGCTGCTGGAAATGGAATTAGAAGCTGTAGGAATACGACTGAACAAGCGTCGACCAAATATCTACTTCAAGGTAAGCTGGTTAGTTAAAAGCTGCATAATGTGAAGAGACAAAGAGACATCACATTCACATTTAGTGTCTTCACAACAGTATAAAACGTTATAGGAGGGGATTGGCGATAACAAAAGCTGTCTTTATACGTGTACAGCTTGTGCTGGTACAGATGCCTGTACAAAGACAATTTGTAGTGTCATAGCCAACTACAATCGACACAATGTGTATCATTTCAGAGAGGTACGGCGAGCTTCTTGTACCATTGCAAGTCATGAAGATGTTTGCAGCTTGTACAAGTGGGCGGAACTTAGGAATGTGCGCATGCATTTTGTGACATTCTGGTTATTATTTTAACATGTTTGTTTGTTGATTTTAATGATTTTGCAAGTGGATAAAACAATGTAATAGAAATAGAAGCTTACTCTGTCATTTCAGTCATGCACATTGTTTGGCACAATGTATTTCCGCTTTGTTATGGGATCAATTTACAACAAAGTGTATTGCTACAAGTGCTTGTATAAAGATGGCTCAAGACGAAGATTTGTTGGTAGATAATGATAAAATATGATGTACAAGAGTGTTATGTGCATGACATGTTTTGTTTACCAGATGAAGAAAGGAGGTGGCCTTTCCTTCAACTCCACACTGCCTCTCACACACTGCAGCGAGAAACTAGTGCAGATGATCCTGCATGAATACAGTATCCTTTCTTCTCTCACATATCAGCCATAATGTCCAGTCATTGTGATATCAGTACAGAGGTTGTAAGACACATTGAGTGGAAATGTATCTCCATTGTTGATATTTTAGAGAATTTTAAGTTTTGTTCACAAGAATTTTTTATGTGCACCAGGATTTCTTATAGAAAAAAGTGTACAAATTAACATAGTTAGACATACTGACTGTTCATAATTATGTGTATTAGTATAAAAGGTTCATATATATATATATATATTGTGGTATCCAATCATTACTACTTATGAATTAGGATTTATTGATATATTTAGTAGGGATGTTGGCAAACAATATGACAAATTAACTGGAGAGTAATCTAGTTATTGGTGAAAAAGTATGCTGTGTTGTTTGTTTGTTTGTTGGCTGTTTATTTTATATCCTTATGAACATTTTCTAAATCTATCGCATTTCTACAACAAATAACTGTTTTGAAGGTTTTGTCAGTGATATTTGCTGCCTTAATGATGTAACAGAAATATTTAATGCTGAAGTGTTATTTCGAGAGGACAGCACAGCAGACGAGTTCATTGATGTGATCGTTGGAAACCGTGTCTACATGAACTGTGTGTATGTGAGTAGCAATTGTGTCTTGTTTGGAAACCGCGTCTACATGAACTGTCTGTATGTGAGTAGCAACTTTGTCTTTTTGGAAACCGCATCTACATGAACTGTCTGTATGTGAGTAGCAATTTTGTCTTGTTGGAAACCGTGTCTACATGAACTGTCTGTATGTGAATAGCAGCTTTGTCTTGTTTGGAAACCGTGTCTACATGAACTGTGTGTATGTGAGTAGCAACTGTGTCTTGTTTGGAAACCGCGTCTACATGAACTGTCTGTATGTGAGTAGCAACTTTGTCTTGTTCGAAACTGTGTCTACATGAACTGTGTGTATGTGAGTAGCAACTGTGTCTTGTTTGGAAACCGTGTCTACATGAACTGTGTGTATGTGAGTAGCAACTGTGTCTTGTTTGAAAACCGCATCTACAGGAACTGTCTGTATGTGAGTAGCTACTTTGTCTTTTTGGAAACCGCGTCTACATGAACTGTATGTATGTGAGTAGCAACTTTGTCTTGTTTGGAAACCGTGTCTACATGAACTGTGTGTATGTGAGTAGCAACTGTGTCTTGTTTGCAAACCGTGTCTACATGAACTGTCTGTATGTGAGTAGCAACTGTGTCTTGTTTGCAAACCGTGTCTACATGAATTGTCTGTATGTGAGTAGCAACTGTGTCTTGTTTGGAAACCGCGTCTACATGAACTGTCTGTATGTGAGTAGCAACTTTGTCTTTTTGGAAACCGCGACTACATGAACTGTCTGTATGTGAGTACCAACTTTGTCTTTTTGGAAACCGCGTCTACATGAACTGTCTGTATGTGAGTACCAACTTTGTCTTTTTGGAAACCGCGTCTACATGAACTGTCTGTATGTGAGTAGCAGCTTTGTCTTGTTGGAAACCATGTCTACATGAACTGCCTGTATGTGAGTAGCAACTTTGTTTTGTTGGAAACCGTGTCTACATGAACTGTCTGTATGTGAGTAGCAACTGTGTCTTGTTTGGAAACCGCGTCTACATGAACTGTTTGTATGTGAGTAGCAACTTTGTTTTGTTGGAAACCGTGTCTACATGAACTGTCTGTATGTGAGTAGCAACTGTGTCTTGTTTGGAAACCGCGTCTACATGAACTGTCTGTATGTGAGTAGCAACTTTGTCTTGTTGGAAACCGTGTCTACATGAACTGCCTGTATGTGAGTAGTAACTGTGTCTTGTTTGGAAACCGCGTCTACATGAACTGTCTGTATGTGAGTAGCAACTTTGTCTTGTTTGGAAACCGCGTCTACATGAACTGTCTGTATGTGAGTGGCAGCTTTGTTTTGTTTCGAAACTGCGTCTACATGAACTGTCTGTATGTGAGTAACAACTATGTCTTGTTGGGAACCGCATCTACATGAATTGTTTGTATGTGAGTAGCAACTTTGACTTGTTGAAACTGCGTCTACATGAATTGTCTGTATGTGAGTAGCAACTTTGTTTTGATTGGAAACCGCGTCTACATGAACTGTGTGTAAGTGAGTAGCAACTGTGTCTTGTTTGGAAACCGCGTCTACATGAACTGTCTGTATGTGAGTAGCAACTTTGTTTTGATTGGAAACTGCGTCTACATGAACTGTCTGTATGTGAGTAGCAACTTTATCTTGTTTGGAAACCGCATCTACATGAACTGTCTGTATCAGGGTTCACACAAATCACCGAAAACTCTTGAATGTTCTTGAGTTTGATTTTTCCGTTCAAATACCCTTGAATGTTCTTGAATTTCACTGGATCAGAGCTACCAAGTCTCACGCGTTTAGTGTCCATGTCACGCTCTCATGCATGAACCTATAAATCTCATGCAAAAAATAAAAATTCAAAAAATATGAATACAAGCAGGCTTATTTTCATACACATGTTGATATATTTATTCACATGCATTTGAGGATAGTGTAATGCTTCCACAGAATCCACTGCAAGGGTATTCTTATCGTTGTTAGTGACTAAAATATTGTTTTCCTTTTTTATAATTAATAGTGTTGCTACATAGTGTTTTGTTGAGAAACACCAGTGCTGCCACCTAATGTCCATTTGGGAAACTGAACCTCACACATAATAATATCCCAACTTACTTAGCAGCTCTTCTCTTGAATGTTCTTGAAGCAGATGTTCATGAATATTCAAGCACATTAATGATGAGTTGTCGATGACATAATTGTAATAATAGTTTTTCGATCACTCGTCATTAATTTTTATCGTAAAAATCTGTGAATTAAATTTGAGCAAAAACGACATGGCGGAAGATGATAATTAGTGGGAACACGGTTCAGTAGAAATAGCAATGACATAGTCCCTAGTTGGCGTTACGTGAACACGTGATCCAATCAGATGCACTCTTTCAATTTTGTTTCCTTCACATGTTATTCCTGTTCATTTTATGATTGATAATGCTGCGGTTAAGAACAACAATAGATTCAGAGATGAACGGTTACTAGATGACGATTATAAAAATTAGGTTGGGAAGGATCGCCGTGACATTCAGAAGTTAGTTTCATGCACGGAGCAATATTAAAATAATGTGAACATCGCCCATCATCAATCGTCATCACTATTTGCTGGCATTGACATTGCAAGCCAAGACATAAAAACATGTCGGAAAATGAATGAAAGAAGGAAGCAACAGGGGAAGTGAAATGTATTAGTACACATTGTAATTAGATTAACAATAGAGATAATCTTTTACTCATCAAAGGAGTACCATGTACGCGGACACAGCTAATAATATAGGCAAGTTAAATAAAATATTACCAACAATAATAAACTAGACTAGTCTAAAGCTATGCTATGGCAGAGCCAGAGACAACATTAAAAAAAATATCACATATTGGCATTGCCAAGTATGCAAATGTTATTTAGCCTGTCTTAGCCTGATGGGAATCTTGGTGATAACATGGCAGGCACAGAATGCATTTTCTTAGCTAAGCGTCATTGTGAAGAGCAATTTAACTTTAGAGTTGAGTCTTCTATGACAATCTTCCAAGCAAAACTTGTCAAAAATACACAGTGTCAAAAACCAAGTTAACAAAACCAGTGTAAGCATGCTCAAGGGAATGTTGTTTAATTAGTAATTTAAATAAATAAAATGTTCTAGTCTGTGTATATGAATTGATCAAAATATTATATGGATCAAACTAAACTTTAATTATAGAAATAATGTTTATGAATAAATTTAACTGTACATACATGCACATATATATATATATTTATATATATATATATATATATACACCACCACATACACATGCACACACACATACAACGCAGGCACACACACACACAACTGTGTAACAACAGTGCACACAACTGTGTAACAACAGTGCACACAACTGTGTAACAACAGTGCACACAACTGTGTAACAACAGTGCACACAACTGTGTAACAACAGTGCACACAACTGTGTAACAACAGTGCACACAACTGTGTAAGTAACAAATACTTTGTACTAAATTTAAAATAAAAAGGAGTGACACTGTGCGACTTATGGTACAAATGCATTTGACATAAAATATTAATTTTTTTTATTAAGTAATTTATAATGCTACTTAAAATGTTCTTGAAAAAGTGCTGTTTTCCCCCCCAAATGTTCTTGAATGTTCATGAATTTGACTTTGCTCGTTCTGTATGAACCCTGGTCTGTATGTAAGTAGCAACTTTGTCTTGTTGGAAACTTTGTTTAGGTAGTGGGATGAGATACAATAAATATGGTTAATATATTAGTTATGTTATATAATTGTCTAAATTTACAAAAATAAAAATAATCCAGTGATGGAAATTACTGTTTTTATTGGATTTGTATTTTTAAGCTCAAAAACATTATTTCTTTTTTATCAACGAACATTTTGCATAAAGTTTGCATAAAAACATGCCATTGAACTCAAATAGCAGCAGTTTTAAGATGTAAATTTGTATGTTGATAGGCGTACTTGTATGTTGATATTCAGACAGACATATATGTGACATTGTTACAGGTGTATATGGATCACTTTCCTGAAATACTTCTTTGCAATAATAAATCTCAAATGTTGCATACATTTGTTGAATTAGAAAGAAGAATGTAGTTGATTAGCAACTTCATACTGGACACTTTCCTAGACAGCTGTAACATGAGGTTGGTAATTGTGTTGTTTCAGCTGTAACATGAGGTTGGTAATCATGTTGTTTCAGCTGTAACATGAGGTTGGTAAACGTGTTGTTTCAGCTGTAACATGAGGTTGGTAATCATGTTGTTTCAGCTGTAACATGAGGTTGGTAAACGTGTTGTTTCAGCTGTAACATGAGGTTGGTAATCGTGTTGTATCAGCTGTAACACGAGGTTGGTAATCATGTTGTTTCAGCTGTAACATGAGGTTGGTAAACGTGTTGTTTCAGCTGTAGCATGAGGTTGGTAATCATGTTGTTTCAGCTGTAACATGAGGTTGGTAAACATGTTGTTTCAGCTGTAACATGAGGTTGGTAATCGTGTTGTATCAGCTGTAACACGAGGTTGGTAATCGTGTTGTTTCAGCTGTAACACGAGGTTGGTGATCGTGTTGTATCAGCTGTAACATGAGGTTGGTAATCGTGTTGTTTCAGCTGTAATATGAGGTTGAACCTGGACTACCTGCTGGAACAGCTGTGGGAGTGTCTCGCCCTCGTGAGGGTCTACACGAAGAAGAGAGGAGGTTGGTACGCTGTGTGAAGATGTAGGAGGCTACAGAGGGCTGTAGGGGGCTGCAGAGGGCTATAGAGGGCTGTAGGGGGCTGTAAGGGACTATAGAGGGCTGTAGGGGGCTGGATCTATTACAGCTGTCTTTTACTACAAACAAACTATGGTTCCCAGTCATTTGTCTTTCAAGTCAAGTTTGCAGTGTTTGTTGACTTACAGTTTATGGCATAATGTTAAGTCACAACATACTAGAGATGTCAACAGTGTTCGGTTTATATTGAATGTACATGTGTCAAGAGTGGGGTGTGTCTAATGTGTATCGTCAGTGTGGGGTGTGTCTAATGTGTATCGTCAGTGTGGGGTGTGTCTAATGTGTATCGTCAGTGTGGGGTGTGTCTAATGTGTATCGTCAGTGTGGGGTGTGTCTAATGTGTATCGTCAGAGTGGGGTGTGTCTAATGTGTATCGTCAGTGTGGGGTGTGTCTAATGTGTATCGTCAGAGTGGGGTGTGTCTAATGTGTATCGTCAGTGTGGGGTGTGTCTAATGTGTATCGTCAGAGTGGGGTGTGTCTAATGTGTATCGTCAGTGTGGGGTGCTCAGAGTCTATCGTTAATCATTAGTGCGGTATGATGAGCATGTGTCATTCATCATATCATCATTGTTTTAGTGTACATCAACTGTGCATTACCCGCTGATCTCAACCCAGTCAAATGTTTGTCTTATTCCTTTTTCCAGAGCACCCAGACTTTGAGGGGGGTCTGATCCTGCGGCGGGGGTGCAGTGTAGAACACGTGGTAGGTGGTCTCACATCTCACAACAATGTACTCATAGTGAGCTTATGGTTCATTCTCACATAACGTGGATCACCATTGCTCATGTTAACAGCATTGCCAGGTACTACAACAGACAAGGATATGGTCATTGTAAGATGTGTCAAAGTTAATGTCAGGTACTGACAGGAACTAAACAACCCACATTAAACAAGCTCAGATTATTTTCAATATTTGTATACCACATAATTATTATGTCATCAGAAGAGTGCCACACTATAGTATCACACTTTGTAATTATTTAAATTATATGCTTATAGAAGGTTATTTATGAAACACTGCAGTGTTTACTTAAAGTTATTTGTATTAACTGTTTTGCATATTAGTTAGGTTCAATCAGTTGTATGTTTTATTAAGTATTCAGAAGTTAATGAAGCAGGCTTTTAGTAACAACATAAATTGTTTTGAAAAGAAATCTGGATTGATGTATAATATTTGTTTTGCAGGCAAAAAAAGTATGACAAAATTATTTGGTGACATTTCAAAACTACAAAACATGTAAGCAGATGTCAACTACAGGCATATCTCGTTTATCCGCTCTTCGAAAATCCGGTTGTTCCATGATCCACACGTTTTTGTGTGGGAACCATCTTGATACCATGTTAATTCCTCCGTTAATCCGTTTATTCATGATTCCGGTTCTGCACACTGTTTTGGGGAACCGACCAGCCGTTTAACACTGTATTATGCTTCAGATAACTGGTCACTATTGATCTCTTAGAAAATCAACAATGTGGAGTGAAGCATTGACCGATTCAGATTCAGACTGTTTATTACCGAGTAACATTTAATATGTACGAGGAATTCTTGGTATTGTGGCTTCAACATACATATACACTTGTCTCCCCTGTCCCATATCATGCACACACAAAATATACAATCAGAAACATTATGAAACTATGGCCAACTGCCAACATATTTCAAGACAGTCGTACATCTATTGACATAAAGTGAACTTGGTAACACAATATTAACACAGTCTGAACATTACCTAAAAAGTTTAAAAAGTATACATGTAGTTAAATAAATAATTAATAAATTAGTTGGCGATATAAAAACTAAGCTGACAGTTTAAAAAATGTTTACATACATGTAGTTAAGTTAGTAAATAAAAAATAAATAAATAATAAATAAATAATTTAGCATGGCGACATAAAATCTAAACAGACTGAAAACAGTATCATGGCATCTCGCGGTTCAAGTCACTCACAGCCTGCAGATAAAAACTGTTTTTAAGTCTAGTGGTCCTTGTCTTAATACATCTATATTGCCAGAGGGAAGAAGTTCAAAGAGATGGTTGGCTGGGTGGGTAGTATCCCGTACAATGCTATTGCATTTTCGCACACAACTAGCATGGTAAATAGATTCAGTGGATGGCAACTCATGCCCGATGATTCTAGATGCGCCCTTCACGATAACTTCTAGCCATTGTTTCTCCTCCTGACTGGCGTGGCCAAACCACACTACAATCGAGAAAGTGAGGATACATTCTATGATTGCATGGTAGAAATGTATCATAATCTCCTGAGCAATGCTGAATATCCTGAGCTGCCTCAGGAAGAACAGGCATTGTTGTGCCTTTTTTGTAATGCACAGTGTGTTTGTGCACCAGCTGAGATCGCTTGAAATTTTTATTCCAAGGAATCTAAAAGATTTAACCTGCTCGAACTCCACGCCATTTATAGAAAAATCACGTGGTCAGTGTTGTAACAAACGGCGAACTTCAGTTGTCAGTGTGAAGTCGATTGAGCAATTAGCAGTATTTGATTCAGTAATGTTCTAAACATGGCATAAACACATGTCAAATGCAAGCTCGATGCTCTGAGCTTTAGTGTAACGGACCATTTCCAGATGACTGACACTGGTTACTATTGATGTTGTGTGTCAGTAACAGACAGTGTATAAAATGTACACTGGATATAAAATGTAGCTTGTATTCATTGAGAATGTTGTCCCTATTAAAAGAAAGGACAACTTTTAACAAGGTTACACACTGTTTTTTTCTTTCTCAATGACGTACATTGTTTATTAAAGGGTGATAATAATGGTGTTTCACTAATCTGCATGTTTCGTTTATCCGGCCAAAATCCTTGGGAACCAAAGTGTGCAGACTGTTAGTGCATCTAGTCAAGGCTCACACCTATAATTAAAAGATAATCCAATGCATGTTGCTTGTTTGCAGTGCCATGTGATTCACAGACAACTGAAATCACAGTTCAAATATGCGTTAGTCTGGGTAGGTGTCTGTGTGTACATGTGTGTGTACATGTGTGTGTACATGTGTGTGTACATGTGTGTGTGTACATGTGTGTGTACATGTGTGTGTACATGTGTGTGCACGTGTGTGTGCATGTGTGTGTGTGTGCAGGTGTGTGTACATGTGTGTGTGTACATGTGTATGTACATGTGTGTGTGTGCATGCGTGTGTACATGCATGTGTACATGTGTGTGTGCATGTGTGTGTGTACATGTGTGTGTGTGTACATGTGTGTGTGTACATGTGTGTATACATGTGTGTGCACATGTGTACGTGTACATGTGTGTGTACATGTGTGTGTACATGTGTGTGTACATGTGTGTGTACATGTGTGTGTACATGTGTGTGTATGCGTGTATGTGTACATGTGTGTACACATGTGTGTTTGTACATGTGTGTGTACATGTGTGTGTACTTGTGTATGTATACATGTGTGTGTACATGTGTGTGTGCATGTGTGTGTACATGTGTGTGCACATGTGTGTGTACATATGTGTGTACATGTGTGTGCATGTGTGTGTACATGTGTTTGTACATGTGTGTGTACATGTGTGTGTACGTGATGGCTCATATCTTATGTATTCCATCTTAGTATCTAATGATGCATTCATCCAGTATCTTGGGTTAACTAATTTTCACACTTCCAGTCCTCTCTTGTCTTTTCCTTTCACCTCATATACATTATGTATACTATATTGTTGTCATAAGTATCCACATCACTTTAAATACTTACACAGCTTCAAAGGGCTAAGTTACAGAAAATATAATTATGAAATTGAAATTTGTGAATGTGGGTGTTGTGAATGTAGGTGATTTATGTTAATCAGAATTGTGTTTATAGTTTCATGCTTTATTTTCCAGTGTGATTGCTGCTCAGATGAAAATGTATATTTCTGTTAACTGCATTTATAAAACAAAATTATGTTGTGTCAGAAAGCATAAGACTAATAATCACTATATACACAATGTGAGTTTCTTTCAATCTAAGAATGTTCTCTCTGTTTCAGGGGAAGAGTGCGAAGTACAGCCCTCAACGGGTCGGCATGCAGCACTCAATGTGTCATGAAGACGTTATACAAGTCGTCAAGAAGTAAACTAATTGAACCGTCGACAAATGAACTTGTGCTCCTTATATCTGCCTGTTATTCTTCTCAGAGACCTATCATTGTTTCTCACCTTACATATCTTATTATTTAAACCAACATAATGTGTATCTTGCAATATGAAATATGAATGCTAAATTTTGCCATTTTGAGTTTGTATATATATATACAGGTTTTAGAATCCTTCAAAACTGAAAGCAGTTGTGGTTCTGTTGGGTAAACAGTACCACAGTTAGCTATGTTCAGCCATTTTGTGTATGTTTCTCATTATCGATTCAGTCATGGTGTTTCAAAAAATTATCAAAAAGCTACTTACTCTAAATTCTTGTTTTACATATTTCACAATAATTTTTATCTCGTTTCTTTTATGATGTTACAACCGTTTTCATCTGTCTTCATCAGACTGTCTACTACTAGATGACGACAAGGTAGCCATCGTGCACATAATGACTACTGTGTGCCATTTAGCAATAGTTGGTCTAATGAAGGCAGACGAAAGTGGTCAAAACTTTGAAAAGGTAAAATTGCCTGAAATTTTTAAATAGAGAAGTTATTTGAACCAACCAATCTGATAAACATTTTCACACACAAAGCTACACTAGTTCACCCTCCACTGCTTTCCCTGCTGCCATCTTGTGGATGGCCAATGAACTTGTGCTGCAACTGTGGATCATTAATTGTGTTGGCAGTGATGAACTCCATTGCTGCCTTAATTGCATTATATATATTCCAGTACAGATTGCAGCATTTGTTAGAATATATGGTAACATTTATTACATGAATGTCCTGAAACTACAATATTTTTATGGTAATCAAATTGAATTAAAAATGGTTATGCAGCTGAGGGAATGGTATTATCTAGCTCACTTGTTTAGTACTTATTAATTAAATATCAAGTGATAAGTAATCTCAGCAGTACTTAGGAAAAAAATGTAATGCTCTGTGATATGCATACATTGCACACACATTGATATGTTGCTAAGATAAGCCTTCCTGTCTGTTTTGTTTGATGTTTACGTTACCTGGCTGCCAAGTGGGTCAGGGCAAATAAATAGAAATTAATCATTTCTGTGTCTGCATATGTCCATTTGAAATTATGATGGGAAAGAATTTCAGAATAGATTCTCTGAATTATCTTCCAGTGGGTAAAATTCCTCCTCCATGGAATTATCCCTCTTCATGGGATTATCCTACTCTAGAATTACCTCCTCTGTGGATTATTCTGCATTGGATTACACTACTCCATGGAATTATCATCACCCTTGGGATTATCCTCATTCAAAGAATTATCCTCCTCTGTGGAATTATTCCCATTGATTGTTCTTCCCATGGGTATATGCCACTCCATGTAATTATCCTCCCCATGGAGTTTTCTTCCTATGTTGGATTATCCTATTATGCAGAATTAACCTCCCCCATTGGATTATCCTCCTTTGTGGGATTATCCTCCATGGATTGTCCTACTGCTTGGAATTATCCTCCCTATAGAATTATCCTCCTCTGGGTGATTGTCCTCCTCCCATTGCAGGAATTAAGACAAGAATGTTGACAAGTCGTTACATTACTGTTGACATTTGAGGTCTTCAACCACTGACTTGTTTATGGCTGACTCACTTAGACATGCTTCATGCTTAACTTTAAAGTGCTCTATTTATATATATATATTATATATATATAAATATATATATATATAATATATATATATATAATTATGCATGTGGCTTTTTGTATCAATATTAAACCACTGGGAGAGTTTTTTTGATCACATTACTGTGGTAGTTCCGCCTCCACTGTTTATGACCAGCTAATTAAATTAGATAATTACACACATCATTATGGTTGTCTGTATGCAACAGCTGCAGACTCATTTCATTTAACCACACTCAACATGTGACCCAATATTGCCTGCAGAGACACTTCGTAATTGCCCTTAATTGGCCACATTATTGTTGTTTAATTAATCACATTTGATGTAATGCGTCTCTACAACTGGCGTAGTCTGATCAGCCCCAGCTGTAGACTGAACTTTGACATTCACATGAGGTGTATTGGATGAGTGGGCTCTGTTCCTCTCCCTGTCTCATACACCCATTGGAGGGCTGTAACCCCAACCCCCTGAGAATGAAGGTTTACACTGCTCAGTCACGCATAACTGCCTCGGATAAGAGTAGCCTATTTTAGTTTTGTTACTGTGCAAAACCAGTTCTGTGCACTGGCCGTGACCGGTGAATGTGCACTGGCATGTGGTGACTGCGAGAGTGACACCTTACACTGTTGATAGTCTGGCAAATATGCCTAGCTAATGGACTACACGGGAAAGGTAAGTATTCTGTTGTGCTGTGTCTGGTGTCTTATAATATTATTACGTTGGTCTGCCCTGAAGACCTGTAAGAATTATGGAAATCATTGATAGATTCATGAGTGTCTTCGGGGCCACTAATGGGGCAGGTCACGTTTATAATACCAAAACAAAGCTAGATCAGCAGTAGCTTTATGTGATATCTGAGCAGACATATAGGTACGGTTTACTTTAAGTTGCATAACACAAACATGTCTGATGTTTTTGAATAGTTGTTGACTCAGACATTCCGACACCTTGGGAATATTGGCCTGTACTCGCCACAAGATATATGTGAACTATACTAACAGGACAACTCTACATATCAGAGTCTGTATCAATAACATCCTGCTGAATATTCTGCAGGACACATCCTGGTCAATGTGCCAGTGCATAATATGTCTTAGGATCATGCCAACAACATAAGATTAATAAAGTGAAAAGTATATTCCGAACATCACCAAATACTAGCTGTTTCTAAGAACAATTTACAAGTACTTGAAATGCTTGGCGTATCAAGTTTATGAAAACAGTCATATAAAGCTTGGTATTTATATCATTTAACAATCGTGTTATCGTTTGACCATTTATTGGTAATCCAGATTTTATATATTAAACCTGATGACATCAAAACATTAGTAAACAAGTGTGTGGATATGAGAAAGTACTAATTCACGCAGAGGACAATAAATTAATTACAAATTATGTACTAATTATGCAAGTGCTAACAGTGTGAATGCATCAGTATTTGTGGTTCCTGTGTGAAACTATGGCCGAAATTAAGCATCTTGCTTGACAGGATATTAATTTAGAAAACAATAGATTGTACAAAGTGTGCATTAACTTACATTGGATGCTTACTAAGAGAAACATGTTTGGATAGTGTTAAACTGTATTATATTCCTTATATCCATGGGTAGGGCACATGTAACATTGGATGCTTGCTAGGAGAAACATGTTTGGATAGTGTTAAACTTTATTATATTCCTTATATCCATGGGTAGGGCACATGTAACATTGGATGCTTGCTAGGAGAAACATGTTTGTATAGTGTTAAACTTTCTTATATTCGTTATATCCATGGTTAGGGCACATGTAACATTGGATGCTTGCTAGGAGAAACATGTTTGTATAGTGTTAAACTTTCTTATATTCGTTATATCCATGGTTAGGGCACATGTAACATTGGATGCTTGCTAGGAGAAACATGTTTGGATAGTGTTAAACTTTATTATATTCCTTATATCCATGGGTAGGGCACATGTAACATTGGATGCTTGCTAAGAGAAACATGTTTGGATAGTGTTAAACTTTCTTATATTCCTTATATCCATGGGTAGGGCACATGTGACATTAGATGCTTGCTAAGAGAAACATGTTTGGATAGTGTTAAACTTTATTATATTCCTTATATCCATGGGTAGGGCACATGTAACATTGGATGTTTGCTAAGAGAAACATGTTTGGATAGTGTTAAACTTTCTTATATTCCTTATATCCATGGGTAGGGCACATGTAACATTAGATGCTTGCTAAGAGAAACATGTTTGGATAGTGTTAAACTTTATTATATTCCTTATATCCATGGTTAAGGCACATGTAACATTGGATGCTTGCTAGGAGAAACATGTTTGGATAGTGTTAAACTTTATTATATTCCTTATATCCATGAGTAGGGCACATGTAACATTGGATGCTTGCCAAGAGAAACATGTTTGGATAGTGTTAAACTTTATTATATTCCTTATATCCATAGGTAGGGCACATGTAACATTGGATGCTTGCTAAGAGAAACATGTTTGGATAGTGTTAAACTTTCTTATATTCCTTATATCCATGGGTAGGGCACATGTAACATTGGGTGCTTGCTAGGAGAAACATGTTTGGATAGTGTTAAACTTTATTATATTCCTTATATCCACGGGTAGGGCACATGTAACATTGGATGCTTGCTAAGAGAAACATGTTTGTATAGTGTTAAACTTTATTATATTCCTTATATCCATAGGTAGGGCACATGTAACATTGGATGCTTGCTAAGACAAACATGTTTGGATAGTGTTAAACTTTCTTATATTCCTTATATCCATGGGTAGGGCACATGTAACATTGGATGCTTGCTAGGAGAAACATGTTTGGATAGTGTTAAACTTTATTATATTCCTTATATCCATGGGTAGGGCACATGTAACATTGGATGCTTGCCAAGAGAAACATGTTTGGATAGTGTTAAACTTTATTATATTCCTTATATCCATAGGTAGGGCACATGTAACATTGGATGCTTGCTAAAAGAAACATGTTTGGATAGTGTTAAACTTTCTTATATTCCTTATATCCATGGTACACACACACACACACCACACATACACACCACACACCACACACACACCACACACACACACACCACACACACACACACACACGCACACACACTCAGCATAGACATACACTGTATACCAATACACACTTTAACCCTTGTTATTTGCTACCTGTTACTTCCTAGCAGGTCCTCTGTGGTGTCCCATTGTCCCACGTGTGCTCAACCATAGCGTGTGTGCAGTCAAGTGTGTCTGGCCAATGTTTATCACTGCTATGGCATGTGGCTATGAGCAAGTGATTGACAACCGTTATATGTGTGTGCTTGCAGCAATGAGGGCCTCGTACGAGAGGAAATCCTTGTTGAGGACCACACAACTTTTGTAAACTACCGACTGGACAAGTCTTATTGAGGGTCCTAAGTTTGGCCAACACATTACATGGAATATAGGACAGGACAAACATTCAGATAATCATCACAGGTGAGTCTATGAGTATGACATGCCAGCAGACAATCTGTACTGGCTCAACTTTCTCTGTGTGGTGTTGCCACACAAACAACCTAACATGGAGGCACAGGGTCAGTACTTCAAATCAGTGGTCAGTACTTCTAATCAGGGGCATAGTCATTGTGACAGCACTCATATTAATTTACTGGGAATACAAATTCATAACCACAGGCCCATATAGAGGTCGTATTCACAACTCATCGGCTCAAGCTCGCTTTCTACTTTCTATTTCACAACTGGTGAATGGCAGTGTGAACTTGTATCCAAGATAACCATGGGTGCATAGGAAGGCAACATTAGAACTTTGGACTCTCAGTCGAGAGAAAGGTTTCAATACTATTGTTGCTGGTTTGAAGTTAGGCAGTTTTGTTCACTCAATGTTGCTTCAGTTCACTCAGCTGCATGAATGAGTATCCGGCTATAGGTATATAGTACTTGGTGGATATATGTGAACAAATAGTCCTTGTGCAGTAATGGCAGTATGGCTGAATACTTCCAAGAGAAGTCAAAATGGTTTTGAGTGCTTTAAGCCCGGACCAGAAACACCACACTTACCTAATAGTGTACTGCCCATTGCATTAAAGTTTGCTGGAGAGAAAGTGATCCTCTTGTAAGTTGGAACCAGATCCTATCATTATACTTAAATATATAGTACAGATGAGAAGTAGGGACTTTATGTCTGGTCTGAGGATGGCATTGTGTCCTTCTTAACACAGTCTTTTAAATGTCCTGCAGCCTATGTGTTTCATGTCTCTCCAATCCGTGGCAGTCCACCCACCTCCAACTGCACTAAGTCACCTGGCCTTATAATCCGGCTTCTCACTATTATATAGAATGAAAGGTGGAAATATTATGCGAGACCTCTCCTTTATTAAATGTACAATTTCTACATCCACATATGTAATCTAAACTTGGTGTAGTTATTGATTACTGTTATTTAGAACTAACTTAGGGACTGAAATCAAATGAAAATCAAATTCAGCTAAAAACAAAATCCCTGTAATTTTGAAATATCTGCTACGATGATTCACCAGGGATTGAGTCATGACAGTGAGTGCAGAGGATAGACTAGGACTGTTGAACCGATGAGGCGATTAGGATGACTTCAGTGTATGTAAGTGCCAGTGGCAATGCACCCGGTGAACCGTGACAAGGGAATAACAACTCGCTGTAAGTGCGGGTGTCATAATATACAGCAGGTCTGTCAAGACAATGCCAACACAAAGGATAGGACTAGTGACTTCCACTGGTTACAGATGTTTATTTGATGTCTTGTAATAGTAGTTGAACAGCTCTTGTCTGTTACATACCATTATGCACAGTCATAAGTTCCCACACTGTTCAGTATAGACTGGATTCACTACCACTGATACAGTCAATATTGGTAAGTTTGAACATCTTTCTGCCATCACAAATGATGCTTCTGAATATATCTCAACAGAAACCAGTGTAGACTTAGATGAGGAGAGGGATGTGTGAGTTGGTAGAGTCACGTGTGTGCGTATGTGATTAGTGATGTGTGAGTTGGTAGAGTCACATGTGTGCATATGTGATTAGTGATGTGTGAGTTGGTAGAGTCATGTGTGTGTGTGTGTGTGTGTGTGTGTGTGCATATGTGATTAGTGATGTGTGAGTTGGTAGAGTTGGGTGTGTGATTAGTGATGGATAAGTGGGTGATAGAGTTACACGTGGGGATTGATGTGTGACGAGCCACACCCCACTTCAGTAATGAATGGTTCCTTACATCACTGAATCCCTCCTCAACACCAGCATCTGCACTGGCCTCCTGCTTGTAACACACCCTGCTTCAGCACGCAATACCACACACACACGCACGCACGCACGCACACACAGACACACATATGCACAAATACACTGATACACACACACACACACATGCACATACCACACACATGCACACACGTATGCACACACGCATGCACACACACATGCACACACGCACACATACACTCACACACACACACACTGACACACATACGCATGCACATACCACACACACGCACACATGCACATACAAACACACACACACACACGCATGCACATACCACACACGCACACATGCATACACACACACACGCATGCACACACACACACACACAATCACTCACATACACACTCACTCACACACACGCACACACTCACACACACACACACACACACACACTCACACACTCACACACATACGCATTATTATGTTATATATGTCTATAAGGAACACTGGATATATGGAAGAGCTTGGCAAAGTATCAATGTGTTACTTAAGGATGGCAGCATAAGTTCCCAAAAACGTATGTTGTTATGGGTGTATGGGTGTTGATGGGTTGTTATGGATGTATGGGTGTTGATGGGTTGGTCGTCATCATGTGTTATTAATATTAATGAACATTTAAGCTATTTTGTATATCAGATCCAGACAGTGTGGCGAGTAGTGTATTAGCAATTGTGTTATGTCAGTTACATCCAATGGGTATTGGCTGTGGTTTTGGAAGTCATTTTGCATAACTAAAAAGTAAAAATGTTAAGTCCCGCACTGTGTATTGGCAAGGGTGGGGTGGTTTGAACCAATACAAACTGTTAAGTCCCACACCATGTATTGACAAGGGTGGGGTGGTTTGAACCAATACAAACTGTTAAGTCCCACACCATGTATTGGCAAGGGTTGGGTGGTTTGAACCAACACAAACTTTTAAGTCTCGCACTGTGTATTGGCAAGTGTGGGGTGGTTTGAACCAATACAAAACTGTTAAGTCCCGCACCATGTATTGGCAAGGGTGGGGTGATTTGAACCAATACAAACTGTTAAGTCCCGCACCATGTATTGGCAAGGGTGGGGTGGTTTGAACCAATACAAACTGTTAAGTCCCGCACCATGTATTGGCAAGGGTGGGGTGGTTTGAACCAATAGAAAATGCATTATGTCTTTGTGGACTTTGTGAACCTATACAAGTAAGACAACCTCTTGAAGTGAGAGTCTGCTGTATATAAACTATAATCAACAATGTTTTAAAATGACCTTGGGGATAAACTACCATAAAACAAATGAGGTGAGGCGGACATATTGCCTTGTATCATATTACACAAAGCTAAGTAGACAGGACAGACAGACTTCTTGGCTTGGCTGGGTCACTATCTTGTCACTAGTGATATCCTTAGGGTTTGTATTATTGTGGTCTCATATAGCACACACACAGGCCAGTGATTCACTGGTCACTGGTGCTAAACTGACCATATGTGTGTGATGTCCACAGGATGTCATTGTGGGTGTGACGATGGCAAATATAGAGTGTCAACAGACGCTGTTTGTCAGTCATTAGTGCACGGACTGCACAACATAACAGCACCGATCAAGTAACAGTTGTCTAAGTTACTGACTCACATGATGAGACAAAGTATTACTAGGAGAGGTAGACATTTCAAATTGAACATCTCAATGTGTATGTGTGTGTGCATGAATGTACACACCTGAGTGGGAATAGTGATGGAATGATTATTTCTAATTTGGAAAAACTGAATGGGATGTAATTATAGTTCTAATGCAGTTATTCACAAGCAAATCAACAGGCTTTAAATATGTACATGTATGCTACACATGGTAGCATACTGTGTATGTGATGCTACATATGGTAGCATACTGTGTATGTGATGCTACACATGGTAGCATACTGTGTATGTGATGCTACACATGGTAGCATACTGTGTATGTGATGGTACATATGGTAGCATACTGTGTATGTGATGCTACACATGGTAGCATACTGTGTATGTGATGGTACATATGGTAGCATACTGTGTATGTGATGCTACACATGGTAGCATACTGTGTATGTGATGGTACATATGGTAGCATACTGTGTATGTGATGCTACACATGGTAGCATACTGTGTATGTGATGGTACATATGGTAGCATACTGTGTATGTGATGGTACATATGGTAACATACTGTGTATGTGATGCTACACATGGTAGCATACTGTGTATGTGATGGTACATATGGTAGCATACTGTGTATGTGATGCTACACATGGTAGCATACTGTGTATGTGATGGTACACATGGTAGCATACTGTGTATGTGATGCTACACATGGTAGCATACTGTGTATGTGATGGTACATATGGTAGCATACTGTGTATGTGATGCTACACATGGTAGCATACTGTGTATGTGATGCTACACATGGTAGCATACTGTGTATGTGATGGTACATATGGTAGCATACTGTGTATGTGATGCTACATATGGTAGCATACTGTGTATGTGATGGTACACATGGTAGCATACTGTGTATGTGATGCTACACATGGTAGCATACTGTGTATGTGATGCTACACATGGTAGCATACTGTGTATGTGATGGTACATATGGTATCTGTATTATGGTTATTATATATGTCATCCAATACCCACTGAGGCTCTCCCTGTCCTAAATATCAAATGAAGCGTGCATGTGACTGTCTCTGTGATGTATGTGTCCACGGGCGTTGGCCGTGAATGTCTGCCTAGCTGAGCCTTCTGGAAGGTACGTCTCAAGTCTATCTCTGTAGTCTGTATACCTGACTCAATATACCTGTTGACGATTACCTGGTTCTTGCTGTAGTCATGATGGAGCAAACCTACAGCAAACACAGTGGATAGTGTCTCCCTCTCTAAAGGTATTTTGGGTGTAACACAAGAACTTTGTAAGAAGTTTGTGCACAAGCATGTGTATGTATGACTGACTGTGTGTGTACATGCTATGTGGTATGTGTGCGTGTACGTGTGTGTACGTGTGTGTGTATACGTGTGTGTGTGTGTATATGTGTGTGTGTGTGCATGCATGTGAGTGTGTGTGTACGTGTGTGTGTGTGTATATATGTGTGTGTGTGCACGCGTGCGTGTGAGTGTGTGTGTGTGCATGCTTTAGGACAAACCCTGCCATCTGAGATTCTACCCTTTGAAGTGATGATCTTGCTAAGTGTGAAGTAGAAGACCTAGTGTAACTATTGAACAATGTACGACACAAGGTGTCTGTCTGTGCCCCTCAGACCCCCCTGATAGCCCAGTAACTGGGCCTTGTTACCCCACATAGGCTGTCAGTGACAATGTTTGTCACACACATGTATTTAAACCAAGCATCTAATAATCTATATATGTTGGATTATTGTACTTGTAAGTCCGCCCAGGTGCCGAGGTCCACCCGCCTCTCTCTATATTCATTTGCTTCCCTGGACCATCGGCCTGTCATCTAGTTCAACACATCTCCGCCCAGGTGCCGAGGTCCACCCGCCTCTCTCTATGTTCATTTGCTTCCCTGGACCATTGGCCTGTCATCTAGTTCAACACATCTCCGCCCAGGTGCCGAGGTCCACCCGCCTCTCTCTATGTTCATTTGCTTCCCTGGACCATCGGCCTGTCATCTAGTTCAACACATCTCCGCCCAGGTGCCGAGGTCCACCCGCCTCTCTCTATGTTCATTTGCTTCCCTGGACCATTGGCCTGTCATCTAGTTCAACACATCTCCGCCCAGGTGCCGAGGTCCACCCGCCTCTCTCTATGTTCATTTGCTTCCCTGGACCATCGGCCTGTCATCTAGTTCAACACATCTCCGTCCAGGTGCCGAGGTCCACCCGCCTCTCTCTATGTTCATTTGCTTCCCTGGACCATTGGCCTGTCATCTAGTTCAACACATCTCTGCCCAGGTGCCGAGGTCCACCCGCCTCTCTCTATGTTCATTTGCTTCCCTGGACCATTGGCCTGTCATCTAGTTCAACACATCTCCGCCCAGGTGCCGAGGTCCACCCGCCTCTCTCTATGTTCATTTGCTTCCCTGGACCATTGGCCTGTCATCAAGCTCAACACATTTCCACAGGATTACGTTCATTCAGACATGTTTGAAGGCATCACATAATCACTCCACAACGAACTGTCAATAGCTGAGTACACAAATGGACACCATTGAAATTTGAATGATTCTTGAAAAGTTATATTTTGCTGAGTAAATTTATAATGTTGTTCACATTTCGCACAGACACTGTCTGCCCTGACTAGCTTTATGTAACCACAATGTGGATTAAATAATTATGTAGAAATAATGCAGCCTATGTAGCGTTGGATAATATTATGCCAACTAACTATAATATTATGTAAACAGTTAATGGTGGAAGGGGAAATGGACACAGAAATCACATTTCCTTGTGTATTATTATTTAATTAGTATTACCTGAACAGTTGATGTGAAATGATATGACTCCCCTTATCTCCTTACTGCAGTCAATGGTGGAGTAGACATGACAAGATGACATCAGATTGTAATGATATCACCCCCTCTCACTTGGTTCCTGCTCAGTTCTAGTAGGCCACATCCCATTGGGTTAGTATAGTCTATCTCAATATCGTGAACATGTGAGCAAGATTTTATGTAGTACAGTCTGTAATTGCAGAATATTAAGTCATTCTTCCAAGCTGAGTATTAGAAAAAATGTCAAAGTGATTAGTACATAATTCTTACATCACACACATGAGATATGGACCACATGAAGCCGTCTAGACGAGTAGATGGCATTTGTTGTATTCTGTAGTTAGATGTCGTGCAAGATGCAACAAGACTGACACATTTAGGAAGGTACATCAGTATTGCTACTATTTTGTGTTCTTTTGTTTTAGTTACACTTGTTTCATGGATTACATCAAATGTAACTATTGGTGGAGATGATAAAACTACAGAGTGCATGTGACTCTGTTTGAATAGAATCACAAATGGCAGAATCAGACACTTACAACAGTTAAACATATTGACTGGGAAGGAATGATTCTTTACTCACCCTGTATAAAATGCACTGCTTAAGTTAGTCTGCCACTTACTAGAATAAAGTTGCTCTGGCCCGAAAATATAGTTTAATAAGTGGTGTCCATTCTGGATATAAAATATATATATATTAGTGACATTTTATTTAATATTTTAGCTATCTATTTTAGAGAGCACATTAGTTCTGTGCTCCATTGATGGTGACAGAAACTTATGGTTTATGATAAAAATAATTTCAAATTTAACATGTTCATCTGGCATCTGCTAGTGATCATTCTATAGAATGACTCTTTTAGAAGAGACGTCCATCTGGTTCTTCCGCTGTTGCAGTTTGACATGACATGCACTGCCACCTAGGAGTAGGTGCAGAGTGACAACTAGGAGTCTCCAAGTGACGACAATGCCAGGTAAGAAGTCCCTCTAGTTTCACCTCAGTTTCAGGTCAACATCACTTGTAATGTATCCAATGAGTTAGTGTGTTAATAACATGACAGTGTTATAGTGAACTCAGTTTATTGTCTTTGGGCGACATGATACCATCATGAAAGTGTTTATTCTGAGCGTGTGTGGCTAGATGTTGGCATGCGGTGTCTTGTTATCTTATCCAACAAATATTGTCTCCTAGTATAATCACATTGGCACACTCCCAATAAATGATCACTCTCCAACATGCTATATTTTTCAGATGACGTATACTTTTAATGATTAAAAAGATAATCTGGTTAGCAGTGACATGTAACTAAAAAATTATTATGCTGTGTTAATAACTGTTTTTTTGTTAAAGGTCACACACAACATGCCACAACTTGTGAAATCATTCCTTTTTCTTTCTTACATATTGTCATAACAAGAGAACTTTCAACCAAATATCGGCAGTACTAACAGAGGTTAAAATTTGGTTACAAGTTATGACCAAGTTTGAGGATGTTGGCTTTATTATATACAAAATATAACCTTTCATGGAAATAATATTTCATGTGACACTGGTACTAGATGATGCTATCATGTGAAATAGTTCCAGATATAATTACTGAGGAAATCTTAACTATGTTGCATAATGCTAAGATATAGCCATTGTACTAATATGTTTATTGCAATATTATTTATGGATTGATGCCGTAACATTTTCACCACTCCGGTAATTCAGACTGCTTCTACGCAGCCTCTTTATTTGTAGCAATAAAACAATCAAAAAAATGGACATAACATTTGACTGTTCGCTTTAATGAATGGTGATTCTAACAAACAAACACTCACTGGCACGTACATCTCATGCCATTAACTCAAGTGTTTTCTTTGCCTTAAATGTGACCAGAATAAAATTGGTTTTATTTGCTTTACAACAACCTTTTATCTTAATTCCTCTAAATAATTGTAGTGTTCTATTTATGTGTTCCAGTTCAGAATAAGTAATCCACAAAATAAATATAGATAATTTCTATCTGACAGTCGTTTCTACTTCTCTCTATTTCTGTTTCCTTCTTAATTAGTTATTTGATTGCTAATAATTATGTAATGAATGTTTTAATTATTATTTTATGGTATACATTTAGGATCATTTTTGGTTCTGTCTATAATACAATTCTAAATAGTTATGTGTACATGCATATAAAGTGTCTGACAGCAATCTGATTGATTCGGCGCTATACAAATAAATTGTATTATTATTGGTCTGTCACTGATACTTATATGGATCCTGTGTTTACGCGTTAGTTATCAGAATGCTTTTGTGGTGGACAGTTCTAATTGTGTTCTTGCGTAAGCTCCAAGTGATATGTGCTGAGTTAAGTTCTAGCAGCTGGACAACACAACCTGACTACCAGATTTGCCAAGTTTAGCTGTTTGGGCCGACATATGTACCGTACCACCTATACACAGAGTGACTGAAGGGTATCTAGGATGCATGTAGCAAGTTTTTGGCCCGATAAATGTGCCATAGACGGAGAGTTGTATCAAGTCCATCGACCAGTCCTGTAACTGCGTGGCTGTGATGGCACATTTTGATAAGACGCTCTCTCTCTATTGGCGCCTTGTTGGTATGCATGTTGGCTGTCACATATTGATTGCACTGATAGTGGCCACTGTTGGTAGAGGACACAGGTATACTGATCATCCAAAGCTCTTGGGGCAGTTCCTATTAGACAGTTATTGCGGTTTGTTACCAGTGACCACAGTGACCAGTTTTGTCATTTTGTGTATGAAGTTTCCCTGTGTCCTGTCATTGGATGCCTTAAGTTTAGCTGCCTGGAGGTCATGATTCACGCTTTGAGCACCCCATGTTCCAACTGTTGAATATATCTAGTTTGTTTTATATGTGTAATACATGTTGAGTATTACCAGTACATGTTTAATAATAAATTTACTTCACAAATTTATCTCTACGCTAGTTCACGTACTAAACAGATTTGGTGTTTAATGATACGAAATAGGCAAATTAACTTGATGAGTTTAAACAATAATATAAACAAAAAAAACCTGTGTCAAATAGCATTTAGTGGTATTTAGTGACATTTTAATACAGTTATACATAGCATACATTCGGTCTTTGGGCACCAAAATTATAATATCTTTAGAAGTTCACAGACATAGGAAACCCTAGGGGCGGTGTGTTAGTTCCAGGGTGGTGTGTTAGTCCCAGGGGTGGGGTGTTAGTCCCAGGTGTGGTGTGTTAGTCCCAGGTGTGGTGTGTTAGTCCCAGGGATGGAGTGTTGGTCCGAGGAATGGTGTGTTAGTTGCAGGGGTAGTGTGTTAGCCCCAGGGGTGGTGTGTTAGTCCCATGAGTGGTGTGTTAGTCCCAGGTGTGGTGTGTTAGTCCCAGGTGTGGTGTGTTAGTCCCAGGGATGGAGTGTTGGTCCGAGGAATGGTGTGTTAGTTGCAGGGGTAGTGTGTTAGCCCCAGGGGTGGTGTGTTAGTCCCATGAGTGGTGTGTTAGTCCCAGGTGTGGTGTGTTAGTCCCAGGTGTGGTGTGTTAGTCCCAGGGATGGAGTGTTGGTCCGAGGAATGGTGTGTTAGTTGCAGGGGTAGTGTGTTAGCCCCAGGGGTGGTGTGTTAGTCCCATGAGTGGTGTGTTAGTCCCAGGTGTGGTGTGTTAGTCCCAGAGGTTGGGTGTTGGTCCCAGGAGTGGCGTGTTTGCCACAGGGGTGGTGTGTTAGTCCCATTGTAGTGTGTTAGTCCCAGGGATGATGTGTTATTCCCATGAGTGGTGTATTAGTCCCAGGGGTGGTGCATTAGTCGAATGAGTGGTGTGTTAATCACAGGGGTGGTGTGTTAGTCCCACGAGTGGTGTGTTAGCCACAGGGGTGATGTGTTAGTCCCAGGGGTAGTGTGTTAGTCCCAGGGGTGGTGTGTTAGTCCCATGAGTGGTGTGTTAGTCCCATGAGTGGTGTGTTAGTCCCAGGGGTGGTGTACTGACTTGCAATACTGATCAGAGTTAGCAACCAGCCATACTGACCAGCCATACTGACCAGTCATATTGATCAGTTATATCGATCAGTCTTATCGACCAGTCATACTGTTTACCCAGATTCAGACTATTCAGTTGGGCTCAGTCATTTCACAATGCAAAAACTGAAAAATTCCCAGTAGTTGTGTTTTATAGTTTGTATAATTTTATATTAATTGGACTAAAGCAGTTGCCTCTCATATTTACTTCTTCTTCTTCATCTGGGTCTGTTCACCAACAATCACCTCCAAATGCCAGAACCTTTATTTTTAGTTAAAAGTGTTCTATTGTTGTCTAATTCCTCTTCCTATCCATCCTCTTTCCAATCACCATCAAATGATGAAATGGAATATTTCGCTTGGAATATGTCCATTTAAAAATAATTTAGCACTGCGGATGAACGGATACTTGTGCATAAACTGGTTTATGGTGTATGGTGATTGAGCTATTCGTACATAACATCAATGACTGCAACTTTTTATAAATTTGCCTGTCAGTCTGAGGTCCCTTTGAAGGTCTGGTTGTTTGAAGCAACAGTTTGAGTCTCACCTGGATGTGGTCATTGTTCATGAATATTATTCATGGCTGAGGTGCCTCATGAACATTGATGAGGTAATTACCCTTTGTGATGTGGGTGGCATCTATAAAAAACTACATATGAGAACAAGAACAGAATTCAATATATTGAAAGAATGAATAGTGAAAATACAATAGTACTCGCTTCCATAATTGTTGGCCTTCATGCAAGTAATTGCAAACAGTTGTTGTGTTGAGTGGGGAGGTGGGGTGGTGTAGGGGAGGGGGTGGGGTGTGAGGGGTAAGACACCAGAAGGAGTGGTGTACATGCATGAGCTAGATGTGCAATGGACCATGAGCATTGTCCATTCATTGGCCTGGTATGCCACAGTAGCCACTGCAGTCAGACCCCTTCCTGCTGGACTGGAGACCCACCCAGTGACACAATTAGTGACACATGCCTCACTGACATATCATCTCAGTGTCACATTCAAACACGAGCAATTATGAGTAGGATACACTTGAAAGTCTGAAGATTTATGTCGACTTTGGATTAAGTGAATAACTCACCGTGTGCAGTTACAGGTGGGTTTGACCAATTGTGACTTTCTTTTTGTCAACGACGATTGTAAGTGACCGAGATGTTTATATTGTTGTTAAGGTTAAGATCGCTGGTTGTATGGCTGGTGTGTCATACGCCAGACTGTCTTGTGGCTCCTGGGACTAGCTGTGACTTCAGGAGGTCTTTGAACTTATAAATGTCTTGTTAGACAGTTATGTTTTAAGGAAATAGATGTGACATCAAGAAGTCTTTCAGTTGGTTCACTCAGGCATAGTTTATGACATCAGAAATGACATACAATCAACACTCGAAGGCAATTAAGGGTCGGTTGGGTGGCTTTATGTCATTCTTGCATGGTATATCATTTTTAGAGTCTATAATTTAAATGACTTATCAAGTTTCCTGATATTCCAAAGGATCAGTTGGAGTCAGTGGCTCCCAATCAGGGGCATTGGATAGTGACACAGATTGGGTATACAACTAGGACTTGGTAGATATAAAGGCTGGCAGGACAGCTGGTAGCTAATTTGTTGGGTAGCTGGCCGGCAGTGTAGCTGACTGGATGGGTAGCTGACTGGGTGGATAGGTGACTGGGTAGGTAGCTGACTGGATGGGTGGCTGACTGGATGGGTGGTTGACTGGATGGGTGGCTGACTGGATGGGTATCTGACTGAGTGGGTATCTGATTGAGTGGGTAGCTGACTGGATGGGTAGCTGACCGGATAGGTACCTGACTGGGTGGATAGTTGACTGGGTGGGTATCTGACTGGGTGGGTATCTGACTGGATGGGTAGCTGATTGAGTGGGTAGCTGACTGGATGGGTAGCTGACCGGATGGGTAGCTGACTGGGTGGGTAGTTGACTGGGTGGGTGTCTGACTGGGTGGGTAGCTGACTGGGTGGGTAGCTGATTGGATGGGTAGCTGCCTGGGTGGGTATTTGACTGGATAGGTAGCTGACTGGGTGGGTATCTGACTGGATAGTCTTTGTTTTAGTGAAATGAAGCGTATAATGCGACATGTTTACATATTTTCTAGCGATGTTTATACGTCGCCATGCCGGTCAATTACAAGATGGCGCATACCATTGGAAAGCGTCACTTTCGCACTGTCTTGTGGGAACAATCTTCTATAAATATTTCCTACCATATCCGGGTTATCCCGAATGTAAATGAGCACCCCTAGCGAACCCACGCCAACAAAGACATCGCGGATCGGCTTCTTATTGGTCGACACTAATCACGTGGTGCACAACAGCGGCCCTCATTGGCCGCAGCGCTCACTTCCGCGGTCTTCCGCATAAATTATTGTTCTGCATAAATTAGTGTTTACGCATTCGTTCGATAAACTTTTTACGTATTCTCGCGATTGATTGATAAAAGCAGCGAAATGGCAGACAGGAGAAGGAAAGGAAAGGAGTACTACGGTGCAGGGAAAATCCAGCGACGCAAACAATTGCAGTTGGCGTGTGAATCGAAGGCAGAAGTCGCTGAAAGTTCCGCTCGACAATCGAGTGAATCGACGTCGTCAGAGCCTATGCCATAGGCTATGGCTGCCCTGGCTAGTGACAGTGTTCCTGTCAATGTCACTCCAACAGCACAGGTATAATACCGTTTTTATGTACACTTATATAACCGATTTGTAAATAAAGTGAAATGTCTAACAATAAATGACGACATTTATTCAGCATTACTGTCAAAGGGAGCACGGTTAGTGGGACTAACCTGGCAAGGCCCAGGCCAGGAGCCAGGGGCCAGGGGCTTACCCATCCCATGCCAGCTAACTGAAATAATGGCAGGAATCATGAATAATTTATGGAATAATTTATATATGCTATTTTAAATCTATACCTACATTTTAATATGCAGTAGTTTACTGGTGCATTCTATCATGGTAATGTCATGCATAAATGGACAATGTAAAACATACACGGTGATACACCTATATGTTATAGGTCTTGTGCTAACTATGTCAGTCACTCAGCTTGTAATAATTTGAAGTAAAGTTGAAATCTAATACATGTTCATCGTTTATCCCACAGGTTCCGTCGACTTCACATACGCCAACTCAGAAGAAGTTTGATTACCAACATCTTCTTCGTGAGACAGCCATTCCGAGAGAGGATGAACCTGATGACGAGTCCAACCCTGATCCAGATGATACCAGCAGTGACACCGTCTCGACAGTCATCACAAGGGTAAACAAGCTGTCTGAGCTCGTCGCAGGGCTACCGTGCCCATCCTGTCGAAGCACCAGTCTTGCCGTCCGTGCCGTCAACTGTGGTCTTGGGTTGGTGTGTCAGTTGCAGACGTACTGCACATCATGTGATGACACCAGCAATGCTGGACACTTGCCATTTGTAGTGACACGTGCTGTTGTGTCAGCATCGTTGGACATGTGTGTGGGCCATAATGGTATAGTGAAGCTGTGCAGATACCTGGACATGAATGCAGTCAACCAGACCACCTTTGCCGTCCACAGTCAAGCCATTGTCGATGAAAAGAAAAGAACGAAAGAAGCGAGACGAGCACGCAGGATCTACCAGGTGGAAGCTGCGAGTGCTAGTGCATTGGATTATGCACGAGGGGCAGTCATACTGTTTACCCAGATTCAGACTATTCAGTTGGGCTCAGTCATTTCACAATGCAAAAACTGAAAAATTCCCAGTAGTTGTGTTTTATAGTTTGTATAATTTTATATTAATTGGACTAAAGCAGTTGCCTCTCATATTTACTTCTTCTTCTTCATCTGGGTCTGTTCACCAACAATCACCTCCAAATGCCAGAACCTTTATTTTTAGTTAAAAGTGTTCTATTGTTGTCTAATTCCTCTTCCTATCCATCCTCTTTCCAATCACCATCAAATGATGAAATGGAATATTTCGCTTGGAATATGTCCATTTAAAAATAATTTAGCACTGCGGATGAACGGATACTTGTGCATAAACTGGTTTATGGTGTATGGTGATTGAGCTATTCGTACATAACATCAATGACTGCAACTTTTTATAAATTTGCCTGTCAGTCTGAGGTCCCTTTGAAGGTCTGGTTGTTTGAAGCAACAGTTTGAGTCTCACCTGGATGTGGTCATTGTTCATGAATATTATTCATGGCTGAGGTGCCTCATGAACATTGATGAGGTAATTACCCTTTGTGATGTGGGTGGCATCTATAAAAAACTACATATGAGAACAAGAACAGAATTCAATATATTGAAAGAATGAATAGTGAAAATACAATAGTACTCGCTTCCATAATTGTTGGCCTTCATGCAAGTAATTGCAAACAGTTGTTGTGTTGAGTGGGGAGGTGGGGTGGTGTAGGGGAGGGGGTGGGGTGTGAGGGGTAAGACACCAGAAGGAGTGGTGTACATGCATGAGCTAGATGTGCAATGGACCATGAGCATTGTCCATTCATTGGCCTGGTATGCCACAGTAGCCACTGCAGTCAGACCCCTTCCTGCTGGACTGGAGACCCACCCAGTGACACAATTAGTGACACATGCCTCACTGACATATCATCTCAGTGTCACATTCAAACACGAGCAATTATGAGTAGGATACACTTGAAAGTCTGAAGATTTATGTCGACTTTGGATTAAGTGAATAACTCATCGTGTGCAGTTACAGGTGGGTTTGACCAATTGTGACTTTCTTTTTGTCAACGACGATTGTAAGTGACCGAGATGTTTATATTGTTGTTAAGGTTAAGATCGCTGGTTGTATGGCTGGTGTGTCATACGCCAGACTGTCTTGTGGCTCCTGGGACTAGCTGTGACTTCAGGAGGTCTTTGAACTTATAAATGTCTTGTTAGACAGTTATGTTTTAAGGAAATAGATGTGACATCAAGAAGTCTTTCAGTTGGTTCACTCAGGCATAGTTTATGACATCAGAAATGACATACAATCAACACTCGAGGGCAATTAAGGGTCGGTTGGGTGGCTTTATGTCATTCTTGCATGGTATATCATTTTTAGAGTCTATAATTTAAATGACTTATCAAGTTTCCTGATATTCCAAAGGATCAGTTGGAGTCAGTGGCTCCCAATCAGGGGCATTGGATAGTGACACAGATTGGGTATACAACTAGGACTTGGTAGATATAAAGGCTGGCAGGACAGCTGGTAGCTAATTTGTTGGGTAGCTGGCCGGCAGTGTAGCTGACTGGATGGGTAGCTGACTGGGTGGATAGGTGACTGGGTAGGTAGCTGACTGGATGGGTGGCTGACTGGATAGGTGGTTGACTGGATGGGTGGCTGACTGGATGGGTATCTGACTGAGTGGGTATCTGATTGAGTGGGTAGCTGACTGGATGGGTAGCTGACCGGATGGGTACCTGACTGGGTGGATAGTTGACTGGGTGGGTATCTGACTGGGTGGGTATCTGACTGGATGGGTAGCTGATTGAGTGGGTAGCTGACTGGATGGGTAGCTGACCGGATGGGTAGCTGACTGGGTGGGTAGTTGACTGGGTGGGTGTCTGACTGGGTGGGTAGCTGACTGGGTGGGTAGCTGATTGGATGGGTAGCTGCCTGGGTGGGTATTTGACTGGATAGGTAGCTGACTGGGTGGGTATCTGACTGGATGGGTAACTGACTGGGTGGGTATCTGACTGGGTGGGTATCTGACTGGGTGGGTAGCTGACTGGATGGGTAGCTGACTGGATGGGTAGCTGACTGGATGGGTAGCTGACTGGGTGGGTAGCTGACTGCCAGATACAACAATAGCTGCTGGTTACCATGCGTTGAGTTAAGATGACAGTCACATGGTAGACTGTCTGCAGTGGCCGTATGTCATCACCACATCTAGTGGCACAGCCAATGTGCACAACACATTTATGTATATTTATTTTGCACATACTTTATTACATACCTGAAAACATAGTACCAAGAATATGTGATTGAATGTACTGTAATCCCTCAAATGGTAATTGGTTTCAAATTCAAAATAATTCAAAACTTGTTGTCATTATAATCCACTTATAATCGAGCTTGTATATGTGCTTAGGTAACGTTTCCCTCTTAGCCTGCTTGAACCCCGAGTGCGCCAAACTTTCAGTGATTAATCTATGATCCCTAGAATGGGACATAGGACATATATATTTTCAAGATACCCTATATATGTTAAGATTCTCACCTTTTATGGAGTAAATCAATTGTTCAGAACGGACAAAATAATGTATGCTTAATACATGTGTACGTAAAACATAACATAACAATTGCAAGAACCACGCACGCACGGAAAATACTTGAGAAAATGGCCCCTGTGTCATGAACTTAGCAACATGGACTAGACACTGACACAATAATGCTTATATCTACCCTCATGCCAGTAGCATAGCAACACTAATTATTTAACAATTCTACAATATCATGACTAGGGCCTATTATGAATGTGAATTTCACATATTCTCTGGACCTTTGTCATTTTGAACAAGCAACGAGTGTCTGCGAGTGCGTTATGGTGTTTATGTAACAATGCTGTGTGTTTTCTAACATTTGATCGATATTACTATCACGACTCAACTACCAAGGTGATGGGCATTTTTGGTAATCTGCTTATAATAATAATAATTGAGAAAATAATTGCAGTAGCATGTGAAAGAGGAAACTGTCATGTCAAAGATTGCATAATGATAACGGCAGTGCTGAAGACAGTGCTGACATCATCAGTGTCAATGATAACAAGTAACAACAAGTGACAGTGTACATGACGAGATGAGATACACATGTGACATGTGTTAATTGTAGCCATGGCGACGGAGGTGCGGGAGGGGACATTGGTGTTGGCGGATGAGCTGGTTGACATGGAGGAGTTGGGAGAGGAAGGGCTGGAGGACATGATCAACCTCATGTGAGTACACTAACCCTCTTATCAATCGTTAACCCTTTGTCCTCAACCATTAACACTTTGTCACCATCTATTAGCACTTTGTCATCAACCCTTTGTCATCAACCATTAACTCTTTGTTCTAAACCATTAACCCTTTGTCCTGAACCAGTAACCATTTGTCTTCCACTTAAAGTTAATTATCAATCAGTTTTTTGCTTATATAATTTTATTATAATTTCACCAATAATTTAACTTATCTAGTCTCCACCAAGTAGCTAATTTATACAAGTGTTGTACATTTCATTTTAGTTTTGATCATCTGACAAATTATAAAATTATTTTTGATGGCCCAATAAAAATTCTACAAGAAATGAACATAGTTCAGTACACAATAACGTAAAGTCACACTTTTGCAAGTACCTCACCTAATGATTAATTAATTATTTTAATGATTTTAACAAAAGTATGCACCCTTTGATTAAACTGACTTATCACTTAAGGGAGGACCTGGGGCTGGATTTTTTCAAATTTGGTCAAAAACGGTGATTTCGAGTTTTTACATATTTGCGTAGACAAATTATTCAACTTGCCTTGTGTGCACATTGTTATTACGAAAGAAAATATTTTATGTCATAAAACATCACTTTTGTGGCATGACCTGTCGTTCCAAAGTCTTTGTTTTAGTGAAATGAAGCGTATAATGCGACATGTTTACATATTTTCTAGCGATGTTTATACGTCGCCATGCCGGTCAATTACAAGATGGCGCATACCGTTGGAAATCGTCACTTTCGCACTGTCTTGTGGGAACAATCTTCTATAAATATTTCCTACCATATCCGGGTTATCCCGAATGTAAATGAGCACCCCTAGCGAACCCACGCCAACAAAGACATCGCGGATCGGCTTCTTATTGGTCGACACTAATCACGTGGTGCACAACAGCGGCCCTCATTGGCCGCAGCGCTCACTTCCGCGGTCTTCCGCATAAATTATTGTTCTGCATAAATTAGTGTTTACGCATTCGTTCGATAAACTTTTTACGTATTCTCGCGATTGATTGATAAAAGCAGCGAAATGGCAGACAGGAGAAGGAAAGGAAAGGAGTACTACGGTGCAGGGAAAATCCAGCGACGCAAACAATTGCAGTTGGCGCGTGAATCGAAGGCAGAAGTCGCTGAAAGTTCCGCTCGACAATTGAGTGAATCGACGTCGTCAGAGCCTATGCCATAGGCTATGGCTGCCCTGGCTAGTGACAGTGTTCCTGTCAATGTCACTCCAACAGCACAGGTATAATACCGTTTTTATGTACACTTATATAACCGATTTGTAAATAAAGTGAAATGTCTAACAATAAATGACGACATTTATTCAGCATTACTGTCAAAGGGAGCACGGTTAGTGGGACTAACCTGGCAAGGCCCAGGCCAGGAGCCAGGGGCCAGGGGCTTACCCATCCCATGCCAGCTAACTGAAATAATGGCAGGAATCATGAATAATTTATGGAATAATTTATATATGCTATTTTAAATCTATACCTACATTTTAATATGCAGTAGTTTACTGGTGCATTCTATCATGGTAATGTCATGCATAAATGGACAATGTAAAACATACACGGTGATACACCTATATGTTATAGGTCTTGTGCTAACTATGTCAGTCACTCAGCTTGTAATAATTTGAAGTAAAGTTGAAATCTAATACATGTTCATCGTTTATCCCACAGGTTCCGTCGACTTCACATACGCCAACTCAAAAGAAGTTTGATTACCGACATCTTCTTCGTGAGACAGCCATTCCGAGAGAGGATGAACCTGATGACGAGTCCAACCCTGATCCAGATGATACCAGCAGTGACACCGTCTCAACAGTCATCACAAGGGTAAACAAGCTGTCTGAGCTCGTCGCAGGGCTACCGTGCCCATCCTGTCGAAGCACCAGTCTTGCCGTCCGTGCCGTCAACTGTGGTCTTGGGTTGGTGTGTCAGTTGCAGACGTACTGCACATCATGTGATGACACCAGCAATGCTGGACACTTGCCATTTGTAGTGACACGTGCTGTTGTGTCAGCATCGTTGGACATGTGTGTGGGCCATAATGGTATAGTGAAGCTGTGCAGATACCTGGACATGAATGCAGTCAACCAGACCACCTTTGCCGTCCACAGTCAAGCCATTGTCGATGAAAAGAAAAGAACGAAAGAAGCGAGACGAGCACGCAAGATCTACCAGGTGGAAGCTGCGAGTGCTAGTGCATTGGATTATGCACGAGGGGCATTTTATTAGAGTGTCTGTGGACATTGACCCTGTGAACATTAGTTGGGTGTGAGACATGCATAGGAATGTGTCCACACAGTGTATATACAAGTTCATTTTGAATACGTTTTTTCAGTTACAGACATTTTGTAAATGTTCAGAAATAGTTTTTTCAGTTATATCTGAACTGATGTGCTTGGAACTTTATACAGTACATTATGTTAGTATTATCTAAGGATTTCAACATTTCAAGAAAATCTCTGGTATTTTGTTATTGCTATGCTAATAGAAGTATGTACATCAACTATGTATCACGTTTTTTCCCGAATATATATTAGCTACATTCACACTTTATACTATGCATCATTGAATTACATGATTTATATTGGAGATTATGTAAGAGAGATCAGTTAATTAGTTGTGTGAATTATTTCAGTCATGTATGCTATGTATTTGATATGAAATGTGTCGACAAAGTATACACGTTCTTTGAATGCCATTTTCTCAATTATACATTTTTGGCATAAGCACTGTGTTCAAACGACTTTTTCTCGGCTATTTCTCAACAGATATGCTTGAAACTTCTCAAGTTGTTAGGTAATAGTATTGTGTAGGTAATGACAGAAGCATTTGAAGGAAATCCTACACAGTATTGTTGCAATATCCCATGGCTACAAATTACCGCCAATAATTCTGGTCTCAAATACACCCACGTAGTAAAAAAATTATTTAAAAAAAAGTATCTTCTAAACCAAAAAACAAAGACTGTTATTACCTGTAGGGTAGTCTACTCTAACATTGTGTGTTTTTTGGTTGAAATTGGTCCACTGATTATGCTTTAAAAAATCGTGTAAAGAACTGACATTTATATCCAAGATGGCTGCCGTTCGGGGGGAGGAATACCCTCTAAAAATCAGAAAAATATGCACAGCCTATTTTTTTTACAAAACTATCCCCAACTCACAACTTTCAGTTCTCTAAGATAAGAAATAACAAAAAGAAGTCTGAGACCCATGTCTTCACAGACTACAAATGTGAACATGCAAAGACATGCATGGAAAGCACACTTAGTTTTAAAAACATATTCAGGAATGTGAACACCCAAATCAAATGAATGTATCTCTTACAAATGTGTACACCCATATTTGAATGTGAACACCAATATAAATGTGAATCCGGTACATGTTTACCACCATGTAAATGTGAACCCTCATGAATGTGTACTTCCATATATGAAAGCATGTGAACTCTGAATGTGAACCCCATACGAACGTGAACCCTTTTATGAATGTTAACCACCATAAGAATATGTACCCCATGAATGTTATTCCCATATAAATGTGTATCCAAAATGTCCCCCATATGAACATGTCCCCCATATGAACGTGTCCCCCATATGAATGTGTCTCCCTATGAATGTGTCCCCCTATGAACATGTCCCCCTATGAATGTGCCCCCTATGAACGTGTCCCACTATGAATGTGTTCCCATGTGAACATGCCCCCTATGAACGTGCCCCCATATGAACGTGTCCCCCATGAACGTGTCTCCCCATGAATGTGTCCCCCTATGAACATGTCCCACTATGGACGTGTCCCCCTATGGACGTATCTCCCTATGACTGTGTCCCCCTATGAATATGTCCCCCTATGAATGTGTCTCCCTATGAATGTGTCCTCCTATGAATGTGTCTCCCTATGAATGTGTCCCCCTATGAATGTGTCTCCTTATGAATGTGTCTCCCTATGAATGTGTCCCCTATGAATGTGCCCCCTTATGAATGTGCCCCCTTATGAATGTGTCTCCCTATGAATGTGTCCCCCTATGGACATGTCTCCCTATGAATGTCCCATATGAACATGTCCCCCTATGAATGTGTCTCCCTATGAATGTGTCCCCTATGAATGTGTCTCCCTATGAATGTGTCCCTATGAATGTGTCCCCTATGAATGTGTCTCCCTATGAATGTGTCTCCCTATTAATGTGTCCCCTATGAACGTGTCCCTCTATGAATGTGTCTCCCTATGAATGTGTCCCCCTATGAATGTGAACTGCCATGTGAATGACGCTCCATGAATGTGGACCTCCACATGCTGTGTGATGTTGGTTGTAGGTCTCTGAGTGAGTCGGTCCTCCTGGAGAATCTCAAGCTGCGATACGCCAAGGAACATATTTATGTAAGTCTCACATAGAAATGCTGACGATAATATTATGGAGGTAATGACTATTGACTAGATGATATCAGTGACAACAACAGCAACAACACTGCTGATGTCAACATGATTAGGATGATGACAATGACAGTTATTATGAAAATAATAAGATAAATAAATTATAACATACAGTCATGTGATATCTGTCACAGTGAACGTCACTTCGTTGTTTTCAGACGTACACAGGCAGTATCCTGGTTGCGGTCAACCCATACAAGATGTTCAACATCTATGGCCTGGACATGGTCAAGAAGTACCAGGACCAAGTGATAGGCTCCCAGCCCCCGTGAGTACTGACCAACAATGACCACTGGTCAAGTCTTGGTTTCCCCAGTCTGTATGTGCTCTGCATGTTTCACACAGGAATGAATGTTCAGAAATTAAGCTGCCAGATCAATATTTTTAAAATATTTCTCTGACCCTTTCAGAATCAGTTTAAAAAAAAGGTTATCTGGTGCTTCAACAGTTGTGGATACATGCCTGTTTATTTTCATTTAAAATGTAGTCAGGGAATGCAGAAAGAACATTTTAACATGAACACATTTAGTGTGAGGATAAGTTCACAAAGCAACTGTACCACATAATAAAATATAATATTTGTTTTGTTTGTTCGTAATGAAACAAAACAAACATGCGTGTGTGCCGTTCACAAAAGACATATTAAGCAAATAGTACAGCCATCAATTTCCAGCATTTAGTTGAAGACTTGAGATGTTGTGTTGCAGACATTTGTTTGCGGTTGGAAATGCGGCCTACAGCGTTCTGGTGAAGGAAGCACACAACCAAGTGGTAGTCATCAGGTAACTCACCTGTTGTATCTCTTGTCTCCCTCCCTCAAAACAACCAAGTGGTAGTCATCAGGTAACTCACCTGTTGTATCTCTTGTCTCCCTCCCTCAAAACTGGGGCATATCAATACTTGTCCTTGATCCTTCCCTTTGCATCTCTGGACACTTGTGTCGAATCCAGACACACCACAGTTCGCCATTGAAACTACATTTTTACTTCAATTTGATACATTACTGTTTTAGTGCTTCAACTTAGTACATCACTGAACGTAATCCCAGTTATATTTGTGTTATAAAAATGTTGCGTCTTAGCACACTTTTGAAACCTAAATAGTGACCCAGTTACCGCGTCGCGTGTTGAAATGAGCGATACAGCGACGTATCTTAATGGAATAATGCACACCGGGATGCTATTTACGTCTCAAAAGTGCACTAAGACGCAATAATTTTAAACGTAAATTATGCCTAGGATGATGTTGAATGTTGGAATCAACCCAGAGAGGTATCAAATTTAGACAAAAATGTAGTTACAATAGCGAAATCGAGGTGGGTCCGGATTTGAGACAGGTGCCCATCTCTGGTCGTGTTTCACTGCCATCTCCACTCCCCCTGCCTCTCTCTCATCTCAGAACTCTCATCCTCTCCTCTCCCCTGATCAGTCCGTGCCTCTCACTCATCTCACAATCTCAGGAAGATCTCTCCCCTGGAAGGATTGCAGTCAGTCTCAGTGCATTCTCATATCAGGTCAGACTGATAGAATCATCTCAGTCTCCTCCCTGCAGGCCTGCTCATGATCTCAGAGCACTGCATAGCATGAGAAATCATTCTAACAAACATGATTTGCCGGAGGTAAATGTATAATACCTTGAGAAGGCTAAAGGACTTTGATACCGTGCTAGATTAGAATGAACACTTTCACTTTATGCATGTTATGCATTGTATGCACCGCTGGCCTTGTTCTTATACACTCAAATTACTTAATTCCATCAATTTCCGTAAAGTAGCTGTCTCTATTTTTATAAATTTGATTAGAAAACATTGCCATTTTGAGATGTATGTTGTTTAACAACAATTGCCCTTTACAAATTAAGTTTTTATGCATGACCTTATGCATGACCTATGGGTGACATTTACAAAGTTACTAATTGTATCAAAAAGAAAACATGTTATTTTGTACAAAGCAGTGGGTCATAAGGTCAAAGTGCATGCATGGCTACAGATGGTAACCAGATATTATGTGATATCAATAATGCCTTTAGGTATATTTGTAGCAAAAGGCTTAACAATTGTTTGAGCTCATTTTATCAGACTGACATTTATAACGGAAATAGATACAGCAGCAACTGCCTTGTCATGTCTGATTGTGACAGGAATGGTAGAAAATGGGACTAGAGTAAAAGGTTTAATCAATGTAATTATTAGTCACTCACCTTATTACGAAGTGGACCGGTAATAGGATCAACTTGAACATACATAGCTCAGTGCTCGATTGTGGAGTGCAGTAGCGCAGTGGTAAGAGCTTCAGACATTCAACTAAGAGAACCCGGGTTCGAATCCTGTGCGGCTGTGTTGAACCTTGGGCAAGTTTATTCTACATTGCTTCAGTTCACTCTGCTGTATGATTGAGTCCCTGGCTATAGACAGTGGTGGATATTTGTGTATGAATAGTCTTCGCACATTAATTGAAGCATGGCTGAATGCGTCCCAGAGAAGTTGAGATGGTGTTCGATTGAACAGGTCTGCCAGGAAGTAAAGTGTAAAGCGCCTTGAACTGCATAGTTTTTGTTCTGCAAATTATGTTTGGGGTATTATTTTTGCAATAATATTTGAGGCATATCAGAATTTGTGTGGTGGAGACGTGACAATGAGTCAATTTTATATTTAGCCTCCATTTTGTTTGTCAGCGGAGAGAGCGGGGCAGGCAAGACGGAGAGCACAAAGTTGATCATGCAGTATCTGGCGGCTGTGAACAAGGGAAGCAACAGTATCATCACGGAACAGATCCTCGAGGCTAACCCACTGCTAGAGTCATTTGGCAATGCAAAGACCATTCGCAATGACAACTCTAGCCGATTTGGCAAATATGTTGAACTCTACTTCAGAAGGTGAATCTTTATAGTGATTTTTGGAGTAAAACAGCTTGATTCGGCATTACATTGAATTATGGTTTTGATGGTAAATGTTTTCGAATATCAATGAATGTACATGTAAATTATGAAATGTTACTTAGTTTTATAATTTAAATTTAGAAAGTGAATGGTTTAAAAAGATTGCAGGGAGTAGCATTATTGATAGATAAGACAAGTATTACTGATAGATAAGACAAGTATTACTGATAGATAAGACAAGTATTATTGACTGTTTGGGAGTATAGAGAATACCTGAATGGAAACAATCACTGAGATGTTACATGTTTTAACAATTCTTTTCATGTTTCTCAGTTTTCTATGTGCTGTCATCAAGCTAAGTTGAGTGAAGCTGATCAATGAAGAAATCCATGGCATTTGTTACCTAACTTAATGTTAATTTTTTCCTTAACAGCTTCTATTTATTTTTGTGTATTTGTCTTAGTGTAATAGTATGTGCATTTGCAATAAATTTAGTTTGTTGATACAACTAAATATAACATATATATTTTTTCCACTTGAATAGGGGAGCAATCGTTGGTGCGAAGACATCAGAATACCTTCTGGAGAAGTCTAGGATTGTGTCTCAGGTGAAGATTTTCTCTCTCTACAGTTTGCACTCATTGTATTCGTTTGACAATGAACTTATGCAATGTTTGTCAATTTAGAACATTCTTGATACTGTTTACAAGATCTGCATCTCAATCCATTAGATTCAAAGCTTCTTACAATATTCCTTTCACGTGTCGTATTACTTTTAAGCAAAATCGATAAAACCTTAAGAAATGTGCATTGAGGTATTACAAGAACTTACATTTTATTATACTTTACTGTCGTCTAGTTAGTTAGACAATATCACAGAAGGTTGTTAAATTTAGAACAATAATGTGTGTTTTTATCTGTGGAATTGTCATGATGTTAAATGTTTCATATAGCTGGTAACACGTCATGTATACATGAGTCTTGGACCTATTTTTCATTATCCTTATAAGACTATGATCCACTGTACCAATGTATTAGATACATGTACTAGACATAACATTTCTACTATTTACAGGCGGCTGATGAGCGCAACTATCATGTCTTCTACGAACTACTGGCAGGATTGACAGAAGAAGAAATGAAGAAATACGGCCTGAAATCAGCATCCCAATATTTCTACCTGAACCAGGTAAATATTTCTACCTGAACCAAGTAAATAGCAGTGCACAGAATAGAGAACAGAAGCAACAGTCAGTTATTTTAGGCCATGCCTTTGAAAAACTTGTTTTTATGCAATATTTAATGATTTAATTTCTACGCTAATAGGCTTTAATGCCGTTACTCTCTGAAAAGCATCAAGGTTTATTTTCCGAGTCCAGCATTTATCCTTTGATGCTGTGTTTATAACATAACGTGATGTATAAATCAGAGCAGTTCAACTGTTGTTGGTGTACAGCGAAAATTATTCCGCTTCTATAAAATATTTTATCATCATGCATATGACCTAATAAAGTAATAAATTGTTTGCAGTAAGACGTTTTATTTCAGTTGTGTGTAAGTGTCCATCCATGGGTGAAGTGATCAAATAAAGGAGGTGCAATAAACATGGCGTGACGCAATCACAATTCCCATTATTGTTCAGCACATTGCAGGGCCTGGATGTATTTGTTCTTGCAGACAAATTGGGAAGTAATGTTTATCGACAGACATAGTGGTACTGGTGTTGTTTCATATGACAATAAAATAAATTGCTAATGTATGGACTGGTACTTTTTCACTGAGAACTGTCAGGGGTGTCAAGTTGATGCAGTTTGATGATGTCTTTTTTATTCAGTGCCCTCTGTGTGTAGATGAATGTGAACAGTGACTTCTGGTGGGTAGCTGAATGCAAACACTGCCCTCTGGTAGGTAGCTGAATGCGAACAGTGCCCCTGGTGGGAAGCTGAATGCAAACACTGCCACCTGTTGGGTAGCTGAGTACAAACAGTGCCCTCTGGTGGGTAGGTGAATGCAAACACTGCCCTCTGGCGGGTAGCTGAATGCAAACACTGCCCCTGGTGAGTAGCTGAATGCAAACAGCACCCTCTGGTGAGTGAAAGAATGAAGATGGAAGAAGAATCCAACTGAAGGTACACTGACGTAAACTATCAGCTGTTATAAACCAACTGTCACATTGTTTCTACTAGATGTGAATTGCTGTGTCATAGGGTGGCAGTTGTGACATTGCCTCAAAGAATGATGTGGAAGACTTTCGGAAGCTGCGTGGAGCAATGGAGATCCTGAGCTTCACGGTGAAGGAGCAGGAGTCGATCTACAGGATCCTGGCCTGTGTTCTCCATGTCGGCAACATCTACTTCTCACGCACACAGGTCAGGGGGCTGAAGCAGTGGGGGGATTGAGCGGGTTGGGGGCTTGAAGTGGTCTGGGTATATGGGTGGCCTGAGGCAGTGGGGGGCTTGAGGGGGTAGGGGGCTTGAAGGTGCCTGGGTGTGTGGGAGGCCTGAGACAGTTGGGGGCTTGAGGGGGTAGGGGGCTTGAGGGAATCTGGGAGTATGGGAGGCTTGAAGCAGTGGGGGGCTTGAGGAGGTAAGGGGCTTGAGGTGGTCTGGGTGTATGGGAGGCCTGAGACAGTGGGGGGCTTCAGGGGGTCTGGGTGTATGAGAGGCCTGAGACAGTGGGGGGCTTCAGGGGGTCTGAGTGTATGGGAGGCCTGAGACAGTGAGGGTGTTGAGGGGGTGTGATGAACTAGTACATTTGGGGGCATGAGGGTGTAGGGGGCATTAGGAAGTGAGGGAGGCATTGTAGGAGGGACATGCTTATATCATGTACAACAACTTATTAATGTGATTAATTAATTAAGAATACAGATACTTGTGGTACCTTGTTTCCAAGGATCTTTATAATACCAATGACAATTATGAATGTGTCTCCAAGGATTTTGTGGACCTTCCAACAAGACCTGCATGTCATAACAGTAACATGCATAGTCTCACACTGACAACACATAACGCATTTCATTACAGGCCTAAACATTTTGGAATAGACTCATTTCCTTGCACTTTTACATAAAACCTGAGTAAAACTGACAGCTTGTTTGTTGTCAATGTCATTGCTGGTGCAGCTGCTGTAGACTGTGTGGTTGTTAATACATCTTGTGTTGACAACATGTGTAGTTGTCACGCGGTGGTGTGTTGTAGAATGCCCACCAGCATGAGGGGGTGGAGGTGAGCAGTGTGGCCGAGATGAAGTGGGTGGCCTACCTCCTTGAGCTGTCAGAGGACTCTGTGAAGGAGGCCTTCACCATGAAGGTCACGGTACGACACGTCTCACTGCATTCTACTCTCATATTGTACTCTCATAGTATACTCTCATAGTATACTCTCATAGTATACTCTCACAGTATACTCTCATAGAATATTCTCATATTGTGCTCTCATAGTATAATCTCATAGTATACTCTCATAGTATACTCTATTTATTAATGCTATATATTTTACCAATATTCTTTCTGCAGTTCTAATTTCTAAAATATCATCTAGTAATTTTTAATATAGTGATACTGCATTATACGATATACTCTTTTATATAATTAATTTGTTTAACAGTTTTATATAACTTTACCTGTACATTTATGTTTTAAACTCATGACCCTTAGGAAAAAAGAATGTTTTTATTATTATTATTACAGTAAAACCTGTCCATAATGGTCATCGTCGGGACTGCGCAAAATTACCGTTATAGACAGGTTGCCGTTATGGAGAGTTTCATGACTTGGATACTCACTAGGTGGAGCCACAGTATTATGAATGGTTACGTTGACGTTCGCTAGTTGGTATTCTCGTGAACAATACAAACCTAGAGTTAACAATAATATTAAATAATAAACTTGCTATATTTAATTGATGTTCCTTTTTTGGGGGGCCATGGTGAAATAAATCACGCCCTCCAAGTAAAGGTGAACAGAAAAAGCTTTGAGGGTGTGAACGAGTGCAAGGCAAGTATTGGCCAAGATTTACTCAGGGGATTATCAATACAATTTGAGCTACAGGCCATTGTGATATTTACCTAGGCAGTCTCCAGCTATGCCAAGCCACCTAGGTTAATATTACAAGAGCCAGCTTCCATCAGTGGCTACACGCTCATGGCTTCCCTGACAATCTGTCTCTGACAATGTCTGTCATATGTCAAGTTAATGTTGTTGTCTGATATGTCCATCAAGAAGTCATTGTAGCTGTCTGTCATGTGTCAAGTCAGTGGCGCTATCTGTCACATCTCAAGTGTCATTGTCTGTGACGTGTCAAGTGAGTGATGCTGTCTGTCACATGTCAAATCAGTGACACTGTTTGTCACATGCCAAATCAATGACACTGTTTGTCACATGTCAAGTCACTGACACTATCTGTCACATGTCAAGTCAATGACACTGTTTTTCATGTATCAAGTCAATGACACTGTCTGTCACACGTCAGTCAGTGACACACTCTGTCACGTGTCAAGTCACATGTCAATGTGAAATGTGTATGCGTTGTGTTGACAGCAAGCGAGACAGGAGCGTATGTTGACACCACTGAGCACGGAACAGGCCATGGACGCCAGGTAGAGTCTGCATCACCTCTAGGTCCTCTCATCATCATCATATCAGCATCTTCAGCAAGAAATACCACCAACATACTATTTCATTAATCACCATTGTTGTGTGCCAGTGAAATTAGTTATTACTTTCAATTTTGTTGTCACCATCATCATTGTAACAATTAGTATCATCATTGTAACAATTAGTATCATCATTGTAACAATTAGTATCATCATTGTAACAATTAGTATCATCATTGTAACAACTAGTATCATCATTGTAACAATTAGTATCATCATTGTAACAATTATTATCATCATTGTAACAACTAGTATCATCATTGTAACAACTAGTATCATCATTGTAACAATTAGTATCATCATTGTAACAACTAGTATCATCATTGTAACAATTAGTATCATCATTGTAACAACTAGTATCATCATTGTAACAATTAGTATCATAATTGTAACAATTAGTATCATCATTGTAACAATTAGTATCATCATTGTAACAATTAGTATCATCATTGTAACAACTAGTATCATCATTGTAACAATTAGTATCATCATTGTAACAATTAGTATCATCATTGTAACAATTAGTATCATCATTGTAACAATTAGTATCATCATTGTAACAACTAGTATCATCATTGTAACAATTAGTACCATCATCATTGTCACATCATTATTATTATAATCATAACCATACATGATTATCAATGCCATTGTCATGACATATAATAATTATTATCACCATCATTATCTTTGTCATCAAATTAATGATAACTTAGCATGACTTTATTGAACCTACAACTCACCGTTCTCCCTTCCTCATACTCCCTCCCCCTATGCTACCTCACCCCATGCTCCCTCCCTCTATGCCCCCTCACCCCGTACCCCCTCACCCCATGCCCCCTCACCCCATGCCCCCTCACCCCATGCCCCCTCACCCCATGCCCCTCACCCCATGCCCCCTCACCCCATGCCCCCTCACCCATGCCCCCTCACCCCATGCCCCTCCCCTCACTCCATGCCCTCTCCCATGCCTCACCCATGCCCCCTCACCCCATGCCCCACCCCATGCCCCTCACCCCATGCCCCCTCACCCATGCCCCTCACCCCATGCCCCTCACCCCATGCCCCCACCCATGCCCCCACCCCATGCCCCTCACCCCATGCCCTCACCCCATGCATGCCCTCACCCCATGCCCCATCACACCATGCCCCACCCCATGCCCTCACCCCATGCCCCCTCACCCCATGCCCCCTCACCCCATGCCCCCTCACCCCATGCCCCTAACCCCATGTTTTTTAAGGGCCCCTCTACATCCCTCCTCTCTAAGACGTCTCATCTTGCTCCTCCCAGGGATGCTGTGGCCAAGGCTCTGTACCAGACCCTCTTCACATGGCTGGTGGAACGCATCAATGACATCGTCAAGGACAAGAACATGACCGGACAGAAGAGTCCATACAAGACGTCTTCCATCGCAATTCTTGATATTTTTGGGTTTGAGGTAAGGACAACCTTTCTTACAGCATAAAGAAAGAACTCTCATCGACAATCTTCATAGAAGGTGCTTAGCAAATAGACTGTGGTGGATATTTGTGTACGAATAGTCTTCGTGCATTAATTGTAGCGTGGCTGAATGCTTCCCAGTGAAGTCAGTGTTTGATTGAATAGGTCTGCCAGGGAGTAAACCATACAAAGATTGTTTATATTATATGAAATTGGTATTTGTATTGTATAATGGTGCACACTGACTAGTATGACAGACCGTGTATTCATGGATTTGTAGGAATGTTGATATGGTATTGAAGTTTTGTATAAATCATCATGCGTGGTCTGTTCAGGACTTCCTGGAGAACAGCTTTGAGCAGATGTGCATCAACTATGCGAATGAGAACTTTCAGTATTACTTCAACAAACACATCTTCAAGTTGGAGCAGCAAGAATACCAGAAGGAGTGTATTGCCTGGCAACACATCACCTTCCACGACAACCAGCCCGCCATCGACCTCATTGCTCGCAAACCCAACGGACTACTCCACCTGCTAGATGATGAGAGCAACTTCCCCAAGGTTAATTTCTTTCTTTGTTTGAAGAATTATGGTAGACGAATATTCAGTTTTTATATAATTATTTATATTTATGTGATCATAGTTAATTTTTAAAATATTTATGCAGTTATTAATTTGTAGTATTTAGGAATAATTTCAGAATGTTGAGGTCTGATATCTGACAAAATACTTTCATCTGGCCTCTTCCCCCACCCCACCCCCTTCTCATACAAAAGTTTGTAAACATCGATACGATGATATCCAAATGTTAACAATATCGGTCCGAAACATAAAATATTGATTACTGGTGTACAGACGAAACAGCCTCTGACCCTCCTCCTCAAACAAAAGTAATTTAATCTGATATCGGACATCAGTGTTCTGAGATGATCATTTACATTTGTTAAAAAAGTAATTAAACTATTTTTTATAGAGTTGATTAAACATTTGAAAGCACCCCCAAACAATTATATGGATGGGGTGATATATAAGAAATGTTTTATGTGCTGTCATGTATTAACAGTGTCATACCTTGTAGGCGACGGCCGGGTCTTTCCTGGAGAAGTGTCACCGCGCCCACCACCAGAATCAGTGGTATGAGAAACCTCGCATGTCTGACCCTGAGTTCTCCATCAAACACTACGCTGGCCTCGTCACCTACAATGTATGTTTCTCGTTCTCATTGATTTGTTATGTATTAATAAATATTGGTATATTTTTTGGGTAAATGCATGACCTAGGAATTTGTACTAATCATACTTACATCTTTAAGAAATTAGTAAGTTGTTCACATTTATATGAATGTAATATGTGGATAATCCTGTTATGAGTTTCTTGTCAAACAGCATAGTAATAAGATGTTTCAAGCAGGTGTGATTGAAAAGTTTTCTGTAATAGGTGACCTCGTTCCTGGACAAGAACCGCGACCTTCTCCACAGTAGCGTGGTCAAGCTGCTGAAACAGAGCAAGAACAAGGTCAGTGTGTTGACCAGTCACTGGTCACCAGTAGTGCCTTCACTCATGTGGAATCTACGCTCTACTCTCTAAGTTATCCAGCATTCATCTCTTGTTGACTACTGCTTCTTATATCTTCATTTTATTCTTTATTCTATGACCTCGATAGTCACAAGGGTGTCACTTCCATGGAGAATCTGTGCCAGTCTTGTCTGTCTTCTACTGTGCATGACAGAGCTGGTTGGCTTAGATTGGACCATGTTATGCTGCCAGGTGTTCTTCCAGTGTCCACAACTTCACTTGCCATCAAAGGTGCATTACAAGGTGCTTTTTGAGAGCAAAGGCTCTGGCATCTTCGTCTGGCATAAATTTGTTATAAATTTGGGAAGTAAATCTGCCATGTTTTACTGCTTTTATCTCCTTACATATCTTCTTTGCTTGTCTTGTCTTTCATCAAATACATTAATAAAACTTACATGAAATCATAAAACTTCATTCCTGATTTCCACGTATTACTCACTAATGTCTGCCGTAAAGAAAGTTAATTATGTGTGCCACCTGTTTATAACAGTTGACCATGACTTGTGCCCTTGAATTTGTCATTGACCTTCTTCACTGATCTCTGTAACCTTGACATCCATGTATCCTAGCCTTGACATGTGACACACACATACTTCATATATGTCCTATGACACTTGTCTTTTATAGTGACAATTATTTGCGGAATCCTTGCATAGTATGTGTGCCTTGGTCTATATATTCAATGTATATCCTGTTCATCAGATGCAACAAACGTTAACTTCACCCAACACCATGTGTTCAACCCAGTGAGCCATTGTTGCAGATGATATCTCAGATGTTCAAAGACCTGCAGGATGCAGGTGCCATGCGCACCATGAACAAGACATCCGGACTCTACGTGACAGTCAAGTCCAAGACTCCAACAGTTGCTGCCAGCTTCCATGAGTCTCTCAACAAACTCATCGACAAGATGTCCAAGTGAGACCACTCTCTCATACTTTTGTATTTCTGGTTGTGGCTGAGATTGTGGTACTAACAAATAATACTCTTCTGGTCTCATTCAACTCAATCTGGGCATCTTATCACAAGTTGTTGTGAGTTTTCATAATCAGTTTGTTGATACAGTGTGTGACTTTGATTTTGGTTTTGATGTAAGCAAGTAGTCACTTACAATGTGTTGGAGATGAGCTGTGTAGTATTGTTTAAGAATTTAGTTATGCAAAACATTTATGCAGAATTGTTACACTCACCACATTGGATTGTATGTGAATCAAATTAGTCTACGTTATAAATTATTTAAAGCAGACTTCTCTATCATGCAGCCAAGGTTGTAGGTATGTACACTAACTATGCATCTTCAAATTAATAACATGAATCTTGATAATATACAAAATATGTAGCAAATTGTTGTAGTGAATAAAACGGAGAGTTAAAGAGAATCCAATGTTATATATTATCCAGATGCACCCCGTGGTTTGTACGATGCATGAAGCCAAACGTGGACAAGGCCCCCATGCACTTTGATGAGCAGGTCGTCTTGGTGCAGCTGCGCTACACAGGAATGCTCGAGACAATCCGCATTCGCAAACTTGGCTACCCCATCAGAGTTCGCTTCCACACATTCGCCGACAGGTAGGAACTGTTTCGCATGGATTTCCTAGACAAACATTATAACACATAGGATTTGTACCACTAGACTGAGTAATTGTGTGCTGTTGTTGTTTGCTAATTTCAAACTTTTCAACACCTTTATGGACAACCTTAAACTCTCAGCAGTTATAAATCAATTTAACATCTGCAACAATTATGTACTTTACTCCATATTTCACTGCAGTGCTAACACAAAATAGTATATCACTGACAGGGATGCACCTTGGTTGTATACTTTTTAATTGGAACCATTTCATTAGTATACAATATTGCTTCTTGTTTACAAACTTTCAACTGAACAGTTGTATTTTTAGTAATTACTAAACAAAATCCTTTGATGCTATGGTAATGTATTAGGAATTGTATATTTAAAAAAAATTAAATTACCACATTAAAACAATGTTCTGATTTTCTTTTTTGTATATACAACATACCTTTTTATATTTATAAATGTAAATGTGTTTGTTAAGATATTGCTAAAGAAAATAGCATGATGGAGAAGACATTAATGTTATATTGAAACTTGTTGTCTTGCCTGGTGGTTAAGGTACATGCTTGTAAATACTAAATATATTTTTGTTTGCATTTGCCTGCACAGTTTTCCCATGCCTTTCCACATGTACACTGTCTATTGTAGGTACTTCGTGCTGCTCCAAGACCAGTACAATGTGCTCGGACGCAAACGTGATGACAAAGATGTCTGCAGCACTGTGCTGAGCAAAATCAACCCAAAGTGGGCCCTTGACTGGCAGATGGGCATGACCAAGGTCAGTTGAGTTTGGTCTGAGTTTGTCACATGGGTTGTTCATTTAACTGACGACATCTGTCTGTCTTTATAGGATGTATCTTGTTAGTAGAATGTGTAATAGTTTTGCATTTGTGAATACCCTAATAAAAAGCACTTAATGTATTGATTGATATATATATGAACTACATCTAAATTTTAAAATATATCTAGCTACACTACAAAAGAACTGCACCTGCCTTGAACATCTCTACAACACACTGTAAGTCAATAGCAACCTTATAATTGCTGACAAGATTTCCTTTATGTGACATGGCAGGTGTTCCTAAAAGAAGGACTCGGCCATCATCTGGATGAAAAGCGCAATGAGGTGACACAGAAGTCAATCGTGTGCATCCAAAGTCGAACTCGAGGGTTCCTTGCTCGCAAGAAGTTCCTTCAGTCAAAGAACGCAACCATAGTCCTGCAGTCAGCAATACGACGTCTTCTTGCCAGGTGCTTCACATTAAACTACTTTGTACTGACAATGCAGTAGTAGGTATTGGGGAAATGTTTCTGCTTAGGTTGTTTTTACTACATTACTCGTACATTAGAGTTTATAATTTTAAAATAAATGCAGTATTCATGAGATACATAACCTAATCTAGGTGTAATTTATTTGTTTATTTATAAACCTAATCCCACACTATATGCCATGCAGTAATCTACGTTCAGCCAGCACTGACAAGCAAAGGGTTACAGTAGGTATGCACATGCATAATGCCCATACATAAATTACTGGTAACTTGCCTGGGAAATGGAAATTGCACTCAAATACTAATAAAAACTTACTAAAGGTTGACTTTTTCTACTGTAAACATACGATGGATGTCATTTAGCTTAATTAAATTGATGACCTATACACTTTAGTGCAAAACAAGGTGAGATTATTTTAGTAGCATATTCATATTGCCACCTCCCAAACAGTTTTCTCTGATTTTTGCGAATGTTCAACTAATATGTGTTAAAGCTATTTGATGTCACTACATTGTTTCTACATGATAGTTGTAATTAAAACTGACTTATTATGTTGTGTTCAGAAAGCGGTACCTGAAGATGCTGCGAGGTTTCTCATATGCCCAGGCCCAGTGGCGCATGGTGCTGCAGAGGCGCTGGTACAAGAGGGTAAGTACCTTCCACCCCATAAACAAGGTGGATAAGACCAACCACCAGGCTCCATATAGTGTAAGCTAGTGTAAACTTAGGCTTTTCCTTCACAGCAGTTCTTAGCTGAAGTTTGAACCATGCACTGATGGACCTGTATTTATTAATTCATTGACTAATTGATTGTTTGAATGATCGATTGGTTGAAAGGTTGATTGATTGGTTTGTTGAATGGTTTATTGGTTGCTTGATTGTATGATGCATTGATTGGTTGGTTTGGTTGATTGGTTTGTTAGTTGGTTGATTGATTGATTGGAGAATTGGTTGGATTGTTGGTTGGTTTGGTTGGTTGCTTGATTTAACTGATAGCTTTATTGACTGATTGATTTGAATGACTTTGTTGATTGAATGATTGACTGACAGATAGTTGCTTGGATTGATTGACCTGTTGGTTAATTAACTGATTGATTGATCGATTGATTGACTGACTAACTAACATATTGATTTATTGACTGATTGATTGATTGAATATTTGTTTTATGGATTGATTGATTGATTAATTGATTGATTGGTTGATCAACCGATCAACCTTACCGAATGATCGATCGAACAAATGAACAACCGACTGACCAACCGATGGAGTGAGTGAGTGGGTGGGTGGGTGGGTGGGTGGGTGGGTGAGTGAGTGAGTGAGTGAGTGAGTGAGTGAGTGAGTGAGTGAGTGAGTGAGTGAGTGAGTGAGTGAGTGAGTGAGTGAGTGATCAGCCTCCTGCATGCTGTACTGCCTGCTGTAGGCGGTGCATGAGCAGAGATGTAGACGTGAGGAGGACCGGAAGCGGAGAGAAGATGACAGACGCCAGAAGGAGGAGAGCCGTCGGAGGAGACAGGTGGAGGAGGAGCGGCGCCTTCAGGAGCGCTACCAGCGGGAGGAGGAGCACAGACTGGAGGAGGAGCACAGGAGGGTGGAGTCAAACCGCAGGAACGTGATGATGGCGGAGGAAGAGAGACAGAGAGAGGAGGCGATGAGACGGAGACACGATGAGGAGAGACGACTGGAGGAAGAGAGACGGAGGCTGGAGGCTGACAAGATGAGACAGAGACAGGCACTGACAGAGCAGCAGGAGGCAGAGAGACAGCGATGCAGGCGGGTCAGTGCTCCACGTGGCTTGGCTTAACTTACCTTTAGTTGTTGAGGCGGGTCAGTTGCTTGTCATAACTTACCTTAACTTACATTAGCTTACCTTAGTTTGTCTTACCTTATCTTAACTTACCCTTACCTTAGCTTACAATGTACATTAGCTTGTCTTAGCTTACCTTCCCTCACCTTACTGAAACAGGTCAGTCACTTACTTTTTCTTATCTTAACCCAACTTATACCTTACATTACTGAGGCAGGTCAGTGTCTTACCTTCACTCACTCTAACTTTAACAAATCAGTGTTGACAATGGCAATGGTATCTCTTTAGTAGCAATAAAGCTAAAAACTATTTTTAAAATGAAGTAAAACTGTCAAGAAACATGGAAAGGGTGACATTTGAATTATGAATGTTATTGAACACTGACTCAATGAAGAGAGTAAATATGATGTATCACTTAGACTTGTACAGCTGGTTGTTATATACAGATGTCTGATAAGTAATACGTGTAGAAGGCATTACCCAATATAAGTAACATTCATCTATCTTCACTTTCAAGATGGGTAAATTAGGTAAATAGTTCAGGTACTGAATATGTTCAGTTTGTGAATACATGGTGTGTGCCTGTTTCAATGATGTAATATGAGTTGACAATGGGCCTGATGTGTGATTGTTTCAATGGTGCTACCATTATACACAATGATGCTACCATTGTACAGCACTGTCATGTGACTTCAAGTAGTGCCTTTTCTACTCTGTCAGTTATCGGTTGGCATAAGGCAACGCATAGCCTTCTACGAGAGACGGCAATCTTTTAGGAAAGTGAAGAACAAGGAAGAAGCTGTGACAGAGGTAGTGTTGGACACAACTGTGCCTGTGCTGGTCACTTCACCAGTAGCACCAGCATTCTGCATGGGTCAGTCTGTGGTCAAGAAACAAGGTTCAGAGGCCACAATTTATCATGGATAGTACCACTGATAAATTAATGCTCCCCAAGAAGACACATGGCAAATGGTTTCGGTTTGTTACTGCTATGTAAGGCAAATGAATACAGGAAGACGGTCACCTACAAGTGAAACAGTGTAGGTGACCGTCTTCCTGTGTTCATTCATAGTTGGGCAAGCATGAGGGCATGATTTGTGCATGTGACCGGTGTGGTAATCTGGTACTGAGATGATAGTTTGGAACAAATGCCTGATTAGTGACTCGATAACTAGAGCTGTGCAAACTATGGGAAGTCTTGTAGAACAGTCTGGCATACTCTATGGTTAGTGACACTCTCAGATTAATATGGGGAAGTAGCTCATCTCAGTTGCATGTCTCAAGGATTGGGAAAACTAGTCAGTTGTAGTTATATTTGATGAATATTTTGGTTGCCACAGAGGCATTTGCAGCAGTAGTTATAATGGAACAGTTCAGAAGAGTAAATGAGACATTACATGACACAAATTCTGTCTGAAAATATACATACATATTCATGTACACATACACACTTACATGTACACACTCGCACACATACAAGCATGTACATAATGCATGCACTCACAGCAATATAGTACATGCGAGCACTCGTGTGTGTACACTATATACACATTTAATCTGTGACATGTCCTTGAGACTAGATCAGTTAGAGTTGAGTCATCGTGTGATGTTGTGATGAGTGAGTTAAGTCATGTGTTGTTGTTGTAGGAGAGTTGAGTAATATGTTGTTGTTGTAGGAGAGTTGAGTAATGTGTTGTTGTTGTTGTTGTAGGATAGTTGAGTAATGTGTTGTTGTGATGTTGTTGTTGTTGTGACAGGAGTCGTGTGTTGTAGGAGAGACAGTTGCGACAGATGGCAGCCATTGCCCAGCTGGAGATTCCGCAGCAACTCGCCTTTGTCTTCAGTAAACTTGACGGTGCGACCTTTCACCTTGCAATGTCCACCTCTTAGCGTCTCACTACTACTCAGAAGCAAAGTTTGTTGTTGTCAGAGATAGTTTCATATTTGCATGGAGAACCAGCTCACTGTTTCTTGGCCTAATGCTGTGTGCATAATGCATACATGACGTACCTTTCTTCATGCTTCTGCGGGGTATCTATGCTTCCACTCTTATATATGAAGAACCAACATGGTTTGTGTACAACTCAAACAAACACATGATTCACATTACAGGAAACAACAATGCAATTACAGTATTGCTTTGTTGAAGCAACCATGTAGTTACTGTTTAGACATTTTAGTATCAAATTTGCATTTTCTCATAGGCTTTACCCTGAGGAACACACTTTTGTAATTCCATGCATGTATTATTTTAAACACAGGTTTGTTAAACTTGTTTGATAATCCTGGTCTATTATTCTCCATAGATATAAACAATGAACAAACAGTATATTAGGAATATCTTTTTTTGTGTATACTTGTGCACAAATTGTAACAGATTGTTCCTATTTGCACAATGTTTGCACTGATCTCCTAGGATGGCGCCCCACTCACTCAGACGGCAACTTGGTGCTGGTAGAACATGGCGTCTTTCCTCACAACTTGAACCTGGCTCTTCCTCAAGATGTCAATTCTTTCGCCTTCTCAAAGTTTGCCAATGTCTACTTCCAGGTATGCGTCCATCAGAAACTACTGTTGTTTCATGGTGATCCCTAGAATTTGGATATTATAGTTTTGTTGATTTTTGTGAATTGGCGAGTGTGTAAAAATGTTGCTTGTTGTTAATAATAATAATGTTGTCGTATTTCAATTTACATTTTTACCACATTTAGCAAGTTTGTTTAATTATATTTAACTTATTTTTAGCTTACTTTGAAGATTACTGCCTCTGTCTGTTGTAGAATCTCCCCTGGAAGATGGCAAGGACACCTATTCGCAGTCCTTTCCTACCAAAACACAATGACTCTGACTTCAAGGATTCCGTGTCCATCTTCAAACTGGTACATAATGTTGTCTCTCATTCCCCTCCAACTAACCTCCTCTTCCATAAAATCAATTTTTGGGAGTTAGAATCTATTTTGGATTACACATTTTGTGTCATTCTTCATTATTTTGACCATCATCCTTTTTAAATGTGTTGCATTTCAAGTTCAAGTTGAACAAAAGCCAGTATTCAACTTTCTATTTAATATTTTGAAGATATTACAGGTATGATGTAATAATTGATTTTCTTGTTGCCATTTGAAGCTGTACAAGTTAGGTTTGTCTCCATTGCTCCATCGACTTGGTGACAGTGACAATATCATGTGAATTAACTGTTGTTCTCATCTTCTCCTTGTTGAATATCCAGGATGAAGCTGGGTTCAATACTTGTCCCTGATTTCAGTTTTTTTTTTTCCTCCCTCACTTTTCATGCACTGCTGTCTCCACCAACATTCTCCACACCCTTCTATCTTTCACTACTGTCTCCACCAACTGTCTCCTCTCCCCTCTATCTTTCACTACTGTCTCCACCAACTGTCTCCTCTCCCCTCTATATTTCACTGCTGTCTCCACCAACTGTCTCCACCCCCTCTATCTTTCACTGCTGTCTCCACCAACTGTCTCCTCTCCCCTCTATCTTTCACTGCTGTCTCCACCAACTATCTTCACTACCCTCTCTCTTTCACTACAGTCTCCACCAACTGTCTCCACTCCCCTCTATATTTCACTGCTCTCTCCAACAACTGTCTCCTCTCCCCTCTATCTTTCACTGCTGTCTCCACCAACTGTTTCTTAATTTATCTTTCACTGCTGTTCCCCACCAACTGTCTCCCACCTCTCTATCTTTCACTGCTGTCTCCACCAACTGTCTCCACTCCCCTCTATCTTTCACTGCTGTCTCCACCAACTGTCTCCACTCCCCTCTATCTTTCACTGCTGTCTCCACCAACCGTCTCCCCTCCCCTCTATCTTTCACTGCTGTCTCCACCAACTGTCTCCACTCCCCTCTATCTTTCACTTCTGTCTCCACCAACTGTCTCCACTCCCCTCTATCTTTCACTGCTGTCTCCACCAACTGTCTCCTCTCCCCTCTATCTTTCACTGCTGTCTCCACCAACTGTCTCCACTCCCCTCTATCTTTCACTGCTGTCTTCACCAACTGTCTCCTCTCCCCTCTATCTTTCACTGCTGTCTCCACCAACTGTCTCCTCTCCCTCTATCTTTCACTGCTGTCTCCAACAACTGTCTCCTCTCCCCTCTATCTTTCACTGCTGTCTCCACCAACTATCTTCACTACCATCTCTCTTTCACTACTGTCTCCACCAACTGTCTCCTCTCCCCTCTATCTTTCACTTCTGTCTCCACCAACTGTCTCCTCTCCCCTCTATCTTTCACTGCTGTCTCCACCAACTATCATCACTACCCTCTCTCCTTCTCTGCTGTCTCCACCAACTGTCTCCTCTCCCCTCTATCTTTCACTGCTGTCTCCACCAACTATCACCACTACCCTCTCTCCTTCTCTGCTGTTTCCACCAACTGTCTCCTCTCCCCTCTATCTTTCTCTGCTGTCTCCACCAACTGTCTCCACACCCTTCTATCTTTCACTACTGTCTCCACCAACTGTCTCCTCACCCCTCTATCTTTCACTACTGTCTCCACCAACTGTCTCCTCTCCCCTCTATATTTCACTGCTCTCTCCAACAACTGTCTCCTCTCCCCTCTATCTTTCACTGCTGTCTCCACCAACTGTTTCCACTCCCCTCTATCTTTCACTGCTGTCTCCACCAACTGTCTCCACTCCCCTCTATCTTTCACTGCTGTCTCCACCAACTGTCTCCATTCCCCTCTATCTTTCACTGCTCTCTCCATCAACTGTCTCCACTCCCCTCTATCTTTCACTGCTGTCTCCATTCCCCTCTATCTTTCACTGCTCTCTCCACCAACTGTCTCCATTCCCCTCTATCTTTCACTGCTCCCTCCACCAACTGTCTCCATTCCCCTCTATCTTCCACTGCTCTCTCCACCAACTGTCTCCATTCCCCTCTAACTTTCACTGCTGTCTCCACTCCCCTCTATCTTTCACTGCTGTCTCCACCAACTGTCTCCACTCCCCTTTATCTTTCACTGTTGTCTCCACCAACTGTCTCCATTCCCCTCTATCTTTCACTGCTCTCTCCACCAACTGTCTCCACTCCCCTCTATCTTTCACTGCTGTCTCCACCAACTGTCTCCACTCCCCTCTATCTTTCACTGTTGTCTCCATCAACTGTCTCCATTCCCCTCTATCTTTCACTGCTCTCTCCACCAACTGTCTCCACTCCCCTCTATCTTTCACTGCTGTCTCCACCAACTGTCTCCATTCGCCTCTATCTTTCACTGCTCTTTCCACCAACAGTCTAGTGATGATAGTTAATTCACATTATGTATAGTAACACAACACAATTGTATCTCTATGCTTGTTGTTGTCTATTAGGAAATATGTGTATTTCTGTGACCTGCCTAAACAGGTCAGATAGTTTAGAGTATAATTTCACGCTGTCAATTATATTGTCATTTGCAACAGTGCTGTAATTGTAATAATTGTAATAATTACGGTGTATATCTATATTGTAAATAATGGTGATCCACCCAAATCAAGTACTTGTAATTTTGCTTAAGTACTGCAGCCTTAGGGTATGTATGTAAAATACAGTACAGCAATTTAGATTGACAGTGACAATTAGTCCCCTACTGAGAATGACCCCCACTGTTATGTCCGTATTCATATTAGCTGACTACATGGCTCTGAGAATAGTTTTTAATCTGCCCGAACACGTCATGAAGGTGTATTGTGTGTGGGACAGTGCTTGGTAGGTTATAT
>CM034535.1:38806582-38841027 GCA_020002185.1 Paraescarpia echinospica | reverse complement strand
ACATCACTGTCTCCACCAACTGTCTCCACTCCCCTCTATCTTTCACTGTAGTCTCCACCAACTGTCTCCACTCCCCTCTATCTTACACTGCTGTCTCCACCAACTGCCTCCACTCCCTTCTATCTTTCATTGCTGTCTCCACCAACTGCCTCACTCCCCTCTATCTTTAACTGCTGTCTCCACCAACTGTCTCCACTCCCCTCTATCTTTCACTGCTGTCTCCACCAACTGTCTCCACTCCCCTCTATCTTGCACTGCTGTCACCACCAACTGTCTCCACTCCCCTCTATCTTTCACTGCTCTCTCCACCAACTGTCTCCACTCCCCTCTATCTTTCACTGCTGTCTCCACCAACTGTCTCCACTCCCCTCTATCTTTCACTGCTGTCACCACCAAATCTGTCTCACTCTCTATCTTTCTACTGTTTCCCTTTCCAAATTAAACTGGGTTCCCACTCCCCTCTATCTTTCACTGCTGTCTCCATCAACTGTCTCCTTTCCCCTCTATCTCTCACTGCTCTCTCCACCAACCGTCTCCACTCCCCTCTATCTTTCACTGCTGTCTCCACCAACTATCTCCTCTCCCCTCTATCTTTCACTGCTGTTTCCACCAACTGTCTCCACTCCCCTCTATCTTTCACTTCTGTCTCCACCAACTGTCTCCACTCCCCTCTGTCTTTCACTTCTTTCTCCACCAACTGTCTCCACTCCCCTCTATCTTTCACTTCTGTCTCCACCAACTGTCTCCACTCCCCTCTATCTTTCACTTCTGTCTCCACCAACTGTCTCTACTATCCTCTACCTTTCACTCTCATTCTCCACTCCTCTCCCAATCCATCCAAATCTCTCTTTACACAATCCTATTTGTCATGCACCTTTGCAGAATTTTGAACACTTCTGAGATAAGTAAAACTGATGTTAACAACAGGTCTGCTAGGGACAAATATACAGCATTTTGAGCAGTCCCAATTACATATACCAAACTTGAATATAACAACCCTTGTTGATATTGGTGTGTAGCAAGCTTAATAACATAATAGTAACTGATAATTACATCCCTCCTGTGTGTTGTGTATGGAATCAGGGATGGGCTGTGTTGTCTGGCATAGTGTCGTGTAATAGCACTCGCAAGGATACAACCAACTGGTGCATACCATAGAGTGAATCTGTATAAACTGCTAACCCTCATCCCTCCTGAGTATGAATCTATATGAACTGTTAACCCTCATCCCTCCAGAGTATGAATCTATATTAACTGTTGACCTTCATCCCTCCCAAGTATGAATCTATGTAAACTGTTAACCGTCATCCTTATCGAGTATGAATTTATATAAACTGTTAACTCTCATCCCTCCACAGTATGAATCTATATAAACTGTTAACCCTCATCCCTCCAGAGTATGAATATATATGAACTGTTAACCCTCATCCCTCCAGAGTATGAATCTATATAAACTGTTAATCCTCATCCCTCCAGAGCATGAATCTATATAAACTGTTAACTCTCATCTGTCCAGAGTATGAATCTATATTAACTGTTAACCCTCATTCCTCCAGAGTATGAATCTATATAAACTATTAACCCTTATCCCCCCAGAGTTTGAATCTATGTAAACTGTTAACCCTCATCCCTCCAGAGTATGAACCTATATAAACTGTTAACACTCATCCCTCCAGAGTATGAATCTATATAAATTGTTAACCCTTGTCCCTCCAGAATATGAATTTATATAAACTGTTAATCCTCATCCCTCCAGAGTATGAATATATGTAAACTGTTAACCCTCATCCCTCCAGATTATGAATCTATATAAGCTGTTAACCCTCATCCCTCCAGAGTATGAATCTATGTAAACTGTTAACCCTCATACCTTCAGAGTATGAACCTATATAAACTGTTAACACTCATCCCTCCAGAGTATGAATCTTTATAAACTGTTAACCCTCATCCCTCCAGAATATGAATTGATATAAACTGTTAACCCTCATCCCTGCAGATTATGAATCTGTATAAACTGTTAACCCTCATCCCTCCTGAGTTTGAATCTTCTTGTTGCCATTTTAAACTTTGGGTAAGTGTTTTCACTCTACATTGCTCCAGTTCATTCAGCTGTATTAATGAGTACCTGGCCATAGACAGTGGTGAACATTTCTGTATTAATAGTCTTCGCACAGTAAATGCAGTGTGGCTGAATGTTTCCCAGAGAAGCCTAGATTGTGTTTGATTGAACATGTCTGCTAGGAAGTAAAGTGTAAAGCGCGTTGACCAGTCCTAAGGAATGGTTACTGCGCTATATAAGAACTTAATTTTTACCAAAACATGAATCTACCTTGACTGTTGACCCTTATGCCTCCCGTGTGTCAACAGATCCTGCGGTTCATGAATGACGCGACCCTGACGGGGCGTCGCCTGCAGGTGCTGGCCAACTACATCATAGAGATGGGACTGAGCATGGAGACCCTCCAGGACGAGATTTTTGCCCAGCTGTGTAACCAGACGTGGCTGAACAAGGATGAGGCGAGTGTGGCACGAGGCTGGCTCCTCGCCACCTGCTGCATGAGTGCCTTCGCTCCCAGTCGCGTCCTCGCCACCTACCTCCTCAAGTGGGTTTTCATATGTACAGTACTACCTCCTTAAGTGGGTGCCAAAAACACCTAGTGGGGGCTAAATAACCCTATATACTACTTAGATGTCTAACAAACACTCCATACCTACATTACTACCTCCTCAAGTATGCTCCAATACCCAACTACACATTACTGACACGTCTAACTAGCAACAGACTCTTCATATCTACAGTACTTCCTCTGCAAGTATTGAAGTATGACTCCATTTACTCAGTTCACTTATGTACAATGCATCTAACTAACAACATACATTGTATCTGCACACGACCCGTTCTGTGATGTGTATCTATTTAACAAACATTGTTTTCATTTTTGTATTAAGAGGACAGACAGTCAGTGCTCAACTGACTTCTACATGACAGTCAGTGCTCAACTGACTTCTACATGACAGTCAGTGCTCAACTGACTTCTACATGACAGTCAGTGCTCAACTGACTTCTACATGACAGTCAGTGCTCAACTGACTTCTACATGACAGTCAGTGCTCAACTGACTTCTACATGACAGTCAGTGCTCAACTGACTTCTACATGACAGTCAGTGCTCAACTGACTTCTACATGACATTCAGTGCTCAACTTACTTCTACATGACAGTCAGTGCTCAACTGACTTCTACATGACAGTCAGTGCTCAACTGACTTCTACATGACAGTCAGTGCTCAACTGACTTCTACATGACAGTCAGTGCTCAACTGACTTCTACATGACAGTCAGTGCTCAACTGATTCTACATGACAGTCAGTGCTCAACTGACTTCTACATGACAGTCAGTGCTCAACTGACTTCTACATGACAGTCAGTGCTCAACTGACTTCTACATGACAGTCAGTGCTCAACTGACTTCTACATGACAGTCAGTGCTCAACTGACTTCTACATGACAGTCAGTGCTCAACTGACTTCTACATGACAGTCAGTGCTCAACTGACTTCTACATGACAGTCAGTGCTCAACTGACTTCTACATGACAGTCAGTGCTCAACTGACTTCTACATGACAGTCAGTGCTCAACTGACTTCTACATGACAGTCAGTGCTCAACTGACTTCTACATGACAGTCAGTGCTCAACTGACTTCTACATGACAGTCAGTGCTCAACTGACTTCTACATGACAGTCAGTGCTCAACTGACTTCTACATGACAGTCAGTGCTCAACTGACTTCTACATGACAGTCAGTGCTCAACTGACTTCTACATGACAGTCAGTGCTCAACTGACTTCTACTGATATAAAGAAAAGTTACAAAACATTATGGTATGGTGCCTGAAATTGCATACATTGCTATTTTGAACAACATAAAGGTACATATTTAACTTTAGAACCATGTATGGAATGTCTTGTTGAGTCCACTAACCCCTAGTATACAGTGTGTCACCCTGTCACTTGTTGAGTCCACTACCCCCTAGTATAAAGTGTGTCACCCTGTCACTTGTTGAGTCCACTACCCCACATTATACAATGTGTCACCCTGTCACTTGTTGAGTCCACTACTCCCCAGTATACAGTGTGTCACCCTGTCATTTGTTGAGTCCACTACCCCCAGTATACAATGTGTCACCTTGTCACTTGTTGAGTCCACTACCCCCCAGTATACAATGTGTCACCCTGTCACTTGCAGGTATGTGTCGGACCATGCGTACAACGGCTACAAGGCATTCTGTCAGCAGAAGCTCCTGCAGTGCGCCTACCAGGAGCCCAGGGTGAACCGAACCTATCCCCCCTGTCAGCTCGAGTGGAAGACCGCCAAGAAGAGGGCATGCATGGCCCTAGAGTGTAGTCTCCCTGACGGTACGTACAGTCATACATCCTAGTCTGTAGTCTCCCTGATGGTACGTACAGTCATACACCCTTGTCAGTAGTCTCCCTGCCAGTACGTACAGTCATACACCCTCGTCAGTAGTCTCCCTGACGGTATGTACAGTCATACACCCTAGTCTGTAGTCTCCCTGACGGTACGTACAGTCATACACCCTCGTCTGTAGTCTAGCTCTGATGGTACATACAGTCATACACCCTAGTCTGTAGTCCCTGATGGAACGTACATTCATACACCCTAGTCTGTAGTCTCTGATGGTACGTACAGTCATACACCCTAGTCTGTAGTCTCTGATGGTACGTACAGTCATACACTCTAGTCTGTAGTCTCTGATGGTACGTACAGTCATACACCCTAGTCTGTAGTCTCTGATGGTACGTACAGTCATACACCCAAGTCTGTAGTCTCTGATGGTACGTACAGTCATACACCCTAGTCTGTAGTTTCTGATGGTACGTACAGTCATACACCCTAGTCTGTAGTCTCTGATGGAACGTACATTCATACACCCTAGTCTGTAGTCTCTGATGGTACGTGCAGGCATACACCCTAGTCTGTAGTCTCTGATGGTACGTTCAGTCATATACCCTAGTCTGTAGTCTCTGACGGTATGCACAGTCATACACCCTAGTTTGTAGTCTCTGATGGTACGTGCAGGCATACACCCTAGTCTGTAGTCTCTGATGGTACGTTCAGTCATATACCCTAGTCTGTAGTCTCTGACAGTATGTACAGTCATACACCCTAGTCTGTAGTCTCTGATGGTACGTTCAGTCATATACCCTAGTCTGTAGTCTCTGACGGTATGTACAGTCATACACCCTAGTCTGTAGTCTCTGATGGTACGTACAGTCATACACCCTAGTCTATAGTCTCCCTGATGGTACGTACAGTCATACACCCTAGTCTGTAGTCTCTGATGGTACGTACAGTCATACACCCTAGTCTATAGTCTCCCTGATGGTACGTACAGTCATACACCCTAGTCTGTAGTCTCTGATGGTACGTGCACCTAGTTTGTAAGGGACTAGACCATTTGTTTTCAACTGAGAGGCCAGACTGAGACAGGTCGAGTAGACTCCGGGTGTGAAATAACCTAAATAAGGATCAGAGATGTACCCAGAATTGATATGTTGGAGGGTTTCCAAGTGGGTATTACTGTAAATCTGGATGTTGCATGTCATCAGTCACTGTACATTGCCTTATAGTGTGGGTTGCCACATAGTTTGGGATTTCTAAGGGGGTTTTCAGGAAATGAGAAAACCCACTGGGTATGCCCCTGACCATACTCTTTTTTAGTGTTATTTTTGTGTATCATATGCTTGGAGAAAGATAGAGGGAGTCATGATGGACAGAACATTTTTGAAAAAGAGAGTGTGTTACACTGGGATGCCTGTATGATCTGGAGACAGTGGCACTGACAGAACAACAACAACAACAGAAGCTACAAGTTTGTGAGAACAACTGGGTTAGAAGAATAACAAGAACAAAGAGGGTAGACAGAAGAAGAACGAATGACCTGAGAAAAGAGGTTGGAATGCAATGTAATGCAAGAGGAGGACTATTGAGAAGCCGGATGAGACGGACAGGCCACTTGGCAAGGTTGGATGCTGGAAAAATAGCGAAGAGAGCAGAGGCGGAACAACATAAAGGACACAAGAAAAGGGGAAGGCCACAGCTGAGATGGGAGGACTGCGTGAGGAGGGACATGAGAAGGTCAAGGGAGGATGAAAGATGGAGAGAGGGACCGATGGACAGAACACTATGGAAGGAAAAGGCACAGCACGTGGTTCAGCTTTACTATACCTGACCCTCACCCCTGTACAGCAGGGTACAAGGAGGAGACACAGAGAGTGGTTCAGCTATATTGTACCTGACCCTCACCCCTGTACAGCAGGGAACAAGGAGGAGACACAGAGAGTGGTTCAGCTATACTGTACCTGACCCTCACCCCTGTACAGCAGGGAACAAGGAGGAGACACAGAGAGTGGTTCAGCTATACTGTACCTGACCCTCACCCCTGTACAGCAGGGAACAAGGAGGAGACACAGAGAGTGGTTCAGCTATACTGTACCTGACCCTCACCCCTGTACAGCAGGGAACAAGGAGGAGACACAGAGAGTGGTTCAGCTATACTGTACCTGACCCTCACCCCTGTACAGCAGGGAACAAGGAGGAGACAAGAGAGTGGTTCAGCTATACTGTACCTGACCCTCACCCCTGTACAGCAGGGAACAAGGAGGAGACAATGAGAGTGGTTCAGCTATACTGTACCTGACCCTCACCCCTGTACAGCAGGGAACAAGGTGGAGACACAGAGAGTGGTTCAGCTATACTGTACATGACCCTCACCCCTGTACAGCAGGGTACAAGGAGGAGACACAGAGAGTGGTTCAGCTATATTGTACCTGACCCTCACCCCTGTACAGCAGGGAACAAGGAGGAGACACAGAGAGTGGTTCAGCTATACTGTACCTGACCCTCACCCCTGTACAGCAGGGAACAAGGAGGAGACACAGAGAGTGGTTCAGCTATACTGTACCTGACCCTCACCCCTGTACAGCAGGGAACAAGGAGGAGACAGAGAGAGTGGTTCAGCTATACTGTACCTGACCCTCACCCCTGTACAGCAGGGAACAAGGAGGAGACAATGAGAGTGGTTCAGCTATACTGTGCCTGACCCTCACCCCTGTAAAGCAGGGAACAAGGAGGAGACACAGAGAGTGGTTCAGCTATACTGTACCTGACCCTCCCCTGTACAGCAGGGAACAAGGAGGAGACACAGAGAGTGGTTCAGCTATACTGTACCTGACCCTCACCCCTGTACAGCAGGGAACAAGGAGGAGACAGAGAGAGTGGTTCAGCTATACTGTACCTGACCCTCACCACTGTACAGCAGGGAACAAGGAGGAGACAGAGAGAGTGGTTCAGCTATACTGTACCTGACCCTCACCCCTGTACAGCAGGGTACAAGGAGGAGACACAGAGAGTGGTTCAGCTATATTGTACCTGACCCTCACCCCTGTACAGCAGGGAACAAGGAGGAGACACAGAGAGTGGTTCAGCTATACTGTACCTGACCCTCACCCCTGTACAGCAGGGAACAAGGAGGAGACAGAGAGAGTGGTTCAGCTATACTGTACCTGACCCTCACCCCCGTACAGCAAGGAACAAGGAGGAGACACAGAGAGTGGTTCATCTATACTGTACCACCCCTGTACAGCAGGGAACAAGGAGGAGACACAGAGAGTGGTTCAGCTATACTGTACCTGACCTTCACCCCTGTACAGCAGGGAACAAGGAGGAGACACAGAGAGTGGTTCAGCTATACTGTACCTGACCCTCACCCCTGTACAGCAGGGAACAAGCAGGAGACACAGAGAGTGGTTCAGCTATACTGTACCTGACCCTCACCCCTGTACAGCAGGGAACAAGGAGGAGACACAGAGAGTGGTTCAGCTATACTGTACCTGACCCTCACCCCTGTACAGCAGGGAACAAGGAGGAGGCACAGAGAGTGGTTCAGCTATACTGTACCTGACCCTCACCCCTGTACAGCAGGGAACAAGGAGGAGACACAGGAGTGTCTGAAGTATACTGCATATAGACCCCACCCTGTACAGCAGGGTACAAGGAGGGAGACACAGAGAGTGGTTCAGCATTGTATCCTGACCTCACCCCTGTACAGCAGGGAACAAGGAGGAGACAGAGAGAGTGGTTCAGCCATACTGTACTCTGACCCTCACCCCTGTACAGCAGGGAACAAGGAGGAGACACAGAGAGGTTCAGCTTACACTGTACCTGACCCTCACCCCTGCAAAGCAGGGAACAAGGAGACAGAGGTTCAGCCATACTGTACCTGGACTCCTCACCCCTGCACAGCAGGAACAAGTGAGGAGATGTGTGAGAGTGGTTCAGCTTACACTGTACTGGACCTCACCCCCAGGGAACAAGGAGGGAGACAGAGAGAGTGGTTCAGCTTATACTGTACCTGACCTCACCCCGTAAAGAAAAATGGCGAGGAGACATAGAGAGGGTTCATAGCCATACTGCACCTGACCCTCCCTGTACAGCAGGGAACAAGGAGGAGACACAGAGAGTGGTTCAGCTATACTGTACCTGACCCTCACCCCTGTACAGCAGGGAACAAGGAGGAGACAGAGAGAGTGGTTCAGCTATACTGTACCTGACCCTCACCCCTGTACAGCAGGGAACAAGGAGGAGACAGAGAGAGTGGTTCAGCTATACTGTACCTGACCCTCACCCCTGTAAAGCAGAGAACAAGGAGGAGACACAGAGAGTGGTTCAGCTATACTATACCTGACCCTCCCCTGTACAGCAGGGAACAAGGAGGAGACACAGAGAGTGGTTCAGCTATACTGTACCTGACCCTCACCCCTGTACAGCAGGGAACAAGGAGGAGACACAGAGAGTGGTTCAGCTATACTGTACCTGACCCTCACCCCTGTACAGCAGGGAACAAGGAGGAGACACAGAGAGTGGTTCAGCTATACTGTACCTGACCCTCACCCCTGTACAGCAGGGAACAAGGAGGAGACAGAGAGAGTGGTTCAGCTATACTGTACCTGACCCTCACCCCTGTACAGCAGGGAACAAGGAGGAGACACAGAGAGTGGTTCAGCTATACTGTACTTGACCCTCACCCCTGTACAGCAGGGAACAAGGTGGAGACACAGAGAGTGGTTCAGCTATACTGTACATGACCCTCACCCCTGTACAGCAGGGTACAAGGAGGAGACACAGAGAGTGGTTCAGCTATATTGTACCTGACCCTCACCCCTGTACAGCAGGGAACAAGGAGGAGACAGAGAGAGTGGTTCAGCTATACTGTACCTGACCCTCACCCCTGTACAGCAGGGAACAAGGAGGAGACACAGAGAGTGGTTCAGCTATACTGTACCTGACCCTCACCCCTGTAAAGCAGGGAACAAGGAGGAGACACAGAGGGTTCAGCTTATACTGTACTGACCCTCACCCTGTACAGCAGGGAACAAGGAGGAGACAGAGAGTGGTTCAGCTTATACTGTACCTGACCCTCACCCCTGTAAAGCAGGGAACAAGGAGGAGACAGAGAGATTGGTTCAGCTATACTGTACCTGACCCTCACCCCTGTAAAGCAGGGAACAAGGAGGAGACACAGAGAGTGGTTCAGCTATACTGTACCTGACCCTCCCCTGTACAGCAGGGAACAAGGAGGAGACACAGAGAGTGGTTCAGCTATACTGTACCTGACCCTCACCCCTGTACAGCAGGGAACAAGGAGGAGACAGAGAGAGTGGTTCATCTATACTGTACCTGACCCTCACCCCTGTACAGCAGGGAACAAGGAGGAGACAGAGAGAGTGGTTCAGCTATACTGTACCTGACCCTCACCCCTGTAAAGCAGAGAACAAGGAGGAGACACAGAGAGTGGTTCAGCTATACTATACCTGACCCTCCCCTGTACAGCAGGGAACAAGGAGGAGACACAGAGAGTGGTTCAGCTATACTGTACCTGACCCTCACCCCTGTACAGCAGGGAACAAGGTGGAGACACAGAGAGTGGTTCAGCTATACTGTACCTGACCCTCACCCCTGTACAGCAGGGAACAAGGAGGAGACACAGAGAGCGGTTCAACTATACTGTACCTGACCCTCACCCCTGTACAGCAGGGAACAAGGAGGAGACAGAGAGAGTGGTTCAGCTATACTGTACCTGACCCTCACCCCTGTACAGCAGGGAACAAGGAGGAGACAATGAGAGTGGTTCAGCTATAGTGTACCTGACCCTCACCCCTGTACAGCAGGGAACAAGGAGGTGACACAGAAAGTGGTTCAGCTATACTGTACCTGACCCTCACCCCTGTACAGCAGGGAAGAAGGAGGAGACACAGAGAGTGGTTCAGCTATACTGTACCTGACCCTCACCCCTGTACAGCAGGGAACAAGGAGGAGACACAGAGAGTGGTTCAGCTATACTGTACCTGACCCTCACCTCTGTAAAGCAGGGAACAAGGAGAAGACACAGAGAATGGTTCAGCTATACTGTACCTGAGCCTCACCCCTGTACAGCAGGGAACAAGGAGGAGACAGAGAGAGTGGTTCAGCTATACTGTACCTGACCGTTACCCCTGTACAGCAGGGAACAAGGAGGAGACACAGAGAGTGGTTCAGCTATACTGTACCTGACCCTCACCCCTGTACAGCAGGGAACAAGGAGGAGACACAGAGAGTGGTTCAGCTATACTGTACCTGACCCTCACCCCTGTACAGCAGGGAACAAGGAGGAGACACAGAGAGTGGTTCAGCTATACTGTACCTGACCCTCACCCCTGTAAAGCAGGGAACAAGGAGAAGACAAAGAGAGTGGTTCATCTATACTATACCTGACCCTCACCCCTGTTCAGCAGGGAACAAGGAGGAGACACAGAGAGTGGTTCATCTATACTGTACCTGACCCTCACCCCTGTACAGCAGGGAACAAGGAGGAGACACCGAGAGTGGTTCATCTATACTGTACCTGACCCTCACCCCTGTACAGCAGGGAACAAGGAGGAGACACAGAGAGTGGTTCAACTATACTGTACCTGACCCTCACCCCTGTACAGCAGGGAACAAGGAGGAGACACAGAGAGTGGTTTAGCTATACTGTACCTGACCCTCACCCCTGTACAGCAGGGAACAAGGAGGAGACACAGAGAGTGGTTCAGCTATACTGTACCTGACCCTCACCCCTGTACAGCAGGGAACAAGGAGGAGACACAGAGTGGTTCAGCTATACTGTACCTGGTTCACCCTCACCCCTGTACAGCAGGGAACAAGGAGTGAGACACAGTACAGCAGGGAACAAGGAGGAGACACAGAGAGTGGTTCAGCTATACTGTACCTGACCCTCACCCCTGTAAAGCAGGGAACAAGGAGGAGACACAGAGTGTGGTTCAGCTATACTGTACCTGACCCTCACCCCTGTACAGCAGGGAACAAGGAGGAGACACAGAGAGTGGTTCAGCTATACTGTACCTGACCCTCACCCCTGTACAGTAGGGAACAAGGAGGAGACACAGACAGTGGTTCAGCTATACTGTACCTGACCCTCACCCCTGTACAGCAGGGAACAAGGAGGAGAGCAATAATTGCCACATGATGTTTACTTGTTAATGTACATAGTTGTAATTGAAATTAATAAAAATTTGTTTGTCGCAGAAGGTGAGAGAATGGATGAATAATTTGTGTATGTTTGATCACATGACAGACCCAGGAGTAATCAGAATCATCCACAATTCCTCTCAATACTTCTATGTACCACAGAAAGATCCACTGACCTTTCCATAAAATATGAAATTGTAGTTACTCCCATGGAGGGACAGAACAGGACAAATACAATAGACCCTATACAAGTCTTGAAATAACACTTAGACAATAAGTAAATTCAAAGTTAAATTGAAGATGTTTTCTTTTACTGAAGTATATTTAGAATGAGTGGTTGTTTGTGTTTCAGAGGAGTCGTACATGACCCATGTAGAATCTTGGATGACCGCAGAAGAGTTCACATCACATCTCTTGCAGTGCCAGTGAGTGCAGCTGTGGTCATTCTCAGTGGACACATTGTCCAGATACAACATCAGGGCGGGGACATTTTAGGCTGGTTTACTAACAAATATATGGAACTGTCTTGAATGGTTGAAGCTTATACCCCATGAGAGCTTATACCCCATGAGAGCTTATACCCCATGAGAGCTTATACCCAATGAGAGCTTATACCCCATGAGAGCTTGTACCCCATGAGAGCTTATACCCCATGAGAGCTTATACCCAATGAGAGCTTATACCCCATGAGAGCTTGTACCCCATGAGAGCTTATACCCCATGAGAGCTTATACCCCATGAGAGCTTATACCCATGAGAGCTTATACCCCATGAGAGCTTGTACCCCATGAGAGCTTATACCCCATGAGAGCTTATACCCAATGAGAGCTTATACCCCATGAGAGCTTATACCCCATGAGAGCTTGTACCCCATGAGAGCTTTATACCCCATGAGAGCTTATACCCAATGAGAGCTTATACCCCATGAGAGCTTATACCCCATGAGAGCTTGTACCCCATGAGAGCTTATACCCCATGAGAGCTTATACCCAATGAGAGCTTATACCTCATGAGAGCTTATACCCCAGGAGAGCTTATACCCATCTTGAATAGAGTTTGTCTGATTGGATGAATTAGGGTTAAACTCTGATAACCCGCATTCTGTGGTCATTTGCTGGCTGCAACCCTGAACTGACCAAAGCACTGACCACAGCACTGACCAGAGCAATGACCACAGAAGTGACCACATAACTGACTATAGCAATGACCGCAACAATGACCACAGCACTGACCATAGCACTGACCATAACAGTTATCACATTCTCACACTACAGTTCTATTTTCTTACTCTACACAATTGATATATCATTTTGCATTTGCTACAGTTATCAAATTAAAATCTTACACATTTTTTATAAGTATAACTAAAAGATGTACACTGAAACATCACTACTAAGGTGACCCTCGTGACTGTGCCAGAGGGACCTGACTAACGAGGTGACCATGTTATCACGGCTAATTTCCTTTACTTTATTGCTACAGAAACATGTTGTGACTGCTCTACGGGGACCATAACCACAAGTTAGCTGTATCACTGAAGTGATCGTGTATGTTGAAGCTACTGACTCTATTGTTACTTCTTATCCCCCACAGACACATCACAGAGGGTCACCACGGCTGGATGGTGACGTTGAACGAGGAGAATGATATCTACGAGTGTGCGGGCTATGACTACGTCCTTGACCTGATCAGTGAGATGGAGATTCCCCCAGGCTTCCCATTCGGTAACTCCTACTTCATGGTGACCACGGACAGGACACGGGAGGTGACCAGTGCCCGCAGGGAACAGCTGCAGAGACTGTGAGTGACAGGCAGACCATTAGCTAGAAATAATTTTTTGCCAATCTAGAATTAATAAAAATGTGCTTTTTAGCATGCAAACGGCTTGCCTGGAGGCCATTCACATAAGTCACAGCCATCACTGGCCAAGTTAGTTTTTTCAATAACAAACCAGTGTCATTTGAGCCATTTATTTAATTAATACTGATCCATTTGATTTGTTTCACTATTAGTTGTGCCAATGATAGTCATTAATATGGGCCCCTAGACTTGGAACTGTTAGTTAATCTAGTGGCCAACTGACTCCCTCTATGTTCCACCAGTCTTATCAGGTGTAATTACCAGCTTTGGCCAGTCATCTGTCAGTCTTGAGGACGGGGTGACAGGTCTCTGGCTAAGTCCCTGATGCCATGGTCTGCTGGATGAAATAGGTTTTCTTGGATTGGATATAAACAGTGGTATCTTATTCATTTTCAAGATTTCTGTCAAACACACAGCTCTTTGCAAAATAGTTACCGTCTTGCACTCTAAACATAATTTGAGACAAATGCAACAGACACAAGAAACACCATGTTAAAGCCACATAATCTATAACTAAAATGTTATTGTTGCACATCACTTGTCCAGTTTTGTGTTATCATGCACCTGACTCTAGTGGTACCACCATCTTTTTATAACCTAATCCCAGATGCAACATGCATCGACATCGTGACCTTGACCCTGTCCTACACATGACCTAGACCTTGTGTTGCAGCCACAGCCCCCACAACCCTGACCGCATGCGAGACATGCCACTGGAGGTGCAGGAGCTGTACGAGCCAGTACCTGTGTGCCCACGCCCCGCACCCCAGCCTGAGAACTTCTTCCACTATGGGAGTCGGCCCGAGAGTCTCAACGAGAACGACTATGCAACGAGAGACGAGATCTTCGGTGGGGACCAGGGTCTCTCTCGTAACAGCATCATGAATGTCCGCTACGTGAAGCGACAGGCCCCCCCACCACCCTCCAGTGGGATGTCGTCACCGCCTAGGGCAGCCTCCCCCCCACCCCGCCGGGCTGCACCCCCTAGACCCACCCCCGCACCACAACCCTGGGCGACTACCCCTCCCAGGAACCTTTCCCCAATCCCGTCAATATCGGCCGCGGGAGGGTTCCTTAACTTCGCGGAGACGGAAGCGTCGTCTACATTAACCGGAATGAACATGGAAGTAGAGTCATCTCTAGCTCCGAGTCGACTCAACCAGCGCTACGCCGCATCACACGGACCTATACCCAACGGATCAACTGCACACCACAGATCATTGCCCAATGGATCCATGCCCAATGGGCACGCTGCGGGCAGTCAGCATGCCCAGACTGAGGCAACGGAGGAGGAGACGTATCGCCATTACACGCACTATGCGACCTCCATCCCCTCAGAGCACCCTGTTCTATCACAGGAGGACATGCGATGGAAGCAGCGCATCAGTGCAGCCAGCGGGCGGTCAATGGTCGGCGCCCGCTCGGACGTCACCATGGCCCACTCGACCCGCAGTGGACCCTCCGACATGGACCGCTGGCTTGACCAGGTCTTTGACCCGGTCCTCGATGGCAATCTTGATGACCTGAGCGACGTGAGGTCACTGGAGAACAGACTGAGAGGGGGAGGTGACACGGCCGTTGACACACAGGTCAGTAGTGTCATCACATGACACACAAGTCAGTAGTGTCATCACACAAAACACAGGTCAGTAGTGTCATAATATAATACAAAGGTCAGTAGTGTCATCACATAATATAAAGGTCAGTAGTGTCATCACATGACACACAGTTCAGTAGTGTCATCACATGTCACACAGTTCAGTAGTGTCATCACATAACACACAATTCAGTAGTGTCATCACATGACACACAATTTAGTAGCTTCATCACATGACACACAATTAAGTAGTGTTATCACATGACACATAGTTCAGTAGTGTTATCACATGACGAGAAGAAGTACTTTTACTTCGTTTCTTTACTTAAGTAGAAAAGTTTACTTTTCTTGAGTAACACAGTACATTTTCAGAAGTACTTCTACTTGTAACAAAGTACAATTGAGGTGTACCTTTTTAATGTAATGAAGTATCCATCATTTATGTGCTAACATTTGGGAATTTTTTTTTTTTTAAAGATTTTTCTGACAAATGATCTCTGACACAACCTAGAACTGGTTGTTCCCGGCACAGATCTGTACGTAGATATCAGGGGAACTACCAGTGGTAATATTTTCTGATTGGCCCATTCAATTTACCACTAACAGGAATGATTACTAGGTGGCATACAAGTTTCCAAAACAAAATGTCAAGCCATTAAATTAGAAAGTACAATAGTTTACTTTTTACTTGTACCTCAAGTACATTTTTAAAGATGTACTTTTATTTTTACTTGAGTTGCTTTTTTCATAGTTACTTGTACATATAAGTACAAAATAAATGTACTTCCACCAGCTCTGCGTGCAGGTCAGAAGTGTCATCACATGACACACAGATCAGTAGTATCATTGCACAACACACAGATCAGTAGTGTCATCACATGACACAGGTCAGTAATGTAATCACATGACTCACAGGTCAATAGTGTCACTGCATGACACACAGGTAAGTAGTGTCATTACATGACATTACACAAGATCACTGTCAAGGACCAAAATCTGGCTCATGAGCTCACAAGACTGTCAGTAAAACTTTCCCCAAATATGTGTACACATAGGGTACTTTCACATGTTAAATTAAAGTTATTGAATTAAGTTATCTTTTTATGGCTAAATTGCCAGTTACACAAACAGTCAATCTGTGTGGATATGTAAACATTTATTTTGGCGAAGTTACTTTTATGGTAGCAAAACCAACCAGAAATGTGTCACTCAGACATGATTTTAGCAAACAAATTGAATATGATCAGTTGTAGGATATATAAAACGTCCTCCACCTTTATCTCATTTATCCTGTCTTTGATGTCCAGCCACAGCCTCAGCCCCACATGAACTTCAGTCCTGATCAAATGACCCCCTACTCCCTGGCAACACCACCAGATGGCAGCACTGCAACCCAAGATGTCAACCACACTGGTACGTTGATCTTCTTCACGACAGGTTTTTATCTAAAATATATATAATAATAAAACTTCTATATATCTATCTCCAGGAATCTGAGCTGAGGTCAGTTAGTAAACCCAAATGTAATGTTTCCACATTTAATTTTAACCATTCCAGATCTGAAATCAGGGTTAAGATGACTACTGGTAAAGTTCCGTTGCTTTTGTTATTGTCCCACTGAATAGTTTAGAAACTTAGTACTAGTATTTTTATCATAAAATAATTATAATTATCTTATATGGTTCAATCAAATTGATATAACTATACCAGTTGATTTATAACAGGTATCTGTATTAATTGGTAATTTTGTTTGACTTGCATGTATAACTTTATAAAAATCTGTGGAGTTTCCTAACTCCACCAATAGCCATGGAATTTGGCGTATTCTAAAATTCTAACAACCTTTGGAAGAGCAGCCATAACAGAGAGTGAGTGACCATTGCAGGAGCGACTGGACTGTTGACCGGTCAGCCTCTAATGCCCATGCCAGGTGTGCCAGTGGTACCAGTTGTGTCGCCCAACAGCATGACGGTACCGGTGCTGTCAGATGCACTGTGGGCACAGCAGATGGTCGGGCTCCAGCAGCAGCAGCTGATGCAGCAGCAGGCGGTTCAACAGCAGGCGGTTCAGCACATGGCGGCGCACCAGATTGTACGTACAAACACTTGTGTTCATTTCTGTTAGGACAGTCTGTTCAATGGAGTTTCGTTCATGTGTGAACAATGAGTGATCTAAGATTCACCCTATATGTGCCAGTTCCTTTCAATATGTAATAATAATAATAATAAACTTTATTTCGACACCATCAAATGTGGGGCATCCGCCTCATTCATGGGTGTGTACAAATATATCAAATTCTAAATGGCTTAAAATTAATTCAGGTAAAACTTGGTATGTATGCGTATGTTTATCTGGGTGTTCATTCACACTGTGAATAGCAATGTAGGTGAATTTGTCCATATGGTAACACCAAAATGCTTTTATCTTTGTTAATATACTGCGTTATTATATCTCCATTTATTAGCAATATCTTGCTGCTGTAATATTGTGACTAGTATTAATGGTATCCACTGTGATTATATTACCATTACAACAACGTATTACAACTAACATAATTAAGATAATGGACTTGGTGTGTAAATTTCTTTATGGAGCGCAGTGTCACAGTGATTAGAGCATTCGACTCTCAATCGAGAGAACCCGGGTTTGATTGCTGTGTTGCCATGTTGAACCTTGAACAAGTTCATTCAGTCCACGTTGTTCCAGTTCACTCAGCTGTATGACTGAGTGCCTGTCCATTCACAGTGGTGGATATTTGTGTGCAAATAGTCATCTTGCATTAACTGAATGGCTGAATGCTTCCCAGAATAGTCAAAATAATGTTCGATTGAACAGGTCTGCCAGTGAATACAGTGTAAAGCACTTTGAGCAGTCCTGATGACTGGATACTGCGCTATACTTAAACTCTTGTTTATTAACTACACAAATAAATACCGAATGAAATGTGTGATAATAGGGAAAGTATCATATTCATGGTGGTCACTGACAGTGTTGGGTCCACCAGTCAGCAGCCTCTCAGTAACATCTTCATTATGATTCAGTTCTCCCTTGTGAGACTGTCTCAGTGTTGTGTGTCTGTCTCAGTGTTGTGAGACTGTCTCAGTGTTGTGTGTCTGTCTCAGTGGTGTGTGTTTGTCTCAGTGTTGTGAGACTGTCTCAGTGGTGTGTGTCTGTCTCAGTGGTGTGTGTCTGTCTCAGTGTTGTGTGTCTGTCTCAGTGTTGTGTGTCTGTCTCATTGTTATGTGTCTGTCTCAGTGGTGTGTGTCTGTCTCAGTGGTGTGCGTCTGTCTCAGTGTTGTGTGTCTGTCTCAATGTTATGTGTCTGTCTCAGTGGTGTGTGTCTGTCTCAGTGTTGTGTGTCTGTCTCAGTGTTGTGTGTCTGTCTCAATGTTATGTGTCTGTCTCAGTGGTGTGTGTCTGTCTCAGTGTTGTGTGTCTGTCTCAGTGGTGTGTGTCTGTCTCAATGTTATGTGTCTGTCTCAGTGGTGTGTGTCTGTCTCAGTGTTGTGTGTCTGTCTCAGTGTTGTGTGTCTGTCTCAGTGTTGTGTGTCTGTCTCAGTGTTGTGTGTCTGTCTCAGTGGTGTGTGTCTGTCTCAGTGTTGTGTATCTGTCTCAGTGTTGTGTGTCTGTCTCAGTGATGTGCGTCTGTCTCAGTGTTATGTGTCAGTCTCGATGTTATGTGTCTGTCTCAGTGGTGTGTGTCTGTCTCAGTGGTGTGTGTCTGTCTCAGTGTTGTGTGTCTGTCTCAGTGGTGTGTGTCTGCCTCAGTGTTGTGTGTCTGTCTCAGTGTTGTGTGTCTGTCTCAGTGTTGTGTGTCTGACTCAGTGTTGTGTGTCTGTCTCAGTGTTGTGTGTCTGTCTCAATGTTGTGTGTCTGTCTCAGTGTTGTGTGTCTGTCTCAGTGTTGTGTGTCTGTCTCAGTGTTGTGTGTCTGTCTCAGTGTTATGTGTCTGTCTCAGTGTTGTGTGTCTGTCTCAATGTTATGTGTCTGTCTCAGTGTTGCGTGTCTGTCTTAGTGTTGTGTGTCTGTCTCAGTGTTGTGTGTCTGTCTCAATGTTATGTGTCTGTCTCAGTGTTGCGTGTCTGTCTCAGTGTTGTGTGTCTGTCTCAGTGTTGTGTGTCTGTCTCAGTGTTATGTGTCTGTCTCAGTAGTGTGTGTCTGTTTCAGTGTTGTGTGTCTGTCTCAGTGGTGTGTGTCTGTCTCAATGTTATGTGTCTGTCTCAGTGTTGTGTGTCTGTCTCAGTGTTGTGTGTCTGTCTCAGTGTTGTGTGTCTGTCTCAATGTTATGTGTCTGTCTCAGTGTTGCGTGTCTGTCTCAGTGTTGTGTGTCTGTCTCAGTGGTGTGTGTCTGTCTCAGTGTTATGTGTCTGTCTCAGTGGTGTGTGTCTGTCTCAGTGTTGTGTGTCTATCTCAGTGGTGTGTGTCTGTCTCAATGTTATGTGTCTGTCTCAGTGTTGTGTGTCTGTCTCAATGTTATGTGTCTGTCTCAGTGTTGTGTGTCTGTCTCAATGTTATGTGTCTGTCTCAGTGTTGCGTGTCTGTCTTAGTGTTGTGTGTCTGTCTCAGTGTTGTGTGTCTGTCTCAATGTTATGTGTCTGTCTCAGTGGTGTGTGTCTGTCTCAGTGTTGTGTGTCTGTCTCAGTGTTATGTGTCTGTCTCAGTGTTGTGTGTCTGTCTCAGTGGTGTGTGTCTGTCTCAGTGTTGTGTGTCTGTCTCAGTGATATGTGTCTGTCTCAGTGTTGTGTGTCTGTCTCAGTGGTGTGTGTCTGTCTCATTGTTGTGTGTCTGTCTCAGTGTTGTGTGTCTGTCTCAGTGGTGTGTGTCTGTCTCAGTGGTGTGTGTCTGTCTCAGTGCTGTGTGTCTGTCTCAGTGTTGTGTGTCTGTCTCAGTGGTGTGTGTCTGTCTCAGTGGTGTGTGTCTGTCTCAGTGTTGTGTGTCTATCTCAGGCCCAGCAATACCAGATGCAGCAGCAGATGCAACAACAGAACACCTCCCTTGAGGCACAGCTGCAGATGGCCCAGATGCAGAAGCGACTCCTGGAGACGACGGTGGAGACAGAGCTCCTCAAAGAGCAGCTCGCGAGCATCAAGAACCGCGGCCCCTCTCCACCCCCGCTCAGCAAGCGCCGCTCCCTGTCACCCCCCGCTGACAAGCGATGCCCCCTGTCGCCCCTGCAGATGGTGCCACCTGCCACCCTGGCGGCGCTTGCCCCGAATGTGGTGCTCATGACCCCCCTGGTGTCACCGCCGGCACAACGCTACACCACACCTAAGGCACCACTGCCCTCGACGCACACACACAAGGCAGAGGGGGTGATTGACGAAAGTCACCCTGGTGGGGTGAAGACATTGAAGAGGGCGTTTGAGAGTAAGATGCAGGCTGTCACCCCGGCTCACTTCAAGCCCTACATCCGCCATACCCGTCAGGTGTCAGTGGAGCCAGAGACCCCCGCACAGAAGACAGAAGAAAAGAAGGATGAGAAAAAAGAGGTCGGGGGCAAGAAAGGGGTCAAGTTCGCGGACAGTGTCGAAGAGATCCCTGACAACGGTGATTACCAAGACAATGTGTCGCCACGCACGCCACAGATGACAACATCGACCACAGTATACCCCCAGGTACCACCAGGTCCTCCACCTAGTGTTGACCCATCTCCCACCCCCCCGGATGCACCCCCCAAAGCATGGATGGGCAGTCTGATCCGACCGGGGAAGCTGCTGAAGATAATAGACAGGGCAGGCAATGAGAGGGTGGTGAAGGCGGGACGTACTATGCTACCCCCTCCAGTGCCAGCCGAGCCTGACTTCACCTTCGTGCCTCGGTCTCAGCCCGTTGTCCAGCAACAGGAAAGTCAACAACCCCCTGAAGTGAGTTGCACATGATGTCATTTTATTATGACAATTTATAACACATTAACGTTTGACTAACCATATGATATTTACTAATTATTTATGAAATCACAAAACAATTGTTGTTAATAATGTATTTTTAACTATTTTAACCAGTTGTTTAATTAATGCAATCCTTTGTAAATTTACACACATATATATATATATATATAACAGATATACTGTATCAAAACGTGATCATTTCCCATAAGTGCTTTCTCTGCCACTGAATTTTTGCATTTTATATGTTTACTTTAGGTCTTAAATGTGCAAAAATCCAATAAATAACTGTTTCAACAAATAATGTTGAGCTTATTGCCATGTGGATAATTAATTATGCAGCCTGAGTATAAGTCTCAGTGAAGCACACTTTTAAATCACTCCATCTGACATGGGCTGTCACTATATTCACCCTCTGTTTATTCCATAGATTCTCCCTTTCACTTTTCCTTCTGTTCATTGTTGAATCCATGACGTAAACAGCAGCTGGATATTTTTGTTGCCCCTTAAAACTCACCAGAGAATATTCAGGACCATGCCTTATATGCATGAAGGCGTGAAGTGGAAACTCTGCGCACGCGTAGTTATGCTATTGATATGTTGTTGTGGTCATTAGTGATTAATAAAACATAATTCTAATAAACTAAATACATAGAATTACATGAATTAGTCATATTGACAGGATTAATGAATAATTGTGTACATTATACAAATATTAAAATTCTCAAAGAATTGCTTTAAATATGAGTACATGTGTTTCCCGCAGCCTGCTGCACCTACGATGACTCAGCAGAGGACCATAGCGCCAGTGACGATGTCGGTTTTCCCGGCGCCACCTGTCTTGACACCGCCGTCGACACCAGTGAGGTTACCGTCACCAGTACGATCTCCGTCACCAGTGCCATTACTGTCACCAGAGCGATTGCCATCACCAGAAGTGACCCACCCGACACGTCCTGCATCCTTGCTGTTTCCACCACCACCGACACTGACAGCAGACGACTTGTCACCAACGCAGCCAGAACCACCGGTAATATCACCAGTGTCACCACCACCGACACTACCACCACTTGACGCACCGCCGACACCAGAGTCACCCCCTCGGCCCGAGTCACCGCGTGTGACGTCACCAGCTATGATGACACCGCAGTGGACCATCCCTGACTCACCCACCGACATGTCACCAAAACACCCCCCTCCGATCGCACTCACTGATACCGAGGATGACCCGGTGAAGATTGACATGAAGTCACGGCGCCACGCCCTCGAGACACAGCTGTCCAACATCTGGGGCAAGGGCAACCAGGCAGCAACACCAATGGGGCTGTCAGCATCGACCTCATCAGCGGTCAGACAACCAGACCCCCCTACACAACCCTCATACCCACCTGTGCCACCTGCTCCCCCAGTCGCCGTGGTACCCGGCATAGTACCACCACCACCCCCTGCCATGTTTGGTGCGGTGCCTCCTCATTCTGCCCCCCAGCCTGTGCTACCCCTCCAGCGGTCAGCCCAGCCCCCCCAGCACAGCATCCAACCCCCCTCAGAGAGCATCCAGAACCTGCGACAGACCAATCAGAGGCAACGAGCCCTCCCTTCACTGCCAGCCAACGAGTACGATGATTCGGGTAAGTTTTTCTATTATATAACTTGAAGTAGGAATTATCATGCTGTGAAAAATATAATGTTTGATAATTTTTTCATAATTAGTCTTCATAGCATACCTATTAGAAAGATTTTATGTACATCAGTTAAAAAATTATTATTATTATTATTATGAAAAACAAAACAAAAAATTATGATGAATGTTGTGAAATGTATGTGTGTATATATATATATATATATATATTATATTACATATATATATATAATATAAATATATATTATATATATATTATATATATTATATATAATAATATATTATATATATGTAATGTGTGTGGATGGTAGTGGACACAGCTGGTTGACCACTAACTGACCGTTGTAGACTCGGAAGATGAGGTGGACACGGCAGTGGATGTGGCCACGCTTGAGAAGATCCAGACTGTGCTGTTTGCCCAGAGCACTGGGCCCTTCTACACCTACACAAGTGTGCCCTGGCTCCTCATGATCCGCAAGGAGGTGAGGCTCTACACCCTCACGGGGTCACATTGAGGGTCTACACCCCAACAGAGTCACATTGAGGGTCTACACCCTCACGGGGTCACATTGAGGGTCTACACCCCAACAGGGTCACAATGAGGGTCTACACCCCTACAGGGTCACTGTCTACACTATCACAAGGTCAATGGGGTCTACACCCTCACGGGGTCACTGTGAGGGTCTATACCCCTATATGGTCACTGTGAGGCTCTACACCCCTACAGGGTCACTGTGAGGGTGTACATCCCTACAGGGTCACAGTGACAGGGTGATATACATGTAGCACTGAAATGCACAGACACATTAGCAAAGACAATAAAAAATAAAAGAAGCGACTGGCATGAAAACAGGTGACAGATGTGATCGCAGCACACTCGTTGATGTGTTGCCATTATGTAATGTTGTTTACAAAGCATGTATACACTTAATGTGAGATGTGTCATTAAGAGTGTTGTTCATTGATGGTAGGCATCACATGGGACTTAATGTGAGATGTGTCATTAAGAGTGTTTGTTCATTGATGGTAGGCATCAAGTGGGACTTAATGTGAGATGTGTCATTAAGAGTGTTTGTTCATTGATGGTAGGCATCACATGGGACTTAATGTGAGATGTGTAATTAAGAGTGTTTGTTCATTGATGGTAGGCATCACATGGGACTTAATGTGAGATGTGTCATTAAGAGTGTTTGTTCATTGATGGTAGGCATCACATGGGATTTAATGTGAGATGTGTCATTAAGAGTGTTTGTTCATTGATGGTAGGCATCACATGGGACTTAGTGTGAGATGTGTCATTAAGAGTGTTTGTTCATTGATGGTAGGCATCACATGGGACTTAATGTGAGATGTGTCATTAAGAGTGTTTGTTCATTGATGGTAGGCATCACATGGGACTTAATGTGAGATGTGTAATTAAGAGTGTTTGTTCATTGATGGTAGGCATCACATGGGACTTAATGTGAGATGTGTCATTAAGAGTGTTTGTTCATTGATGGTAGGCATCACATGGGATTTAATGTGAGATGTGTCATTAAGAGTGTTTGTTCATTGATGGTAGGCATCACATGGGACTTAGTGTGAGATGTGTCATTAAGAGTGTTTGTTCATTGATGGTAGGCATCACACGGACTTAGTGTGAGATGTGTCATTAAGAGTGTTTGTTCATTGATGGTAGGCATCACATGGGACTTAGTGTGAGATGTGTCATTAAGAGTGTTTGTTCATTGATGGTAGGCATCACATGGGACTTAGTGTGAGATGTGTCATTAAGAGTGTTTGTTCATTGATGGTAGGCATCACATGGGACTTAGTGTGAGATGTGTCATTAAGAGTGTTTGTTCATTGATGGTAGGCATCACATGGGACTTAGTGTGAGATGTGTCATTAAGAGTGTTTGTTCATTGATGGTAGGCAGTCACATCACGGGGACTTAGTGTGAGATGTGTCATTAAGAGTGTTTGTTCATTGATGGTAGGCATCACATGGGACTTAGTGTGAGATGTGTCATTAAGAGTGTTTGTTCATTGATGGTAGGCATCAAGTGGGACTTAGTGTGAGATGTGTCATTAAGAGTGTTTGTTCATTGATGGTAGGCATCACGTGGGACTTAGTGTGAGATGTGTCATTAAGAGTGTTTGTTCATTGATGGTAGGCATCACACGGACTTAGTGTGAGATGTGTCATTAAGAATGTTTGTTCATGGATGGTAGGCATCACACGGACTCAAATATCGCAAATTAATATCGCAAGCTACACACCATTGATGCAGTGTCTTTTCGACAAGATATTCCATTGTTCCGCTCGGATGATCTTGACTTGCTGAACGTAGAAGAACTGGTTGATCAGTACGATCATATGCTGGTCAGCTTAGTTGATTCGCACTCGCCTATGCAAGAAAAGCATATCCGATTACGGCAAGACACAGCGTGGTATACCGATGATCTACGGGCTGCGAAACGAGAGAAACGGCAGAGAGAAAGATCCTGGAGAAAATCCAAACTAGAGGTGCATAGACAATTGTACGCTGATCAGTGCAAGAGAGTGAATGCACTACTTACCCAAACAAAATCTGCCTACTATTCCAGCATAATCCGTAACACAGGCAAGAACCAGCAACGACTGTTCCGAATTGTAAACTGTCTACTGCATCACAAAATGGGAACTGTACTCCCTACCCATACGTCAGAAGCTGAAATGGCGAGTGTATTTTCAGAATATTTTTCTGAAAAGATCAGCATCATTTGTCGTGAGTTGTCTACCAGCTCTGACAGAGCAAATGGTGACAAAAATGTGGATACCAACAACATCTGCTGCACATCAGAGCTGTCTTCCTTCTCCCTACCAACGCCAGGCGAAATCAAGAAGATCATCATGGATGCCTAAATCGTGCGACCTAGACCCTGCTCCTACCTGGCTAGTGAGAGAATCGATCGATGAACTTCTGCCAATTTTGTCGCACATAGTTGTGGCATCTCTGCAGTCGTCTGTTGTTCCAGATCAATACAAGACTGGCTGCATCTCGCCATTAATCAAGAAGGCTGGACTAAATCCAGAATATTTGCAGAACTACCGACCTGTATCGAATCTGGCATTTCTCTCTAAAGTAATCGAGCGCGTTGTAGCAAATCAGCTGAACGTCCACATGCAAGAGAACAACTTGCACGACCAATATCAATCGGCATATCGCCATGATCACTCAACTGAAACGGCTCTGCTTAAAGTACACAATGACATTCTGTCTGCAGTAGACCGTGGCTGTGTTGTTGTGTTGGTTATGCTTGACTTGACCGCCGCTTTCGACACCATTGACCAAGACATTCTATTGAGCAGACTCACTCACAGATTCGGTGTCACTGGCGCTGCGCTTGAGTGGTTCAGATCTTACTTGTCCAGTCGGCATCAAGTCGTTCGTATTGGAAGTGTCAAATCCTCCCCAACTGCTGTGCCGTTTGGCTTGCCACAAGGCTCTGTGCTTGGGCCGTTGCTTTTTACGGCATATATCTCACCGCTCGGCGACATCTTCAAGAAATTCAGGGTGGACTATCATTTTTATGCAGACGACACGCAACTTTACGTCTCGTTTTGTCCTGGCGGAGATGACCAAGTGAATTCAATAGACAATCTGTGTAATTGCCTTGAGCATATAGGGGAATGGTTGCGGTCCAATTCACTGAAGCTAAACGACCAGAAGACGGATGTTGTGGTATTCGGCACCAAGCACAAGTTGCCACTGATGAAGGATATCCGCATAATCATTGGTGATGCAACTTTGAACGCATCATCTAATGTTCGTAACCTTGGCGTCATATTCGACTCATCCCTCGGCATGGCGAACCATGTCTGTGCCATCTGCCGAACAGCCTACATGCACCTACACAACATTAGCCGTATCAGATGTTACATTACCTTAGATGCGACGAAATCATTAGTCCACGCCTTCGTCATGTCCAGACTGGATTATGGGAATGCACTGCTTGCTGGACTACCACTTGAACATTTGAATAAACTCCAACGCATTCAAAACATGGCAGCAAGAATCATTACTTTTACCCCAATCTTGAAAGAACTGCACTGGCTACCTGTGAAATGTTGAATCGAATTCAAGATTCTTATGCATGTGTATCGATGTCTGAACGGCACCGGACCATTGTACCTGGAGAACATGCTGAAGACACAGTGCTCTGCAGGGCGCACACGTTCGTCCCAACAATATCTGCTACACGTGCCGCGAACGAAGCTTGTTAGTTTTGGTGATCGTGCATTCGAAGTGATAGGACCTCGATTATGGAATCTGCTGCCGTTTCACATAAAATGTAGTGGAAACCTAACACTGTTCAAACGGACTCTGAAAACACACATGTTCAAAGCAGAATACTGTTGACATTTTACTTTCTTTGACATTTTACTCCTAAACTTATATTTTATTTATCTACCCACGATTGCATATATATTATATCTATTATTTATTCTATATATCTATTATTTATTCTATATATACTTAAAGTATCTTATATATCTTAATAATGTTTAAATAACAGCTCTATATATACATATTTTTATTTATCTATTTTTAGTAATTAAATAAAATTGTTCTGTTTTTATAATTATTATATCAAATTTGTATTTTATATCTACTGTGCACATACCTTTGCTAAATTTTAATGTTTTATGACATTAGCTTCTTGTACAGCGCTCTGAGCATTTTATTGGAAATTGCGCTCTATAAAAAATAAATATTATTATTATTAGTGTGAGATGTGTCATTAAGAGTGTTTGTTCATTGATGGTAGGCATCACACGGACTTAGTGTGAGATGTGTCATTAAGAGTGTTTGTTCATTGATGGTAGGCATCACACGGACTTAGTGTGAGATGTGTCATTAAGAGTGTTTGTTCATTGATGGTAGGCATCACAGGGGACTTAGTGTGAGATGTGTCATTAAGAGTGTTTGTTCATTGATGGTAGGCATCACACGGACTTAGTGTGAGATGTGTCATTAAGAGTGTTTGTTCATTGATGGTAGGCATCACATGGGACTTAGTGTGAGATGTGTCATTAAGAGTGTTTGTTCATTGATGGTAGGCATCACATGGGACTTAGTGTGAGATGTGTCATTAAGAGTGTTTGTTCATTGATGGTAGGCATCACATGGGACTTAGTGTGAGATGTGTCATTAAGAGTGTTTGTTCATTAAGGAGGGGCTAATTTACATTGTCAACTGAGAGAACAATATTATTGTTCAAAGCTCTTGATTGCTGCCATTTCATTGTTCCTCTGATACTCAGTTTATTTTTACATCTCAGTATAAGAAAATATTCTCTTTTGTAGTGTCAACAACAAGATGCTAGCTCAGTTTGTTGTGTTGTTTCGTTTTGATGAAATCACTACATAAATTGTTAAATTGTTTTTTATTGGATCTGGTCAAAATTCAGCAAAAAGTGCCAAACTGAAGATGTGTGTTCCAGATGTTCACGCCAACAGAGAAGCTGGCAGACCCCATCCTCATCTCCCTCATCTTCACTCAGGTTGTACAGGATGTCTTCTCTAACGGCTGCATCCGCATTGGCAAGGACGACAAGTTGAAGATGAGATCAAGACTGGGTAAACTGCTTACAGCATGAAAATAAAAAAACAACTAGAATTAGAAAGATTATTATTAGTATTATTAGTTATTAGAGCTATATTACTCCTTAAACCATTTCTCTAAACTGGTAGTTCTGAATGTGATATCATGATTAATCATACATGTATTATGTTTCTAAAATTTAAATAAGGTGTTTTTACAGAGCATCTGCGAAGGTACAATCTTCATGTAGCACAGATTATGATAATAAAATTGTTAGATAAATGGTAGAAATAGTTTCACTATTCAACGGTGCCCGTTTGCTGTTACAGACGGCTATGGCATCAGTCCTACAAATGTCACGACGTCGGGCCACAACGAACAGATCAAAAACTTTGTGATAGACTCGGCCCGAGACTGGCCCTATTACTTCTGTCGATTCTTCCCAGTCAATGTAAGTCTTGGTATGACCCTGTCTTGGTCTGAGACTGGTCCTATTACTTATATCGCTTCTTCCCAGTCAATGTATGTCTTGGTATGACCCTGTCTTGGTCTGAGACTGGTCCTATTACTTATATCGCTTCTTCCCAGTCAATGTAAGTCTTGGTATGACCCTGACTTGGTCTGATACTTGCCCTATTATTTCTATCGCTTCTTCTCAGTCAATGTACGTCTTGGTATGACCCTCTCTTGGTCTGAGATTGGTCTTATTACTTATATCGCTTCTTCCCAGTCAATGTAAGTCTTGGTATGACCCTGTCTTGGTCTGAGACTGGTCCTATTACTTCTATCGTTTCTTTTTAGTCAATATAAGTCTTGGTATGACCCTGTCTTGGTCTGAGACTGGTCCTATTACTTCTATCGCTTCTTCCCAGTCAATGTAAGTCTTGGTATGATCCTGTCTTGGTCTGAGACTAGTCCTATTACTTCTATCGCTTCTTCCCAGTCAATGTAAGTCTTGGTATGACCCTGTCTTGGTCTGAGACTGGTCCTATTACTTCTATCGCTTCTTCCATCAATGTAAGTCTTGGTATGACCCTGTCTTGGTCTGAGACTGGTCCTATTGCTTATATTGCTTCTTCCCAGTCAATGAAAATCTTGGTATGACCCTGTCTTGTTCTGAGACTGGTCCTATTATTTCTATCGCTTCATTCCAGTCAATGTAAGTCTTGGTATGACCCTGTCTTGGTCTGAGACTGGTCCTATTACTTCTATTGCTTCTTCCCAGTCAATGTAAGTCTTGGTATGACCCTGTCTTGGTCTGAGACTGGTCCTATTGCTTATATCGCTTCTTTCCAGTCAATGTAAGTCTTGGTATGACCCTGTCTTGGTCTGAGACTGGTCCTATTACTTATATCGCTTCTTCCCAGTCAATGTAAGTCTTGGTATGACCCTGTCTTGGTCTGAGACTGGTCCTATTACTTATATCGCTTCTTCCCAGTCAATGTATGTCTTGGTATGACCCTGTCTTGGTCTGAGATTGGTCCTATTACTTATATCGCTTCTTCCCAGTCAATGTAAGTCTTGGTATGACCTTGTCTTGGTCTAAGACTTGCCCTATTATTTCTATCGCTTCTTCTCAGTCAATGTAAGTCTTGGTATGACCCTCTCTTGGTCTGAGATTGGTCTTATTACTTATATCGCTTCTTCCCAGTCAATGTAAGTCTTGGTATGACCCTGTCTTGGTCTGAGACTGGTCCTATTACTTCTATCGTTTCTTTCCAGTCAATATAAGTCTTGGTATGACCCTGTCTTGGTCTGAGACTGGTCCTATTACTTCTATCGTTTCTTTCCAGTCAATATAAGTCTTGGTATGACCCTGTCTTGGTCTGAGACTGGTCCTATTATTTCTATTGTTTCTTTCCAGTCAATATAAGTCTTGGTATGACCCTGTCTTGGTCTGAGACTGGTCCTATTACTTATATCGCTTCTTCCCAGTCAATGTAAGTCTTGGTATGACCCTGTCTTGGTCTGAGACTTGCCCTATTATTTCTATCGCTTCTTCTCAGTCAATGTACGTCTTGGTATGACCCTCTCTTGGTCTGAGATTGGTCTTATTACTTATATCGCTTCTTCCCAGTCAATGTAAGTCTTGGTATGACCCTGTCTTGGTCTGAGACTGGTCCTATTACTTCTATCGTTTCTTTTTAGTCAATATAAGTCTTGGTATGACCCTGTCTTGGTCTGAGACTGGTCCTATTACTTCTATCGCTTCTTCCCAGTCAATGTAAGTCTTGGTATGATCCTGTCTTGGTCTGAGACTAGTCCTATTACTTCTATCGCTTCTTCCCAGTCAATGTAAGTCTTGGTATGACCCTGTCTAGGTCTGAGACTGGTCCTATTGCTTATATTGCATCTTCCCAGTCAATGAAAATCTTGGTATGACCCTGTCTTGGTCTGAGACTGGTCCTATTACTTCTATCGCTTCTTCCCTGTCAATGTAAATCTTGGTATGACCCTGTCTTGGTCTGAGACTGGTCCTATTACTTATATCGCTTCTTCCGTCAATGTAAGTCTTGGTATGACCCTGTCTTGGTCTGAGACTGGTCCTATTACTTCTATCGCTTCTTCCCAGTCAATGTAAGTCTTGGTGTGACCCTGTCTTGGTCTGAGTCTGGTCCTATTACTTCTATCGCTTCTTTCCAGTCAATGTAAGTCTTGTTATGACCCTGTCTTGGTCTGAGACTGGTCCTATTACTTCTATTGCTTCTTCCCAGTCAATGTAAGTCTTGGTATGACCCTGTCTTGGTCTGAGACTGGTCCTATTGCTTATATCGCTTCTTTCCATTCAATGTAAGTCTTGGTATGACCCTGTCTTGGTCTGAGACTGGTCCTATTACTTATATCGCTTCTTCCCAGTCAATGTAAGTCTTGGTATGACCCTGTCTTGGTCTGAGACTGGTCCTATTACTTATATCGCTTCTTCCCAGTCAATGTATGTCTTGGTATGACCCTGTCTTGGTCTGAGACTGGTCCTATTACTTATATCGCTTCTTCCCAGTCAATGTAAGTCTTGGTATGACCTTGTCTTGGTCTGAGACTTGCCCTATTATTTCTATCGCTTCTTCTCAGTCAATGTAAGTCTTGGTATGACCCTCTCTTGGTCTGAGATTGGTCTTATTACTTATATCGCTTCTTCCCAGTCAATGTAAGTCTTGGTATGACCCTGTCTTGGTCTGAGACTGGTCCTATTACTTCTATTGTTTCTTTCCAGTCAATATAAGTCTTGGTATGACCCTGTCTTGGTCTGAGACTGGTCCTATTACTTCTATCGTTTCTTTCCAGTCAATATAAGTCTTGGTATGACCCTGTCTTGGTCTGAGACTGGTCCTATTATTTCTATTGTTTCTTTCCAGTCAATATAAGTCTTGGTATGACCCTGTCTTGGTCTGAGACTGGTCCTATTACTTCTATCGCTTCTTTCCAGTCAATGTAAGTCTTGGTATGATCCTGTCTTGGTCTGAGACTTGCCCTATTATTTCTATCGCTTCTTCCCAGTCAATGTAAGTCTTGGTATGACCCTGTCTTGGTCTGAGATTGGTCTTATTACTTATATCGCTTCTTCCCAGTCAATGTAAATCTTGGTATGACCCTGTCTTGGTCTGAGACTGGTCCTATTACTTCTATCGTTTCTTTCCAGTCAATATAAGTCTTGGTATGACCCTGTCTTGGTCTGAGACTGGTCCTATTACTTCTATCGTTTCTTTCCAGTCAATATAAGTCTTGGTATGACCCTGTCTTGGTCTGAGACTGGTCCTATTATTTCTATTGTTTCTTTCCAGTCAATATAAGTCTTGGTATGACCCTGTCTTGGTCTGAGACTGGTCCTATTACTTCTATCGCTTCTTTCCAGTCAATGTAAGTCTTGGTATGACCCTGTCTTGGTCTGAGACTGGTCCTATTATTTCTATTGTTTCTTTCCAGTCAATATAAGTCTTGGTATGACCCTGTCTTGGTCTGAGACTGGCCCTATTACTTCTATTGCTTCTTCCCAGTCAATGTAAGTCTTGGTTTGATTCTGTCTTGGTCTGAGACTGGTCCTATTACGCTTCTTCCCAGTCAATGTAAGTCTTGGTATGACCTGTCTTGGTCTGAGACTGGTCCTATTTCTTCTATCGCTTCTTCCCAGTCAATGTAAGTCTTGGTATGACCTGTCTTGGTCTGAGACTGGTCCTATTACTTCTATCGCTTCTTCCCAGTCAATATTAGTCTTGGTATGACCCTGTCTTGGTCTGAGACTGGTCCTATTACTTCTATCGCTTCTTCCCAGTCAATGTAAGTCTTGGTATGACCCTGTCTTGGTCTGAGACTGGTCCTATTGCTTATATCGCTTCTTCCCAGTCAATGTAAGTCTTGGTATGACCCTGTCTTTGTCTGAGACTGGTCCTATTACTGATATATCTTCTTCCCAGTCAATATAAGTCTTGGTATGATCCTGTCATGGTCTGAGACTGGTCCTGTTACTTCTATTGCTTCTTTCCAGTCAATATAAGTCTTGGTATGACCCTGTCTTGGTCTGAGACTGGCCCTATTACTTCTATTGCTTTTTCCCAGTCAATGTAAGTCTTGTCTTGGAATTAATTTAGTGACTTGATGAAACAATAATTGGAGTCTAGGACGAGGGAATTCAACCTTTCTATTGTGGTTGAGAAGACAGTCTTACCAAATACTGTATTCGTTCTATTAAGCGTACAGTACGCTTAGCAAATATTTGAGATATGGAAATAAGTTACATTTTGTGTTCGAATAAGCATGCAGGGGTGTGCACCCTTTTGTGCAACAGGATACCAGAACACTGTAAAGTCAGATAATTTAGGTGGACCTCTCAATGTTGTTTCATCACCAAGCTTTGAATCTAGTGTGATATTAATAGAAATTAAAACACAATGATGGATTCAACAGTCAAGGTTGGCACTGAGATCACTGTCACGGTGTAAGGTGCTGCTAAAAAGAGGATGTACGCTAATTAGGGCAAGTATGCTTAATAGAACGAATACGGTATATCATTACCTTATTACATATGATTTGTTTTAATTTAATTTGTATTTGTATGTATTGTAATGTCTTACAATAAATTTGATTTCATTTGAAAATGTTTTATGAACAATGTATTGCTACTTTCTTACTTATTATTATTATATATTCAGTGTTTTGTCTCCCTGTGTGTGCCGTCAGGTTCTTCTACAAGTGTCACCCTGTGTGTGCCGACAGATTCTTCTACAAGTGTGTCCCTGTGTGTGCCGTTAGGTTCTTCTACAAGTCTGTCCCTGTGTGTGCCATCAGATTCTTCTACAAGTGTCTCCCTGTATGTGCCGTCAGGTTCTTCTACAAGTGTGTCCCTGTGTGTGCCGTCAGATTCTTCTACAAGAGTTTCCCTGTGTGTGCCGTCAGGTTCTTCTACAAGTGTGTCCCTGTGTGTGCCAACAGGTTCTTCTACAAGTGTGTCACTGTGTGTGCCATCAGGTTCTTCTACAAGTGTGTCCCTGTGTGTGCCGTCAGGTTCTTCTACAAGTGTGTCCCTGTGCGTGCCGTCAGGTTCTTCTACAAGTGTGTCCCTGAGTGTGCCATCAGGTTCTTCTACAAGTGTGTCCCTGTGTGTGCCGTTAGGTTCTTCTACAAGTCTGTCCCTGCGTGTGCCATCAGATTCTTCTACAAGTGTCTCCCTGTATGTGCCGTCAGGTTCTTCTACAAGTGTGTCCCTGTGTGTGCCGTCAGATTCTTTTACAAGAGTTTCCCTGTGTGTGCCATCAGGTTCTTCTACATGTGTGTCACTGTGTGTGCCATCAGGTTCTTCTACAAGTGTGTCCCTGTGTATGCTGTCAGGTTCTTCTACAAGTGTGTCCCTGTGTGTGCCATCAGGTTCTTCTACAAGTGTGTCACTGTGTGTGCCATCAGGTTCTTCTACATGTGTGTCCCTGTGTGTGCCGTCAGGTTCTTCTACAAGTGTATCCCTGTGTGTGCCGTCAGGTTCTTCTACAAGTGTTTCCCTGTGTGTGCCATCAGGTTCTTCTACAAGTGTGTCCCTGTGTGTGCCGTCAGGTTCTTCTACAAGTGTGTCCCTGTGTGTGCCGTCAGGTTCTTCTACAAGTGTGTCCCTGTGTGTGCCGTCAGGTTCTTCTACAAGTGTGTCCCTGTGTGTGCCGTCAGGTTCTTCTACAAGTGTGTCCCTATGTGTGCTGTCAGGTTCTTCTACAAGTGTGTCCCTGAGTGTGCCGTCAGGTTCTTCTACAAGTGTGTCATTGTGTGTGCCATCGGGTTCTTCTACAAATGTGTCCCTGTGTGTGCCGTCAGGTTCTTCTACAAGTGTGT
>CM034535.1:38653905-38805582 GCA_020002185.1 Paraescarpia echinospica | reverse complement strand
GCTTCTTCCCAGTCAATGTAAGTCTTGGTATGACCCTGTCTTGGTCTGAGACTGGTCCTATTGCTTATATTGCTTCTTCCCAGTCAATGAAAATCTTGGTATGACCCTGTCTTGGTCTGAGACTGGTCCTATTACTTCTATCGCTTCTTCCCTGTCAATGTAAATCTTGGTATGACCCTGTCTTGGTCTGAGACTGGTCCTATTACTTCTATCGCTTCTTCCGTCAATGTAAGTCTTGGTATGACCCTGTCTTGGTCTGAGACTGGTCCTATTACTTCTATCGCTTCTTCCCAGTCAATGTAAGTCTTGGTGTGACCCTGTCTTGGTCTGAGTCTGGTCCTATTACTTCTATCGCTTCTTTCCAGTCAATGTAAGTCTTGTTATGACCCTGTCTTGGTCTGAGACTGGTCCTATTACTTCTATTGCTTCTTCCCAGTCAATGTAAGTCTTGGTATGACCCTGTCTTGGTCTGAGACTGGTCCTATTGCTTATATCGCTTCTTTCCATTCAATGTAAGTCTTGGTATGACCCTGTCTTGGTCTGAGACTGGTCCTATTACTTATATCGCTTCTTCCCAGTCAATGTAAGTCTTGGTATGACCCTGTCTTGGTCTGAGACTGGTCCTATTACTTATATCGCTTCTTCCCAGTCAATGTATGTCTTGGTATGACCCTGTCTTGGTCTGAGACTGGTCCTATTACTTATATCGCTTCTTCCCAGTCAATGTAAGTCTTGGTATGACCTTGTCTTGGTCTGAGACTTGCCCTATTATTTCTATCGCTTCTTCTCAGTCAATGTAAGTCTTGGTATGACCCTCTCTTGGTCTGAGATTGGTCTTATTACTTATATCGCTTCTTCCCAGTCAATGTAAGTCTTGGTATGACCCTGTCTTGGTCTGAGACTGGTCCTATTACTTCTATCGTTTCTTTCCAGTCAATATAAGTCTTGGTATGACCCTGTCTTGGTCTGAGACTGGTCCTATTACTTCTATCGTTTCTTTCCAGTCAATATAAGTCTTGGTATGACCCTGTCTTGGTCTGAGACTGGTCCTATTATTTATATTGTTTCTTTCCAGTCAATATAAGTCTTGGTATGACCCTGTCTTGGTCTGAGACTGGTCCTATTACTTCTATCGCTTCTTTCCAGTCAATGTAAGTCTTGGTATGACCCTGTCTTGGTCTGAGACTTGCCCTATTATTTCTATCGCTTCTTCCCAGTCAATGTAAGTCTTGGTATGAGTATTACCAATCTTGGTCTGAGATTGAGATGCTTATTACTTATATGGCTGTAGTCAATATAAATCTTGGTATGACCCTGTCTTAGTCTAGGGCATGGTCCCTGTTACTTCTATCGTTTCTTTCAGTCAATATAAGTCTTGGTATGACCCTGTCTTGGTGAGACTGGTCCTATTAGCTTCTATCGTTTCTTTTCCAGTCAATATAAGTCTTGGTATGATTACTGTCTTGGTCTGGGAGACTGGTCCTATTATTTCTATTGTTTCTTGAGTCGATATAGAGTCTTGGTATGACCTGTCTTAGCCAGTCTGAGACTGGTCCTATTACTTCTATCGGCTTCTTTCCAGTCAATGTGAGAGTCTTGGTATGACCCTGTCTTGGTCTGAGACTGGTCCTATTATTTCTATTGTTTCTTTCCAGTCAATATAAGTCTTGGTATGACCCTGTCTTGGTCTGAGACTGGTCTTCTATTACGCTTCTTCCCAGTCAATGTAAGTCTTGGTATGACCTGTCTTGGTCTGAGACTGGTCCTATTTCTTCTATCGCTTCTTCCCAGTCAATGTAAGTCTTGGTATGACCTGTCTTGGTCTGAGACTGGTCCTATTACTTCTATCGCTTCTTCCCAGTCAATATTAGTCTTGGTATGACCCTGTCTTGGTCTGAGACTGGTCCTATTACTTCTATCGCTTCTTCCCAGTCAATGTAAGTCTTGGTATGACCCTGTCTTGGTCTGAGACTGGTCCTATTGCTTATATCGCTTCTTCCCAGTCAATGTAAGTCTTGGTATGACCCTGTCTTTGTCTGAGACTGGTCCTATTACTGATATATCTTCTTCCCAGTCAATATAAGTCTTGGTATGATCCTGTCATGGTCTGAGACTGGTCCTGTTACTTCTATTGCTTCTTTCCAGTCAATGTAAGTCTTGGTATGACCCTGTCTTGGTCTGAGACTGGCCCTATTACTTCTATTGCTTTTTCCCAGTCAATGTAAGTCTTGTCTTGGAATTAATTTAGTGACTTGATGAAACAATAATTGGAGTCTAGGACGAGGGAATTCAACCTTTCTATTGTGGTTGAGAAGACAGTCTTACCAAATACTGTATTCGTTCTATTAAGCGTACAGTACGCTTAGCAAATATTTGAGATATGGAAATAAGTTACATTTTGTGTTCGAATAAGCATGCAGGGGTGTGCACCCTTTTGTGCAACAGGATACCAGAACACTGTAAAGTCAGATAATTTAGGTGGACCTCTCAATGTTGTTTCATCACCAAGCTTTGAATCTAGTGTGATATTAATAGAAATTAAAACACAATGATGGATTCAACAGTCAAGGTTGGCACTGAGATCACTGTCACGGTGTAAGGTGCTGCTAAAAAGAGGATGTACGCTAATTAGGGCAAGTATGCTTAATAGAACGAATACGGTATATCATTACCTTATTACATATGATTTGTTTTAATTTAATTTGTATTTGTATGTATTGTAATGTCTTACAATAAATTTGATTTCATTTGAAAATGTTTTATGAACAATGTATTGCTACTTTCTTACTTATTATTATTATATATTCAGTGTTTTGTCTCCCTGTGTGTGCCGTCAGGTTCTTCTACAAGTGTCACCCTGTGTGTGCCGTCAGATTCTTCTACAAGTGTGTCCCTGTGTGTGCCGTTAGGTTCTTCTACAAGTCTGTCCCTGTGTGTGCCATCAGATTCTTCTACAAGTGTCTCCCTGTATGTGCCGTCAGGTTCTTCTACATGTGTGTCCCTGTGTGTGCCGTCAGATTCTTCTACAAGAGTTTCCCTGTGTGTGCCGTCAGGTTCTTCTACAAGTGTGTCCCTGTGTGTGCCATCAGGTTCTTCTACAAGTGTGTCACTGTGTGTGCCATCAGGTTCTTCTACAAGTGTGTCCCTGTGTGTGCCGTCAGGTTCTTCTACAAGTGTGTCCCTGTGCGTGCCGTCAGGTTCTTCTACAAGTGTGTCCCTGAGTGTGCCATCAGGTTCTTCTACAAGTGTGTCCCTGTGTGTGCCGTTAGGTTCTTCTACAAGTCTGTCCCTGCGTGTGCCATCAGATTCTTCTACAAGTGTCTCCCTGTATGTGCCGTCAGGTTCTTCTACAAGTGTGTCCCTGTGTGTGCCGTCAGATTCTTCTACAAGAGTTTCCCTGTGTGTGCCATCAGGTTCTTCTACATGTGTGTCACTGTGTGTGCCATCAGGTTCTTCTACAAGTGTGTCCCTGTGTATGCTGTCAGGTTCTTCTACAAGTGTGTCCCTGTGTGTGCCATCAGGTTCTTCTACAAGTGTGTCACTGTGTGTGCCATCAGGTTCTTCTACATGTGTGTCCCTGTGTGTGCCGTCAGGTTCTTCTACAAGTGTATCCCTGTGTGTGCCGTCAGGTTCTTCTACAAGTGTTTCCCTGTGTGTGCCATCAGGTTCTTCTACAAGTGTGTCCCTGTGTGTGCCGTCAGGTTCTTCTACAAGTGTGTCCCTGTGTGTGCCGTCAGGTTCTTCTACAAGTGTGTCCCTGTGTGTGCCGTCAGGTTCTTCTACAAGTGTGTCCCTGTGTGTGCCGTCAGGTTCTTCTACAAGTGTGTCCCTGTGTGTGCCGTCAGGTTCTTCTACAAGTGTGTCCCTATGTGTGCTGTCAGGTTCTTCTACAAGTGTGTCCCTGAGTGTGCCGTCAGGTTCTTCTACAAGTGTGTCATTGTGTGTGCCATCGGGTTCTTCTACAAATGTGTCCCTGTGTGTGCCGTCAGGTTCTTCTACAAGTGTGTCCCTGAGTGTGCCGTCAGGTTCTTCTACAAGTGTGTCCCTGAGTGTGCCGTCAGGTTCTTCTACAAGTGTGTCCCTGAGTGTGCCGTCAGGTTCTTCTACAAGTCTGTCACTGTGTGTGCCGTCAGGTTCTTCTACAAGTGTGTCACTGTGTGTGCCGTCAGGTTCTTCTACAAGTGTGTCCCTGTGTGTGCCGTCAGGTTCTTCTTCAAGTGTGTCCCTGAGTGTGTCGTCAGGTTCTTCTACAAGTGTGTCACTGTGTGTGCCGTCAGGTTCTTCTACAAGTGTGACCCTGAGTGTGTCGTCAGGTTCTTCTACAAGTGTGTCCCTGAGTGTGTCGTCAGGTTCTTCTACAAGTGTGTCACTGTGTGTGCCGTCAGGTTCTTCTACAAGTGTGTCCCTGAGTGTGTCGTCAGGTTCTTCTACAAGTGTGTCACTGTGTGTGCCGTCAGGTTCTTCTACAAGTGTGTCCCTGAGTGTGCCGTCAGGTTCTTCTACAAGTGTGTCCCTGAGTGTGCCGTCAGGTTCTTCTACAAGTGTGTCCCTGAGTGTGTCGTCAGGTTCTTCTACAAGTGTGTCCGTGTGTTCCAGGGTGGCCGTCGACATCCAACAGTGAAGCTGGTGGGAGTGAGTCACTCGGGTCTCAGACTCCTTGCACGGGAGAAGGACCTGTTTGAGGATGACCTCCGCATGGTCCATCATGTCAGGTAAGACCTCCAGATGGTCCACTATGTCAGGTAAGACCTCCAGATGGATCACTATGTCAGGTAAGACCTCCAGATGGTCCACCATGTCAGGTAAGACCTCTGCATGGTCCACCATGTCAGGTAAGACCTCTGCATGGTCCGCCATGTCAGGTAAGACCTCTGCATGGTCCACCATGTCAGGTAAGACCTCTGCATGGTCCGCCATGTCAGGTAAGACCTCTGCATGGTCTGCCATGTCAGGTAAGACCTCTGCATGGTCCGGCATGTCAGGTAAGACCTCTGCATGGTCCGCCATGTCAGGTAAGACCTCTGCATGATCCGCCATGTCAGGTAAGACCTTTGCATGGTCTGCCATGTCAGGTAAGACCTCTGCATGGTCTGCCATGTCAGGTAAGACCTCTGCATGGTCCACCATGTCAGGTAAGACCTCTGCATGGTCCACCATGTCAGGTATACAATATTACCACTTACTGAGTTGATGTATAAATGATAGTGTTCCACTCGTGACTAGCAGACAGACAGGTCACACTGAACAGATTTCACATAATTGCTATATATGTTTTATTTGGGGAGGAATATGGCCATATTCCAATTTAATATCCTATTCTTTTCTCCATATATATGGAAGGATTGTTTGAACAGTTAGAACAGAGCGGTGTTGGATGCAGCATGGGCAGCCACTATACGGGTGGTAATGGATATGCAAAAAATATGCAGATGAATACTGTGTAAATTTTAACGGTACTAAGAGTAGATTTTTAAAGGTCGTAGTTGTAAACCCGACAACAGAACGGTGGTTTTTAATGGCACCGGGTTGTATAGTGTCCAGGATGTTCTACACCTGGGCCATCATATATCCATTGTTAATAACGATAGCTTAATCGGCGATGCCATTGCAAGTGGGTATACTATGTTCATGGCCAGGATTGGTCATATTAAGATGACTGTAAAGTGCAATTTATTTAAACATTATAGCTGTCTTACTATGGAGCTCCGCCATGGGATCTCCACAGTAAGAGTGTTGTCACTGTATCATAGTGCCAACACTCTTGACTATATACATAGCATGGCGAAAAGCACTAAGGAAGTTGTGGGGGCTAGCACTGCTTACACACGGTGATGTTATATCATTGTTGGCAGATAGTTTACCATTACTGGTCATCTTAAAGCAAAGGTTCACAACTTTGCCAAGTTATCTATTGAAAATCGTGGTCAAATAGTAGAGCAAATTACCATCACATCCTGAATGAATGTAACACAATTCATGATGTGTCTGCGTATGATACTGGCCATGTGTGGCAGGCTGATGTATCAAACGAAATAATATCTAATGTGACTGTTTTATCCAAAATGTAAGAAATCAGAAATTTTAACAATGATGATATCAGCTGTATCATTTTATGGAAATTACTGTATTTTAAAGAGTGTGTGTACAATTGCCATTTTTAATGTGCGAGAATAAAGATTTTATTTATAACATGGATTTTCTTCAAATGTAAAAATCATGATAAAGTATGCATTTTCTTGTGTTCCTCATACATATTGGCTGACAAACGTATTGTGGTCTGTTGATATTTTTTACGTGCATGGCATCTTTCTAACAAAATAATTGTGACATTCAGTCAAAATAGGAAGGGTACAGTCTGGTTAACCAATGAGAAACATAATGTGGATTTATACTGATTTATACACAATTAGAAGTAAAACATAGAGATTTCAACATGTAATGGCAATGATAAGATTATGAAATGACCAGCACGGAATGAGTTATGTAGGAAGTAATAGCATTTCAACCAAGTACAATATGTCAAGTGCCAAAACATATATGGTAAGATTTTGCAGAAACAAACACGTACTTTTTTCTTTTTTGACTAATTGTTCTTTTGTTATTTATGTTTTGTTTGCACAATATTGTCATGTGGTTTCAGGTTTGAGGAGATCATTGATGTGAGCGTGCCTCGAGCTAGCACACTGCAGATTCACGTCAACAACAGATACCAGTATTTCATCCTCTACTCAAACAGAGTATGTTCATCTTTGTTTATTTTTGTTCATTTCCTAATAATTTAAAATGAAATAGATTATAATATATGTTGGGGTTACTAAAGTTATAAAATGAAAGGACTACTTTGAGAGTGTTACTGGTAATACATGAAATGTATGAATGTTGGGCTTATATCAAGCTTGACCCTTCTCACTTGGAGGTCAGTCTCATTTTTAAACTATCATCTACTGGTGTTCTATAGAGTATATTGATTGTACTCTTTAAAAACCTGTGAATTGATTCACTGCACACAAGGTAAAGTACTTTAATTGCACACAAGGTAAAGTACTTTAATTGCACACAAGGTAAAATACTTTCACTGTACACAAGGTAAAGTACTTTCAGTGCACACAAGGTAAAGTACTTTCACTGCACACAAGGTAAAATACTTTCATTCCACACAAGGTAAAATACTTTCATTGCACACAAGGTAAAGTACTTTCATTGCACACAACATCAAGTACTTTCACCATACACAAAACAAAGTACTTTCGTTGCCCACAAGGTGAAGTACTTTCACTGTACACAAGGTAAAGTACTTTCACGGCACACAAGGTAAAGTACTTTCACTGCACACAAGGTAAAGTACTTTCACTGCACACAAGGTGAAGTACTTTCATTGCACACAAGGTAAAGTACTTTAATTGCACACAAGACAAAGTACTCTCATTGCACACAATGTAAAGTACTTTCATTGCACTCAAAGTAAAGTACTTTCATTGCACATAAGGTAAAGTACTTTCATTTCACACAAGGTAAAAGTACTTTCATTGCACACAAGACAAAGTACTTTCACCACACACAAGACAAAGTACTTTCATTGCACACAATGTAAAGTACTTTCATTTGTACACCATGTAAAGTACTTTCACTGCACACAAGACAAAGTACTTTCATTGCACACAATGTAAAGTACTTTAGTTGCACACAAGGTAAAGTACTTTCATTGCACACAAGGTAAAGTACTTTCACTACACGCAAGGTAAAATACTTTCATTGCACACAAGGTAAAATATTTTCATTGCACACAGGATAAAGTACTTTCATTGCACACAAGGTAAAGTACTTTCACCACACACTAGACAAAGTACTTTCATTGCACACAAGGTGAAGTACTTTCACTGTACACAAGGTAAAGTACTTTCACTGTACACAAGGTAAAGTACTTTCATTGCACACAAGGTAAAATACTTTCATTGCACACAATATAAATTAGTTTCACTGCACACAAGATAAAGTACTTTCATTGCACAAAAGATAAAGTACTTTCATTGCACACAAAGTAAAATACTTTCATTGCACACAAGGTAAAGTACTTTCATTGCACACAAGGTAAAGTACTTTCACTGCACACAAGGTAAAGTACTTTCACTGTACACAAGGTAAAATACTTTCATTGCACGCAAGGTAAAATACTTTCATTGCATACAAAGTAAAGTACTTTCATAGCACACAAGGTAAGGTACTTTCATTGCACACATGGTAAAGTACTTTCACTGCACACAAGACAAAGTAATTTCATTGCACACAAGGTAAAGTACTTCCATTGCATGCAGGTTAAAGTACTTTCATTGCACGCAAGGTAAAGTACTTTCATTGCACAGAAGCTAAAGTACTTTCATTGCACACTAGGTAAAGTACTTTCACTGTTGAATGAATACATATTATTATTACTATTATATTTGCCTGTAGCAGTTATTCAGTAAATGCACTGCAGTTTTTGAAGAGTTTTGCCGATGTTGTCCTTGTTGAGATACTTGCATGAGGAAGGTGTATCTGTGTGTTACAGGCTTCTCAGATGAAGACTCTTATTGAGGCCTTCTGCATTGAGACTGACAAGGTTTGACTCTTATTGATACAGTGCTTCAAAACAGCATTCATACTAGTGTTGCTACTGCTCAAACTATGATATCCAGTGGGGAAAAACTACAAATATGAATATGACTGATAAAAGTCAGATATCCTATTAAATATCTGGGGGAAACAAAACTTGTGTTTGCAGATCTGCCTACCATTCCGGATTGTCTGGAAGCATTCCGGAAATACACCTCAAATTACGGTATTACGGCGAGGGATGAAAATATTACGGATTCTTTCGTTGTCACTATGATCGGTAAAGGAAATAAAAATAAGGCATTAGCTAAAATCCTTTTTATGTGTACACAAAGTTTAACATTGTATGTAACATTTGACAACATTAAACAACTGCAGAAAAATACATTTGTAGCATAAATTCGATTTTAACCCCGTCTGTGAAGCGATTCCCGCGGAAAATTAAATTTTAATGAGCTAGGCGATCACGTGGTATCATGACGTCACTTATGACACACACTCGCATCAGGCTGACCCTTTCCATGCATTCAGAGCATGTTTACAAGGATAGCTTTTGGGTCGAAACGAGCGTCAGAATGAGTTATTGTGCAATATTCCAAAGTAATACAAACACTAGTCATCATAGAGGAACAAGCAGTTATCTTACGGTTCCACATGAATCGAATTTTATTCAAAACAATGAATGCGATTGCGCCTACAACTAGTAAAGTCGACTAGGTTTCGCCGAGCTTGGGCTCATTTTCAGAATAATTATATCGAATGCAACCAACGGGAGATAATCTACACCAATAAACATACATAGCAAACAGATATCGTATCCAGCTACAGAAAGTAACGTGTATAATCTCATAATATCACTATAATATCGATATATGAAGCAGGAGTTGTACAATTTATCATAACAACTCAAATCAGTCAGTGAATTTCTGTTGGTGCCGCTAGCTCAGTTGGTAGACGCGTTGGTTTCTTGCCATTTATTTTATAATCGGGTGACGCCGGTTCAATCCTGACAGCATGCAAACCATTGATTTTCTTTACATTTTTTTTGTTTATGTTTTCACAAAGTAATATAAACCAAATCATTTAGTATACTATGATGCACTGTTTATAATTTTTTTTTCTTCATTTTTGTAGTAATTATTTATTCGCCACAAAAATGAAAATATGGTCATAATATTTAACGATGTTTCTCAATTTTATTTATTCAGACAGATCACAATCTGTTTTTACATATAATTACAATATATTACCGTACAGTATATTTACAATTAATAAATGATATATCCATTACATTATATTTGTTTGGATAAATAAAATTTAGAAACATCGTTATATATTATATAATGACCATATTTTCATTTTTGTGGCAAATAAATAATTACTACAAAAATAAAAATTATGGTTTTGCCGTCCACCAGCACGACTTTGTGTTTGACTTTGAAGTAGTCAAGCTGCTATACTGTGTAGTCTATAGCCTGGCCCTAGGTATACCGGCTACTGATATTAATCCTAATGACACCACAAATAGACAATGACGTGACGTATTGTTATAATTTTTCATGTTTTTGTAGTCATCATGCTGTTTTTTTTTAATTTACATAAATCAGAATTACAATGTGTATAGACACATTTGCATTACAGTTACGCTTGTTCACGTTTGATTTCCACCAATGCTGGTTATGAACGTCTACCTTACCTTGTTAACTGAATGCTTCAAAACACCTCAGTTTATTAGAGACAATTATGTTTTGGGTGCAACTATTGTCATAGTAACAGTATCAAAGTATTACTGACAGTGGTGTTCTTTTCCTGACAATATCTGACACGGTTTTGAACTATTACTGACAGCAGGCCTATATTCCTGAAAATCAGTATAAATGGGAAGATGGATTACTGACAGGAAGTTTTTGGGGTAGGCAGGTCTGTGTTTGGGAAATATTCACATAGTAATGGCACTAAGATCATGTGATTTGGTTTGTATGTTTACCTTTCATTATGTCAGTATACAAATAACATTCAATGTAACACTTTTATTTTTATTAAACTTTTCTTTAAACTACTGCAATAACAGTTTATTAACATTTTCTTTAAAATACTGCTATAAGAGTTTATTAATATTTTCTTTAAACTACAGCTATAACATTTTTGCATGTGACATTCCAAACCATGGTGAATCTTGTCAAACAAATTAAGGCAAAATGTTGGTTTATGACAAAAAATACTCAAAATGGTTTTCTGCCAAATTATGAATTTTGTGTATGCATACTATCAATAAAGTTCACTTCTATGACATTTACATACCTGTAATTGAGTTTTAGTCATGGACCAAGCATGCTGATATAAAGTATTTAAAAAATTCTCATCAATATTTTTTTCAACATTTCTGCATTTGGAAACGGGATATCTCTTCGAGTAATTATGCTATACAAACAAGGTTTTCAATGTTGCATTCAGCAGACACTGTTGTGTGAAATGATCAGACACTTTTTTTAAACCATCAGTAGTTTGAAAGATATAAGCATATTTGTTGCCAAAAACCAAGGTTTTCGCACGTTACAAACAATTCTTTAAAAATAAAAACAAAACATATTGTAAAATGCTCTGATCATTTCATAATAGAATGTTTACAAAACACGGATATGCAACAAATATAATTATGTGTTCAAAAAAGAATGGCAGTGTTTCCAAAGTTGCCAATATTTGCTCAAAATGGCAGCCATTTTGTTTGTTACCATGGAAATGGGGGTCTTACCAGAAAAGTTCAATATATTTTTTACTCGGTATTATCTATTATATACTTTGGTCAAAAACATTTGCACAGTGTGCACAAATAAAAAATAATCCTATCTACCTGCCGTATCTGGTCTTAATGTCACTGTACACCTTTCATTGTCTGCTGTTTGACCCCCCACAGGACGTCATGTATGTGAAGGGTTAGGGTTATAATGTCCATTGTTTGACCTCTCATGACATCATGTATATGAAGGGTTAGGGTTGTAATGTCCACTGTTTGACCTCTCATGACATCATGTATGTGAAAGGTTAAGGTTGTAATGTCGACTGTTTGACCTCTCATGACATCATGTATGTGAAAGGTTAAGGTTGTAATGTCCACTGTTTGACCTCTCATGACATCATGTATGTGAAGGGTTAGGGTTGTAATGTCCACTGTTTGACCTCTCATGACATCATGTACGTGAAGGGTTAGGGTTGTAACGTCCACTGTTTGACCTCTCATGACATCATGTACGTGAAGGGTTAGGGTTGTAACATCCACTGTTTGACCTCTCATGACATCATGTACGTGAAGTGTTAGGGTTGTAATGTTCACTGTTTGACCTCTCATGACATCATGTACGTGAAGGGTTAGGATTGTAATGTCCACTGTTTGACCTCTCATGACATCATGTATGTGAAGGGTTAGGGTTGTAATGTCCACTGTTTGACCTCTCATGACATCATGTACGTGAAGAGTTAGGGTTGTAATGTCCACTGTTTGACCTCTCATGACATCATGTATGTGAAGGGTTAGGGTTGTAATGTCCACTGTTTGACCTCTCATGACATCATGTATGTGAAGGGTTAGGGTTGTAATGTCCACTGTTTGACCTCTCATGACATCATGTATGTGAAAGGTTAGGGTAGTAATGTCCACTGTTTGACCTTTCATGACATCATATACGTGAAGGGTTAGGGTTGTAATGTCCACTGTTTGACCTCACATGACCTCTCATGATATCATGTACGTGAAGGGTTAGGGTTGTAATGTCCACTGTTTGACCTCTCATGACATCATGTATGTGAAGGGTTAGGATTGTAATGTCCACTGTTTGACCTCTCATGACATCATGTATGTGAAGGGTTAGGGTTGTAATGTGCCCTGTTTTATCCCTCATGACGTCACGTATATATGAAGGGTTAGGGTTGTAATGTCCACTGTTTGACCTCTCATGACATCATGTATGTGAAGAGTTAGAGTTGTAATGTCCACTGTTTGACCTCTCATGACATCATGTATGTGAAAGGTTAGGGTTGTAATGTCCACTGTTTGACCTCTCATGACATCATGTATGTGAAAGGTTAGGGTTGTAATGTCCACTGTTTGACCTCTCATAACATCATGTATGTGAAAGGTTAGGGTTGTAATGTCCACTGTTTGACCTCTCATAACATCATGTATGTGAAGGGTTAGGGTTGTAATGTCCACTGTTTGACCTCTCATAACATCATGTATGTGAAGGGTTAGGGTTGTAATGTCCACTGTTTGACCTCTCATGACATCATGTATATGAAGGGTTAGGGTTGTAATGTCCACTGTTTGACCTCTCATGACATCATGTATGTGAAGGGTTAGGGTTGTAATGTCCACTGTTTGACCTCTCATGACATCATGTATATGAAGGGTTAGGGTTGTAATGTCCACTGTTTGACCTCACATGACATCATGTATGTGAAGGGTTAGAGTTGTAATGTCCACTGTTTGACCTCTCATGACATCATGTACATGAAGGGTTAGGGTTGTAATGTCCACTGTTTGACCTCTCATGACATCATGTATGTGAAAGGTTAGGGTTGTAATGTCCACTGTTTGACCTCTCATGACATCATGTATGTGAAAGGTTAGGGTTGTAATGTCCACTGTTTGACCTCTCATGACATCATGTATGTGAAGGGTTAGGGTTGTAATGTGCCCTGTTTTATCCTTCAGGACGTCATGTATATGAAGGATTAGGGTTGTAATGTCCACTGTTTGACCTCTCATGACATCATGTATGTGAAGGGTTAGGGTTGTAATGTCCACTGTTTGACCTCTCATGACATCATGTATGTGAAGGGTTAGAGTTGTAATGTCCACTGTTTGACCTCTCATGACATCATGTATATGAAGGGTTAGGGTTTTAATGTCCACTATTTGACCTCTCATGACATCATGTACGTGAAGGGTTAGGTTTGTAATGTCCACTGTTTGACCTCTCATGACATCATGTATGTGAAGGGTTAGGGTTGTAATGTCCACTGTTTGACCTCTCATGACATCATGTACGTGAAGGGTTAGGTTTGTAATGTCCACTGTTTGACCTCTCATGACATCATGTATGTGAAGGGTTAGGGTTGTAATGTCCACTGTTTGACCTCTCATGACATCATGTATGTGAAGGGTTAGGGTTGTAATGTGCCCTGTTTTATCCCTCAGGACGTCATGTATGTTAAGGGTTAGGGTTGTAATGTGCACTGTTTTATCCCTCAGGACGTCATGTATGTGAAGGCAATCAGGTCGTATCTGACACGTGAGTCCACCCTGCTCAGCTTCCAGAACGGGGACATCATCACACTGACCAACAAGGATTCAACTCTGACCCGAGGTGGGTGACACTTGACCCAACTGGCCACCATTACCGGTCAACATTCACATGTTGGCCATAGTGGACAATAATTTATTAGTTTGGTTGTTTCTCTGAATACTCTGTCCGCTCTCATAATAACCATTGCATGTGTCTTAACAAGCATGTTGTGTTTACATAAGCCAATCTGTGTCTTCTTATCAACCACATTCTTTTCACATCAACCACATTTTGTTCACATCAACCACATTCTTTTCACATCAACCACATTTTGTTCACATCAACCTCATTATTTTCACATCAACCACATTTTGTTCACATCAACCTCGTTCTTTTCACATCAACCACATTCTTTTCATATCAACCACATTCTTTTCACATCAACCACATTTTGTTCACATCAACCTCATTCTTTTCATATCAACCACATTTTGCTCACATCAACCACATTCTTTTCACATCAACCACATTCTTTTCACACCAACCACATTGTGTTCACGTCAACCACATTCATTTATTTGTAAGTTGGCTAAATTTGAATGTCCACCCTGAAATAAAGTTTGAGGTTAATGTTGTTAGAGAAGTGTAGTGGAATGCTGTGTGTTTCAGGCTGGCTGTATGGAGCAGCCCATGGCCATGTTGGCATGTTCCCCAAGGAATACGTCATCCCACTAGCTCGCTACGAAGTCGAGGGAGAGAGGGTAGGTGGCAGCACTGTAGTACACGGCCACATCAGTGACAGCGATATTATAATATTTCATAATTACATTCATGTCGAAAGTGGCCATCTCTGCATGTGATGACTGTAACATTGTCATTAAATAGGACAGATATACCACTCAACTTTAACCTGGTGGCGTGTCTAAATTTATGGCATTTTTAAATGTTACTCTTTTTTACATTACTTAAATGTTTTATAGAGATTGTACAGGTGAATTGAATCTAAGAAGTATACTTAGTTATTTTTTAGAAAGAAATTTTGTTTGCAAACATAATTGATAAGCACATCAAGGCTATTCCTTTGATGGCGGGAAAATCTTGGGACTGGATCATTGAGATTTTGCAGTGCAGGAAAAATAGGAAAAGCAGTGGAAATATTGATTAGATCAGTATAATTTTATATCATCATTATTCATAGACTACCTGTAGACATATTAAGAAACGATTATAGCTAAAAGTTAGTCAGAGAAAGTACTTTAGACTTGCTTTCGTGAGCAATATTAGAAGGTTTGTTGATAAATTGTAGTGTTGCACCCATTCCATAGGGATGTCTACTGTAGAATAGTTGGGCACTAGGTAATAACTTAGTTTCAATTTGACTTATGAACCAGTGCAAACTGGTTCAATATACACACATATAAATATATAGTTATGATGTAGTAGAAGGCCACTTAACTTAGACTTAGTCATTCTGGTATACATTATATGGAGGAAACAGTCTTTCTAAAGACTATGTAGAAAGGCATAAACTATTTTGAATAACTAATTAGATTATTATCATTATTATGAAATAAATTCTGATATGGCGCCTTGCAAGCGGCAAGTCAAGGCAAAGCGACACTTGGTGTGCGATGACTGCCACAGCTGGGTGGATTTTGCCTCGTCCGGCTGTGGGAAGTCATGGGCAGATACTAAAGGAAGAGGGATTCACCTTTCACTTCAACGATATGTCAGATGCCAAATTGGGACTGCCAAGCTATGTAATGTTCAGGAAAGATAGAATAGGAAGAAGGGCAGGTGGAGTTATTTTATATATTAAAGAATCTATCCAGGCTTATGACATAAAATTAGAAAGAGAAGCAGATTGCGAAGAAGCTGTTTGGTGTAACATAGTTACAGGAAACTCAACATTAATGATTGGGTTAGTTTATTGAAGTCCAAGCATAAGCATGGAAGAGAATGAAAATGCACAAAATGCTATAAGAGCAAACCTGACTGTGTTATTATGGGAGGTTTTAACCATGGTCATATACAATGGAAATCTCTATAGACACCTAAGTTTTTAGTTTTAGTACAAGATAGTTTCCTTTCTCAACATATGCTAGAACCAACCAGGAGTGAGAATGTATTAGACATAGCTTTGTCCTCACAGAATGAAATAGATGACAATGTCAAGATATGTGAGCCACTGGGGAATAGTGATCACAACCAGATACAATTTACCATCAAAGTAAAATCAGAAAGAAATAGTAAAAAGCAGTTCAGGAGAAATTTCCTTAAAGGAAGATATAAGGACATGAGGAAATATTTAGCAAAGATAGACTGGAATAACACGCTGAAGAATAAGACAGCAACATAATGCTAGAATATATTAAAGAGTGAAATTGAGTGCATCGTCGATAAATTTGTTCCCTTGAAAAAACAAGGGAAATGGTCCTACTACTAGAAATACTTATCGAAAGAAGCCATTAGAAAAAATAAGTACAAACAAATGATGTGGAAGTCATATAGACACACTGGAAATGATGAAGTCTACAACAATTACAAAGAAGCACTTAACCAAGCTACAACTGAAATTAGAAATTCACAGAGAAGCTATGAAAAAAAATTAGCTTGTTATATAAAACATGACAGTAAGAGTTTTTATGCAAATGTTCGGAGCAAACAGAAAGTTCAGGATATGGTCGGTCCTCTAGAAGATGGTGCTGGAATTATAATATCAGAGGGATTAATCTTAATGGCAGAAGACCTGAATGAGTAATTTAGTTTGGTGTTTACCAGGGAAGATATTAATTCACTGCCAGTACCAGAGGCTAAATTCAAGGGGGCGGAATCACACTATTTAGGACAGTTAATTGAAACCCCGGAAATGGTAGCTAAGAAAATAAGGCCTATGAAGGATAGTAAATCACCTGGAGTGGATGGGATTCCACCCAAACTACTATACGAAATTGTAGATCAAATTAGCATATCGCTTGCAACTGTTTTCAACTTGTTATTAGAAGAGGGAGTGGTTCCTTTAGACTGGAAACAAACAAACAAAAGGTTCAAGACACAAGTTAGAGAACTACAGACCTGTGAGTTTAACATTGGTGATTTGCAAATTATTAGAAAGACCAACTAAAGATCACATGGTAGATTTTCTTATCTCAACATGGGTTTCTAAAAGTGAGATCATGCTTAACAAATATGTTATGTTTTTTGGAAGACATCATTAAGTGGGTAGACGAGGGATCACCAGTAGATATCATCTACTTAATTTTTTTCAAAAAGCTTTCAACAAAGTGCCACATCAAAGGTTACTGCTTAAACTAAAGGCCCATGGATAGGAAATGGTATATTTAACTGGATAGAAAAATGGCTGATTGACAGAAGACAATGGGTAGGAGTTGATGGGGAGGCTTCAAACTGGAAATTTTGGGAAATGTAAATGCCTCCACACAGGACATGGGAATGAAGATGTACAATATACAATGGGGGTACTGCTCTAAGTACTACTGTAAAACAAAAGGACTTAGGGTTAACCAGTAGTGCTGATATGAAGGTTTGAGAGCAGTGCGGAATTGCAGCTCCAAAGGGAAACAAAATCCTTGGATTAATTAAGTGAAATATAGCATATGATTATAGCATATAAGTATTGTATACAAGTGTGGAGGCCATATCGCAAGAAGGACACATTCATGCTAGAAAGAGTACAGAGGAGAGCGACGAAAATGACACCAAAATTTAGGGATCTTAGTTACGAAATACGCCTAAGAGAATGTGGTTTAACATTGCTAGAGACCAGATGATTGAGAGGAGATCAGATAGAAGTGTTTAAAATATTAAATGGTTATAAAATATTTTTCTCTGTTACTAAAGATAGAAGGACCAGAGAACATGAAGTGAATTACATTACTAAAGGAGCAGTGTAGATTAGATATAAGAAAGTTCTTATTTTCACAAAGGACTGTAAGTGAATGGAACAGATTATCTCCTGATTGTGTAGGTGCTAGTAGTGTGAATATGTTTAAAAGTAAAATTGACACATATCTCAGAAGGGTGTGATACATGTAGATAAAAGGGTTGGACTCTCAATAAGCCAAAATACTTCCTTTTCCATCTGGCATCTAGAGTTAATTATCTGGGTGGCATTTACATTTATCACAAACTGCAGTTTTTCAGATACACCAGAAATTTAAATGCACAGATTAAATACAAAATCACAGCATCACCAATGTTCCTACGTCTTGGAAGTTGGTGACAGACTGGCGTACTAGGCCATGGACAGTCTGTGTTTAAATGTACATTGTTGTCGCAGCCAAGTCGACCAGTGTCACCTCCTGCAGTCACTCAGCCACACCGCCTGCCTCGCACGGATGTCTTGCCCCCAATCCCACAGTCGCCCCCTCGGGCTGAATCACCCCCTCGGGCACGGTCACCCCCTCGGGAACGGTCACCCCCTCGGGCACGGTCACCCCCTCGGGCACAGTCACCCCGGCGGGACTACTCGCCCCCTCCCCGACCCGTGCAGCCTGCCCCCGTCTACATCTATCGTGCTCCCAGTCCGGTGAGTCTTGCCGTTTTAATCGCATTCCTCAGAGACCAAGCTGAGTACCTTTCATGTGTTTCAAATATTTTCTGTAATTTTGGTGGGTCAGAGTATTTATAAGTTGTTGATGTTTTGGGATTGTCAGTCACATTCCAACTCCTACTTTGGGAATCCTCCTTGAAATTTGTAGTATCAAAACTTGCCTGTTGTTTTTAATGTGTGTCTTCTTGCTGCAAAATGTTTCATTAAATTTGTAAAACTATTTGCAAAGATCTCAGTTTATCAAATATAGTAATTGACTGAAGTTTCACTTGTGAGGCTCAGATTTGCTTTTTCCTGTGAACAAAACTGACACTGGGGAATACTTACAGGACACTGAGGAATACTTACAGGACACTGAGGTATACATACAGGACACTGAGGAATACTTACAGGACACTGAGGAATACTTACAGGACACTGAGGAATACTTACAGGGCACTGAGAAATACTTACAGGACACCGAGGAATACTTACAGGACACCGAGGAATACTTACAGGAAACTGAAGAATACTTACAAGACACTGAGGAATACATACAGAACACTGAGGAATACATACAGGACACTGAGGAATACATATAGGACACTGAGGAATACATACAGGACACCGAGGAATACTTACAGGACACCGAGGAATACTTACAGGACACCGAGGAATACTTACAGGACACCAAAGAATACTTACGGGACACCGAGGAAGACTTACAGGACACCAAAGAATACTTACAGGACACCGAGGAAGACTTACAGGACACCGAGGAATACTTACAGGACACCGAGGAATACTTACAGGACACTGAGGAATACTTACAGGACACTGAGGAATACTTACAGGACAAACTGCCATCTATTTTATATGTGAAATGTAATAGTATTAAACTATTGAATGAATCAACAAAGAAACAATTTGTGATGTAACTTTGGTTGAGGTAGTTTAGTACATGCATGTCACATGTGACTTTCAGGTTGGCAGTGAGATGAGTACCACAAGTACTCTGGATGAGCGAAAGTACTGCATGCTCGAGTTTGCTATGTTGTACTACAGACAGTCTCCATTCAGGTACGTGTATCTTACTTATCACCTTTGTCTTCTCTATTTGCCATGGAATGTGATAGTAGGTATTTAGTTTAGATAAGAACTAAATCATATATAATTTAGCTGTGCAAGATTTTGAGTTTATTTCCATTATATAAGATTAAATAACGAACAATAGCAGAATTTTAAATGACATATTAGTACATCTTTGTAACAATTGAAATACTAATAATAATTATGATTGTATTTAATTAAACATGATAAGGTAATAAAATGTAATATGTGAACATGGCATCAGAATGAATCTACATCACATTTTTGTACACAGTTAACATTGCAAAATTAGGAAAATTCCAACATTAGAGAAGATACATTCTAATATCAATAATAACATTTGAAACAGAAACTATAATAATCGTAATATGACACTGTCTTCTTCCAACCATCTTGTCGTCTCTCCAAATGACTTTTTGGCAATGTCATTTCTGGTCTTTACCATTAAAACAACATATTTTACACTTTCTCCTATTTTGTTTAAATCCTGTATTTTATTCTTGAATTTGTTATATTATTAAACGTTTTTGTTATATGGTTAGCCAAGTTGTGGATATTAAACAGCCTGCGCATCAAGGTAACCTTGGTGTGGGAAGACAGCACGTGCTTGATTTGGGGGCATGTGTGTGTGTGTGTTGTAATGGTTTCAGCAAATGTCTGATTAACTTTGTCTCCATGGTTACTTGTGTATCCATGGTTATTTGTGTTACCATGGTTACACGTGTGCGTGTGTGTCTCTCTCTCTGGTGCTCTGATTTTGTTTCTTCCTGAAAAACATTAATTACAGCTTATTTTTCCTAAATCTGTTTTTGAGTTTATGCAGAGTCAATTAGTAATGGTGATTATATAGTTTTACTGTTATATCTTTGTGATTTTAATTAACCTAATTATACACTTTGGTCAAATAAGAATATGCAATTTTTTTAATGTGGATTAAGAAAGTAAAAACTGCACATAATGTTATATAAAACAAATATGTTTTGTTTTATATAACATTTCACAGAATACTCACTATGGTCAGATATAAAAAATACTGTTGGAAAACATAAAAAATATAAGTGGCACATTGTTTAATTGAAACACATTTACACTTGATACTTGGTTTGAAACAATTTAAATTTATTTTAGCAGTGTATCGTGTTGCAAACTGTTTATATCCTGCATGCCATTGCTGTCTTCTTGTGTTCTTTGGAGGGGTCTTTCTACAGCAGTCACAAGTTCTTTTTAATTCTAGAAGTATACTTCAAATAATTAACTAAACCCAAATATAATAAATTTTTAACATTTGTTGTTTTCTAAAATCATCTGTATTTCAGCTGTGAACTTAATGATCCAAGCCCTGGCCTTTGATGACATTTGTTTTTGTTTCTAAAGCATGTTTATTTATGTTAGAATTACTACAAGTCTGATTTGTTTTGTGTAAGTCCACAAGGCATTATGATTGTTTATTATAAGACATATTTTAGGTGGCCTTGTCTATTGATTCGTACTGATTTTCATACAGTAATCTAAATGTTTAATGAATTATTCTAAAATTAAAGATAATAAATTATTGTCAAGTATCTGTCTTTGCGTTCTCCTCTCCTGCATGTCTCTGGTGCATGTCCGTGTGTTTCATTCCGTGCATGATCCTTGGTTAAGGTATGAAATGATGCGTTCGGGTGAGACGGGAACTATCCAAGGCGCGTTACAAATGCTAAGTAGTCTGAAGGCTCGTAACGTGATGCGACAGAACAAGGAGCGACGAGGTGACGTCTTCTAACATGTCACAAACATTGCATTTTCATGTCTAGTTTACTCTCTTGTTGTCATCTTTAAAAAACTTCAATGTTAATGTAAGTGAAATGTTTAAAGGAAATGATATATCCTTTTTGTACAATAGTTGTGCATAAGGGATCATCTCAGAGCGTTGATGTCCGATATCAAATTACATTCATTTGGGGGAGCTCGGAGGCAGTTTCATCTCATGTCAGACATCAATATCATTCAGATCGATACTTTTAATATATTGATATGATAATATCAATGTTTACTAACTTTCTTTTGAGAGGGGGCTGAGGCCTGATGAAAGTAATTTTATTTAATATCAGACATAGAGGTTCTGAGATGATCCCGAAGGCCAAAGAAAATGTGAGTTATTTTAACAGGTTTGTTTACAAAATGTTTTCAGTTTAAGTAAGGGGAAATAAATACAACTGCGTATCATCAGTTTCTTGTATTGCTAGCAATGGACTTAGTGGACCTGCTGCAATACTCATTATTGGTATGAATCGTAAAGGTTAGTTTGAAATTCTGGTTGAAATATATGAATTTAACAATGTTGTGAGCAGCAAAATAATTTTGTAAGACATCATTAGTAGCATGAAGGTTATGCGGTGAGGGTAGGTGGTGGACAGTGATTGACCAGTGCTTGGTGCGGCAGGTCGCAATCTGGATGAGTGGACATGGCAGGAACAGGTCAACATGGTCAAGTGGACCAAGGTCAGTCTCACTGGGTCAAGGTCAAATGTTCTGTCGTTATTTTAAAATTGTTATTAGTGTTGTAGTAAGATATTAAATATTTGTTAAACAAAGTTCATAATAACTGGTTAAGTTGAAGTAGTTAAAGTTCAAATGGCTAACTATACTATTTTGTGTTTAGTCATATTTAGTTATATTTCTTGACGTTCTAATTAACACCTGTTTTATTGTTTGTATAAACTTACCAATAAGATTCATTTGCTTCATGTTTTAAGTGAAAATTGTGAGAGAGAAAAATGCAATGTTTGTAAAGCAAGATTTTTGCACCTGAATATTTATTTTCCAGTCACCAATTCAGGCTTCGCTGCTGAAGTACGACAATCCACAACTCAACAAGCTGGCCCTTGAGTGCTTCATTGGTACGGACTCTTATGAATGCAGCAAATAGAACACAGCACAATCAAACACGTGTCATGAATAATTACAAACATCCACCCCCACCCCCACCCCCGGTCATTATTAACTACACTTGTACTACCAATAGCTCAGTTTTTGACAGTAAGTACTCTGTGCTATATGGTTATATAACAGACAGTTACAACATATCATGTGGATTAGAAGTAAATGACAGGTTGGCCTTAGCAAAGACGAGTAACAGAGGATTGAGAACACCGCCACACACCCATAGTAAATTGGAGCTAGTTTGCCCCTACAAAAGGTACAACAATGACCCTCAAAATGAGTGGGAGATAGTTAGTTGAGAGCCCTCCAACACCCCTCTGTCACGCCCTCTCCTACCATGTCAGCCAACTGAGCTACTAGGGTTGAGTTGCGTGTTGAGTTGTTTGTTGACTTGTTTGTTGAGTTGTGTGTTGAGTTGTGCATTGAGTTGTGTGTTGAGTTGTGCATTGAGTTGTGTGTTGAGTTGTGCCTTGAGTTGTGTGTTAAGTTGTGCATTGAGTTGTGTGTTAAGTTGTGCATTGAGTTGTATGTTGAGTTGTGCATTGAGTTGTGTGTTGAGTTGTGTGTTGAGTTGTGCCTTTAGTTGTGTGTTGAGTTGTGCATTAAGTTGTGTGTTATGTTGTGTGTTGAGTTGTGTGTTGAATTGTGTGTTAATTGTGCCTTGAGTTGTGTGTTGAGTTGTGTGTTGAGTTGTGTATTGAGTTGTGCATTGAGTTGTGTGTTGAATTGTGTGTTGAGTTGTGCATTGAGTTGTGTGTTGAGTTGTGTGTTGAGTTATGTGTTGAGTTGTGCGTTGAGTTGTGTGTTGAGTTGTATCTTGAGTTGTGCATTGAGTTGTGTGTTGAGTTGTGCATTGAGTTGTGCATTGAGTTGTGTGTTGAGTTGTGCATTCAGTTGGGCATTGAGTTGTTTGTTGAGTTGTGTGTTGAGTTGTGCGTTGAGTTGTGTGTTGAGTTGTGCATTGAGTTGTGTGTTAAGTTGTGTGTTGAGTTGTGTGTTGAGTTGTGCGTTGAGTTGTGCATTGAGTTGTGCATTGAATTGTGCATTGAGTTGTGTGTTGAGTTGTGTGTTGACTTGTATGTTGAGTTGTGCATTGAGTTATGCATTGAGTTGTGTGTTGAGTTGTGCGTTAAGTTGTGTGTTGAGTGGTGTGTTGAGTTGTGCGTTGAGTTGTGCATTGAGTTGTGCATTGAATTATGCATTAAGTTGTGTGTTGAGTTGTGTGTTGACTTGTATGTTGAGTTGTGCATTGAGTTGTGCATTGAGTTGTACATTGAATTGAGTGTTGAGTTGTGCATTGAGTTGTGTGTTGAGTTGTGCATTGAGTTGTGCATTGAGTTGTGCATTGAGTTGTGTTGAGTTGTGTGTTGAGTTGTGCGTTGAGTTGTATCTTGAGTTGTGTCTTGAATTGTGCATTGAGGTGTGTGTTAAGTTGTGCATTGAGTTGTGTGTTGAGTTGTGCATTGAGTTGTGTGTTAAGTTGTATGTTGAGTTGTTCATTGAGTTGTGTGTTGAGTTGTGTGTTGAGTTGTGCGTTGAGTTTTGCGTTGAGTTGTGCATTGAGTTGTGTGTTGAGTTGTGCATTGAGTTGTGTGTTAAGTTGTGTGTTGAGTTGTGCCTTGAGTTGTGTGTTGAGTTGTGTGTTGAGTTGTGTGTTGAGTTGTGCATTGAGTTGTGTATTGATTTGTGTGTTGAGTTGTGCATTGAGTTGTGTGTGGAGTTGTGTGTTGAGTTGTGCATTGAGTTGTGTGTTGAGTTGTATCTTGAGTTGTGCATTGAGTTGTGTGTTGAATTCTGTGTTGAGTTGTGCATTGAGTTGTGTGTTGAGTTGTGTGTTGAGTTGTGTGTTGAGTTGTGCATTGAGTTGTGTGTTGAGTTGTGTGTTGAGTTATGCATTGAGTTGTGCATTGAGTTATGTGTTGAGTTGTGCATTGAATTGTGCATTGAGTTGTGTGTTGAGTTGTGTGTTGAGTTGTTCGTTGAATTTGGCATTGAGTTGTGTGTTAAGTTGTGTGTTGAGTTGTGCATTGAGTTGTGTGTTGAGTTGTGTGTTGAGTTGTGTGTTGTGCTGTGCATTGAGTTGTGCATTGAGTTGTGTGTTGAGTTGTGTGTTGAGTTGTGCATTGAGTTGTGTGTTGAGTTGTGCATTGAGTTGTATCTTGAGTTGTATCTTGAGTTGAGCATTGAGTTGTGTGTTAAGTTGTGCATTGAGTTGTGCATTTAGTTGTGCGTTGAGTTGTGTGTTGAGTTGTGCATTGAGTTGTGTGTTGAGTTGTGTGTTGAGTTGTTTGTTGAGTTGTGCATTGAGTTGTGTGTTGAGTTGTGCATTGAGTTGTGTGTTGAGTTGTATCTTGAGTTGAGCATTGAGTTGTGTGTTAAGTTGTGCATTGAGTTGTGCGTTGAGTTGTGCGTTGAGTTGTGCATTGAGTTGTGCATTGAGTTGTGCATTGAGTTGTGCGTTGAGTTGTTTGTTGAGTTGTGCATTGAGTTGTGCATTGAATTGTGCCGTGTGTTGCAGCCATCATGCGTTACATGGGTGACTACCCACTACAGAAGAGCCAGAAGTTGACGGACTGCATGTACACGCTGCTGATGGCATGTCACAACCACACGGAGCTGAGGGACGAGGTCTACTGCCAGCTCGCCAAACAGACCACCAGCAACCGCAGCAGCAAGCCGTACGTAACCACACCCATCTCTCACATCACTGTCTCGCAGTCTTGTAAACTAATGTGTGTCAGGCAGTCTGTCTGTCTGGCTGTATGTCTGTCTGTCTGTCTGTCTGTCTGGCTGGCTGGCTGGCTGGCTGGCTGGCTGGCTGGCTGGCTTGCAGTCTGGTTGTATGTCTATGTAGCTGCCTGTGTGTCTGTGTATGTATCTGTCTGTCTGCCATTCTGAGTGTCTGTCTGTGTGTCTGTCTGTCTGTTTGTCTGTATGTCTGCCTGTCTGTCTTTCTGGCTGTTTGTCTGTATATCTTTGTTAGTATATCTGTCTGTTTGTCTGTCTGTCTTGCTGTCAGTATGTGTCTGCTGACAGTGCACATGTTTATTACAGTATATTATGGTTAAATGGTTGTATTTGACAGAGAGAGCCTACAACAAGATCTTGGTGGTGTTGACTCTGTTTGGTTGTATTTGACAGAGAGAGCCTACAACAAGATCTTGGTGGTGTTGACTCTGTTTGGTTGTATTTGACAGAGAGAGCCTACAACAAGATCTTGGTGGTGTTGACTCTGTTTGGTTGTATTTGACAGAGAGAGCCTACAACAAGATCTTGGTGGTGTTGACTCTGTTTGGTTGTATTTGACAGAGAGAGCCTACAACAAGATCTTGGTGGTGTTGACTCTGTTTGGTTGTATTTGACAGAGAGAGCCTACAACAAGATCTTGGTGGTGTTGACTCTGTTTGGTTGTATTTGACAGAGAGAGCCTACAACAAGATCTTGGTGGTGTTGACTCTGTTTGGTTGTATTTGACAGAGAGAGCCTACAACAAGATCTTGGTGGTGTTGACTCTGTTTGGTTGTATTTGACAGAGAGAGCCCCCAACAAGATTTTGGTGGTGTTGACTGTATGTGTGGTTGTATTTGATAGAGAGAGCCTACAACAAGGCTGGAAGATCCTGATGGTGTTGACAGCGTACTTCGACTGCAGTGAGAACTTGCGTCCGTACTTGTTCAAGTACGTCGAGGAGACAGCCTATGATCACAACCGACCCTGCCACAGTGAGTCACCACTTGTCTCATCTGCTCTGTCATGTCAGAATTATATATTTTCAGGTTGTGAACAGAAGCATTCTTAAACTCATTCAGTTTTGTTGATGAAACCATTGAGTATTTGTTTATTCAGGGAATCATTTACTTACAATATTTAATTTCAGTATCATGTGATATTAACAAATATTCTATGATTATACATTTAATCATAATAATAATTTACTGCATTTCTCTACACCATAAATCTGGCAATTACTACCATTCAAAGGTGCATTACAATCCTAGAACATGGCATGTAACTACCCAGGTATTAAGATTATAAAATAAATAAAAACATTAAAATATATGTCAATACTAAATAGATACAGAAACAACTAATATTTGAATTATGTGGCAGTTTATCAGAACTTAGATGATGGAGAGTTTTCAATGGCATTGTCCTTTGCCTGTAACGTGACACTGTGGTATCACCTGTGCTTGCTGTACCCAGGTCTGGCTGCCACGTGTCTTCAGAATATCCGCCAGACATTTAGGTTCGGAGGCAGGAAGAACGTGCCAAGTAGGATGGAGCTTGAAGCCATCACAGTGCGTGTGTTTACATATTTCTGCCAGACTCCAGTTATATAGCCATAATGGCATGTCTGTGAATGATATCATACTATCAAAATGGCTGCAATTCTCCTAGCAAGTATTCAGTTATAAGACCATTCTAACCAAAATCCTATATAATAATTCCACAGAGACATATATGTATTTGGGTTAAATTAAAACATATACATTAGTTGTGAGTGCAAGACTGTTTGGCACCAAATGTTGACATAGAGAAGAATAAGAATATGATTAGGGCCTTTACCATGTGTATGACTCTGGTGCCTCTATCTTGTGTATGACCATGGTGTCTCTGCCATGTATATGACCCTAGTGCCTCTACCATGTGTATGATCATGGTGTCTATACCATGTGTATGACTCTGGTGCCTCAACCATGTGTATGACTCTGGTGCCTCTACCATATGTATGATTCTGGTGCCTCTACCATGTGTATGATTCGGGTGCATCTACCATGTATATAACTCTGGTGCCTCTACCATGATGTCTATACCATGTGTATGACTCTAGTGCCTCTAACATGTGTATGACCATGGTGCCTCTACCATGTGTATGACTCTGGTGCCTCTACCATGTGCATGACTCTGGTTCTTCTATCATGTGTATGATCCCAGTGCCTCTACCATGTGTATGACTCTGGTGTCTCTACCATGTGTATGACCCTGGTGCCTCTACCATGTGAGTATGACTCTTGTGCCTCTACCATGTGTATGACTCTAGTGCCTCTAACATGTGTATGACCATGGTGCCTCTACCATGTGTATGACTCTGGTGCCTCTACCATGTGCATGACTCTGGTTCCTCTATCATGTGTATGATCCCAGTGCCTCTACCATGTGTATGACTCTGGTGTCTCTACCATGTGTATGACCCTGGTGCCTCTACCATGTGTATGACTCTTGTGCCTCTACCATGTGTATGACGTTGGTGCCTCTACAATGTGAGTATGACTCTTGTGCCTCTACCATGTGTATGACTCTTGTGCCTCTACCATGTGTATGACTCTTGTGCCTCTACCATGTGTATGACTCTGGTGTCTGTACCATGTGTATGACTCTTGTGCCTCTACCATGTGTATGACTCTGGTGTATGTACCATGTGTATGACTCTTGTGCATCTACCATGTGTATGACTCTTGTGCCTCTACCATGTGTATGACTCTGGTGTCTGTACCATGTGTATGACTCTGGTGCCTCTACCATGTGTATGACTCTGGTGCCTCTACCATGTGTTTGCAGCACGGCCGCAGCATGAAGCAACAGAAGTGCATCCTGCCAGGGGGCGCTCCCGTGATGCTCAACATCCGCAGCAGCAGCGTAAGTCACACCTCGCTATGCGCACATTTTGCTCATTCCTTGTCTTGTCCACATTTGTTCTCCAGCGATGTCAATGTCCGTGTACAAGTGAGTTCTGAGAGTGTTATCACACATCCAAAACGACAATAAAACATCTAGAGAATCTCAGCCCATTACAATGAGTCTTTGAATGCAACGTGGGTTGGATACGGTGCAGTCGACAGTCACATACAGGGCACCACATGCAGTCCAGGGAGGTGATTGTCTACAACTACTGACGTCACGCAGTCTGATGTCACTGTCACTCAGCAGTGTGATGCCACTGTCACTCAGCAGTCTGATGCCACTGTCACTTAGCAGTCTGATGCCACTGTCACTCAGCAGTCCGATGCCACTGTCACTCAGCAGTCCGATGCCACTGTCACTCAGCAGTCTGATGCCACTGTCACTCAGCAGTCCGATGCCACTGTCACTCAGCAGTCTGATGCCACTGTCACTCAGCAGTCTGATGCCACTGTCACTCGACAGTCTGATGCCACTGTCATTCGGCAGTCTGATGCCACTGTCACTCGGCAGTCTGATGCCACTGTCACTCAGCAGTATGATGCCACTGTCACTCAGCAGTCTGATGCCACTGTCACTCGGCAGTCTGATGCCACTGTCACTCGGCAGTCCGATGCCACTGTCACTCGGCAGTCCGATGCCACTGTCACTCAGCAGTCTGATGCCACTGTCACTCGGCAGTTTGATGCCACTGTCATTCAGCAGTCTGCTGCCACTGTCACTCAGCAGTTTGATGCCACTGTCATTCAGCAGTCTGCTGCCACTGTCACTCAGCAGTTTCCATAAGACAGCAGATTTATAGGTTCTTTTTATGTTATATGCTCTTATATGATATGTAATCACATTTTCAATATCAACATTTGAAGTTGTATAAATCATTTGTTATTGAGGAACACAACACATTTAATCTCAGGATATGGCCTTTATGACTTAGGACTTGTTTAGAATACAAGCCAAATTTCATTTACTGAAAGTCCGTACTGGGTGTTATTACAACTGACCGCCGCTGCCCACTGTCCTGCAGGTGGTGCTGGATGCTATTGACCAGATCTGTAACACACTCGGCATCTATGGCGAGCTGCAAAAGGAAGAATTCACAATCTTCTACGTCATCGACTCTGGTAGGTTTTGTGAACACGGTTCACAATCTTCTACATAATTGACTTGGGTAGCTTCTGTGAACATGGTTCATAATCTTCTACATCATCGATTCGGGTAGCTTCTGTGAACACGGTTCACAATTTTCTACATCATCGACTTGGGTAGCTTCTGTGAACACGGTTCACAATCTTCTACATCATCGACTCGGGTAGCTTCTGTGAACATGATTAAAAGAGTGTATCATGAACATGACTGGAACTCTCCCTTGAGAGAGTGTTTTGTGAACACGACTGAAAGAGTGTATCATGAACATGACAGGAACTCTCCCTTGAGAGAGTTTTCTGTGAACATGACTGAAAGAGTGTATCATGAACATGACAGGGACACCCCTTGAGAGAGTGTTTTGTGAACATAACTGAAAGAATGTATCATGAACATGACAGGAACTCTCCCTTGAGAGAGTGTTATGTTAACATGACTGAAAGAGTGTATCATGAACATGACAGGAACTCTCCGTTGAGAGAGTGTTATGTTAACATGACTGAAAGAGTGCATCATGAACATGACAGGAACTCTCCCTTGAGAGAGTGTTTTGTGAACATAACTGAAAGAGTGTATCATGAACATGACAGGAACTCTCCCTTGAGAGAGTGTTTTGTGAATATAACTGAAAGAGTGTATCATGAACATGACAGGAACTCTCCCTTGAGAGTGTTATGTTAACATGACTGAAAGAGTGTATCATGAACATGACAGGAACTCTCCGTTGAGAGAGCCCATTTTCAAATCCTCTTGATGCTTTTTTTAAGGATTTCCACATTGCTTGAGTTCAATCATGTGAATAAATGAGTAACTGGCTGCAGACAGTGACAGATATTTGTGTATGAACAGTCTTCATGAGTAATTGCAGCATGGCTGAATGCTTTCCAGAAAAGTCGAGATGGTGTCTGATTGAATAGGTCTGCCAGGGAATAAAGTGTAAAGTGCTTTGAGTAGTCCTAAGGACTGGATACTGCGCTATATAATAACTTAGCCTTGTTTGATAGTGTGAGTGTCCCGCCCTCTTCCAGAGAACCGCTATTGCTCCCTGAAGCCAGAGGAATACATTTTTGATCTGACGACGGAACTGACGAACCAGAAGAAGGTGTTCTACCTGCTCTTCCAGCGCACCAGCTGGGTGTTCCCCCTCCAGAGGGAGGCCAACCAGATGTTCATTGAAATGATGTATGAGCAGGTAATGTGATGATGTACATCAGAGACAGTACAACAGTCAGGCCACATGGTATGGCATACAATGTGGTAATACCTCATTGTTCAAACATTGTGGTCATTCATATCATACCATGATATGCACAATTGTGTAGTTGTACAGACATATGTATTGTATGTAATACAAACAACCAAATGCATAATGTTCAACAGATAATTACATACAATTACATGTGTGACATATCAGCAGTTTGTATTACCTATGCGCATACTTTGGTTAATTAATTACAACTACAGACATTGTTGAAATAACATGAGTGGTCTAATCTGTTGTGAATATCTCATGAAGTTATTTGGTAAGACTAGACCAAAAGATAGAGATTGTATGACATGGTACATTACTATGTGGCCTTATGCAGTGACAAGTGTATGTAGAGCACCAGTAAGTGCAAGAGTATGTTTATACTGCCACACTTATACTACATATATCTCTACAGAACAAATAAGTGTAGGAGTAAGTGTATACACTTAGACTACATGTATGTGCTGCAGTGTCGTCCTGACTACCAAGATGGCTTCCTTCTGTCGGTGCCCACCAACAGTCTGCCATACCACGTCAAGGTAAACCTCCTTCATTTGGCCAGCTGCTCTCCTGCACTGGAGGAAATATACAGCATCCACGCACATTCTGACTGTGTCAACATCTCCCAGTGCGTCATGGGATATATATTGAGACTAATTCATTTGAATAATTTGGACAACCTTTCGTCCGACCAACTAATTTTGACTATGAGGATTGAAACAGCATACTCAGATGTTTGATGAAGAACAAATATCTTGATTTAAATGCCTAGGCCAATTTGACCCCTCGCTATCCTCCTGGATGTCACACCCTCCATTTCGTCCTGTCTAGAGCCCACCACTATGGCAGTTTAGTGTCTATTTGGTTGCTCTGTCACATATATCACAATTCATACTAGTAACTATATGCATCATATTAGTAACTATATGTTCAGTGTTTTCAGTCTCTCCTCAAGTATGTGTAACTATTCTATTAAATATTGACTTTAACACTGTTGATGTGCACTTGTCTCTATTCCACATGAGATGGCTTATTTCCCTTCAGAATGAGATTGCCCTGTTGGCTGCCCTCCAGTTCCGAGCAGACGAGAAGATGGGAATGCCAACTATGTAAGTAGAACAACAGTTTCCTCCACAGTCACTCTCATATCACCTTCACTTAGCTACCATGTCCACCCGCAGCAGGCTCCTCTTTCTCTACCTGTTGCTGCACAGAGCTCAAACATCCAGACACTTGTAGCAATACCAAGTATATGTTTATTCTGGTTGTTTGCAATGTTGAGATCATGCTCTTTTCAAACTGGCAAAGTTTCTTAAGTATTATTCAGCTTTTTAGAATGCGACCTAAAAGCATAATTTTAATGAAACATGCAGAACAATCTAGTGGAACATGCAAAACATTCTAACGAAACATGCAGAACATTCTAACGGAACATGCAAAACATTCTAACGGAACATGCAGAACATTCTAATGGAACATGCAAAACATTCTAATGGAACATGCAGAACATTATAATGGAACATGCAAAACATTCTAACAGAACATGCAGAACATTATAATGGAACATGCAAAACATTCTAACGGAACATGCAGAACATTCTAATGGAACCTGCAGAACATTATAATGGAACATGCAGAATATTCTAATGGAACATGCAGAACATTCTAATGAAACATGCAGAACATTCTAACGGAACATGCAGAACATTCTAATGGAACATGCAGAACATTCTAACGGAACATGCAAAACATTATAATGGAACATGCAGAACATTATAATGGAACATGCAGAATATTCTAACAGAACATGCAGAACATTCTAACGGAACATGCGGAACATTCTAATGGAACAGGCAGAATATTATAATGAAATATGTGGAACCTAAAGTTTTGTGACAAGTTTGTTTCACCGTTTTAAGGCACACGACAACAACCAGTTATCTGAAAGTTGTGGAACCTAAAGTTTTGTGACAAGTTTGTTTCACCGTTTTAAGGCACACGACAACAACCAGTTATCTGAAAGTTGTGGAACCTAAAGTTTTGTGACAAGTTTGTTTCACCGTTTTAAGGCACACGACAACAACCAGTTATCTGATAAGCAGATATCATTTCACATTTTTCAGTTTCATAACAAGCACCCAAAACATAAGTACCGACTGCCAAGACTGTAACACTAATGAACTTAACATTATGTAAAAAGCTGCTAGAAATTGTTGACCAAGGAGAAGCATGACTTTATATATATTTTATTTCTATGTTTCTCGTTTCAAACTTTTCACCAATGTTTTGTAGATTTCATTTGTACATGTAATTTTTTGTGAGTGAACTACAATGAATGTATTAATATTTAGCCTGCTCTTATCGCTGTCCTTTCTTCTTCTTGTTGCCAGCATGGAGGTAACGGATTATGTGCCCGACAACGCCCACAATCTGTCGGACATGGAGCTGCCGGACTGGGGCAACATGATCGCTGACCGTCTGAGGGAGGTCGAGCTCTTCTCTATGGTCGAGTGCAAGTCCAGAGTGCTGCGTGAGTCACATGGCCGTAGACTTAGTGGTCAACATTTGCTGACCACTTCTTTGTTTGTTTATTTGATAATGTGGGTCAGTTAGCCTATTTCACACATTGTGTTCACTGCATTGTTAGAAAGCACAGTGAGCCAGACACATCATTGTTAATATCATGTAATACAGATACCAAAGTCATACGTCAACTACCCTGGTAGTATGCATAGTTCGACAGCAAAATGTGTCTTATCAGAATGTCATGATGGGATAGCACACAATGGTAAGATGGGATAGCACACAATGGGATGATGGGATAGCACACAATAGCATGGTGGGATAGCACACAATGGCATGGTGGGATAGCACACAATGGCATGATGGGATAGCACACAATAGCATGGTGGGATAGTACACAATGGCATGGTGGTATAGCATACAGTGGCATGATGGGATAGCACACAATGGCATGGTGGGATAGCACACAGTGGCATGGAGGGATAGCACACAATGGCATGGTGGGATAGCACACAATGGCCTGGTGGGATAGCACACAATGGCATGGTGGGATAGCACACAATGGTCTGGTGGGATAGCACACAATGGCATGGTGGGATAGCACACAATGGCATGGTGGGATAGCACACAATGGCATGGTGGGATAGCACACAATGGCATGGTGGGATAGCACACAGCAGCATGGTGGGATAGCACACAATGCATGGTGGGATAGCATACAATGGCATGGTGGGATAGCACACAATGGCATGGTGGGATAGCACACAACAGCATGGAGGGATAGCACACAGCAGCATGGTGGGATAGCACACAACAGCATGGAGGGATAGCACACAGCAGCATGGTGGGATAGCACACAACTTTTACTTTAACACCATCACAGCCAGCACCAGCACATCCACAATCACTACCTTCACAGCAAATATAACACCACTATTAGAGCAGTCATTGTGTTTGTGTTCCCCCAACCTCAGTGTGATAGTGAGACGATGTGCAGCTGTTGTGTTTTCTTTCAGAGACCTTGTCTCGCTGGCCTCTCTTTGGATCCACCTTCTTTGAAGTCAAGGTAAGTTGTCATAACACATTACATATACCTCACCAATTGTAACACATCACATCTACCTCACCAACTGTAACACATAACATCTACCTCACCAGCTGTAACACATCACATCTACCTCACCAACTGTAACACATCACATCTACCTCACCCATTGTAACATATCACATCTACCTCACCAACTGTAACACATCACATCTACCTCACCAATTGTAACACATCACATCTACCTCACCAATTGTAACACATCACATCTACCTCACCAACTGTAACACATCACACCTATCTCGCCAACTGTAACACATCACACCTACCTCGCCAACTGTAACACATCACATCTACCTCACCCATTGTAACACATCACATCTACCTCACCAACTGTAACACATCACATCTACCTCACCAATTGTAACACATCACATCTACCTCACCAATTGTAACACATCACATCTACCTCACCAATTGTAACACATCACATCTACCTCACCAGTTGGAACTGTTTATTTAATACCATTTTGGTGTGTGAACTTTCTCTTTTCAAGCCAGTTAAGACGAGATATTTCAATTTGGAACAAATTTGACTGGATAGTTTAAATATTGTGATTATTCCTACGAATAATCTATTAACCTGTGTTATGTTTTGTTTATCTATGGAAACAATTGCCTGCATTTTCTTGTGTTATCTGTACATTTTTCATGTATTCTGTACTTATATATTACAAGCTTTAATTTTTTAATTTGAATAAATCAGTCAGTCAATAGATAACATCAATTACGATGCTGTAGATGTGTGAATGACGTGTCATACTGTGTCATGGTGTGTCAATGTGTTGTCTGACAACATTCCTGAGATGTTCTATATGTTCTTAGAGTGTCGCGGATGCTCGTATCCCAGGCCCTTGTCTGGTCTCAATCAACAAGGTCGGAGTTCATTTCCTCAACCCAGTCACACACGTAAGTACAGCAATGTCCCCTATGTATCCAGTTAATTGCAACAAATGTTGCTTCATTCGAAACCAGAAATTGTTTGTATATTTGGACACAACAATGTCTGTGCTTCCTCGTAGATAATTGTCATCAACAATCATCTATGCAAATACATCTTGCAATTAATAAAACTTAGAAACCTATTTCTTCAAGATAATGGAGACTGCCATGCTAAGTCTAGTTGTTGGTTGCTGGAGATCCATTTTTCTGGTTGTTGCTTGCAGGAGATCCTCACCTTCTGGTTGTTGCTTGCAGTAGATCCAGATCTTCTGGTTGTTGCTTGTAGGTCTTCATCTTCTGGTTGTTGCTTGCATGAGATCCTCATCTTCTGGTTGTTGCTTGCATGAGACCCTCATATTCTGGTTGTTGCTTGTATGAGGTCCTCATGTTCTGGTTGTTGCTTGCATGAGACCCTCATGTTCTGGATGTTGCTTGCAGGAGGTCCTCATCTTCTGGTTGTTGCTTGCAGGAGATCCTCATCTTCTACCCGTACAGTGAGGTGATCTCAACGAGGCGACTGCGAGCCGAGCAGGGTGTCAGCTACCTCGACCTCAAGTGTGGCAACCTCATGATTCAGAAGATAACACGCATTGAAACCGACCAGGTGCGACACTCCCGCAGTCACTTTCCTCTACAGGAAACAGATACAATGTTTTCATTCATACTACCCAAGTTGACTTAAAAGTAATCTGTAACAGGTGATGCAGTCATGAATCATTTGTCATGAGATAAGTATTAAGCTGATGGGCTGTATTAAAGTGGCATAATGTTAGGTTATTGACCTACTAAAAGAAAGGGAGAACAGTTTGTTCTTACACTTTACAAAAAACACTCCAGCAATATGTTGATTACAGTTTTACTTTTGAAAAGATGTGTCAAGTATGTATCTTGTTAAGAAAATCTTTATTTTTCAACAATAAATTTTTTGATGTCATGATCCGACAGTGTGCCAGAGCAGTCATGCTGAAGCTCCTGCCTCAGACCACCGGATATGAATTTGGTTTGGTCGCCAGTGGAGGTTTTTTGTACAGCCTCAAGGGAAGCAATTGGAGGTTTCTGGGCCCCTTATTTGTTGCATTTACATCTATATCAGATTCTGTCTGCGAGTAAGTTGAGTCTTGTTTGCAGAGTGTCGACATCGCAGCGTTGATTGGCCAATACATCCACATCCTGGGCACCCTGAAGACACGCCCCTCCCCACGGATCTACTAGGTGGAAGTCTGTGTTGATTGCCCAATACATACACATCCAGGACACGCCTCTCCCCAATGACCTAGTAGATTCTACTAGGTCGATGACAGCATTGAGTGGCCAATAGTTCATGGATTACATCACCCACATGCAACAAACTGTCTTTGTTAATATGACTGTTACTGAACACAGTTGCCCAATTGTGAATGTCTATATGTCAACAAACTTGTGAAACATATTGATATGACTACCTTCTTGATGTTAGTCGTGGAAGTTATCTGCATGATTAAGGTCAACAGGTATGTTAAGATATTCTAATATAGTCATTAGTTAAATTTAATCAACATATTGCTAAAAGTAGTTGGTGTGCAATAGTAGAGGAGATTCATGAGGGTTTTGTCAGTGAGTATGTCCATTGGGTTACTTATGTGTGGTTACGAGAAGAATGACCTCACAAGTCTGCTGATGACAGACCATCTTTACTGGAATGTGTGATGGCCAAAGGAGACAAGACATGTAGCAAACAAGGGATCGGTTTCTACTGCAATGGATGACATGTATGTATGTAAGATAGTGTATTTATATGGGACGAAGGAGTCGATCTCATCCAACACGTTTGTGTCATGTTTGTAGACATCATACATGACACGTGTAGGGTTGTAGAAGACCTGTCAGGTGTGACGTGTACTTGCTGTAGCAGTCGTCTAGGAAGCTAGCCTTGTGTCCTAGCTGCAACGAACTGTCTCCATTTGTCACTTTCTAATGTCACGTGTTGATGTTCTCACTTCCACGTGTCACACTCAATGTATCAATGATTGCTGGTCACTAACTCACACCAGGCAATAGTATATGTTGAGAGAAAACCAACATATGGGCTGTCTGCCTGCAGTCAGAATCAAATTACTGACTGACAAATTATTAAGTCAAGCATTAAATATAAACCTTTATTATTTTTTCATCAACCACAAAACATGTTATACATCTTGTCTCCCCAGAAAATCTAATAACAGTAGAAATGTAAAGGTTTAAAACACTAATTAAACTTTGATAGATATAAATGAACAGTACAATTAACACGGCATGTTCTTGAATGGCCATTAATGTCATTAACACACGCCTAAGCAACACTTGTGCCTTGTAAAAAACACAGTTTCTAACTACACAATCACACCTTTCAACAGTTTATACTACTAGAAATATTTGTTACCACTTCTGTATTTACTGAAATGAGAATTGGTTTATAGAATCGTGCACAGGCATAACAGCTAATTGTATGTATAAGTTTGTGTATCAAAATGTGACACACTAAAATATATATTGTTAAGTTTAAATTTGTATAATGTAGCCATAGTTAATTGATATTACTAAACGAATGCTTTGTGACTACATTTATATACAGATGAGTGTAAGGTAACAGTTATATTAAAACTTATTATTGTGCATATTACTAAAGTACTAATATTGAGATGTATCTAATGAGGAACATAATACCTGCACATTTATCAAAGACTTACCATGCACCTACAGAAAGCTTATATCTGAATTATACTAGCCATAGCTGCCCTGTTTGCGACATTCTTTTGAAACATTTTCAAAAATAAACTGAAATAGTTGTATTTGTGAAGTAGGTTTATTTACTTGAACAGTTTAGGTTCAGCTATTGTACGAACTAATAGTGTTCCTATTAGGAATATACTTTCTCATATTTGTTTAATGTTCTGGCCAACGAATGACCTTGTTTTTGCCAGAGACAAACATAAACCAAACAAGGGAAACAATTATAGTATAACTTTGTATAACTTTATAAAGCAGTTCTGGCATATATAGTATATGCTAGCTTTATCTATACTAGAAGATACCAAAACTACAATGTACATGAACAAAATACATGTTCGTATTTCTCCCAGTCTACTAGTTTCCTAATACTTTTCTATATGATATATATCTCTTGTAACATACACACAATTTCTAAAGTTTTGTTCAGTTAAATGCACCTGCAGACATCACAGTAAGCAGTTGATATACTTCCTGTATAACACTGCCTACTGGCTATTTCTCATGACTACTAATTCATCAATATCAGTTTCAGTATCCTGTTAACCGCATATACGAACACGTGGAATGACTGTGAATAAATAAAATGTCTAACATATGTTCACATACCTTCTTCTTGTTTGTTTACTATGAACGTACTGGATGACTGAAATGTTCATAGGGAAAAACAAGAACATGCTACCAACAACTGAACGGTTGATGTCTGTTGAGTGATGATACAGTCACGATGCGGTCATGAAAAGATTGGAAGCACACTCTCCTTCCAGCTGTCTTTCCATCGTGTCTGCTGAAACTCCTTCAGGTTTTGTCGAAACTTCTCTAGTTTTGCAGACTTCTTCGGGAAACCCACCAATAACTCCTGCAATGATGCCACATAATATTTAACATTGTCTTAACATTATGATGCAGAATATTTAACACATAAACCTGTGTTAATAATGAAGGTGATTTTACCCGATAATGTTTTCAACAAATTATGTTACTTCAAACTAACCCAAAAAAGAAGTATAGTTTTGCCCAGGCACACCACAACAAATTTTATTAATTTGTACCAAATTATTCCATGAATTACTTTTATTAGCATAATCTCAAAACCAATGTTAGTGTTTTTTTTGGAATCTTCACATTAAAAATAGATATATTTAGTTGTCATATTGCAAAAATAATTATTTGTCTTGCTGTTTTCTATCTTGTGTTTCAAACCTACCCACCTGTAGTTGTAGCGTCAACTGTGTCTCTGTGTCAAATACCATTCCATTCTGATCATGTCTCACCAGTTCATCCAGGCTGTCGCATCAACACAAGAACACTCATGAATCACTGCTAGTGTGTGTTCAAAGTCAACAGTCTTACACAAGAACACTCATGAAATACTGCTAGCGTGTGTTCAAAGTCAACACTTTTAGTCTATTACACAAGAACACTCAGGAAACACTGTTAGTATGTGTTCAAAGTCAACACTCTTACACAAAAACACTCAGGAAACACTGCTAGCGTGTGTTCAAAGTCAACACTCTTACACAAGAACACTCGGGGAAACACTGCCAGTGTGTGTTCAAAATCAACACTCTTACACAAAAACACTCAGGAAACTCTGCTAGCGTGTGTTCAAAGTCAACACTCTTACACAAGAACACTCGGGAAACACTGCCAGTGTGTGTTCAAAGTCAACACTCTTACACAAAAACACTCAGGAAACACTGCTAGCGTGTGTTCAAATTCAACACTCTTACACAAGAACATTCATGAAACACTGCCAGTGTGTGTTCAAAGTCAACACTCTTACACAAAAACACTCAGGAAACACTGCTAGCATGTGTTCAAAGTCAACACTCTTACACAAGAACATTCATGAAACACTGCCAGTGTGTGTTCAAAGTCAACACTCTTACACAAGAACATTCACAAAACACTGCCAGTGTGTGTTCAAAGTCAACACTTTTAGTCTATTACACAAGAATACTCAGGAAATACTGTTAGTATGTGTTCAAAGTCAACACTCTTACACAAGAACACTCACGAAACACTGCCAGCATATGTTCAAACTTAACACCCTTACACAAGAACACTCAGGAAACACTGCTAGTGTGTGTTCAAAGTCAACACTCTTACACAAGAACATTCATGAAACACTGCCAGTGTGTGTTCAAAGTCAACACTCTTACACAGGAACACTCAGGAAACACTGTTAGTGTGTGTTCAAAGCCAACACTCTTACACAAGAACATTCGTGAAACACTGCCAGTGTGTGTTCAAAGTCAACACTCTTACACAAGAACGCTCATGAAACACTGCCTGTGTGTGTGTTCAAAGTCAACACTCTTACACAAAAACACTCGGAAAACACTGCTAGCGTGTGTTCAAAGTCAACACTTTTAGTCTATTACACAAGAACACTCATGAAACACTGCTAGAGTGTGTGTTCAAAGTCAACACTCTTACACAAGAGCATTCTCAAAACACTGCCAGTGTGTGTTCAAAGTCAACACTCTTAGTCTCCTACACAAGAACACTCGGGGAAACACTGCTAGTGTGTGTTCAAAGTCAACACTCTTACACAAAAACACTCGGGGAAACACTGCTAGCGTGTGTTCAAAGTCAACACACTTACACAAGAACATTCACGAAACACTGCTAGCGTGTGTTCAAAGTCAACACTCTTAGTCTCCTACACAAGAACACTCAGGAAACACTGCTACTGTGTGTTCAAAGTCAACACTCTTACACAAGAACATTAATGAAACACTGCCAGTGTGTGTTCAAAGTCAACACTCTTACACAAGAACACTCAGGAAACACTGTTAGTGTGTGTTCAAAGTCAACACTCTTAGTCTCCTACACAAGAACACTCAGGAAACACTGCTAGTGTGTGTTCAAAGTCAACACTCTTACCAACTATCATCAGAACATAAACAATGTTATTGGGACATTGATGTACACTGCTAAATGAAAGCGATGGTAAACTTCCTTCAGTCAACAACTGCTGTTGTACACACTCATTACACTGCCTGCTCGGCGTCTCTCACACGCCCGACCAGGAAACAACTCCGACCAGTGGAAGCAAGATCCAGTGGGTTAGAGAAAGACACCACCACTCTGTGAGTCCACGACAGGTTACACATTTACCCCCTATGTGGGATCTTTTACTTCCCCTGGCATAGACACCAGGTAGAAGGGATCATTGGCTTACAGTGTCTCTTCCGAAAGATACAGGCAATGTGAGGTGACTAAAACTGCTCAAGTTTTGTAATGGCACTAGTTGGAATTGAACCATCGTCCCCTCGATCGACAGTCCGGCGCTCTACTGCACGACCAGTGGGCCCCATTGGTCAACATAACAACAACAGAAGCTGCTGGTTGTCCTTGGTCACTAGAGGGCAACACTCAGTTTACAAGTAGGCCAAGGTCAAGCAATAATAGTCAATAAATATAATGCCAGTTCATGCAATATAACGACAGAATAAAACATTCCCTCACACAAATATGTTCTTGAGTGTGTATTAAAGAGAGAAATTGTGACTGACTGACCAGTTGAACCCAACAGCACACACAGGCAGTCCACAGCCAAACATGTCAACGACCTTCATTGGCAAGTCAAGGCCACTTGATGACTTATGTAGACAGACTCCAAGGTCAGCACTCCCTGGGGGGTCAAAACAATGTTTCATAATTACTACACTTACTAAATTGTAGCATATTGTATCGTTTGTTAACTATATCCAAAGTATCTAGATGTCGTTAATACTTTTGAAAACACTGTTTCTGTTATGGATTCCAACACAGTTTTTTTTGTTGAAAAACAATATCATGTTTAAAAATAGTTGATCTGTAAACTCAGGTAAGCTTATGTAACCATCTTTAAAAGTAGCGACCCCTTGCGACCCCTTACAAACACAATTATACTGCTCATCCTGGAGTTATCATTTACCATAACATACACATAGCAAAGCAAGTGTTTTGTCTCACCCAATAGAAGAGGGTAGTCCTTGGCCTCGAGCCAGGGGGTGCACATGGTGACATGTCTCCAAGACTTCTCCCTCATGGTAGCTTCATAGTGCTCCTTGAGGGGACCTTTACCTGCAGCCGACATTGCTGACATATCAGTCACGTACACTCAACCGAGATAATGACTTCTTACAGTACACGGAGGTTAAACCACAAGTTCTTATGTAAGATATCTATGTGTTAAATCTCTAACTTCTCTTCTGTCAATTTTTGGAAGCAAACTCATAATGCGCTTGGAGTGAGAAGTACTTACAAATACAGACTGCCAATTTCCAAATCTTGTAAAGTCGCCTATTTCCCAAAAGACATGAATCCTATCTGCAGTGTGTAAATCGTGCTATGGCCAGACTGTGTCATGTGAATCAGTACAAGATCAGGCAGTGTATTAAAATAGACCAAGAGCATTAGAACATAAAATTTAAATGACACTATTTTAGGCGGAACACAAAATATATGGATTATACACAGTTGTCTGCCAACCAAAGTCAGATATTGGGGATTTGAAACTACAACTGCAAAAATATTTCAGAGATTTTAATCAGTTTATAAATTATAATTTCTATATTATATTTTCATGAGCGGTTTATTTTGTGTTGTCTTGGTGTCAAATTAAAACAGAAAGAGTGCAGTAACTGCCATTATAAAATAGATTGAAATGGATGTAATTGAGGACTATTAATTTTGTATGATAAGTTTTCTACAAACCTGTGATGACACAGACAATGTTGGGCAACATTGAGCCATCTTCATCACATTTCTCTTCATATTCTGTGACACAAAACAAACAATATCAAAATATGGCAACAAAATGTTCCTAGTCATCCCAAGAAAGTTCCAGGATTAGATGAATTTGGAGGTTGAAAAGTTGAATGAAATGCAATGAAATCCTACATATACATATTGCACCTTATGGTTAGCCTCAATTGTTTTTAATACCAGTAAATTTAATATATACAACAACCATCTGATACTAAACGCCAAGAAAACCAAAGAGATGGTGATTAATTTCAGGAGAAATGTTGCACTCCTACAACAGTATATAAAATTCCTTGTAAAGGCATAATAAACTATCTTATCTTATTTTATTTTATCTTACATCAATCAGTACATCAATTTTCAGCACACTCAAAATATATCGCTTCTGTAGATCTTCTAGTAGTTTCCAGCACTTGTTAAAGCTATCAATTGTGGTTACAATATTATGGTCTTTAAGGTCTCATTCAACTACCGGTAGTCAGCCTTTTTCAGAACATTATCGCCAGGCCGACATGTATGATCAACCCAAAATCAGATGGAAATTCCTTATTTCAGAAGAAAATAGTTTCAATTCTATCAATCTAACAACCCAAATCCCCAAAGGTGTTCCACAACATCAGTCTTGTTTGAATACAACTACACAGCAGAAGTCATTAAAATATCTATGTGATGGACGTTGAACATTACAGTGGACACAAGCACCCAACAGTAATAAGATGTTTATATTGATATGTTACTCAAAAGATGGCAATCAATATTTATTATGTTCCCAGAATTAATTCAAAGGTTGTAATCATTGTTGTTATTTTAAAATTATTATAATTGAACTGGTCCTTATTTGCAATATGAAAACAAGCAATTTATCTAGATGTTCCTCTTAAATACAATTGTTTTATTGATTCAAAATGGCACTGTATACATTTTCTATTGATTTAGACCATTTTAAAAATACAATAGAGAACATTTCTTGGAGATCTAAGGTTTTAGTTCATACATCAACAAAATACTTACGTTCAAGAGCATTCAGCAACATTGAGAAATCCTCGTCTTCTGCAAGAAGTCAATCAAATTCTTATGTCAATATTATTTTACTAACAAAGCATTCTTTAAATTATTTTAAAAACAACAAGCTCTTGGCATTATACAAAGTTGTGTTCATGTAAATAATATGTTATAACACTAAGGTGATGCAAGTCAACCTAACACTAACCAAAATATGTCTACTCTTATTCTGTAACTGACCAACCGAGCTTGCAATGGTTAGTAGAATCACGTGTTTCGGACAAAATAATATAGCTAGATTTTATTTGTGACATAATTTGCTGAATTCCTCAAAAGACTAAACCAATAATCTGTCACAAGACGTAATCCAAATTAAAAACATAATGTCATATTCACAATTTCTATTTACCTTGTTTAAATAAAATAAAATAATATTTTAGGTATGATTGGCCCCACCCACAAACGTCCCCAAACAAAACTGGTATAAAATAACTAATTCAAAAATTAAATCAATAAAATCATGTTAGCATCACCAGAATTCCTAAAACAAACCATTATTTAACATTTTAAAACGTTCTTTCACTATGCAGCCACTTGTCAAATGTATTGAAACATCACATTATGTTCCTAGCACCTAAACTACAACATGCACATCCAGATGTTTGACTACAAATGACCACTGACCAGTCCAGCTCGTACTGCTGACCAGAAGTGCTGGACAATGGTCTCGGTGGCTCACAAGTCCGGTGTCCCTTGACCGCTCTGTAAAGGTTGTTTGTTCCACATCAGTTTTCTCAAGGCTGCTACAACATTGAACATGTTGTGACCTCGATGTAAACAGACAAACACAACATATTGTTTGCAGCTAGCACCTACATGTAGCATTTTTATGCACTAAAAATGACTTGTTTATAACAATTAATTTTGTCAAACACTGTCACGTTTATTCTGAATTATTGAGTGAAGATTCTGTTGACCTTTAAATAAATATTGAACACTAATAATATAACATACTTTTAAGATCTGTTGAACTGCCTACTCTATGTATACAAATGAAGTTACATGAAAGAAGAGTGGATGGTACACAACTAAACAAAAAACCAACATTCCTGCGATCCATAATGTGCTTTATTTAATGAGCCTTTCAGAAACCAGTGTTATTATAAGACAACATAGATGCCAGACAGAAGCTGCTCACTGCCCCTGAACACTGTACATGTGCCTTCCTCTGACGCAATGATGAAATGCATTCTGTGGGGCACTCACTTCTGTCTGAACACATCATAAGTTTGTCCCAGCTTGAGGAAGAGTGCGTGTTGGGTTGGCATGTCAGTCTCCCGGAACATGCTTGGAGGACGATCATACATGGTGACAGCTCTGGAAGATGAAGGTCATTCTTTCTGCTACTATAGAATTACATGCAGACTACCAAAATAACCAAGAATTGTCTAGACATTGTCTAGTATATTCTTTGAATGTTCCATTGGTATCAAATGCCATAGTTTTGCTTATAGGATAATAATTATATTGGAACTTTGTATCTACTGCCATCTGGATGTAAATATTTAAATTAATAAATTACATAATGTAACCAAATTAATATGTTTCACAACATTTAGACTAATAATACAGATGCATTTTCTGAAAATATAGCATAACAGCATTATTCAATTATTGAATTCAGTTGATTTATATTTGTGGCATTTTCATTAAGAAACTTTACACTTTTCCAATAAAACCATCTTGATGTGGTATCATGATTAAAGCACAACAATCACTCACTCAATATTCCACTTCTCTTTCAAATCTGTCTTCATTGCTTTTGTGACACAAATGTTAGCTGTAGAAAATCTACCAAAGAACTTCTCATACCTAAAAATTAAGCACAACACAAGCAGTACAATATGCAAAGCATTAACATGACACTAGTATTAATTAATTATCCATACTCCTAGTAGAGTACTAGTCTACACTACTCTACTAGAAATGCAAATGTCCCAAAATTTACAAACCCACAAACTCAGTGTTCACTGTTCTCTGGCCATTCAGCAGGTGGCAGCACTGTCTACATACAAGTTTACAGGTTTGTTTAAAAAAGTATCTCAATACAAGTGACATAATATCACAGTTTTAATAAATATCCACAAACCATAAATAACTGTTAAGAACAACATAACAATAAGGATACAAAATGAGATATTCATAGTTTTAACAAAGCAGCCAAAGATGTACCAGCTCACCATTTTGAAAACTGAACAAGTTTGTTTCTTGGGCCGAGGGCGAGGCCCAGAATGGTGTAGCCGTAGTTATGCCAGTCTACCACCAGATGGCTGTTTCTCAGCAGCGAGACCACGTAACACACCACCAGGCTTGGAATCGCTGGTGGATTCTGCAAATAAAACGCATGAACAAATGTGGAAATGAATGGCATAAATTTATTATTTGAAATGTTGATATTTCCCTTGAAATTGAATTATAATTAAGAAGCTACAAAGTCGTACCTGAAGCAGAATGTGACTGGGTCTGTCATGTTTCAGTAGTGGCAGCAGGAGGGTGGCAGACTGCCAGAAGACCTTCACAGTGTACACAGCCAGTCGTGGCATCTCTGCACACACCAGCATCTCAATTACATGTAATAATGGGAAAGGATAAAAAGTAAGTTGGCTCCTACTATGTAATAGTAAACACCATAGAGATGAGCCAACTACAAAGATTAATAAAATACTGTAGTTGATATCAGACATGTTTGAATTCTAAATAATACATTCACTTTTCCTTTGTGCTGTTATTAAATGCACATAAGACTAATTAATTGCAATTGATCACATTTGCAAGAATTAATTTGGTTCAATTTGGAGGAATTATATTATTCTGCCACAGGGTTTTAATAAAAAGCAAATGAGAACTGACAGAAAACCATCAAAACATCATGCTCATCCAGTCTTTACACAATTTACATATACAGTGTATCATGTGTCCAAGCTTGAGGACACTGCCTGTGACATACTGCAGCAAAACGATAGAATGCAGAAAGAAATACACTTACACAGTATTACTATGTAAGCCAACAGTCTCAGTCCAGGATACATATTATTAGTGGGATACAAGTGGCAGTGAAAACATCCAACACTTTTAATTTGTTTAACTTTTTAAACAATCTTAATTGGTGTTGTAAGGTTTATCATAAATATATTAAATAACTGGTAGTGACTTAAATTAGATCTCTTGCACACACGTTTTTTTAATTCACAGGGTTGTGGTCAATTATAATTCGTAATTGTGTAATTAATTACAATTATGGTGTAATTGTAATTGAAATATTTGAAAGTATCGTAACTGATTTTGTGTATGTGTCGTAATTGTAATTGGCCATTGTAATTGCCTTAATTGTTCAATTTCAATTCAATTACTTTCCCATAGTTTCTCCAATTGTGGGTGAAACTCCCAGAATTGGTTTTTTATTTCATTATGAAAATCAAGGCTGTTTCCCTCTGAAATCACCTTCCCTCTCATACTCCCCATTTTTGGGGGTGTTGTAGTCAGACAGTGACTCTTTCTGGTGAACATGGACAGATAACAGCTGTCTGCCTGTCCTGGCACAGTCATGTTGCATAAAGCATTTAGCAGTGTCTTTCTAAACAATCAGTCACCCATGGACAGGCACAGTGCCAACTAGTCTTTATTTGCCTTATTGACTTGGCACATTGGAAGCACTGATAGAGAGATAAAACATGGCTTCTCCTCCATTGAGGAGGACATATAGAGCTGATCCATTGCAGCACTAGCTCTAGCAGTTGCAGGCTTCAGCAGTACACAAGTGTCAAGTAGAAGGCCAAGAACAAAGGATAGGCCTGTCTGTGGTCCAGTGCTACACAGGCTAGCTGTACTAATTGTAATTTAGTTAAATAAGGCTGTGCACTAACATTATCCTTTCACTGTGGAATTATTTTCTAGTAAGCTTGAGTGCAGCAATTGACAATTATAATTGTAATTGACAATTATAATTGTAATTGACAATTATAATTGTAATTGAATATAGTTTGGGACAGTAATTGTATTTGAAATTTTAAATGCAAAATTGTAATTGTAAATTATCCAGTCATGTAATTGTAATTGATCAATGTAATTGAACCCAACCCTGGAACTTTCTTCAGATGTTGTGCCATATGTTAATGTTATTTTAAATAAAGCAAAAATTACTTCCAACTTCAACTGAGCTTGGTGTCAACAAAGCAACCCTACTCCCTGCAAACTTCTGTGGTAATAAAGCATTTAACTTGAGAGCTGTCTGTCAACTACCTGTGAGCAGGGCTTCTGTGTCCAGCACAGTCACTAAATATTTTACTCAGTTTCATGCACGCGTATTGGGTAAAGTTACCTAACTCACACAGTGAATTTCTTTGACACCATTTCGCCAAAAGGGACAGAACAGAGGGGAAGAATGTTGTCAGGACTCTTCAAGTACATGCAACAACTGTATGTTAATATACAGGAACACAAGCTTGACGGGAATCGTTTAAGTTTATCCAAATACCCATAAGTTCTCCTCCATCTGTATTTGTCCATAGATCTAATGAAGCACACAGATTGTTACTTACTTGAGAGTATTTTAGGTGGCTCCTTCAAATGGTACCTGTGAATCTGTTCACAATTCACAACATCTGGATGTGGCATAGAACCTAAAACAGTATTTATAATCTAATTACTATTTCGCCTCTCTCTGATTTCAATTGACTCACTGATTTTTCTTCTCCAGAACTTTTGCCGAGATGTTGTGGCCCTCATTCATTCTGTGTTCACCTACTGCTGTGAATGGGCCCCTGGTGTTTCTGTGTTCTTTGAGTCGGGCTCCTAGTGCTCTGCTGGTTTCGCCTACATAGGTCTGATGACAGTCCGGACATCCTATCTCATATAGTACTCCACATGTTGTTCTTGGGGGTTTTGTCCTTGGGGTTCATTACGATAGATCTTACGGTGTTGTAAGGTTTGTGGTATGTCCTCACTCCATGTTACTGGAAAATTGTGGTCAATTTCTCTGACAGGTTGCACACGTATGGTAAAGGGATGTTCAGTGTTTGGCTGGTCTGTTTTTCTGCACTAGGTGTCTTTCTCTTTTTCTTGGTGATGTTAAACATCCACTCTCTGTAGTCATTAGCTCTGAGCGCTGCTCTGACATGTGCTGTTTCAGTGGCTTTGTCGTCATCTTCGTCTGTGGTTGTGAGTTGGTCTGCCGTGTGTATCAATGTTCTGACCACTGATCGCTTGTGCTTGAGGTGGTGATTGGAGCTGAAATTCAAGTATTGGTCCGTGTGTGTTGGTTTTCTGTAGACCGTGACCCGTGTGCTGCCGTCATCATTCACGTGTACACAAGTGTCCAGGAAAGGAAGTTGGCCTTCTCGTTCCGGTTCCATGGTGAATTTGATGTTGGGGTCTATGCTGTTGAGGTGTGCAGTGAAACCCTCCATGTGGTATTCGTGTATCTGGCTGAAAATGTAGTCAATGTATCTGTACCAAACTGATGGGGGGTTGGGTGCGGTGGCGACGGCTTGTTTCTCAAAAGTTTCCATATACAGATTGGCCACGATAGGAGACACTGGGGAGCCCATAGCTGCGCCGTCTTTCTGTTTGTAGAACTGACCCTTGTACGTGAAGTAAGTGGTTGAGGCAGAAGGTCAGCAGTTCTGTGATTTGATAAATGTTGAGTGGGGTTCGCTGTTTCCATATGGTGTCTTCCTGTAGTTTCTTCTTCACAATTTGGATCGTGTTAGGTACCGGTATGCTGATGAACAGAGCTGACACATTGAATGACACTAGTTTCTGTCCAGGGGGAACTTCTAGGTCTTTGATCTTGTTCACAAAATCCCTGCTGTTCTTGGTGTGATAAGGTGTTTTCCCAACAAGAGGGGTGAGAATGTTAGCCAATGTCTTAGCAGCATTGCAGGAAATGCTGCCAATGCTAGATACTATCGGTCTAAGTGGAGAAAAAAATCACTGAGGCAAGAGAAATCAGAGAGGTGACCAGAAATCAACAGGGAGTCTGGATACAACCTTCCCGCGATCTTCCTGGAAGTGTTGTCATATGACAGTTACCAAAAGTGTCACATGACGACCGAGAATGATGCAGACCAACACTGATGAAGATGTCATGAAGACGTTGAAAGCTCCGTTCTGAGCAACATAGGACTCGGAAAGGTAACTTACCATATTTTCAGAATCTAATGGCTTGCAGTTGAATATTCAAAATTAACTTTATACACCAACTCATGTAGATAAGATTATTATCTTTATTGCAATATCAGAACAATTATATTCCATTGCAAGTCTGAGCATTCGCAATTTTTAAATGGCAATAAATAAATAAAATTCCTGTGTGCATCCACTGATCCAGCGACACAGTTGTAGGTAAGATCATTAACTTTACGTCATTACCATGATTACGATTTACGGCGACATTTCGTGATTGCAATTTTAGGTACGGCCTGAAACACCAACCCATAGGTTCATTTCGCTTAGTCTTTAAGGTTATGCGAAAGTAAGAAAGAACATAATAGCACCTTCGTAGCCAATGAGGCTAACGTCGTAACCGGCATCCACAAGCGAAAGCGAATGATACTGAATACGCGGACTCCTTCCAATATCGCCCAGGACAACTACACACGCTCTTTTTGTATTTCCTCTACGCAACCATCTTATAATGCGAACCACTACAACGCCGAAGAATAGCATTAAAATGGCACACCAATTTACAAGCATGTCAAAATATGTTTGTGGTGTAGCTTGTCGTTTATCCATTTTCGAAGTGTTGTTGTTGGTCAACGACGTGGATCCGAACCCTTGCAACAACTAGAATATATATTTATCAAATGATAACTGCCAACAAGTTACATGTCAATATTAAACATCACTGTAATATCTTTTAATTTTCTCTTTTAATAAGATATACCTATAGTGAAATATGTGTTGTCTTTGTCATACAAATATGCAATGTTTTAGGAGGCATCTGTGCGAGCGCCATCTGTTGATTTTTTTGTTAGGCTGTAAGCAAGCTGTAAGGAGAAGCAAAAGATGAACGAATCTGGCGGCTCTTCTTCGTCAGACCCAAAACCTAGTGAACATGAAAACAAACAGCAGTTGGTGCGTTCTTATTACAAATTTTGTGTTGGTGGAGTTTACTGGCACAAAATAGTTAGCGAATGGCGTTGAGCATGTTCTGCTCCAGCTTTCATTAAGTACAATATAAACAAGAAACAATGCAGCATATTCAATTCATATTTGTAAAGTTGAACTTGACTCTTATTGAGGATTTATTCTGGCTTTGTACTGCCACTGGCTACTGGCACTGCCATCGGATTTTAGATATATTTTCAGCGTCTCTATGTGAGGTTATTATTCCGACAGGAAGTACTTTTTTAACGTTAAAGAAGAATTCATCATCATCATTGTGCAGCCGTAGCCGTAGGGTCCCGTAGTTGGGCAAAAGCTAGTTCTAGTTCTAGCCTCAGGCTCAGACTCTGCATGTCGTTTCCAAAATCTACCTGTCTTGCGCTATCCTCTGCCAAATGGTGCCCTTCCAGTACTCATCTAGTTCGTCTCTCCACCATCTCGCCGGTCTTCCTCTAGATCGTTTCCCTTCGTAAGGTCTCCAGGTTGTGATACGTGATGTCTATTGGTTATCTCGTAGTCTGCTGATATGCCCTGGCCAGGTCCACTTCCATCTTCTGATTTGTTCTATAATGTCTATGACCTTTGTCTTCTCACTTACCCAAATGTTTGTTTATCTCTCCCAATATGTGATGTTTAACACACTTCTTTCCATCTTTGTTTGTGCGGATGCTAGCTTGTTCTTTGCCTGGATGGTGAGTGCCCATATTTTTATGCCGTATGTCATCGCTGGAAGTATGCATGAGTTGTAGACTTGTCTCTTCAAGCAGGTTCCAAAGTTACCATTGAAGATGTCATGGTGTTTAACAAATACTGTCCAGCCAGCGGGGATTTTTTTTTAATCTCTTTGTCTTGGTTTTTGTCTCTGATACTGTATTGGTGTGTTATTTTCTAGCATCACTTTTGTCTTCGAAATGTTTATCTTCAGACCTTGTTTTTCACTTTCATCAACTAGCTCCTGCAGCATTTTTTGTAGTTCTTGCGGTGTAGTAGTGCATATGAGTATGTCATCGGCAAAGCGAAGTTGACTGAGATATTCTCTGTGTATCCTCAAGCCTCTGGTTTTAAGTGGTTTCCCAGGTCAGTCTTTGGAATATGCTTTCGAGTGTTGCCGTAAACAGCTTGAGCGATATGGTGTCTCCCTGTCGTACTCCTCTCTTGATGTTGATCTTGTTGCTCTTTTTGTGTAGGTGGACTGTCACTGAGCTGTTGGTGTAGATGTCTTTCAGGAGTTCGATGTATACATCTTCTATCCCCTGTTCTTGAAGGGAGGTCAAGAATTGCTCTTGAATTTGTACCGAGTTGAAAACCTTCTCGTGGTCGACGAAAGCGATGCAGAGCGATATATTATATTCTCACCACTTCTCTTTCAGGTGGTCTACAATGAGTATGTGGTCTGTCATTGAGTACTTCCTGCTTGCTCTCGTGGTTGGTTTTCGTCCAGTGTCTTCTCTAGCCAATTCATTAGTATCTTTGTGAGTAATTTGTAGATGTTTGATAACAGACATATCGGTCTGTAGTTCTTAAAATTTATCTTATTTCCCTTCTTGAAGATTATCACCATCTTTGCGTTCTTCCATGCGGAGGCTATTCGTCTTTCTGATAAGCATTTAGTATACATGAGTTGGCCCAGAACCAAAAATAACATTATTATCTGCATGTTTGTATTGTTTGCACAAGCCCTCAAACTCTGCACATGCACATTGTTTTCTTTATATTTCATAGTTTATATTTTATAATTTATATTTGCTGTGTGTTTAACTCTTACAAAGGCAAGTTTTAACAAGCAAATATTTTGTAAGTGCATTAAAGCACTACACTAAAATTGATACCTATTAAAAATATACAGTTAGAACACTCCATTTGCTTAGCGAGTATAAACATTAATAAATTCTCCCAACTCTCAGCATGACAACTCTGTTACTGCTACTCTGGATTTTTGCCCTGCTCACAGCCCCAAACAAGAGTTACAGTTCCAATACAGGTGACAGGATGTCCAAATTAGAATATCCTAGTCTGCAAGTTAACACAACTCTGACTTCTTTCTCCATAAGCCTCAAATGATTGGTAATTCCCACATTGAGGAAGGGCCCAACGATACTACTAATGTCAGCAACACCTTAAATTTCAGTGAAAATGACTGCAAGTGGAGTTTAGTTCTCTATATAATCTCTAAACAGAAATCCTGTTTCTGTCCCCAAATCCTGAAATTCAAAGTCAACCATTATCATCTGTTATTGATCATGTTTCTCGCTGGCCAAATAGAAACAAATCCTGGACCAGTTAGTCTCCATAGTTGTACTGAATCTTTGTATCCTTGTGGAGTACCCTGGTATGCAGAGATCAAGTAAAGGAAGATGACAGAGTACTCCAGTGTGACAAATGTGAACTCTGGTACCATACCAAATGCATAGACACCACCAAAATTGACTGTAGCAAATGTGGTTTTCCAAATTTTTATTCGTCAATATCTCAAACCCCAGTCAGTCACCACTACAAACCTCTTTTCTCTGCTCTCTGAACTTGATGACACTAATGACTGACTGTATCAATGATGAAGATAATTATTTTTTTTATACACCCGAAAACCTCAACTCCATCCAAAGGTTCATCTGGTGCTCGTAACATGCCTACCATCAACAACAAAAATCATGGCCTCAGGGCGATGATCATAAACTCTAACAGTATCAAAAGTGCGACTAAACAAACAGCCTTCCATGCAACAATCGATCAACACCAACCAGAACTCGTACAGGGTTGTGAATCCAAATTAGATAGCAATATGACTGCCAGTGTTCAAAATAGCACTTGTCTGTTTGTCCGGGACAAGTTATTTTTGGCCCGGACAAGTAAAATTACTCTACATGGTTATCCGGTGGACAAGTGAAACTTTACAGTAAATAGTGACGCATGCAACATTGCAAACATTTTATTTGAGGAAATTCAAACAGATTAAGTTCGCTAGCAATCGCGCACATTGTAGTTTTGTTAGTGTGTCGGTGTCTTGTCGTTCCGACGCCAGTGTGTTGTATGTCAGTGTTTGACCGAATTTAGTGCCTGCATTAACAGGGTCATCCGCTGAGCACACCGACCTAGCTGTCATACGCGTAGAACAGACTCCGCATCAGCCATTGTTGATTTAAGCTGTATTTCACAAAATCGAACGTGAGTCGATCCAGATTGGTGACAATTTTCAAGGCTTATAACTGGCTCTCCAGTAAATCTATGCGGGTGGTTAATAAATGGAATATTAATGAAATTTCATAATATTGTTGTATCTATGTCACATTTATTTTAACCATAAATTGCGAGTTCTCGAAGCCGAATTATGCAAGACGAACGGCTGGGGTACCAACCGCCGTTGACATGCTGGCTTCCGCCAACTACAGCGGTCTGTGCGTGGCAGCAACATTACGACAACTAAATCTGTAAATTATATTCCGCCTGGTAAATGTAATTCGGGCACCGTTAAAACTGTTTTAACATCATTGAAATGGTAATAAAAAATTTAGGACAAATATGCGTTTGTTTGCTGGTGATCAATTAAATATTATCTTTGTTTGTAAAATACAGAACTTTGTTAATACCTGTATTGAAGCTCATAGAGGTTGAACAAAATAATATCACATTATATAGTTTCTTGTGATTTTGTGACAACATTTCTTGGCTTTGCATTTGTCGTGTTCCTGATGGCTGAATGGCATTTTCAATGACAAATTTTTACAGCAGTGTTATATGTTATATACCATATTAAACATAACATGCAACATTACAACAAATAGCAAGGAAAACAATTGTCTCATTCCTAGAAATGAGTAGGATCGTAATAATTATGTATTATTACTAAAAGCTTTCATATCAGCATCACTAAAATATTGGTATACATCATGTAACGTGACTACTTTTAATATTTTCAAGATGAATAATAATGGACCGGAAAATAGTTGCAAATATCATTTAGCAATTTCAAAATTTGCAGATTAAATCAAATTGTGTCTTTGATAATAAAAGTCACTCAGATGTACATGCAACGAAACAGCAGGAACATTGTGCTTGTTGTCATAAAAATAAGACCGACTTTTTTATGTTTATCCCGAAGCTTCCATTCCCTTTGACAACCACTCGGACAAGTTAACATTTTGGCGGACAAGTAGATTTCAAAACTCACTTGTCCGGCGGACAAGTAAATATTCTGGCTTATTTCTATCGCTGGCTACATATGAACTATTCCCAGAAAACTACACTGTCTACTGCAAAGATTGTGATGCAAATGGAGGAGTCTTTATTGCCACCAAAGACTCCCTCATTACCTCTGATGAACCTGAATTAGGCAAAAACTGAAATTATCTGGGCAAGCGTGCAATTCAGTGACTCTAAACCGCTATATCTGGCCAGTTATTATAGACCACCAGGCAACAAAACTCAGTCATTAGACGCCTTAATCTCATCATTCACAATTAGTTACCAGCATCACAAGACCTGTCTCAAATAACATCCTGGACCTTCTGGTTACATTTAAACCCTAATCTCATAGACATCATACAGGTGCTTCCAGGCATTTCTGACCATTGCATTGTACTGTTTGATATCAACATGAAACCTAAGTTACAAAAGAAGCCACAAAGGAAGATATCTCTATGACAGAATTGACCCCCAAATACTGCAAACCAAAGTGCATGATTTCGTCAACAACTTCTAAGCCTCAAACCCTGAAGAACATTCAGTTGACACAAACTGGGAAGCAATTAGAAATGGACTGGACAAGATTGTGAATGACAATGTTCCATCAAAACTCACTAGAGGAAAACAAAATCTGCCTTGGATAACATCTGAAATCAAGCATAAGATGAGAAAATGTGACAGATTGTTCTCAAAAGCCCATAAAACAAACACCTCATCAGATTGGAAAGCCTATTGTGAATATCGCAACTGTGTTACCAAATGTATTCGCTCAGCACACCATGATTATGTTAACATCATAGTGGGCAAGAACATGACAGAAAACCCAAAATCTTTCTGGTCATACGTAAAACTCACTCGCACAGAAAACCTAGGAATCCCAACACTTAAAACTTCTGATAAAATGTGCAGCACAGATCACGATAAGGCAGAGGCATTGAACATGCACTTCCAAAACGTATTTAATAAGCAGACACATACACAAATGCACAGTAAAGGTCCATCTCCATATACCTCCATTCCTCACTTATACATCACAACTGCCGGCATAGCCAAACAATTATCTAACTTAAGCCCATCAAAAGCATGCGGTCCTGATGAAAGGTCACCTCGTTTCCTTAAGATTGTTGTAAATGAACTAGGTCCAGCTCTTAGATGTCTATTCCAGCAATCCTATAACCAAGCAACAGTCCCAAAACAGTGGCGTCAAGCACTGGTTACAGCAATTCATAGGGGCTGTCCAAAATCAGACGCCTCCAACTACCGACCCATATCCTTGACCTGCTTGTGCTGTAAAATCATGGAACACCTAATCCTAAGTCATGTCGCCAAACATCTTAACACTCATAACATCCTTATTAATGAACAACATGGATTCAGGAACTGCCTCTCTACTGTAACACAACTCATAAACTCAACCAATGACTGGTCAGAAACTCTAAATCAGAAAGGTCAGACAGACGTAATATTACTTGACTTCAGTAAAGCGTTTGATAAAGTCGCTCATCATCACCTATCAGATCAATTAAACTACTATGGCATCAGAAACAACAACAACAGTCTTGGCTGGATCAATAGCTTCTTATCCCATCATAAACAATCTGTTTCAGTTAATGGCACACATTCTTCCTGGGCTAATGTCACTTCCGGAGTCCCTCAGGGATCTGTCCTGGGGCCGGTCCTATTCCTTCTATACATAAACGACATGAAGGAACAAATAAATTCAACGATTAAACTCTTTTGCAAACGACAGCATCCTACACAGAGAAATAAAGAACACAAATGATCAACACATATTACAAAACGATTTAGAAACCCTCACAACCTGGTCTAAGAAGTGGTCATTGAACTTCAATGTAAGTTCCATATGGAACAGACTACCATCATCTGCTGTTCTACCTGTATGTCGCCATGCCAGCCATCAGGGAAATGCAACCCTTGCATGGCGTCCACATCCTCTAAAGCTACAAACTTATGTAAGGTCCTGTACAGTGTTTTTATCCGTGCTTTTGTTTGTTTTTCTTTGTTTTTCTTTCTTTATTTTGAACATCCTTCTACACAATTTTTTCCCTTTTTGTTTGACTGCCCTGACGTTACGCACCACACAAATCCCAGTTTAGGTGTGAATAGCTGTAAAGGGATTACTACATCAAGCAAACAGCTTAGCCAGTGTCTTCGAGATGATATCTTATCCTGCTTTTAATGTTTCTATGTTTACATGGTCGTTGCCTGATGTCTTCCCATTCTTCATATCTCTTAGCGCTGTTCCACCTCCCATGGTGTTATCTCTGGTACGTCTTTCGGGTCGGTGTGAATTATGGTACTCTGTTCACTGTCGTATAGCTCGGTGTAGAATTCCTCTATTCGTTCCATGATCATATCTTGGTCTTGTATTTCTCTACACTGCTTGTCTAGAAGTGTAATCAGTCTGTCTCGGCTTAGTGCCTGTGTTCTTATGGCTTTCATCAGGCTCTGATGCATTAATCGTTTCTCGTATGATCTCTTGTTTGTACTTTCTTATGTCCTCCTTCGCTTTCTTTTTGATGGTCTTGCATATTATGCTGTTAAGTTTTTTAACCCTCATTAGATTGTCTTTCCATTTCTTTTTTATGAGAAAACCTACTCCTGCTTGGCTGTTGTTCGCCGTGGAATGGTATATTTAGTAGGTGGCTGCTTTGTAAGGTAGTGAAGCATTCCTCTCTTCTTCTGACTTCTGCAATCCCGATCACAACCTGGTTTCCCTAAGTTCTTCCTCCAGTTCACCTCTTAATAGTGTTCTCCTTATATTTTGCTATTTTCAGTCTACTTACCTTCTCTCTGCATCTCTTCTTGACCCAGAGATTCTAAGCACCCCCTGCACGTAGCCTATGTTGACCCAAACCACCTCCTTGGTCATAGATAGGTACTCTTTCGATGTTGCTGGGGACTGGGGGCCTTGGCTTGATTGTACCTACTACCTTGCATGCTGGTGTTGTTGGCCTTCCACGCTGGCCGGTGCGGGTTGAAAGGGGAAGCATTAACCTTACTCAAAACCAGAACTTAAGTTTTGCCCATGCAAGGCCTTTCACAGGCCGAGGCAATCTGGCAAGCAAGACAATTTAAACTTGTCTAGGCTGTGTGAATCTAGCTGTACTATGGAATTACCGAATTCACCTAGTGCTAAGATAGACCCAGTGCAAAATTGAAGGAGACATACTCATATACAGTTCGTTGTACGCATTTCCTGTCAGTTATGTTTGTGTGTCTCAAGTTCATGTATTCTGTATTGTGTCATTTGTAAACTAGCAGTTGATCACTGGAGATCAGAGTTTAAACTGAACTGACAGTACAGTTTTCCACACCGCATCATACCAAAATAATAGGAATTTACTAACAGAATAGTTGGATAGTTATGTTAACCCACGACATCGGGTATAAACTTCCCTACCACTGTACGCAATACAGGAAGATGTCATTTTTCCCACACACAATAACCAAATGGAATAGCCTGCCCCAAAGAAGTGGTAATTGCGACCACCCTGGATTTGTTTTAGTCCAGGCTCCAGTGCCACTTCTGAATTCTATAAACATCTCTCCCATCCCCTTCCCTCCCTCTCTACATCCCTGTCCCACCAACTCACATTACTTCTTCTCTTTTCTGAAAGAAACTATTTCTTCTGGGATGGAAGAAAGATGGATAAAACCATGGGAAAAACCCTTCAGAAGGAACTTAAAACCCTGGAAGTAATATAAACTTAGGAGGGATTTAGAAAATGCAACCTCAGTTGTCATCTTTGTTTAGGGATCTGACAACAAGGTGTCATCTGTTAAATGGAGTGTAGTCATGCAGCTAAATGAAATTGCATGCAAACTGAATGATGCTAGGCTGAAGCTACTTTTTTCACACAAACACTATATAACCAAGTATTAGCATGTTTATGGGATTAGCTGGTACCGACGAAGAGACATTTATTCAAGGAGGGTACATAGCAAGATGCTGACATCTCTTTATAGCAGAGACATGAACTCTATGTAACTTCTTTATACGGTTTACAGCAAATATACTTAATCCAAAAACTGTTTTGTTGTGTTAATTTATAATCAAGACCATCCTTTTGATTTAATTTATATTGTGTATTGTTGCTTGATTTCAGGTGAAGTATGATGGTGCCGATGCCCCACAGTTTAACTTCTCCAAGTGGAACCCCCAGACTCCCTCGGCCCTGCAGTTCCTCAGCCTCATCTCCATAGACCAAAATGGCTTTTCCCTGCCTCCGCAGCAACGCGAACACATCGGCAAGATCAGGCAGTGCAGCATCTACAAGAAACTGCGGAGCCAAGTGATACCCTTTGAAAAGCCAATCGATAAAACCATCATTGGTAAGTCAAATGTACATGTGAAGAAAGCGCTACAGTTGTAACACTTGGATGACAGGTTGCTCTGCCTCTGTCACCAATGAAGGCAGTGATGGGAAGTTCCATGACTGATGACAGGTAGCTGTGTGACTGTAATAACAGGTAATTCCATGACTCTAATGACAGGTAACTCCATGACTGTGATGACAGGTAATTCCGTGGCTGTGATGACAGGTAACTACATGACTGTGATGACAGGTAACTCCATGACTGTGATGACAGGTAATTCCGTGGCTGTGATGACGGGTAACTCCGTGGCTGTGATGACATGTACCATCCATAACTGTGATGACAGATGACTGTGATGACAGGTAACTCCATAACTGTGGTGACGGATAACTCCATGGCTGTGATGACGTGTAACTCCATAACTGTGATGACAGATGGCTGTGATGATAGGTGACTCCATGACTCTAATGACAGGTAACTCCATGACTGTGATGACGGGTAACTCCATGGCTGTGATGACGTGTAACTCCATAACTGTGATGACAGATGGCTGTGATGATAGGTGACTCCATGACTCTGATGACAGGTAACTCCATGACTGTGATGACGGGTAACTCCATGGCTGTGATGACGTGTAATTCCATAACTGTGATGACAGATGGCTGTGATGATAGGTGAATCCATGACTCTGATGACAGGTAACTCCATGACTGTGATAACGGGTAACTCCATGACTGTGATGATGGGTAAGTTCTTGACTGTGATGACAGGTAACTCCATGACTGTGATGACGGGTAACTCCATGACTGTGATGATGGGTAACTCCATGACTGTAACCTGGTTGAATTATGTTTGCCAGTCAGTCTGAGACTGCACTGTGCCTCAGCATTCCTGGCTCAGCACTCCTGCAAATGTAACATTGCCCTCATTGGCAGCACTGCCTTTCATTCCCACATTCCTCCAAATAACGCAGGCTCTGTGCACTAACTAAATGATGAAGAGTCCCACCAATGACACTAAATACATTTTAATTTAACTAATGCATTTGATTATTAAAAATGGATTTTTAGTCCATTGGTCGAAGGTCCAAGGGACTATTGCCATCACTCTGTGTCCGCCGTCCAACGTCCGTCGTTAGCTGCCGTATCTCAGAAACCGTTCAGCAACTTTTTCTCTAATTTTGCATAGACATATCTTAGGGCACTGCCACTATGCACGAGAAATCTATATTTGATTGAATCATGTTAAGGGCTCCCTAGGCCTCCAAGGACCCAAAAACTGGTAAAAATGTAACATTTTGCCTATTTTTTTTTAAACTGTTCAGCAACTTTTTTCTAATTTTGCATAGATGTATCTTAGGGTGTTGCCACTATAGACAAGAAATCTGTATTTGATATTGAATCATTCTAAGGGCACCTAAGGGGCCCCCAAAGTACACAAATTTTACATTATCTAGTGATGTGGTTTTGAGAAGGGCCCTTGAGACCACCCCAACAGTAGATTTTGTTTATTGTGCCAGAAAGCCAGCAGCATGACTAAACTCTGCAGCCGAGTGCTATTGTTCCATTGAGACCTTGACTAATCTTTAATTGGTCACAGGGGCCAGGCAGAGTAGACACACTTGACCCCTGTTAGACTGAACAGTTGCCTAAAACTTTTAAACTGCATCTTCAAAACTATTGATTTTCTATAATTGCAAGTTGTGTTTATTTTTATGTTCATTTAATTATTATAAAATGGTGTGACTGTGGTGTCTATTGGTTAAAGATGTATTGTCTGTAGAAACCTGTAGGTGACAAACATAGAAAATTAATATTCTGTCACCTGTAGGTGACAAACATAGAAAATTAATATTCTGTCACCTGTAGGTGACAAACATATAAAATTAATATTCTGGACACTGTCACTCACAGTGTTGTGTATTGTCTTAGTTGGTGCATTGAGCTAATCTACTTGACCATGAATCAGTGGTGGCTCTGGTTGTGTATTACACCCAGCTGCAGAGCTAAGATTCTCTGCCTGCTATTGTTTGATGTAAACTGACTAATCTGTAATTGGTCACTGGCAGTAGCTTGTGTCAACAAACAGCATTAAGCCACTAGACCCCTGTTAAACTGTACAGTTGCCTGTAGGTTTTAAACTGTCAAACAGTGAGTCTACCTTTTGCTCTCAAATAATCTGTCCTCTTAGTTTTACACATAAAGATATAATCTGGCATAACTTGATAAGTCTTTGTAGCAGCACATTTGTACTTCCAGTGTATCATTCCAACATAACATACATATTACATACTGTGTGCCACATTTGAATGTTGTGCATGTAATATTTCCATTCAATCCATTTGCATATATAATGTAAAACTTCAACAGCTGTTTTCTTCATTTTAACTTTTTGACCCCTACCATGTTCAATGCTCCATAACTTCGCCAATTTTTGTAGCAGTCATAATTTTTGAAACCGTGTAAAGCACCCTACCAAACCTTTACAAGGATGTAAGAAAACAATGTTACAATTTTTCCGACTTATCACTCATTTGGTCAGCCGGGGTCACATATAGATGTATTAGTCCAAAGGACTTCAGGGCCATTTGGCCCATTTTTTATTGAAGACATGTTATGATTATGTATCTTGGTGACTAGTCACCTGTCAGGTTAACTGACATTCAATAAGTTACAAAATATCAAAGTAATTATATTACAGTTAGGCAGTGTTTACACCTTGGCATCTTGTTGATTAAAAAGCAGTCAGTTGTATAATATCTATAATTGACAAATTGTGGTGCTCTTTCTGTTGCAGACGGCCGAAGGTTGAGACAAGCTGTAAATTCGGAAGACTATGATTTAGGTAACCACCATAGTCAACTTAGAGTGACAATTAATGGTTAAATTTAATTTGCAATCTTAATCTCTTAATTTCCAGTGATTAGTAGAGTTTTTGTTTGTAAAGTCTACAATTCAAAGAACATGTAGTGGGGGTGGTTATAAATCCAAGTTCTGACTTGCTCTTACATGTGTCACTTATTACTGAATAAAAAAGATAATTATCCACAGTTAGAATTGCATTGCATTAGTTTCTTGTGCTGTTCCAGTTGACTCCCTCCTCAGTTGCAATGTTGACCCATGTTGCACAGACAGCAAGCAGAGGTCACCACTGCATCTGGCAGCGGCGAAAGGAAACGAGAGGCTAGGTAAGTTCTGGTACACTACAGTGATAAAACAGCATCTGTGATGCTTTCCAGGTTGTCAAGGATACACTAAGACGATTGACAATTCTAATTAGCGTACAGTACGCATGAAAAATGTTTGAGACACTAAAGTATGTCAAAAAATCGAGCCAAGTTTAAATAGACACAACATCGTTGCCGGCCGAGTTGGTCACTTGGTGACTTGGATGATGCAAGAGCAGACTTAACTGCACCTGGCTAATTCCACCCGACGTACAAACGATTACTGTAAGTAATTAAGTTGTATGTATCTGAAATTTTTTATCTGTGATGTCTACGTTAAAACTCGAAGTCGGAAACATTCCCGTATTAGGCCTTATGTACAGCTAACCTGATTTCCAGGGGTCCGTTATTTGTCTTAAGTCAATTAAAATGGTTTCAATGCTTGTATCTGAAGATGCATCTACTTTCCCATTCGCCGAGATTTCGAGCGGGGCACTTGTGTTGAATCCGGACCCATCTCGATTTCGCCGGTATAACTAACTTTGATACTTCAGTGCGTTAGTTCCATCATTCAACATCTTATATTATGAAAATACAACCATGTTTGTGCTAGTTTGTACCGCTACGATCATGCGTTACCGCATCGCGTGCATAATATGAGCGATATAGCAGTGTATGTTGATGCATACCAGGGCGCTACTTACGCCTCAAAGGTGTGCAAAGATGTAATATTCCTAAATGTAAATATATCTGGGATAATGTTAAATTTATACCCTTGCATTCTTATAGTAACAAAATAATTTTGTGCCCATTTATCAATGTATTGTGTTTGTATCCCAGTTATTTTTATTCAATCAAGACAGTACTTTTCAAACATTCGGTTGCTCCGTTCAGCCACAACGAAATTGCCTATTGCAAGAGAATAAATACTAACCGGTCCCTTACTACATAGCTAGCAGTGTTTTCGCCAGGTGGCACCATTGTCTTGCTGTTTGCGCGTGCTAATGGCGTACGCCAATTAGCTGAGTCAAACTAGTAATTGACTTCGCCAATCACGACTGCATCACCCGTGAGAACAGCGCAAATACCCGCCCCAATTTGAAGACGGATAAACGACTTCTGGGAATCCCAATATATAATGACCCATTCGCCCATTAGCACGAGCAGCTGAGCGGTATTGTGTATTCGAACAATTGCTTCTATTTCCTAAACATTGTGTTAACACGAGCCACGGTTGGTTGAAATTAGTTTTATTATGACCACCTGACCTGCCTAGCTCTACTGATCTAGTGAGCGATTTCATAGGCTGAGCTTAAATTCAGAGTTTTGCAAAGCGACCCCTGGCGTGCGAGGATGGATCAAATATTCGAATATACTACATGTATAGTAGTATTAATATAGGTTGCGTAGTGTTACCTGCTATTTATATATTCACGTGTGGTTAAATGATGCAGTAATTTGATATCAGGGGAGAGGACATTGCATTACGGATTCCCGACATTGCCAAAAATGGGGGTGTACGCTAATTATGGCATGTACGCTAATTAGAACGAATACGGTAATAATAATTGTTGTGTTTGTACCATGGATGTGAAGGCTCTCTATGTGGTCAGTAAATTGGCATAAATCATGTTTGCCTTCTATTTTACAGTGCGTATGCTACTCGACCATAATGCCAACCCTAACCAGAAGGATATCATTGGAAACACAGCTCTTCATTTAGGTGAGGTGTTGGAAGGCTCATTTAGATGAGGTACTTGGACAGCTCATTTAGGGGAGGTAATTGGACAGCTCAGTTAGGTGATGTATGTGGACAGATCATTCAGATGAGGTACTTGGACAGCTCATTTAGGTGAGGTGCTTGGACAGCTCATTTAGGTGAGGTACTTGGACAGCTTGGTTATGTGATGTATGTCGACAGCTCATTTAGATGAGGTACTTAGCTCATTTAGATGAGGTACTTGGAGAGCTTAGAAAATGTGTTATTTAAATCAGCCTTATTTGGTTGACATTACTCTTAGGCATAGTATGTCATTCGTACGCTAACTCCAGCTTTGGAAGCAATATTTTAAAAAAGTTTGCAAATGTTCAGAAGCAAAGTATAAACTATTCAAACCATTAAAAAATAAGTTTTTATATAGCACAGTATCCAGCCCCGAGGACTGCTCGAAGCACTTACATTTTACTCACTGGCAGACCTGATCAATCAAACACAATCTCGACTTCTCTGGAAAGCATTCACCCCAAGTTTAGTTATATGGCCCAGGTTCTATACACAATTTTGTATGTGCCTAAAACAAATTTACCAATGCTGGTGTAACCGCATTCACTCTCATACCATTCCACATCGCACATGGGGCTCTTCATCTAGCTTTGTTTTCACCATGCCATGTCTTCTTGCAGCCGCCTGTACAAGTCACATCCCAGTTGTCACACTGCTGCTCAAAGCAGGTAAGATGTGTTCAAAAAGAGTACACATTTTCAACTATAATATAGTTTTTTTAAAATGTTGGTTTGTTGAAACCCGTTCTGAAAACGTACTTTGGCCTTGTAAGTGGGGACCACTCAACCTAGTCAAAGTAGACCACCTGGCCCACATGCATAACGAACCCCATGGGAGATCATTTTGACTAGACGGCGGTTTTTGACTGTAATGTGGCCATTGCAGAGGAGTAAAATAGCCCGAAAGGTTGGTTGCATTAGCCTGGTGGCCACTCTACTACTCCTTTAGAGGTTGATCTAATGCTAACACAGTTAATCAAATGAAAATCTGTCCACTGCTGGTGGGGGGGATGTTGGGGGTGCACAAGAAAAAGACTACACAACTGTGTACAAAATCTTGGGTTTCAACGTTTATTTACGACAGACGTATGTTATTGTTTCATAGTAATTATCTTTGCCTTTGAGTGATCATTTTACCACAAATGCATTTCCAATAAAATAAGGGAAGAAAAATATTTGGTAATTTTGCACTTTTTTTATAACATTAACAGTAGTCAGTGTGGCGTGAACAGAGAAAAGATTACTCTAAATTGTAATTAGGCAAATACTTATAAATATAATGTTACAGAATTTTTGTCAGTATTTATACCACATGAAACAAAGTGAGCAAGTACTTAAAAAGGTTGTTTGCCATTTCGGTTGAATGTCGTTGTAAATCAGTGGTGTTGTGTGGCGCCATCTAGGGACTGATGTGAATGCAGTAGACGCATCTGGTCGTACCCCCCTCCACTTGGCGCGGTCACGACTGAGACTACTGCAAGAAGAGAGAGACTTCTCCAATGAACAACTCAAGACTAACATCAACCAGGTGAGAGACAACACTGCTCTACCCCGCAATAGTCTTGTACTGTGTCTTGCACAAAGTAATATTTATGAAATTGGAAAAATTGTAACTGAAAACCTAACTAAGGGGCAAAAATGTCAATCAAAAGTAGTTGACAGTTGGTCCGAAAAGCATCATAACCATATTTGTCAATTTGTGCTGCGGCATCAAATCAATCATCAATCGGTCACTTGCCCGTTGTTCTGATAGATAACAGAATAGTAGTGACCAGTTGGTGTATACTTGTTATTGTTTCCTCCTGCAGATTGTCACTATGATGAAGGAGTACTTGCAAAGGTCCGGTCGCGAGCAGGAGCTCAGTGAACTCGATATGTTATGTGACAAGTTAGAGCAGACGTCAACACGAGAACAGCTGGACGTCGTCGGAGGACTCATCTCAAACTTCACAAGTCTGAGCATTGAGAAGACACAGACAGGATGACTATATGGCTCAGACAGCAGTCAACCAGGTCTTTCCATTGTCTCCACGTCACCTACACTCTTCAATTCAGCCAGTCGCCATGCTTCGTACGAGTTGCTGGCATGCCTGATGCGCAGACTCAGATATACGACGTGTTCTGACGATGTGATAGAACTGTGTCGTCGACTATCTCAGATGTCTTGCCTGTCTGTGACATTGCCACAGACGCTGTACCAACTGAAGCAAGGCATTCTATCTCTAGACATGTCGCAGTTGTCTAACATGCTGGCAGCTCTTAGGTTTATGTCTCTTGACTTGTACTCCATGCAGCTTACGATGCAGCAGATGAGTCTGAAGTGTCCCGGTGAAGAGTTCCAGCATCTCTGTCGATGTCTCATGCAGCTAAGCTGCTCCAGCTCGTCCATTCCATCTCTGCCATTCCGGTGGACGCCAACAAGAAGCCAGGAGAAGGAGCTTCACTACCTGTGTGCACGCTTACGTGGTAACTGCATACTGGACGTGCCTGCAGACATCAATGACTTGTGTGTACAAATGAGAACGCTTCGTCCACATGCTGGGATGCAGTATGGACAGCCAAGTGGTGACATGTATCAAGAAACATTGAGCTTTCAGGGTAACTTTCCACATGAGATGGCAGACACAGATTGTTGCCAAGCACAGTTTGATCAGCTAAATTTAGGGTCTTGAAAGATTTACAATTTATAACAATGATACATACCACAACACCTCCCGATACGTAATATGAAGATTGACTTTTTCTAATAATATGAATTTGTGGAATTTTGGCAATGGCGATCGATACCTTCTAATGACAAAATATAAATAATGATGTTTCTGCTCATGCTTAAAGGGCACATGTATTTTTGTAGCAAATGGTGCTCTTCTAAAGCCTTTTCTTACAGTAGGTTTTACACATCGTGTATATGGTATTAACAGTCTTAGTAGTTGGTTTTGAATGTGGATACACACAAACAAACAAGATTTTATTTATTATTTCATCTACATAGGTCTTACAAATTATTATGAAAGTGAAGTCATGTCATGTTGGCCTTTGTTCGTTGTGCATCATAACAGTAAAGTGGAGCCTAATATTCTGATTAAAGGTAATATATATTCAATGTTTATATATCGTATTGTGAATAAAATAAGTTGCCACATGTTAGCTAAATACAGGTTGCACTAGTCGGAAGCAACAAGAGACAGCTCAATGTGGATGTCATCAGAGTTGACAGGATGTGAAATCCGTTGGTCCCACCCATGGCTGTATATAGGATTGTGAGCCATGATGACTGTAAAAGGTCTATGATGAATGGGGGGGGGTAGTAGGTTGACAATATCCTGTTTGTGAATACATTTGGTGGTCCTGCACTGTATCACTGCCTTCAGCACTGAAGTGGTTGAAACATCTTGTTGTTGATCACGGCCCAATCTCGTGTGCATTTAATTTTCATAAATGAATAATATGAAGTATTATGGCGAATTAAGTGTAAACAAATATTTGGTGTAAAGTTACACCGGCAGCAATTAATTATTTCTCAGTTATCCTTTAAGCACAAACTGGCATTTGTAGAAAATATTGTAAATTCTGAAGCCTCATCCTTTGTTGGTGTTGTTACCTTCGAGTTGATGAACGTGCTACCAAAATCACCGCTCCCTGTGTTCCCTTCATGGTCTTGTGTATTATGATGAAATTAGGGTTAGGTTGGAGATACTTGATAAGATTTACATCATGCATTTTTGTACATCGCAAAGCAGGATCTGCCGTCACATTTAATTTTCCAAAACTGTCATAATCACCGAGGACACTCATTCCCACAATGTACCAGTGAAGGTGTCCCGGTAGTTTTCAGCATTTAAGATTACTGTTAAGGAGCCAAATTTATTTTAATAAATTAAGCAAAATGACTTAATTTAGCGATACACAGTGCAATATGACAAATGTGCATCCTGCTAAAACAAAACGTCATCCTCAAAAATATTGTTTTAATTATAATTTTAATAGCAAGAATTACACTGGAGCTATAATTGAAACATGCAATGTTTTGATCAGTCAACAGCAGATCTTGATACAGCTCAGATTTTGAGCATCAGTGCCTGATCTGTTGTAGATTGATCGAAACTTTGCATGTTTCAAATGTAGCTCAAATTCTTGCTATTAAAATTTAATATTGCATCAATATATAAAATTCACTAACAAATGCATTATATTCTAACTATGGCAGAACAAGAATGTTTTTGTCGGGTTATAAAAAGATGAATTTGCCATAGCTAAATAAAACTGAAAAAGAGCTGGCCTATAGAATTGTTTATGAAACTAGCCAAGTTATGATTATAATTATGGAATAACTTTATTAATACTACACTATTATGAACACAAGGAAACTTAACACATATGAACACAAAAATATTGTAGAAAACTTATTATTCTTGATGTACAAACAGTGGAATGTCGGTTCATGGTCGACACAAGACGATACGACTGTCTTAAGTATAATCATTTACAAAAACAAATCTTAAAATTAACAAGACAACAATTTAGATTCAATTACATTAACAAAAGGGTGTTCTTGTTTGAAGTGTTGTGTGCATCAGAACCAGTTCGCAACTAACATATTGTATCCATGATGTTAACACCAGTCATCCAATTGTCACAAAATAATGCAAAATATTTGTAACCTATAAGAATGTTGCATGATTCATTTAGAAGCACTTGCGGTGCACAATCGATGGGCCAGACTCGTCATATTCCTGCTTGCTGATCCACATCTGCTGGAAGGTGGACAGGGAGGCGAGGATGGAGCCGCCGATCCATACAGAGTACTTGCGCTCTGGCGGTGCGATGATTTTGATCTTCATTGTGGCTGGAGCCAGAGCTGTGATCTCCTTCTGCATGCGGTCAGCGATGCCAGGGAACATCGTGCTGCCACCAGACAGGACAGTGTTGGCATACAAGTCTTTACGGATGTCGACGTCGCACTTCATGATGCTGTTGTACGTCGTTTCATGGATGCCGCACGACTCCATACCCAGGAAGCTTGGCTGCAGCACGGCCTCTGGGCACCGGAACCTCTCGTTGCCGATGGTGATCACCTGGCCGTCAGGAAGCTCATAGCTCTTCTCCAGGGAAGACGAAGCAGCTGCGGTGGCCATCTCCTGCTCAAAGTCGAGTGCAACGTAGCACAACTTCTCCTTGATGTCACGCACGATTTCTCGCTCGGCAGTTGTCGTGAAGCTGTAGCCACGCTCGGTGAGGATCTTCATCAGGTAGTCAGTGAGATCACGGCCTGCCAGGTCAAGACGCAGGATGGCGTGGGGCAGGGCATAACCCTCGTAGATGGGTACGGTGTGGGTGACACCATCTCCGGAGTCGAGCACGATACCCGTCGTACGACCGGAAGCGTACAGCGACAGCACAGCCTGAATGGCAACGTACATGGCGGGAGCGTTGAAGGTCTCGAACATGATCTGTGTCATCTTTTCCCTGTTGGCTTTTGGGTTGAGGGGAGCCTCGGTCAGCAGGACGGGGTGCTCCTCGGGGGCGACTCGCAGCTCGTTGTAGAAGGTGTGATGCCAGATCTTTTCCATGTCATCCCAGTTCGTCACGATGCCGTGCTCGATGGGGTACTTCAGGGTGAGGATACCCCTCTTGCTCTGGGCCTCATCACCGACATAGCTATCCTTCTGGCCCATGCCGACCATGACACCCTGAAGCAAAGTAGGAGGCAAAAATAAGTGGAAATATAAATTAAATGTTATATATGATGTACTCCCTGTCAAATTGAGTAACAGAACTGTTACAACAAGAATCCACTACCACCTAAGGAAATTAATTAAATTAAAAATGGAATACTACAGATCAGAAGATGCCAGAGTCATTTAAATGTTGTGAGGACGTTCGGTGATAAATATATAAATACTCCCACCTACTACCAGTTTCATGTGTTACGTGCTAAAAAACATTCATATTACTGATACCACCCAAAACATGTTAATCCAAATATGAAGAACACGGTGGTAAAGAGAAAGTTGTAATACACACCTGATGTCTGGGTCGGCCTACAATGGACGGGAAGACAGCCCTGGGGGCATCATCACCAGCAAAGCCAGCCTTGCACATGCCGGAGCCATTGTCAATGACCAAAGCTGCGATATCCTCGTCACACATGATGGATGGTTATGTATGGATCTAAAAACAATAAAACCAAGTATTTGCAATATGAAACTCATACAAACACTTCAGGTAAGGACTGGTCCTATTCGACTCCTTTAGAATTTTCCTAAAATTTGAAAGTAGTAGTTCATATTAGCCACATACACACAGGAGCTTAGCCCGAGACCCATCTACCTGTCTTCAAAGCTGGCAGATGACTGGCCAAGACAGGTAATTACAACTGATAAGACAAATGGAATTTAGAGGTGCCCAACTGACCGATAGATTAACCGATAATTCTAAGACTCGGGGCCCACATCAATGACTATCACTGGCACAACTGGTAGTGAAACGGATCAAACAGATTAGTATTACTTAAATAAATGTCTCAAATGACCCTGGTTTGTCATTGAAAAAACAAAACTGGCCAATTATGACTGATTAACATGAACGGCCTGGCCTCCACGCAAGCCATTCACATGCTAAAAGGCACACTTTTGATTAATTAAAGACTGGAAACATTATTTTTGTCTGCCTGTTTGCCTGCAGACAGATCCATTCCTATTAAGTCTGTCTATGTAAGACAACATGTATAAAGGGCAGAAATTACGGCAATCTTATTTAACTGGTATAAAATATTTGCAACCTTCGCCTTGTATTTGTAGAAACGCTATAGCCTATAGGATGACGCATGCCATAGGGGTTGGGTTAGTAGGATGAAACTAATTTGGACCATTCATTTTAAATAGCAGAAAAAGGGGCTGTTTCAATCCAAAAGCTGTCAAGAAACAAGTTCTGTCATTCAGGGTCAGGGACCAGGCCGACTATTTCTGTCGACAATAAGAGCGGGGATTTGTGTATCATATTAGGACATTTGAACTGCCGTAATCCCTAACCTAAGCTAATGCTAAATACAACGCTTCCGAGCATCATATTGAGACGTAAGACTCGGCAACTTACGACATACCACTCGTAAAGTGGGAGGGGCCGAGGTGGCGAGGGCGAGTGCCGGTCCAAGGCGAGACTCGCGCCAAGCCAAGGCCCAAGCACCCAAGGACAAGCGAGTCTTCGGCATAAAAGTTTCAACTAAAGTTAAACCAAGTCCAAGCCCAAGGTCGTGCAATAAAAAGCGACTGTGACCGAGTGTGATAGAACGTTTCATGCCCGAAGTTTTCTATACTCTTCACCTTAAATTAATAATACGTGGAATGAGATCAACAGCCAAAGGTTTCAAAGCAACGAGATAAGTGGTGAAGAATCAGCCCATTTACCTACACTACACTGCCTACAGCCAGGCTATAATTTTTATTCGATTTTTATATTGATCATTGCCTCGAAGTTGAGGTGGGACAGGAATGGGTGGGGTCAACCATCAACTTCAACTTGTTCAAGAGGTTATAATTTGTTTAATCGGAAAGATCACATCACCTTTTTTTAAATACAGCTTATGAATGTACAGAGTAAGTTTAGAAGTATTTGTGACTATCCATGTCATCGTTTTAGCTAATAAGTTATGTTAAACCGTGAATTTAAAGCCACGCCTTGGCTCGAGGTTTGACAACTGTGTAACTCCGCAGGCGCAGCTTAACACGTGACTGTTACTTCTGTTAGCAACTTACATGAACTGTTTTAACACATAACCTGGGAACATGTAAATAAGATCTATCAATTCCCATCTACTTATAATATTTCATGAAACCAAGTACGCTAACATACATCAAATAACCACTTACCAACAGTTTGAATTCCAACGGTTGAATGCAACACCCACTGCTTCGAATCTCCAGATGCTGTGCGAAGTAGGACGTGATTAAATATTTTATGCCAAGGGGTATTAAGTATCCACCAGAAAACATTACGTGGTATGTCTGCCAATAATTGTAACTTTTCTCCAAAAAACGAGTATATATATGATGTGTCATTACATTCTCGTAATGTGTAATTCATTACCTAAAAATAGTGTAAAACGTATTGTACAATAATGCCGCTTACACCTATTTGACAACTGAATGGATTCGGCCATCTGCGGTCCCGACTTTTGACCATATATGGAATGAAAAGGCCACGGCTAGTTTCGGCGGCGCGTGGTCTTAGAAGGCGGATCTAATCATGGCGATCTGTACACTTCATTCAATGATCAATCAATCTTAGCCAGTACAAATTCAAAACATAGTATATTCATAATTACAAAATTAATATAAAACACCTTCACGGATGTCACACATTGCGGTCATTATTTATGTTAAAACTTTGTATGCAAGACCATGCACACAAATAGTGTGCCTAAATGGTAGGTCTACGAGGACCATTATAATTATAGTGTAGTCTAGTGTTCTTGTATATAATATATATATATATATATATAGTAAAGTATGTTTATGTTGAATAAATTTAAATATGTATAGCGAGTTAAAAATCCTGCCACAGGCGTAAGCAAAGATGTAATCAACCACGCAAAAATGCAGAGTCGCAACAGGTGGTGACAGAAAAATGGGGCCTTGCTATTGGCCCGCGCACTATTGAACGAGGACAGGTTAGTATTTTACTTCCGGGTTTGTTATGGACAACATATTAATGTTTCGTAATGCTAAGGCGCCGGAACTGGGAGGGTTAGGGGGCTGAATTTGAGGAGAGGCTGTAATAATTGTCTGGTGTAATTATTGTTGGTGGAGAGCTGGATATAAGATTAGCCCCCAAATAGGCCGTGTGTGTGTGTATGTGTGCGTGCGTGCGTGCGCGCGTGAGTGTGTGTGTGTGACATCATAAAATGATTCAATTTTGGTTATAGAAGTGTCAACATTCAAACGTTTAATTCCTTCTCGAAAGCGAATTGAAACCACGCGACCTGTTGGTAGTCAAGAGACTGAGTAACATTGGTTAATGCATTGAGATGACGTCTCAACGTTAGTAAAAGGGTACTCCTCTATTTCCTCTTGCGTGATCAAATCTGTGATGACGGCTTCGAAAACGCGGAAACGCAATAGTTGAACAACCAGCGGCTCGCTTAGAATATGAAGACGCTCAGAACAGGTGCGACGGCAAGGCGGTGGCATAGGATTTTTAACGCATGAATATAATAACAAAAAGCTCCATTATCCAACGTTGGATATTACCAATAGTTATACGGTGTTTGCTATCTGTAAAGCCACTGTATTTGTGACTGTGTTTTGACAGGCAAATATCATACGCTAACTAGTGCGTATGGTGGCTCGGTTGGTTTAAGTTTAAACAAATAATGTTGGATGAGATTACTCTGTAGGCCTAAGTAATCCAGTGACTTACATAAGACAAAGCTTGAAGGCAAATAATTTCATTCTTTTGTTGTGGTAGGAATGCACTGTTTCCAAATATGTTTGATGAGTGTCTGATATGTAGAAACTGTTTATAATGTTTGTTTGAGCATCACACATTGTGCTTGATGTATTGGTCTAGTGGGATATCTATAAGGTTCTGTTCAATTTAATAGAATCGACTTTCTGTGCAAAGTATTTTGGCGTTCTTTCGCGTTTGGGAGGATTCCGTCTGGAGATCCGTTTGGAGATCCGTAAGGATTTTTGTAACTATTCCTGGCTCTTTAGTGAAGTTGTGTTGATAAACATCTGGCTGCTTGTCTTTGTGTTCTTTCGATAGTAGAGTGGTTATGATTAGATGTTTGCCACACTAACTGTATTGCATTTAGTGCTCGAGGGAGTTTCAAAGACTAACGCCCCATGTTTAGGAATTCCAGTATAATTACCCATTCGATCATTCTCACGAGACGCTGAGCGGTATTGTGTGTTAAAATAATTACGTCTACTGCCCAGACCACGAAGACCACCCAGAAGACCATTGGAATTTTACAGCAAGCGATATTATTTGTTGAGCTCATCCTCGCGAGGATGGCTGAGCTTATCTTCAGAGTTTCGCAAAGCAATGTAATCAGCAGCGCCCCCTGGCGCGCGAGGATGCTCGGATCCATTACCATGATGTAATTCAGCCTCTGGGGAGTTAGCAAGAGCTTTTAAATTTGCTGCCCCGAACATAGCGTGGTTGAATTTTTGGGGATGCCGTTTTTCACCTCTAACGGCGCCCCCGAGACCTATAATTACAACCCCCCTTTGAAATAAAAAAAAAACTCCAACTACACCCCCCTTGAGCTTACTGACCTCCAGTACCCGCGAAGATGATCAATGAGAACGTTATAGTTCCACTGCCAACACGGGGCTGCAGCATTGAGTGGGCGAAGTTAATAACATTTATGAAGGGCTTCATGCCCCCTAGATCTTTGGAATTTGGCGTTTGACCTTTTTGAATGGGCCCACATGACCGTGCCCCTAGACCCCTTGACATGTGCGCCTGTTCAGGATACAATAAGCTGAATTTACGCGATGCGGCGGTGAAATATGTCCAACAGCGCCCCTCCGTCTTAAATATTAAATAGGCCCTACTGGTAATCTCTCGTCTGCTCACACGGTGATTTATTTTAAAAAATACGCGAGAGTTAAACGTTACCTCGCATTTATAATAGGAAACATCATTAAAGGAAATAAAAATAAGGCATTAGCTAAAATCCTTTTTCCATGTGTACACAAAGTTTAACATTGTATGTAACATTTGACAACATTAAACAAATACAGAAAAATACATTTGTAGCATAAATTCGATTTTAAGCCCGTCTGTGAAGCGATTCCCGCGGAAAATGAAATTTTAATGAGCTAGGCGATCACGTGGTATCGTGACGTCACTTATGACACACACTCGCATCAGGCCGACCCTTTCCATGCATTCAGAGCATGTTTACAAGGATAGTTTTTGGGTCGAAACGAGCGTCAGAACGAGTTATTGTGCAATATTCCGACGTAATACAAACACTAGTCATCATAGAGGAACAAACATTTATCTTACGGTTCCACATGAATCGAATTTTATTAAAAACAACGAATGCGAATGGGCCTATAAGTCGACTAGGTTTTGCCGAGCTTGGGCTCGTTTTCAGAATAATTATATCGAATGCAACCAACGGGAGATAATCTACACCAATAAACATACATAGCAAACATATATTGTATCCAGTTACATAAAGCAACGTGTATAATCTCATAATAGCACTAGAATATCGATATATGGCGGAGTTGTACAATTTATCATAACAACTTAAATCAGTCAGAGAGTTTCCGTTGGTCCCTCTAGCTGAGTGGGTAGGCGCGTTGGTTACTAGTCATTTATTTTACAATCGGGCGACGCCGATTCAATCCTGACAGCATGCAAACCTTTGATTTTCTTTACACTTTTTTGTTAATGTTTTCACGAAGTAATATAAACAAAATCATTTTATACTACAATGCATTGTTTGTAATTTTTTATTATTTTTGTAGTAATTATTTATTCGCCACAAAAATGAAAATATGGTCATTATATATAACGATGTTTCTAAATTGTATTTATCCAGACAGATCTCAATCTGTTTTCACATATATAATTACAATATATTACCGTACAATATATTTACAATTAATAAATTATATATCCATTACATTATATTTGTTTGGATAAATAAAATTTAGAAACATCGTTATATAATTACCATATTTTCATTTTTGTGGCGAATAAATATTTACTACAAAAATAAAAATTATTTACAAACAGTGCATTATAGTATAAAATGATTTTGTTTATATTACTTCGTGAAAACATTAACAAAAAAAGTGTAAAGAAAATCAAAGGTTTGCATGCTGTCAGGATTGAACCGGCGTCGCCCGATTGTAAAATAAACGACAAGTAACCAACGCGCCTACCCACTGATCTAGCGGGACCAACGGAAACTGTCCGACTGATTTAAGTTGTTATGATAAATTGTACAACTCCGCCATATATCGATATTCTAGTGATATTATGATATTATACACGTTACTTTATGTAGCTGGATACAATATATGTTTGCTATGTATGTTTATTGGTGTAGATTATCTCCCGTTGGTTGCATTCGATATAATTATTCTGAAAACGAGCCCAAGCTCGGCGAAACCTAGTCGATTTGTAGGTCCATTCGCATTCGTTGTTTTGAATAAAATTCGATTCATGTGGAACCGTAAGATAACTGCTTGTTCCTCTATGATGACTAGTGTTTGTATTACGTCGGAATATTGCACAATAACTCGTTCTGACGCTCGTTTCGACCCAAAAGCTATACTTGTAAACATGCTCTGAATGCATGGAAAGGGTCGGCCTGATGCGAGTTTGAGTCATAAGTGACGTCACATCTCGGCATCCCGAAAAGCGCGCCAAAAATATGCATATTCGAAAATGTCCGGATGCACATAATAAAATGTGGAATTTCTAATTTATTGAATTTTTTATTTTTTTTGGCTTGGTGGACGTGGAAATAGATAGCAGGATGTAATATAACATGAATTCGAGCAATAGATGTTTTTATTCCCTTTAACACATTGATGATCTCAGACGCAGCTGGATAATGCCTACCCGGGACGAACACGTGCAAATGTGTAGTTTTCTCTTTATAACGTGTTAAGAATAATTAGCCAGAAGGCAGCACGAATGCGTTGTATCACAACTGCATACATGTCGGTAATTTTGAATCTATGTGTTCAGTACAATCCCTTATTCCGGAGCACATGACTTCACTGACGGAATAGTCGCCGTGTTGCCACAGGCGGTATTTATAAGTGCTTGTAAATCGCAGCACAATCAACTTTAAGTCGATCGTGAACACGGATATGCTGAAACTTCACACACACTTTTTGTCTTTTGATAGGCTAACGGCAACGACACTTGAAATGAAAGGACTGAGTGACGTCATAGTAGACCTACTAGCAATAGCGACGACGCACTCCCACATGACACACGTTGTCATAGTCACAGTGGGATTTATGTCAGAAACCGCAGCAGTAGAAAACATTACGTGCATTGCTCTACAAAGTTCACCCTGCTTAGCAGAAGCACGGATAATATATGTATAGCAATTAATTAGTAGAAGCCAAATGGCTGGGATATAAAATAATTCCTTATTCCTTATAGTAGAGTAGCTTACACACGATGTACAGCTAGGATAACAAATTAAACTCAATCGGTTCATGAAGGCCATACATTGATTCCCACATAATTTTCTGGAAATTAAAATAAGAGAATAATGAAGCCGTGTTTTTCTAGATAATAGAGTCTCGAAGTAATTACGTTTTGCTAAACATAGTGCAATCTGACGCGACGCACGTATTGGTAATCCACCACGTACACCGAACATGATCTGTCTTTTCCTTTCTCGGTTTGCTTGTTTGCCAGGCAGGCAAAAGGGAAGAAGGAAAATATAGATCATGTTTGCTTAAATAAAGATTAGGCTCAAATGTGTTGTCCAGTGGGCAATAGTAGTATATTTGACGTGATGTCTTTCTTGACGTCTAAAACAGGTCAAATTTAGGTTGCAAGTGAAATACTATTTTGTGTCGCATTTCTTACGTAAATATGTAGACGTCTGATAGATGTATAAATGACGTCTTTTTAGACGTCATCCATATGACCAACAATTAACTGCTAAAAGACGTCTAAAAGATGTCGTGTGCCCACTGGGTGGTTTTCCAATATATCCTAGTCTTATTCCGGATTTTGTACTTCCCCTTTTCCTCGAGTATTCTTTGAACACACTAGGATGGACCACTTCCAAATTTCTCCCTCTCTCCGTCTCCCCCCTTCCACCCCCCAAATCACAATAAGTATGTTTTTGTATGCTGTTAGAGCATACAAGGCCTTCTTCCAACATCCGTTGTCTTTCGTGATATGATCAAAGAAAACGAAATTACTGAAAATTCCTCTGAAATAATATAAATTCCGTGACTTTCTTTAAAATTGAAAACATGTTGTTCTCCCTGAATTGCGTGGCGTCTGCTAACTGCCTCTCCCCCGCTTCCAGCGACCGACCGACCATACGGGAGTTTTCCCTGCTCGCCCTGGACGCCGCCTCATAAACATCGATCCTTGAACACAAGTAGCAACCTGTTTACATTCACTGGCGTGGACTGTTGTTCTTTGGACTGGGCGGCAGGCTGGCAGTGAAGCCGGGCATCTCTACGCTCCCATTTACTCACGTTGTTGACGCCGTCGTCTTTGTGAAGTCCAGCCGTCGCGAGGGTGCTTGACATTTAACGACTGTTGGTCAATCACAACACGCATATAGTGTTGGACATCTTTTTCGTAAAATCTTAAGTAGTTGTATGCACCACCTATAGTTGATTAGCTATTAGTCTGATATGTTGTACGTTAAGTAGTTGTATGCACCACCTATAGTTTATTAGCTATTAGTCTGATATATTGTACGTTAATTAGTTGTATGCACAACCTATAGTTTATTAGCTATTAGTCTGATATGTTGTACGTTAATTAGTTGTATGCACAACCTATAGTTTATTAGCTATTAGTCTGATATGTTGTATGTTAATTAGTTGTATGCACAACCTATAGTTGATTAGCTATTAGTCTGATATGTTGTACGTTAAATAGTTGTATACACTACCTATAGTTTATTAGCTATTAGTCTGATATGTTGTACGTTAATTAGTTGTATGCACAACCTATAGTTTATTAGCTATTAGTCTGATATGTTTTACGTTAAGTAGTTGTATGCACCACCTATAGTTTATTAGCTAATAGTCTGATATGTTGTACGTTAAGTAGTTGTATGCACAACCTATAGTTTATTAGCTATTAGTCTGATATGTTGTACGTTAAGTAGTTGTATGCACCACCTATAGTTTATTAGCTGTTAGTCTGATATGTTGTACGTTAAGTAGTTGTATGCACTACCTATAGTTTATTAGCTGTTAGTCTGATATGTTGTACGTTAAGTAGTTGTATGCACCACCTATAGTTTATTATGAAAGTTAAATTTTACCTCTTGAGATTTTAGATATTCGATGTCACGAAAACGTTATAGACATTTTTGCGTAGGTCCCCAATATTGCCGTTTTGCCCAAAGGGTAGGGAATGACGCCCGCCCCTGAACATGCCTGTTCATACTACACACTATACACAGTACCGTTATAGTGAATAGAGTCAATACAATATATACATAGCTCTCGCGAAGCTAATTAATGCGGTCGAAATACTGCCTTTTTACACGTAAATGCACGCACGCAGACAGGCTGGCTGAAAAATGCATTAATCAACACTTCATAAATAGTATAATTATGTATAGGTCGTGTCTATGTTACTGTAGTGCGTTAGGGCGAAGGCCAGCGCCTACGTGTACACTAGCTAGTGTCACAGCGAAGTAGCAACGTACACATTTGAGAAATAACCGCATTATGTCATCACAGAATAACAAGATCATTTGTCACTACAGTTCGGTTCACTAGCCCTGCATCAGACCCCCTCCAGTCTGTCACAACCCCTCCCTGAGTCATGCGTAACCCGTGCCTCGGAATTACGCCTCGCGTGACAGTGCAAGTGACACACGGGTGACAGCCCCGGAACCAAGAGGTCGTTCTGTTTGCGAATAGACCCCCCGAGCTGTGATGTGGCAACATGTCGGGGGAACCGCAACCGGGTCAACATCGGGGAGATTACCGCCGACATCCGGGTTCAATTGCGACCGCAACTGCGGCGCGACGGTGGGCTGTGCCCAAATATGGTCGTGTGTCGACGTTGTCATGCGTCATTCATAATGTATTCATGCCGCCCGGCGGCATTGTGCGTCCTGCTCGAACTAGTCACTGAGTCCATATATGGACACATACCGGCTGATACTGGCGCAGTGCTCTATATAAGTTAGCGACGCCACCAAAATTGTCATTCTGTCGGCCTACTGCAACAAACTTCTAGTCTCTGTCTCACAATGTAAGTAGCATGTCTTCACTATATCCTGCTAAATTGCATCGATTTTTGTTGTTTCTGTTTGCACGTTAGAAGCGTGTGGCAAAGAGTGTATCGTTGTGCATTGTTTGCTGTTAATGCACAGCTGTTTTTTTTTCTATCGAAAGTAGTTTGCTAGCTGTAGCTCTTTCATTCATGTTAGCCATAGTAGTGTAGAAGCGAAATTTAACGCACCTATTGTTGCACTAGATTAGGCTGAAGACAACCGATGTTGCTCGACTACATGTCTGTAGACACGCCCATGCCCGTGTGTTGTACGACGTGTGGTTAACGTACTTGTGTTGCTATCGCATCAGTTCGGAATGTGTTTTGTTCTTTGCTAGCTCTCGCAGTGCATTCGTATGACATGTAATGAACACGGAACGGTGTAAATTGTGTTTTAGGTACCGTGTTTTCTTCGTGCCATTTGTTAATTAAGTTCCCAGGGTACCTCATGAATATTTTATGCACGTTTCTTATATCATTATCGTAAGCTATTTTCTAACTACAAAATCGGGCTTCGGAATGTACGTGTCACTGGTCATTTGAAAGTCGTGGCTATAAATTGTATAGATTGTTCAGACGTTTTGGCAACCAGTATCCATGAGATATCTACTAAAGCCGGTTGTATGCACGATCACGCGACCGGCTCGCATGCATCGCTGATTTCCACACATGGCGAAAAGAACAAATTTTAAACCAATCGGCTGCGGCCGCATATGCTCTGCCCATAAAAGGAGTAGCGATGATCACGCATGTCGTGACTCACCGGTCGTGCTTGGCCACTCTGTTGTATAACCAACCAGCAAAATCGAACACGGTCAAATTAGAACCGGTGTCACGGGGCCGATTAAAGTAGTTTCGTAAGGTTTACTTGGGCGATCTTTTACTAAAGCAACGGTATCAATCCTTTTGAAATAAGGCATAATCGAATCGGGTGTGGGTCTTTTAATTTTACGTAAATCTGATCAATGTTACCCAGCCCTAGTGGAATTCGGTTAGGCCCTGCATTAACGATCGAAGTTATTCCCGGTCCAAATTTAAACATTGATTCAAATGTTACATGCATATGTGCCCTAGTTCATAATCTCACTTTGCATTAAGAATAAACATCGATATTGTTGTGCAAGTTTATATATATAGAATATATTTTTGTTTCAGTACTCACTTACCAAACAACATGTGTGACGAAGATATCGCTGCTTTGGTCATCGACAATGGCTCCGGCATGTGCAAAGCCGGTTTTGCCGGAGATGACGCCCCCAGGGCTGTGTTCCCGTCTATCGTCGGCCGACCCAGGCATCAGGTGTGTATGGGGAAAATCCGTTGGACCCTGTTACATTGGTGTCATGATAACGTGAAGTTTCTTATGACTCGCTATCATTGTATAGAAAATACATTTCCTTTCTGGCACAACTTTGATCCTGTCTTATTCCAAGGAGATTTGCAGTAGATGAGAGAGTGGATATGGATAGTGTCGCAGAATAGTTCAGTAATCCATACGAGTATTAGGCCCTATATGTAAACTTAGTAAGGGTATCTCGATTAGCGGATTTCAGTATATATTTTAATATTGATTTTTAACATAATTATAATTATTATATTATTAATTAATTTCAACATATTTATCCAACAAGACTATTCCGCTGAAACGTGTTTGTCATACAAATGAATGTATGCACGATTTGAAAGTGTTTTTCATTTATGCCGCCTATTTTGTTTAAGGGTGTCATGGTCGGCATGGGCCAGAAGGACAGCTATGTCGGTGACGAGGCTCAGAGCAAGAGGGGTATCCTCACCCTGAAGTACCCCATCGAGCACGGCATCGTGACGAACTGGGACGACATGGAGAAGATCTGGCATCACACCTTCTACAACGAGCTGCGAGTCGCCCCCGAGGAGCACCCCGTCCTGCTGACCGAGGCTCCCCTCAACCCGAAGGCCAACAGGGAAAAGATGACACAGATCATGTTCGAGACCTTCAACGCTCCCGCCATGTACGTCGCCATCCAGGCTGTACTGTCCCTGTACGCTTCCGGTCGTACGACGGGTATCGTGCTCGACTCCGGAGATGGTGTCACCCATACCGTACCCATTTACGAAGGTTACGCCCTGCCCCACGCCATCCTGCGTCTTGACCTGGCTGGCCGTGATCTCACCGACTACCTGATGAAGATCCTCACCGAGCGTGGCTACAGCTTCACGACAACCGCCGAGCGAGAAATCGTGCGTGACATCAAGGAGAAGTTGTGCTATGTTGCACTTGACTTTGAGCAGGAGATGGCCACCGCGGCTGCTTCGTCTTCCCTGGAGAAGAGCTACGAGCTTCCCGACGGCCAGGTGATCACCATCGGCAACGAGAGGTTCCGGTGCCCAGAGGCCGTGCTTCAGCCAAGCTTCCTGGGTATGGAGTCGTGCGGTATCCACGAGACAACTTACAACAGCATCATGAAGTGCGACGTCGACATCCGTAAAGACTTGTATGCCAACACTGTGCTGTCTGGTGGCAGCACGATGTTCCCTGGCATCGCTGACCGCATGCAGAAGGAGATCACAGCTCTGGCTCCAGCCACAATGAAGATCAAGATCATCGCACCGCCAGAGCGCAAGTACTCTGTATGGATCGGCGGCTCCATCCTCGCCTCCCTGTCCACCTTCCAGCAGATGTGGATCAGCAAGCAGGAATATGACGAGTCTGGTCCATCGATTGTGCACCGCAAGTGCTTCTAAATGGAAGCTACGCCAACTGTGATCAACGTATTAAGAATGTAAAAAACTTTAACATTTATTATGTGATTGGCTTGAACATTTCCTGAAAGCCATTGGTGAGACAGCCGGCAGTTTCACATTCAACATCATACGTAGTATGTTCAAAGTTATCATGTCACTGTATTATGAGATGGATGACTTGTAGCGCAAATGTTTCGATTCATTCATACAAATTACATTTTGTATTATATATATATATATACTGTACATTGTTTCATAAACATCTTTGTTACAAAATATCTGGCTCGTTCTTTAGTTCGATACTTAATTGTTGTCATAAACGAAAATCTTGTCTATTCCATAACCACTTTGCCTTGTAACATACTTCATCCTAGCTATGTCTATTACGCGATAGCCGCCATGCATCGTTGCAGATCAACGTAATGTTGTTGACCTGGTATTAGTAATGTCCATACATACCTGACACACTTAATATACCCCCCGCGCACCTCACCTGGCAGGATATGTATTATTCGATGCGTTTTTGTGTGAAAATACAGATGATATCACGTACGCTATATATATATATATATCAACAACAACGTTTATCCTAATTAATATACACGCCCTTGAAAATACCCTCTACACCCAGCTGCATGCATGTGCATTATTCATTTCGTTCCTTGTTTCAAGAAATTTTGCTTCCCACTGATACATTCCCCTTTACTTCAACTTGCGATATGATAGCGCTCGCTTTGTAAACAAGGACTCGTGTAACGGCTTTATCATATCACGGAACTAGAACTTATTTTGAACTGATAACGATACGTCAAGTTGCTCCCAGTAAAAGTGTGTTCGGGCGTCACGTGTGGGCTGATGTCAAACCGGGGTCTATTCTGAATTTGTTTTGACATCTGTAACTGGCAGTAGCGTGTGGCGTAGGGTATCTAAGACGTCGGACTCCCACTAGTATCAACACATGTGATGTCAAAAACAAAATGGCCTACGTTTCCCTCTACCATATTTTACATGCAGGGACCACACGCACCATGGGTCTTTTCGCCAAGTACAGCTGGGGGAGAATCCAGGAACGTTGAACAGACCTAGGTCAATTTGTAAGAAATGTGTGATCAACCATTTAGCTGCCCATTATGCATCGCATTAAGTTGTTATCGCGCATTGCACGTCCAAAATGAGCGCTGACGTCCAATGGAAACGGTAGTTACGTACGTACAGTGCCAATGCCATTTATTACGTCACAGTACTTTTCCAAGCGGCAGTCGCACACACTATTTCTTTTAACTTTCATTCGGAAATTGTTCAGAGGGAGTTGATTTCAACATATCAAACTGTGTGTGTCGTACAAGAAACCTGTCGTATTAACCTATTTTAATAGCATGACGTCAGCAGCTTCTACGTGGCGATGGAAGTAATATAGGCCTAATAGTGTATGCGGCATGTTGACTCGCTCTAAACTTGTTTTTCAAAGATGGACGATCTCAGAATGCAACTTTAAAACAGTTAAATGTGCGATATATTTACTTACACACACTGTCGCCGTCGTATCGCAATACTCACCGGTCATGTAGGCAGGCATATTTAACGTGAAATCACGCGAGATTTAGGAAAGTTTGTACTTATTATTAAATGCCCCATACTTCATCCTTACACATCGTTTTAGCTATCCCAAAATGACACCCATTAAGCATACATGCACGTGCGCACGCACGCGCTCATACACAACGCACACACACACACACACACACACACACACACACACACACACACACACACACACACACACACACACACACACACACACACACACACACACACACACACACAAATATTTTTGACAGATGTAGAAAAGCTTTACAAGTGCCAAATTTTGTACACGTATCGTATACCTGCCAACTGTTTTTTAATTCTTATCGCGCTATCTCGGATGTTGACATCGGAAGACGTGGAGGGGGGTGCAGTTGGAGATTTATCGCCGGAACATCAGCGGTTCAGCACGTCTCCCGTGGTATCGCGCTGTCTCTGGTGATGACATCAGAAGACGGTGGGGTGTATTGTTGGAGATCTTAAACGAAAGTCCGGGGTATTTGCCTGTAGTCCAGGTGACCGGGAGACATTCCCAAAATCAAGCAGACTCCCAGAAATTCCGGAAAAAGGGCAGGTGTAGTATCGCGATTTAAAATGTGGTCACCAGCTCAGTGTATTGCAAGCATCGCGATTCTTTACAGCTTTACTGTCCCCATGGTAATACACAGTAACCCGAGCGACGATATCGCCATCTGCTGTCTTGTCTTGTACTGAAACGGCTAATCGAAGTTGATCTTGCAGCTGGAATGTGCCGCAAACATTAGAATTTCAAACAAAAATGCAATTTCAGACCCTCATAATGCAAATTAGTTTATTAGAAAAATTGTGCTATCATATTTTGGTATGTGAACGCGTTCCGGCTATGAAAGGGCTTCTACATTACTAATTTAATCCACACAAAATGCACGGTTCAGCACATCTCCCGTGGTGTCGCGCTGTCTCGGGTGATGACATTTGAAGACGGTGGGGTGTACTGTTGGAGATCTTAAACGAAAGTCCGGGATATTTGCCTGTAGTCCAGGTGACCGGCAGACATTCCTAAAATGAAGGAGACTCCGAGAAATTCTGGGAGAATTGGCAGGTGTAGTATCGCGATTTAAAATTTGGTCGCCAGCTGAGTGTATTGCAAGCATCGCGATTCTTTACAGATTACTGTCCCCTGTAATACACAGTAACCCGAGCGATGATATCGCCATCTGCTGCCTTGTTTTGAACTAAAACGGCTAACCTAATCGAAGTCGATCTTGCAGCTGGAATGTGCTGCAAACATTCGAAATAGTTGATTAGAAACATTGTGCTATCATATTTTAGTATGCGAACGCGTTCCGGCAATGAAATTGCTTCTACACTACTAATTTAATCCACACAAAATGCAATCAACAACAAAAAGTCCTTTGGACTAATACGTCTATATGTGACACCGGTTGACCAAATGAGCGATAAGTCGAACAAATTGTAACATTGTTTTCTTACATCCTTGTAAAGGTTGGGTAGAGTGCTTTACACGGTTTCAAAAAATATGAAATGACTGCTACAAAAATTGGTGAAGTTATGGAGCATTGAACATGGTAGGGTTCAAAAAGTGAAAATGAAGAAAACGGCTGTTGAAGTTTTACATCATATATGCAAATCGATTGCGTGGAAATATTATATGCATGACAATCAAATGTGGCACACAGTATGTATGTTATGTTGCACTGATACACTAGAAGTACAAATGTGCTGCTACAAAAACTTATCAAGCCAAATTATGTCTTTATGTGTAAAACTAAGAGGACAGATTATTTGAGAGCAAAAGGTAGCATCATACACTGGGGCAGTGTGACTGCTGCGTGGCTAAATGGACGCAATGGTGCTTTGAAGTTAGTTCTGCCAACTATCCTTTTCACACATGGCTATAGGTTTAGTGGCTGCCAGCACACTACTGAGCCTAAACTACCATGCAGGTGTGAAAAACGTCCTGATGTATTTGAACTTGACCCTCTAATTAACTGTCCACCAAGCAGTAGCAGAGCAGTTTTATAATAATAATAATCCACGACTTAAGTGGCAGTGATCTTCTTTTTATCATTCATGTGATGTTTATTGTGAGCAGGGCGGACAAATGGTTATCATACGTAGACAGATACAGAAAGAAACTGACGTTTTCTATAAAAAGAACACGTTTGCCTATCAATGGCATGTATTTTCTATTGTTGCCGTTTCTGCCGGGCAGAAATCAAACAACCCTGTAGGTAATTATTAATCAAATGTTTTTTGGTGAATCATAGTTACAGACCATAAAGGGTTATGATGGAAATAAAATGTTGACATGTTTACTGTTCACTTATTGCACCATGTCTTGCATTTAGAGGAATAATTATAATAGAAAATAAAATGTCGTTTTTAAATACATGCATTGATGAGAAACTGGGAATTACTTTTATGTGGCCTAAGAATAACTAATTTCACAAACTTCCTGCTTACATAAATCAAATACAGATTTCTTGTGTATAGTGGCACTACCACATGAAATGTCTATGCAAAATTAGAGAAAAAGTTACAGAAGATTTTTTTTTAATTTGAAAATTTACCAGTTTTAGGGTATTTTTTTTGGGGGGTCATTAGGTGCCCTTAGAATGATTCAATCGAATATATATTTCTTGTGTACAGTGACACTACCACATGAAATGTATATGCAAAATTAGAGAAAAAGTTGCTGAACAGATTTTGAAAAAATAGGCAAAATGTATTTTTTTACCAGTTTTGGGGTCCCCTTGGAGGCCATAGGGAGCCCTTAGAATGATTCAATCAAATACAGATTTCTTGTGCATAGTGGCAGTGCCCTAAGATATGTATATGCTAAATTAGAGAAAAAGTTGCTAAACGGTTTCTGAGATACCGCAGCTAACGGCGGACGGCGGGCGGCGGGCGGCGGACGCAGAGTGTTGGTAATAGTCCGTTGGACCTTCGGCCCAAAGGACTAAAAAGCAGCAGCAGCAGCAGCAGCTTACAGCTCGCCCCCGCGCGCGCACGCGCACGCGCACGCACGCACGCACACGGGGTGATACGTACACTACCCATGCCAGGTATCCTATGCATTGTATGGAAGTTAGCTGAATCAAACTCGTAATTGACTTCGCCGCACCACCCGCGAGAACAGTGCAGACACCCGTCCACTTCTAAGACGAAGCCCTCGAGTTCCAAGAATCCCATTCGACCATACTCACGAGCCGCTGATTCAAGATACCCAGCTACGTCTACTCCCCAAACCACCGGAAATTTCTGGCAAGCGATATTATTGGCTAAGATTATTTTGAGAGTTTCGCAAGGCGATCTGCCAGGGAGTACTGAGACTGATGTAATCAGTAGCGACCCCTGGCGCGCGAGGATGCGGCGCGGATAGAGCGGGTGTCTGCATTGTCTTCATCAGAATACTCACATAATAATAATAATAATAGATAACTGCTAATTGTATAACGCCGTGTATCCGGGTGTAAAACATGTTCATACATTACACACACTTAAAATATATAATTGGTAAAACATAATCTATACTATGTAATTTAAAATATACATTTCAAAAGAAATAACTTATGTTACATAAAATATTGGATAAATAAATATATATTCTGACTAAAGTATGTATTTAACTATCATAATATTAATATTTAGTTAATACAGCGCCATGTCTATTATTGTTCGTAGCACTGTACACAAAACAAAACAAATAACAAATACAAACAATCGCTGCTTTAACATTAATCAAGTACAGTAAAACCTGTTCATAACGGTCATCGTTTGGACTGCGCAAAATTACCGTTGTAGGCAGGTTTCTTGACTTGGATACTCACTAGGTGGAGCCACATTATTATAAATGGTTACGTTGACGTTCGCTAGTTGGTACTCTCGTGAACAATACAAATCTAGAGTTAACAATAATATTAAATAATACACTACACAACTTGCTACATTTAATTGATGTTCCTTTTTTCAATCACCCTCTCCAAGTAAAGGCGAACAGAAAAAGCTTTGATGACCAAAAGGAAACACGAGGGTGTGAACGAATGCAAGGCAAACATTGGCCCTCAGGGATTATCAATACAATTTGAGCTACCCCAAGTGGGAGGTAACGGGCCATTGTAATATTTACCTAGGCCGGCTCTCCAGCTATGTCAAGCTGCCTAGGTAAATACTACAACAGCCTGCTTCCATGGCTTCTCTGAGCTAATTTTGGACATCAAAGCTGATTCTGCTTCCCTTTCCTGGAGTAAAGGAACCACATAGTGACTGCAACAAGCTGATGACACCACGCGTGGCTCGATTGCAATTATAGCAATATGATAGGCCCGCGTACACGCGATGACACCGACGCGATGACGTTTTATTCAGGGAAATTATGGATTCCCGTTGACCTGCCCGTAAGCGGCAGGTTGACTATGAACGGTTCGGTCCAAATTAACTGATCGTTACATGCAATAGACAGGTTACCGTTATGGACAGGTAGTGGACAGTGCAAACTAATAGGAAGTCATTCGGGACTTTCAAAAGTGACCGTTATATCCAGGTTATCGTTATGGACAGGTCGCCGCTAAGACAGGTTTTATTGTAATACAAATACACTGTACATAATTAAAATGCAAAAAATACATTACGTCATGTAATAAAACATGATACTCACTACGGAACTAAACAGTTTCTAGACGTCATGTACAGTTACGGATTATATCCCTTGATTACAAAGCCAAGTAGAATCTCTTAATTCAGCGCCACTTTGATTAGTAATATTTTCACTAACGAATTGACAAAGGAGGTTTGCAGTGGGTTATTAATTACATATGTTAATGACCATTTACCTGTTTTCGCATTTAGTAGAAGTAACACTGATAGACCTAACGGACAAAGTTTTAAATATGTCAGGTGTAGAAACGAGCATTGCATACAGTCATTTAGCTCGGCATTGGCCAACTGTAATTGGGACTTGATTATGCAACTGGAGGATATTAACACGGCATATAGTGAATTTGTTAACACATTCACCGATCTATACAATACTCATTGTCCGGTAAGAAAGGTGTATAATAAGATTCACAACTCATATAAGCCATGGTTTACAAAATGATTAGCAAATGCATGTAAAAAGAAAAACAAACTCTAAAAAAATATATTGCATGTAAATAAAAAAACAGAAGAAAGATACAAAAGATATAAAAATAAGCTAATTAATATTCTAAGACAGGCCAAAAAAGATCACTATTCTAAATTATTGCTAAAAAATCAACATGATATTAAAGGAACTTGGAAAGTATTAAATTCAATAATCAAAAAGGGAAACACCTATAAATGTATTCCAGATTCATTTTTCAATAAAATCCTTACTGATAAATCAGAAATAGCCAATGGCTTTAACGATTTCTTCGTAAATGTTGGACCACAGCTTGCCAGGAAAATCAAAACCATTAAATGCAACCAGTAATTACGAGGATGTACAACTCAGAATGAAAGCCTCTATGTTTCTCCGTGCTAAGGATGAACAAAAAGTACTAAGTGTTGTTAACAATTTTAAAGGGAAATATTCTAATGATTATGATAATATTGACATGTATATCATAAAAAGGTTATTTCTCATATTGTAAAACCATTAACTCAGATCTGTAATCGATCTTTTAAATCCGGCATATTTCCTGATAAAATGAATGTGGCAAAAGTCATTCCATTATTCAAAACTGGAGATAAAAAGGCGCTTTCCAACTATAGGCCTGTGTCATTATTACCTCAGTTCTCCAAAATTCTAGAAAAACTCTTTGACCTCAGGTTAGATAATTTTATAGAACTTAATGATATACTGAATGAAAGTCGATATGGTTTTCGAAAAAATAGATCAACCTCCATGGCGTTGTTGGAGTTAACTGAGGAAATAGCAAATGCAATTGATAAGAATAATTCGCCAGTAGGCGTGTTTATAGACTTGAAAAAAGCTTTCGACATTGTAAACCACAATCTGCTGTTAAAAAAATTGAATTGTGTGGTATACGTGGGGTTGTAAATAATTGGTTGAGCAGTTACCTTGAAAAGAGGAAACAATTTGTATGTATTGATAATGTAAAATCTAATGTTTTAAACATATTATGTGGAGTACCGCAAGGATCAATACTTGAACCAAAATTATTTTTGATTTATATCAATGACTTATGCAAAGTTTCTGATATAGTAAAATTAATTTTACTTGCAGATGACACTAACATATTCTATTGTGCTGATGATCCAAATATGCTTAGCGCAGTAGTCAACCAGGAGTTGGTGAAATTACAAAATTGGTTCGAATTAAACAAACTATCCCTTAATGTCGATAAAACCAGTTTCATGATATTTGGAAAAAAAATGCTCCTGGCATCAATATAACCATAAATCATAACAAAAACATAGAAAGAGTGTACCAAACCAAATTCCTGGGTGTAATCATTGATGAGAAGCTATCCTGGAAAACACAAATTCAATTGGTTAAATCTAAATTAGCAAAAATAACATCAATAATTTACAAATCACGAAGCTTATTAAATGTCAAGTCATTATCCTTGTTATACTTTTTATGCCGTATATTGAATACTGCTTTGAGATTTGGGGCAACACGTATCGTTCTAACGTATGGCCGATATTTGTTTTGCAAAAAAGAGTGATACGTATTATATATGGAGCAAAAGCTCAAGACCACACAAACAACTTGATTGTCGATCTTAAAGTTATGAAGTTTTTTGATTGTATTGCGTCTAAAACGGCTATCACAATGTGCAAGGTGAAATATCATTTACTTCCGAAAAACATTCTAAGCTGTTTTCACTTGAATAACGAATGTTGGTATGTAACAAGACAGAGAGATGTATTTAAACAACTGCACATTCGTACAACTTTGAAGGCTATGTGTGTGTCTAATATTGGAGTCAAACTGTGGAATAGTTTACCTGAAGATTTAAGAAAGTGTCAGCATATTTGTATGTTTATAAAAGTACACATCATTTATAATTGACATATATACAGCACTATTGTAATCGTGGTACTATGTGGAGAAATGAAGACCCATAAGAATATCAAAAAAGTTAAAAACCAAAATTAATATAAACGTATTATGTTGTAGGCACCGTGTACAATAATTTTTTATTGTTAAATCTTTACTCCATAAAAACATATTGTGTTTACATCGCAAGCACCTAAAATGGTTGGGGGTGAACCACTGATAAGTATTGTACTTCTGTTCACCCCCTTTCCACATTCAACATTGTATTTGATTAATTGTGACGTATAATGTTAAATGTTGGAAATAAATTATTACTTATGTATGCATTATAAGTATCAGATATAATTAGCAGAACTATATACACGTTGCTGGTCATATCGTATGTTGTAAGCATAACCAAACTGGACGACCACATTTCTGCCAGTTTCAAACGAACTTCGCACAAAGCAAGGCCGCAATATTGCAGCCATCGTACTATATAACTATGTGTTCGAGTATCTTTCTACGATTGCAGAATACAGTTTCGCCACAGGGCTGTCATTTTCTAATAGTTTATTTGTTGGAAAAGGCGCGGACGCTGGCATGTTTACTGTTGTACGTCGAAATAATTAAACGGCAGCGAATTAAGGAAAATGAGAAGGGCCAGAAACTACAATCCTAATTTTCAGCCGCAAAACCGTGCCCCCACTGCACAAACACAGCTCGAATCACCTAAGAACAAACGGCCGACTAAAACCACAAAAATTTACCTCCTACATGGCTTAGGAACCGAGATACGACAGATATTGTGAAGGGTGGCGGCTATTTTGAATCGCCATTTTGAGGATGATGGGGCCAAAATCCAGCTTGGTAACGCTCATTTTGGATTCAGGGTGTTAAAATACATAACGATGTTACAACTTTTACTCTAAAATGCCGCATTAACTTTTTCTAGAGCACTTTTTATAATATGTGCCTAGTCTATATAGAAAAATAAGATTTTTAACATGGGGTAATTAGCGAAAATATTTACTCTAATTTAAGTACTTTCCCCATGAAGAATTCTGGTAGACTTTTTATAATGTTATGCAGGACACCCTCCTGTGTATAAAACAGTTTAGATTCTTTCTGTTGCAGTTTGTTCGAGGTTGACCCTATATTTGCCATAAAATGTCTGGACTACGGTGACGATGACTGGCGGTTCTCAACTGACGCTATTTTCCCCTATTTTGAACGCACTCAGCCGAGTTGCATTTGAACCTTGTTTTTCGTGTTTTATTGTTATATTGCCAAGGCACACAGTGATGTTAGTATAATGAACATGAACACTTGTCCTATCACTTGTCTCATCGGGTGTCATCACCGTGGAAGTGTCACGGTGAGTCATCTACGTCACGGTAATGATTTTGCTTTATATTTCTAAACTTTAAGAACTGGTCTAAAGAGAAGATATTGTTGGATATAGGGAATCCTAATTCCTAACTTCACGAAAGCGCCAGTGGTAATACAATGTAGTTGTATACCATATTTGTTGGTGTTTGACTACTCAAAATTTAAGCTTGTTTCGTATATACGAAACCCTTAGCACATCGGACGGGTGTCTGCACTGTTCTTACTGGTGGTACAGTCGCGACCGGCAAAGTCAATTACGTAGTCACCACCTCTGGCTTGCGACGACGTGTCATTACTGTCAACTAAACTAGTCGGAAACAGAATAATCTATGTAATTGACGAAGAAAACTTGAACAAAAATGTGGTCGAAATGCTAATTTTATTTTGCACGAAATCCCGGTGCTACTGCGAAATTACCCAACTACGTACATAAACCCTGCTAGATATCCTCGCCAGCATTGAGGCAGTTACGCGTCATATATGCATGACATCATTCTATATTTAGCACAAGCGCCGCCACGCCGAATAGGCAGGCAAACAAACGCGTCGTACAGCAGTAAACATGGCAGCGTCCCCGCCTTCTCCAACAAATAAACTATTAGAAAATGACAGCCCTGTAGCGAAACTGTATTCTGCAATCGTAGAAAGATACTCGAACACATAGTTAATACGATGGCTGCAATATTGCGGCCTTGTTTTGTGCGAAATTCGCGTGAAACTGGCAGAAATGTGGTCGACCAGTTTGGTTATGGTTACAACATATGATATGACCAGCAATCTGTATATATTTCTGATAATTATATCTGATACTTATAATACATACATGACGTGATGGGTTTTGCATTTTAATTATGTACAGTGTATTTGTATTACTTAATTAATTAAATCAGCGACTCTTTGTATTTGTATCTGTTTTGTTTTATGTGCAGTGCTACGAACATTAATCATTGTTGTGGGTGTGCGCCTTGTGCTGCCGCCATGCAGATCGTCTCGTGTCTTTACATAATTATCTATAGTTATTCTTATATGTGCGTGCAGATTTTAGTTCTATGTTATACATGAACTCTTGGACGGTACGATGGTTCACCGATATTACATGGATTTTACTTATTTTGTGCGATTTTAGTGTTTTAAAGCTGCAGTGCTTCTATCTTTTCAACCATGACGCTGTATATCAGCAAAATGTCGATGCAGGTCACCAAACACGTTTACGTCATCGTTGCGCGTCCTTTACAAAGGGTCTGCCGATTCAACAGCATTTATACCATGTTGTGCAATGTGACAATTTGCTGGATGACTAAACTTGGGTAGGAACATTGTATCACATTCCCATTGTTAAATCAGTGTTGACACTTAACAGACTGTAAACATGCTGGCTTTCACCGGTCAAGAACTGCGTGCCATCGGGGTCATTGCAACGAGGGCCAAACAAACGATACCGCTGAAGACTCTACAAACGTTTCGGTCATTAAAGATTTGTTCCGTGGCAAAAACCCACCGAGGAACACAGCGGGGATTAAGCACTATTGTTTGATTCCGACAGTAACTACATTCGGCAGGAACTTTGATAAATCTGCACTCTCTGGCGCCAACAGTGTCAACATTACACGTGTATCACTGATATCGTCATCATCGCCGGATCTTCAAGAACCTGGCGTCGACATATGTTATATAAACGTTCAATCCTATCGAAATAAGACATTGGCTATCTCAGACCATATTCTCGAAAACAATGTGGATATTATGGCGCTATGTGAATATGCTATGCGCAATAAATGCGGATATCTTTCGAAGAGACATTTCGCCATGAAGATCTCGAGTCACTAAGTGTTGATGAATTGGTCAGCTACTACGACGCTACTCTTATTAATCTTGTTGATACACACACTCCTTTGCTAGAAAAGCGTATCCGACTGAGACCAGATACAGCCTGGTATAACTATGATCTGCGCGACGCCAAACAAGAGAGAAGGCGGCGGGAACGAACATGGCGGAAATCCAAACTGGAAGTTCATCTACAAATGTTTCGTGAACAATGCAAGCTGGTAAATGATATGCTGCTACATGCCAATACTACTTTCTATTCCGAACAAATCCGGAACATTTGAAATGACCAGACACAGTTGTTTGCTGCTGCGAACTCTTCTTCACAGAAATAATGACACAGAGCTTCCGACACATGATTCGCAATCTGAATTGGCGGAGAAATTCGCAACGTTCTTCGCTGAGAAGACAAGCCATATCCGTAGCGAGTTGCCGGGTACTATTGCTAGAACCCTAGACAACCACTGCACATGTGAACTGTCTTTGTTCCCCAAGCCAACAACAGAATGTATAAAGAAAATTGTCACGGACGCACCACAAAAATCGTGCGACCTTGACCAAGCACCGACTTGGCTAGTGAGGGGATCAGTTGATGAACCTCTTCCGATCATGTCACACATAATTGTGCAATCACTGAAATCGTCTGTCGTTCCTGGTCAATATAAGACCAGTTACATATCGCCATTAATAAAGAAGAATGGACTAAATCCAAATCTGGTGCAAAACGATCGACCTGTCTCAAATCTGGCATTTGTCTCGAAAGTGCTTGAGCGTGTTGTAGCAAAGCAGCTTGGCGACCACATGCAAAAGAACAATTTGCACAACCAGTTTCAATCCGCGTATCGACAACATCACTCCACTGAAACTGCTCTACTTAAAGTGCATAGTGACATTCCGTCTGCAGTCGACCGAGGCCGCGTTGTTATGCTAGTCATGCTTGACTTGACCGTAGCCTTCGACACCATTGACCACGCCATTCTGTTGAGTAGATTGACTCGTAGATTTGGTGTAACAGGCGCTGCGCGCGAGTGGTACTTGTCCGGACAGCAGCAGCTCGTGCGTATTCGCAGTGACAAATATTCACCCAAACCTGTGTCGTTTGGCGTGTCGCAAGGCTCTGTGCTTGGGCCGTTGCTTTTTACGGCATACATCTCACCGCTCTGCGACATCATCAATACATTTAGGGTGGACTATAACTTTTATGCAGACGACACGCAACTTTACGTCTCGTTTTGTCCCGTCAGAGATGACCAAGTGAATTTAATAGACAATCTATGTAATTGCCTTGAGCATATTAGGGAATGGTTGCGGTCCAATTCACTGAAGCTAAGCGACCAGAAGACGGATGTTGTGGTATTCGGCTCCAAGCACAAGTTGCCACTGATGAAGGACATCCGCATAATCATTGGTGATGCAATTCTGAGCGCATCATCTAATGTTCGTAACCTTGGTGCCATATTCGACTCATCCCTTGGCATGGCGAACCATGTCTGTGCCATCTGCCGAACAGCCTACATGCACCTATACAACATTAGCCGTATCAGGCGTTACCTTACCTTAGATGCGACGAAGTCATTAGTCAACGCCTTCGTCATGTCCATATTCGATTACGGGAATGCGCTGCTTGCTGGACTACCATTTGAACATTTGAATAAACTCCAACGCATTCAAAACATGGCAACAAAAATCATTACTTTTACACCTTGCCGAGATCACATTACCCCAATCCTGAAAGAACTGCACTGGCTACCTGTGAAATGTCGAATTGAATTCAAGATTCTTATGCATGTGTATCGATGTCTGAACGGCACCGCACCATTGTACCTGGTGAACATGCTGAAGAGCAGTGCTCTGCTGGGCACACACGTTCGTCCCAACAATATCTGCTACACGTGCCGCGAACGAAGCTTGTTAGTTTTAGTGATCGTGCATTCGAAATGATCGGACCTCGATTATGGATTCCGCTGCCGTTTCACATAAAATGTAGTGGAAACCTATCACTGTTCAAACGGACTCTGAAAACGCACATGTTCAAAGCGGAATACTGTTGACATTTTACTTTCTTTGACATTTTACTCCTAAATTTATATTTTATTTATCTACCCATGATTGCATATAAGTAAATATTATATCTATTATTTATTCTATATATACATAAAGTATCTTATATATTTTAATAATGTTTAAATAACAGCTGTATATAAATATCTCTTTTTATTTTTTGTTATCCATTTTAGTGAATTAAATTAAATTGTTCTGTTATTATTATTATTATATCAAATTTGTATTTTATATCTATTGTGCTCGTACCTTTGCTAAATTTAATGTTTTATTCTATTAGATTCTTGTACAGCGCTTTGGGCATTTTATTGGAAATTGCGCTTTATAAAATAAATATTATTATTATTATTATTATTAGACATTGCGCTGTATTAACTAAATATTAATATTTTGATAGTTAAATACCTACTTTAGTCAATATACATATTTATTTATCCAATAATTTATTTCATGTAACATAAGTTATTTCTTTTAAAATGTATATTTTAAATTACATAGTAAAGATTCTTCTTCTATGTGCCATGTCTGTCACAGGCGTTGGCGATCATGGCCCTCCAAACCGCACAGTCGTGTGTAGTTTGTAGCAGTTCTGTTGTGCGCCTTCCACAACATGTTGACAGACTATCTGTTATTTTTATTCTCTTGCGTCCTCTGGATCTTTTTCCTTCCATCTTTCCTGTTGTTACTATATGCTTTTCTTTCTCATGACATGGCCTATAAATCGTGCCTGTTGTGTTCTAACTTTGTTGATGGTATTTCTTTTTGATTTGGCTGTCCTAAGGATGACTTCATTGCTTTGCTTTGCAGTCCATGACACTCGCAGCATTCTTCTTAAGAACCACATTTCAGTGGCTTCTATGTTTTTTGTGAACTTTTGGTTATTGTCCAGGATTCACATCCATTTAGCAATATGGGCTCTATGTAGCATTGCAGTACACGTTTTCTCACTTCAATTGATATAGTTTTATTTGTTTTCATGTTGTGAAAAGCTGTTTTGGCTTGAGCAATTCGTCTCTTGATCTCATCGTTGCATCGACCGTCGGATGTTATTAGTGATCCCAGATAGTTAAACGTTCAGACTTGCTTCAAAACAGTGCCGTATGCTACCATGTTGCATGTTGGTGTAATTTTTCTTTGAGATGACCATGATTTCTGTTTTCTTTTTGTTCAGGGACAAACCTTTTTTCTAATTTCCCCTTATTACTGTATCTAGCATATGTTGTAGATCTATTTCGTTCTCAGCAATCAGTACCGTGTCGTCTCCATATCGTAACTGATTCATGTTGTATCCCCCTACTTGAATGCCTGGCATATCATCTAATGTGCATAAGATGATCTCACTGTATACTGAAAAGAGATCGGGTGATAGGACACACCCTTGTCTTACACCACGTTTTGTTTCTTGAAATTTACTGAAGTCATTTTCTATTCGTATTGCTGCTGTTTGTTCCAAGTACATATTTCTCACAACTCTCAGATCTTTCCCATCAATGTTCAAACTCTCCAATATTGATATGATTTCTTCATGACGAACTCTGTCAAATGCTTTTGTGTAATTCATAAAACATACATACATATCTTTTATGTACTTCCAGTGCTCTCTCAACCAGTGTTCGTAGGATGTATATTGCATTACTTCTACCTTTATCTTCTACAAATCCACATTGTTCTTCAGCAATTTCAGGCTTTATTTTGTTTCTCATCTTGATCATAATAATTTTAAGCAACAGCTTGGTGAAGTGACTCATGAGATTATTGTACTGTGTAGTTCACATTCAATCGCGCCTGGTTTCTTTGGTATTGCTACAAAAATGGATCTGGATAAATCAGTTGGGATTCTTCCGCTGTCAAATATTTTGTTCAAGAAGTCTGTTACTATATCAATACCAAATTCCTCTAAACACTCAATCATTTCAATGGTAATATTATCTGGTCCAGCAGCTTTTCCCTTTTTCATTGATCTGATGTCTTTTCGAACGTCGTCCTTCAATATAGAAGGACCATCAAAGTTCTTCTTAACTGATGGTCTTTCACCCCTTTCATCATCATATAGTTCACCAATATATTCTGACCATCTCTCGAGTATTTTGTCTTTGTCCATTATTATGTTTCCTTCTTTAGATTTCAGGCAACCTGTAGCTGAGTATGTTCTTCTACCTGTGATTTATCTTATTCTAAAATGCATGAATTTTGTGTCGTGCTTATGCTTCTGTTCAATTTCTCTGCATTGTTCATTAAGCCATTCCTCTTTCGCTAGATTACATTTGGCCGTTATATCCTTGTTCAATGCTACATATGCATCATGATTTTGCTTAATTTTCCTCCTTTCGACCATCAACTTTAGAATATCGTTAGTCACCCATTTTTTGTTTGCATTTCTGCACTGCCTAGGAATAGTTTCTTCTGCAGCCTGTGTAATTGATTCCTTCATTTGTTCCCATTGGTCGTCCACATCTTGAATGTCATTCAGAACATTGAAACTGTTTTGTACTGCTATATTGAATTTCTCTTTGATCGCTGAATCTGATTTTAGTATATCCATGTCCAGTTTTATGGTCCTTGTTGCTCTTTTCCTTTTCTTCAGTTTCAGTCGGAACTTGCCTCGCACTGGCACATGGCCGGAATCGCAGTCTGTCTCGGGAAAGGTATTTGTCACCAATAGGGCATTTCTAAATCTTTGTAAATAGTAAAGATTGTTTTATCAATTATTTATTTTAAGTGTGTGTAATGTATGAACATGTTTTATACCCGGATACACGGCGTTATACAATTAGCAGTTATCTATTATTATTATGTGAGTATTCTGATGAAGACAATGCAGACACCCGCTCTATCCGCGCCGCATCCTCGCGCGCCAGGGGTCTCTACTGATTACATCAGCCTCAGTACTCCCTGGCAGATCGCCTTGCGAAACTCTGAACATAAACTCAGCTAATAATATCGCTTGCCAGGAATTTCCGGTGGTTTGGGGAGTAGACGTAGTTGGGTATCTTGAATCAGCGGCACGTGAGAATGGTCGAATGGGATTCTTGGAACTCGAGGGCTTCGTCTTAGAACTGGACGAGTGTCTGCACTGTTCTAGCGGGTGGTGCGGCGAAGTCAATTACGAGTTTGATTCAGCTAACTTCCATACAATGCGTAGGATACCTGGCATGGGTAGTGTACGTATCACTCCGTGTGCGTGCGCGTGCGCGCGCGGGGGCGAGCTGTAAGCTGCTGCTGCTGCTGCTGCTGCTGCTGCTGCTTTTTAGTCCTTTGGGCCGAAGGTCCAACGGACTATTACTATCACGGACTATTACCATCACTCCGCCGTCCGCCGTCCGCTGTTAGCTGCGGTATCTCAGAAACCGTTTAGCAACTTTTTCTCTAATTTTGCATAGACATATCTTAGTGCACTGCCACTATGCTCGAGAAATCTGTATTTGATTGAATCATTCTAAGGGCTCCCTAGGGCCTCCAAGGGGACCCCAAAACTGGTAAAAAAAAAATATTTTGCCTATTTTTTCAAAATCTGTTCAGCAACTTTACGCTGTACGTATCACCCCGTGTGTGTGTGTGTGTACGTGCGCGCGCGGGGGGGGGGCGAGCTGTAAGCTGCTGCTGCTGCTTTTTTATTGTTGATTGCATGTTGTGTGGATTAAATTAGTAGTGTAGAAGCCCTTTCATAGCCGGAACGCGTTCACATACTAAAATGTCACAATTTTTATAATCAACTAATTTGCAATACCGGGGTCTGAATTTGCATTTTTGTTCGAAATTCTAATGTTTGCGGCACATTCCAGCTGCAAGATCAACTTCGATTAGCCGTTTCAGTTCAAAACAAGAAAGCAGATGACGGTATCGTCGTCGGGGTTACTGTGTATTACCATAGGGACAGTAAAGCTGTAAAGAATCGCGATGCTTGCAATACACTCAGCTGGCAACCAAATTTTAAATCGCGATACTACACCTGCCATTTCTCCCGGAATTTCTGGGAGTCTCCTTGATTTTGGGAATGTCTCCCGGTCACCTGGACTACAGGCAAATACCCCGGACTTTCGTTTAAGATCTCCAACAGTACACCCCACCGTCTTCTGATGTCATCACCAGAGACTGCGCGACACCACGGGAGACGTGCTGAACCGCTGATGCGATAAATCTCTAACTGCACGCCCCTCCACGTCTTCCGATGTCAACATCCGAGATAGCGCGATACGAATTAAAAAACAGTTGGCAGGTGTACGATACGTGTACAAAACTTGGCACTTGTAAAGCTTTTCTACATCTGTCAAAAATTTGTGTGTGTGCGCACGTGCGTGTATGCTTAATGGGTGTCATTTTGGGATAGCTAAAACGATGTGTAAGGATGAAGGGCATTTAATAATAAGTACAAACTTTCCAAAATCTCGCGTGATTTCACGTTAAATATGCCTACATGACCGGTGGATATTGCGATACGACGGCGACAATGTGTGTAAGTAAATATATCGCACATGGAACTGTTTTAAAGTTGCATTCTGATATCGTCCATCTTTGAAACACAAATTGACAGTGAGTCAACATGCCGCATACACTATTAGGCCTATATTACTTTCATCGTCACATGAAAGCTGCTGACGTCATGCTATTAAAATAGGTTAATACGACAGGTTTCTTGTAACACATACACAGTTTGATATGTTGAAATCAACTCCCTCTGAACAATTTCCGAATGAAAGCCAACAGAAATAGTGTGTGCGACTGCCGCTTGGAAAAGTACTGTGACGTAATAAATGGCATTGGCACTGTACGTACGTAACTACCGTTTTCATTGGACATCAGCGCTTATTTTTGACGTGCAATGCGCGATAACAACTTAATGCGATGCATAATGGGCAGCTAAATGGTTGATCACATATTTCTTACAGATTGACCTAGGTCTATTCAACGTTCCTGGATCATCCCCAGCTGTTGTTGCGAGAAACAACCATGGTGCGCATGGTCCCTGCATGTAAAATATGGTAGAGGGAAACGTAGGCCATTTTGTTTTTGACACTACATGTATGATACTAGTGGGAGTCCGACATCTTAGATACCCTACGCCATACGCCATTGCCAGTTACAGATGTCAGACAAATTCAGAATAGACCCCGGTTTGACATCAGCCCACACGTGACGTCCGAACACAATTTTATTGCGAGCAACTTGACGTATCGTTATCAGTTCAAAATAATTTATAGTTCCGTGATATGATAAAGCTGTTACACGAGTCCTTGTTTACAAAGCGAGCGCTATCATATCGCAAGTTAAAGTAAAGGGGAATATATAAGTGCGAAGCAACATTTCTTGAAACAAGAAACGAAACGAATAATGCACATGCAGCTGGGTGTAGAGGGTATTTTCAAGTGCGTGTACATTACTCAGGATATACGTTGTTGTTGTTATATATAAAATACATGGTATCATCTGTATTTTCACACAAAAACGCATCGAATAGTACATATCCTGCCTAGTGAGGGTGTGTGTGTAGGGGGGGGGTATCTTAAGTGTGTTAATGTATGGACATTAATAATACCAGGTCAACAACGTCACGTTGATTGATCTACAACGATACCTGGCGACTATCGCGTAATCGACATAGCTAGGATGAAGTCTCTTACTATGCCAAATGCAATGGTTATGGAGTAGATAGAATTTCCGTTATGACGACAACAATTAAGTATCTAACTAATGAACGAGCCACATATTTTGTAACAAAGATGTTTATGAAACAATGTACAGTATATATATATATATAGTACAAAATATAATTCGTATGAATGAATCGAAAATGTATGCGCTATAAGTCATCCATCTCATAATACGGTGACATGATAACTTTGAACATACTACGTATGATGTTTAATGTGAAACTGCCGGCTGTCTCACCAATGGCTTTCAGGAAATGTTCAAGCCAATCACATATAACAGATGTTAAAGTCTTTTATATTCTTAATACGTTGATCACAGTGGGCGTGGCTTTCATTTAGAAGCACTTGCGGTGCACAATCGATGGGCCAGACTCGTCATATTCCTGCTTGCTGATCCACATCTGCTGGAAGGTGGACAGGGAGGCGAGGATGGAGCCGCCGATCCATACAGAGTACTTGCGCTCTGGCGGTGCGATGATTTTGATCTTCATTGTGGCTGGAGCCAGAGCTGTGATCTCCTTCTGCATGCGGTCAGCGATGCCAGGGAACATCGTGCTGCCACCAGACAGCACAGTGTTGGCATACAAGTCTTTACGGATGTCGACGTCGCACTTCATGATGCTGTTGTAAGTCGTTTCGTGGATGCCGCACGACTCCATACCCAGGAAGCTTGGCTGAAGCAAGACCTGTGGGCATCGGAACCTCTCGTTGTCGATGGTGATCACGTGGCCGTCGGGAAGCTCGTAGGTCTTCTCCAGTGAAGACGACTCAGCCGCGGAGACCATCTCCCGCTCAAAGTCAAGTGCAACATAACACAACTTCTCCTTGATGTCACGCACGATTTCTCGCTCGGCCGTCGTCGTGAAGCTGTAGCCGCGCTCGGTGAGGATCTTCATCAGGTAGCCGGTGAGATCAAGCCCATCCAGGTCAAGACGCAGGATGGCGTGGGGCAGCGCGTAACCCTCGTAGAGTGGGTACGGTGTGGGTGACACCATCTCCGGAGTCGAGCACGACACCTGTCGTACGACCGGAAGCGTACAGGGACAGCACAGCCTGTATGGCGACGTACATGGCGGGAGCGTTGAAGGTCTCGAACATGATCTGTGTCATCTTTTCCCTGTTGGCCTTCGGGTTGAGGGGAGCCTCGGTCAGCAGGACGGGGTGCTCCTCGGGGTTAGTTGACTATAGAATAGAACACAAATTTGCATTTATTCTATTGAATTTATTTTCGTGATAAAAACAAGTTGACATAATAAAAGTATAAAAATATAATGCTTTGTTACAGCCTTTTTGTTTTTTGTTGTTTAAAACACTTACATATTTAGGGTTTACAAAATGAAAAGTTCTAGGTTACCATATAACTAGCCACAATAATCTATTTTCAGTTGCTTTTAGGAAGCCAATCAACAAAACTTTAAAGCAACAACGGTTATTTACATCACCGTGTTGGGAAAAATAGACTCCGCTACTTGGATTTTTAAACCTGGGAAATGGAATAAAAATGAAATAAAATTGTCAGCCATTGAAGAATGTAAAGAATAAAACAAAGTGAATACGAATTATCCATAAATTGTCATAGTCCACAAAGTCTTTCTTTTTATGTCCATCTACCAAACACACCTGTACCGCTGTCGGGCTTACATTTATTCGGGCGTTAAATTTGATCCGGGTAATGTTTATGTGTATATGTAAGGCATGCTATTTCATACCAGTAGATCAGGTAGTGATAAATAATATCCAGTAGTTAAATATGTTTCGATTGTTGTCGTAACATGAGCCTTATATTAGAGTATATAATTGTAACAAGATTTGTGACCAAGTAAAAGAGTAAGTCACGTGACGTGTGCGCGGAGCGGAAACTGGTTTACAACAGAAATTGTTTATGTCTGTGGGAAGCAAAAATTGTATAATTTATATATATATATATATACATATATACATAATTATATATAAATATATATATATATATATATATATATAAACATACATAACGCCCTGATAAATGAAAACGCGACAGTCGCAGCTGGTGCTAAATATATACCCATAGATATGCGCACGCGCAGAAACCTCACCCGGATATTATTTAATGTGTACGTTGCTACTTCGTTGTGGCACTAGCTGGTGTACACGTAGGCGCTGGCCTTCGCCCTAACGCACTACAGTAACATAGACACGACCTATACATAATTATACTATTTATGAAGTGTTGATTAATGCATTTTCAACCAGCCTGTCTGCGTGCGTGCATTTACGTGTAAACAGGCAGTATTTCGACCGCATTAATTAGCTTCGCGAGAACAATGTATATATTGTATAGACTCTATTCACTATAACGGTACTGTGTATAGTGTGTAGTATGAACAGGCATGTTCAGGGGCGGGCGTCATTCCCTACCCTTTGGTCAAAACGGCAATATTGGGGACCTACGCCAAAATGTCTATAACTTTTTAGTATCATCGAATATCTAAAATCTCAAGAGGTAAAACTTAACTTTGATAATAAACTATAGGTGGCGCATACAACTAATTATCGTACAACATATCAGACTAATAGCTAATAAACTATAGGTGGTGCATACAACTAATTAACGTACAGCATATCAGACTAATAGCTAATAAACCATAGGTGGAGCATACAACTAATTAACGTACAACATATCAGACTAATAGCAAATAAACCCTAGGGGGTGCATACAACTAATTAACGTACACCATATCAGACAAATAACTAATATACTATAGGGGGTGCATACAACTACTTAACGTAAACATGTGAGACTAATTGATAATAAACTATATGTGGTGCATACAACCAATTAACGTACAACATATCAGACTAATAGCTAATAAACTATAGGTGGTGCATACAACCAATTAACGTACAACATATCAGACTAATTAACGTACTTCATATAAGACTAATAGCTAATAAACCATAGGGGGTGCATACAACTAATTAACGGTCAACATATCAGACTAATAGCTAATATACTATAGGAGGTGCATTCAACTACTTAACGTACAACATATCAGAATCATAGCCAATAAACTATAGGTGGTGCATGCATATAACTACTTAACGTACTACATATCAGACTAATAGCTAATAAACTATAGGTGGTGCATACAACTAATTAACGTACAACATATCAGACTAATAGCTAATAAACCATAGTGGGTGCATACAACTAATTAACGTACAACATATCAGACTAATAGCTAATAAACTATAGGTGGTGCATACAACTAATTAACGTACAACATATCAGATTAATAGCTAATAAACTATAGGTGGTGCATACAACTAATTAACGTACAACTTATAAGACTAATAGCTAATATACTTTAGGTGGTGCATACAACTACTTAACGTACAACACATCAATCAGAATAATAACCAATAAACTATAGGTGGTGCATGCATATAACTACTTAACGTATTACATATCAGATTAATAGCTAATAAACTATAGGTTGTGCATACAACTAATTAACGTACAACATATCAGACTAATAGCTAATAAACTATAGTTGGTGCATACAACTACTTAACGTACAACATATCAGACTAATAGCTAATAAACTATAGGTGGTACATACATCTAATTAACGTACAACATATCAGAGAAATAACTAATACACTATAGGTGGTGCATACAACTAATTAACGTACAACATATCAGAGTAATAACTAATAATCTACAGGTGGTGCATACAACTAATTAACGTACAACATATCAGAGTAATAACTAATAATCTACAGGTGGTGCATACAACTAATTAACGTACAACATATCAGAATAATAATTAATAAACTATAGGTGCTGCATACAACTAAATAACGTGCAACATATCATACTAGTAGGTAAAGGTTTACACGTGAGGCGATTTTACGAAAAAGATGTTCAACACTATATCTGGGGTAATAATAGTTGGCTGAGTGAGTCGCGTAGCAATGAAGAGGTTATATGCACAGTACAGCACTCAAGAGGGTATACTAATGCACGCAGCGGGCCAGAAACTAAAAACAGTCAGGGTAAGTTTTAATACAAATTAATGTGCTATTAATTTTGAAATTATGCACATCTTAACCGATTGTGATAGTGAGATTTAGGCCTATACCTGTGTTTACAGTTTGAATTGCTTCTGTAGTAAGTCAGTAACAGGTTACATGTGTAAGGGTATTATTACGTTATCATTTTGAATGACACTTGCCGATGCACTTTCACAAGTGACAAAATGTTTTGTTATTCCTTAAACCGTTTATATCAATCAGCCTGCTTGTTGTTTCCCACCTGCCACTGTGCGTGGAGCAGGTCGACGGAGGCCAGGAGCAGTGAGAGCCGGTACATGACGACGCTGGCCTTGGTGAGAAGGAGGAAGTTGACGAGCTCCTCCAGCTCCGGCACGGACCAGCTCTCGCATCCGTTGTCTGAGGGTCGTCACGCAGCCGTCGACGTCAAAACGCGCCGGCACGATCACTTCCGTCCAGTCGCTGCTAGTTGTCACGTGGTTGCGCAGTTTCACGCACGAGCCCTTCGATTGCGCCGGTGAGACCGGAAGTCGTTTCAGAGCATCAATAAGATGCTGTTGGAAAACAACAGTTTTGAACGGCTCGTTTTCACGGGAAAGACGTTGATAACTTTCGTGAGATCAAATTACTGATAGTATTGTCTGTAATCTTACCATTCAGTTCCTGGCGACGATTAGAGATGGTAGCCGAACGGTGGAGCAAGTTAAACTTTATTGTTGTGATCAGAAGAACATTTTATCAAATTTGTTCTTCCAACTTGATGAACATTTCACCAATAGACATTATATCCAGCATATTAATTTAATTGCCTGTATTGAATGTAAAAGTATACAATACTATTATAAACATTACAGATGACTATACTTTGATGACGGATATATTGTCCGCTGCTCTAAACACTTCACCACCGAGCACTCTAGGCCTACAGTCCGCTGCTCTAAACACTTCACCACCGTGCACTCTAGGCCTACAGTCCGCTGCTCTAAACACGTCACCACTGTGCATTCTAGGCCTACAGTGCGCCGCTCTAAACACTTCACCATCGCGCACTCTAGGCCTACAGTCCGCCGCCCTAAACACTTCATCACCGAGCACTCTAGACCTACAGTCCGCCGCTCTAAACACTTCACCACCGTGCACTCTAGGCCTACAGTCCGCCGCTCTAAACACTTCACCACTGTGCACTCTAAATATTACACCACCAAGCACTCTAGGCCTACAGTTTGCCGCTCTAAACATTGCACCAACGTGCACTCTAGGCCTACAGTCGGCCGCTCTAAACAACACACCACCGCGCACTCTAGGCGTACAGTCGGCCGCTGTAAACAACACACCACCGCGCACTCTAGGCGTACAAGTCCGCTGCTCTAAACACTACACACCGCACTTTAAAGTATTAGTTCGTTCGTGACACTAGGAACAATAAGATGAGCAGTTGAATGCTTTAATTCGAGTTAATTGACTTGACACGGCTGCCAAGACACTATTATATGGTCCCTCCTGTAGTCATCACAATAACGTAAATGTGCTCTAATACTAATTTTACTCGTCAGGCGTCGCCACTGGAGCAGCAGCTATTCGTTCTCGAAATGTAATGAAAACCAATACGTGACGTTATACGTTCTATTCCCTCTGTCCTCTTTCTCTCCGCCGTCTTCCCCCTGCATGTTTTATCTTAATATCTAACGTGTCCTGTAGGCATTCGCCAGCTTCATTGCCCGACGCAGCATCATCAGAAGATGGCAGAAACCGAAAAGATTAAAGACCCGCTTTATGCGAACCTGGCGGGCATAGAGCATAACATACAGGTGTGTATATTGGGCTAACAGCGATTATCGCTGAATGATGCAGACATGTTTTGTATCAAAATATCCGTCATTAATGTATAGTCATCTAGAATGTCTACATTGTATAGTTTTACATTCAGTACAGGCTGATGGATATAATGTCTATTGGTGAAATGTTCATCAAGTTGGAAGACAAAATTTGATAAAATTTCTTCTGATCACAACAATAAAGTTTAACTTGCTCCACCGTTCAGCTACCATCTCTTATCGTCGCCAGGAACTGAGTGGTAAGATTTCAGACAATACCATCAGTGATTTGATCTCACGAAAGTTATCAACGTCTTTCCCGTGCACACGAGCCGTTGAAAACTGTTTTTTTATCCAGCAGCATCTTATTGATGCTCTGAAACGACTTCCGGTCTCACAGGCGCAGTCGAGGAAACGCTAAATGCCCGACTGTTCATGCACATGACGTCACCCATTTACGTGCACTTTCTTTATTGACATGCCTGCGCATGAATATAGTCAGATACGGCGCCGTTAGCGGGTTAACGAACGGAAAATGGAGGGAAACGGTTTGTGAAATGTGCCAGTTTGTGAAATATGTTAGTTTATGTTTTAGTAAATCATGATAATGCATACTACCTTCGATAGTTCGCTGCATTCTTATTCGAAAAATGAGCATTCCAAGTAGAATGCGTCAACCGTAACTGACTAGAACACAATTATGATGATTATGTGGGACGTTCGGCAATCGGCATACTGACTACTGTCATTATTAATCACGGGCATTATGGCTTATGCCGATATCATTATGGCTTATGCCGATATCATTATGGCTTATGCCGATATCATTATGGTGATTACCGGACGTTTTGTCTAGGCTTTAAATTTAATTGGTAATATTACATTACATATTAGTAATTAGGCCTTCGTAAGGGTTTACACAAAGCGTGCTTAGCCTTAGGCATAGCGTTAGAATTACATGTAGGCCTACTGTAATAAATGCCTTTGTAGTTATACTTGTAAATACGAAATAAATTCGGGAACTTTTGCATTTGGTAAGTTTAGGCCCGCACATCGAAAAAACATGAAAACGGTCACCTACAGTCACCAAACTTCACACCATATATCTACAACACCTATGCTACACATGCACAATTATCACGTAATATCAAATTAAATTTACTGTATTTTATCGATCAAAATTTCACTCGTTTTTATATGTATTTATTAATTCCACCGGAAACTCCGGTAGGTGGCGCCACTTTATGGATACCTTCAGACGTGGGGATAAATCACAATTCATATTTCATTTTATTGACTTTTTGACAATAATTATTATCGTCAAAGTCAATAAAATACACGCTATTTCATTAAATTAATTAATTAAATAAGGTTACGTTAAACTTAATGTTAACAGCAGCTGAGGGTATTTATTACGGTTATTGTTATTAGTTTGAGTAATTATTGCTGCATTTTAATAATGTCTACCACAGGTAATTTATCATTCTATGATGCAGTATATATTATTTTGTTTTTACTAACAATTTCTTTGTTGCAAAATTTAATGATGTATATTGTTTTATATGCTGTACTGTGCTATCCATGATGTATACATTAAAGATAATAAATTATAATAGTAAAGCCACTAATGTGGCAGAACAAAGTCAGGCATGTTCTTCACTACTGTGTCAGTTAACAAGAACAAGAAAGTTTTATTTAGACCCCAATTACAATATGTGTATAATGTCAAATTAACGTAACATGAATAGGCATATAATTATATTCATATATACAAATGCAGTGTAATTTCAAATTAGATGGGGTCTGTGACTCCTATAAAAACAACAACAGTCGCTCTCATAGGAGCCACAATAATAATTTGTTTCAACTCAATTTTACCGAAGGAAGTGCAAATGTAAATGTGCAGGAAAAGAAAAGAAACCGAGATTACTTGATTACATATATGCATGTATTGGAGTATTAATGGTATGTTAAAATAAACAAATACTAGTTGTCAATAGTGCACATCAATATACTTGATATGTATATGTATATGCACGAATACAATATCCATATGCTGATTTATATATATACAATACATATCCATACATATCACATACAATAATACAGTTTTAATGACTTTGATAGCATGTATAGCAGTTTAATATTGTACACGTATCTACGTATTTTTCGAATAAATTGTTTTTTGCATAATTACCAAAACTTCTGAAGCTATGTGTTCCAATCTTCTCTGTGACTAACTTTGAGGTATTGTTAATGACATGTGACAAACTGTATCTAAGACATCTTTTGGCAAATTCATGTTTTGTTCTGAATGGGTGTAACTCTGTTTTCCTTGTGTTGTAATTGTGTACGTAAGCATTTGTAATTATTTTCCAATTTAATAGGTATGCATGGAGGTCATGATGTACATATTTATAATAAAACTTAAGTTCATGTAATTTTAACATGTCATCAATTTTTAAGATGTTCAATTTTTTTTAAAGTGGCTCAGAGTGTGAATTATATTTACTTATAGATAAAATTCTCATAGCTTTCTTTTGTATTTTCAACATTCGACTACCTTGGTATCCCCACACCATAATACAATAGTTGATATGTGATAAAAAATAACGTATTATATAAGATCATTTTAATTTCTAGGGGAAAGACACATTTTAGTCTGTTTAAGATGCCGACTGTTTTGGAACACTTGTTTGATACTTTTTCAATGTGTTTATTCCAATTTAAATTTGTATCTACAGTAAGTCCTAAAAAATAAAATTAATCTACTCTTTCAATGTTTGTACCATTTATATTGAGCGTAAAGTTATCGACAGCTTTATTTTGTATGTGAAAAATCATATATTTAGATTTGTTTCTGTTTAATGATAATTTATTAATGTTTAACCATTCAATTATTTTAAGGAGTTCATCATTTATTGCCGATTCAATATTTCTATTTGGGGAGTTACCTTGAACATAATTGATGGTGCTAAATAAGGTGGTATTATCGGCATACATAATAAAGTTAAACATTTCGCTAGCTTTAGGAAAATCATTAATGTATATTATGAATAATAGGGGACCAAGAATAGATCCTTGTGGTACACCAATTGTGATAGGTAGGATATCAGAACTTTCATTTTGAAATTCGGTGTATTGTCTTCTATTGCTTAAGTAGCTATTAAATAGATTCAGGGTAGGACCCTGTAATCCATAATATCTTAGTTTAGTTAATAGTATCGAGTGATCAATTGTATCGAAGGCCTTAGAGAGGTCAAGAAAAATACTGAAAGGAACATAATTTTTAACAATTTTTGTAATTATTCTATCTATTAGTTCAAGTGATGCATACTCGGTAGTGTTTTTTTTCTAAAACCATATTGATTTTTAACAAATAGATCAGAATCATTAAAGTATGCTGTTAGTTGACTAGATATTATTTTCTCTATCACTTTTGAAATTGTTGGAAGAAGAGATATGGGTCTATAATTTTTAAAAACAGATGGGTCATCTTTCTTAAAAATAGGAATTACTTTAGCGAGTTTAAGTGTATCGGGAAATATACCAGTATTTATTACTTGATTTATTACCAGGGTTAATGGTTTGATGATGGAGGGTTCAATTATTTTCAAAAGTTTACAGGAAATACCGTTACAGCCACTACTGTTTTTATTGGGAAGGCTTTCAATGGTTTTCTTGACTATTTCTTCATCAACATTTAACAGATTGAAAACGGAATGGACATTATCATTTAAGTAGTAATTATAATCCTTATTACCATTGTAATGAATGTCTTGTGCTGTCGACTGACCTATACTTGTAAAAAAAAGTTGTTAAATTGGTTTGCAATAACCGTTTTATCTGTTATAGTTATGCCGTTACAAAACAGTGTTATTTGAATTGTTTTTGAAGATAAATTCATTTATGGTTTTCCATGTATTTTTAATGTCATCTTTATATCGGTTAAAGCGTGACTCAAAGTACATTTGTTTGGCAGTACGAATATTTTTCTTTAATATTGAATTATATGTTTTTAGGTTAGTTAGAAAGACTTCGTACATAGGTAAATTTGGATTAGACGTTTTTAATTTCTTATAAAGGGAGTCTCGATATTTGATTGATTTTAGAAGACCGTGTATGATCCAGGTTGAATGCTTATGTTTGTATTTATTATATTTCATGATTTTAACAGGCATATGCTTATTCTTAGCATGCATAATTTCGTCGTGTATTATGTTATAATTTAAATTGGGGTCAGCCGTAGGAGATTTGTTTAGTTTGTTAAACATTGCATCCGAATTTATCTCAAGTTTAACATTATGCATAGCTGCCTTATTTTGTAGATTTACTCGAACAAATTTTGGAGGAGGTTTAGATTTTACGTTGATATTCATGATTAGGAAGTAAGGTTGATGATCAGAAAGGGTATTAGTGAAGATTCCTGCAGTGCTATCTAATATTTAATTTACTGAAAAAGTTGTCTATCAGTGTTCCGTTAGTTCTGGTAAAGCGAGTTGGAAAGGTAATTTGTGGATAGAGACTGTATGAAATTATAGTATCAAAAAATTCACTATATATTTTGTTCTCGTTTATTTTAAGTAGATTGATATTGAAATCGCCTGAAATTATTAGATTATTACAACTTTCTAGAGTAGCCATTGTTGTTGAAAATTCAGCTATGAAATCTATAATATTTTGATTTAATGACCTAGACGGTCTGTATATGTTTCCAATAGTAAGTGTTTTTGATAAGCTGCCTCCAGTTACTTGAATTACTAACCCCTCCCAATGTTCATACATGTTGATATTCTTAAGTACTTTATATTTATATTTATTATCTACGTAAATTATTAAACCCCTTTGACACTACAATGTTTCCCCTGAGCAATTAGATCATATCCGTGTAAACTGAAATGAGATAAATCATCATTATTTGACTTCCATGTTTCTTGCAAACATATAATGCTAAATTTAAATTGTTTAGTATTTAGAAGCTCTACAAAAAGTTCAAGTTCATCAAATTTAGCATTAATGGATTGAATATTTAAGCTTAGGATACTAAAATTATCAGTATTTTTATGAGCTAACTTGTGAAACATATCGATGTCATAGTATGAAGAACAATGGATCAACTGAGGTTCATTTTGTTCAGTACTATTTTCGTTTATATCTAGAAGATTTATTAAAGAACAGTTTCAGATACCTCCCAAATGGGAGAGAAATGTCACATCAGAAGTCATTGCTTAGGTTCGGACATAAAACAATAATATAGCCAGCTTTTGTACGTATGTTAGGTATTTTACAAAAGTGTCAACTTGTGTGTGTTTATTTCCTGTGCATATGTTAATGTTAAGAAATACTCCTTGTGTGACAGGGCAGATATCAGAGTAGTCAAGACTAGACTTAGAATAAATAAATATAAAAGATAAGAAAAAAACATGATATATTGGGTGTTGGGTCATGAATATAAGGCGTAACGCTAGGGAAAGGAGTGAGCTATGTTATCAACAGTGACTGCATATAGATTAACAGTTGTCAATCTAAAAATAATAATAGAAGATATATAATGTCATGATTAGTCCAGTATCAATATATCAAAAGTAATTAAGCATTACTGATGTTACGAGGAGAGAAACGATTAGTTATAATACTAGTTATTTAAATGTCATTCATACAAAAAAGAAAAGAAAACAAAAGGGCATGAATAGCCAATATATCATCAGATATATCAACAATACTGCAAACTGTTAATTGCAGTTGGTCACACAGCATAAGTAGATTATGTAATTATTATTTTTCAAAATATGAATTAGCCTGTTGATAATAATTTTAATCGACAGAAGAACACCAATACATAAAAATAGAAATACATAAAAAATAGAATCACATAAAAATTAGAATCACACAATAATCTTGAATGTATTACAAATTATCAAGTTATCAATGCTTTCATTGACAATAACGTACAACTGGAGATCATATACAGATGTACAACTGGTGATCACTTACATATGTACAACTGGAAATCATTTACACATGTGATTTCTTTGATTTTATTGCTGAGGTCTTTGACCATAATTTTGGCGTTGGCAGTCCAGCAGTCGTTGATCTTTTTTGTTTTTCAGTTTTCTGCATTCATAAGCCAACATTGACCTACGACTTGTTAAATCTTCGTTAACGAAGACCCGTGCATTGCTATTTCTTCTGTTGTAGTCTTTCAGGTTAAAGCGACTGCGGAAAACGTTATCACGCTTTCGCTCTGTCTTAAAGCGCACAATGATCGGGCGGGACCCCGTGGCTCGTTTAGCGCCAAGGCGATGGCTTCGCTCTGTCTTCTCTAGTTAGTGGCGGCGTAGTTTTCATCTTGTCATTGATAATCTCAAGCACTATGGTGTCAGTGTCCTCACCCTCGCTTCTTTCCGCGATGCCGTGGAAAGTTAAGTTTGGGCGACGAGTATACTGTTCAAGTTTGTCAGCTGATTGCTCAAGCGTGTCGACCTTCGTTTCCAGCTCGGCAATTCGCGAGTCCTTCGCTCGTATTTCTTTTGTCAAATGTTCGATGCGACCGTTTAGAGTATCGAGTTTTTCCGCAATGTCACGCGGATACAACGCACTTTTGAGTTTCGCCAATACGGCATCGTCACTCAGTAACTCGATTAGACGTGATGCGAGGGCCTCCGGATCGTTCGAACTGTTTCGACGTGTCTTTGGTGGCATGTTCGGCACTGTGGTGGATGTTGTGTAATCACAGGTGTAGCGATTGTTGTTGGGCCTCGGTAGTTGCTACGTAACCTTGGTCGGTTGTTATGTCTGGTCAAGAGCGACGTAGTCCTAGGGAAGCATTCATGGAGTGGACGATAACTGACCCGTTTCAGATTGCACCATTAAATATCTGGCAAATACGACGAAATGTCATTCTTCTTCTACGCGGTTAACTCACCTAACCTTTCCCATGCCCGGGATAGTTACCCTGCACACATCTCAGCGCCTAGGACGTGCGTGGTACGGTCAAAATCACGTAGAGATAGTGGACAGCTCTGCACGTGCACGTGTATGCGCAACCTTCTCTTTTGTAGAGGGCCCGTACTTTCAAGTTCTGACCTACATGTAGCTGATGACGAACAGGTGTCACCATTCCCTATTTCCGACAGTCAGGTCATGGCAGGCAACTTGTGAAAACGGGAACCCAGTTTCTTCGCAGACAAGGTATGTGTCATTGAACGCTGAAGCTTCTTTTCTATCTAGACGCTATACTTTTTGCTGAAGTCTCTGATTTGCATTGGTGACCATCCTCAATTTCCTAGCAGCCAGCAATTTTATTTTCTTAACAATGTGTGGTAAGTAGTTGGAATGGAAGCTTCACTGTTAACTTGCTGGTTGCTGACATCTGTGAATGCTCATCTTGTGGAACGTTGCTTTTTCTTCTGGTGAATGTTGCTCTTGCACTCCTAACAGTTCATGATTCAAGGACACTTTTCCAGCCTAGCGGGGCAATGATGGTGCTGTCAGATGTTTGGCCTATTTGTTTCTTAAGTTGTGAATTGTTAGTTTCACTTCCTGTTACTGATACAGCCTCTGGTATGAAACTAACGGCATCTTTTTTATTGGCCTATTCTCGTCTCTTCCTCTCACGATAGAACTTACTCTGAAAGAAAATATTCGAGATATTATCTTCAAAAGGAAGAATTGCAGGAATATGTGTATGTTATATACATGTGTATAACGTTTACAAATAAGTTTGGGTATAAAGTGTTTTATAGGAATTACGAATGATAAGTCTAGGTACTTATGTACATCAATGTATCATCCACCATTTTATCAATATGCTTGTATATAAGTAGTGGTAAGCGGTTCGCCATCCCCGGAAGTGACCTAAGATCAAAGGCTTTTTCGTTTTTTATAAGTAGAATTCCTACGTTTTTTACAAGTATGAGCAAGCAACGTCAAAAAGTGATTGATGGGGGTCATGAGAAAGAGGGTGTCGCCATCTACTGAATAAAGAGGAAATAAATAGGGTGAATGACGAGCTCTAGTGACTAATCAGGTACTAATTAGGATCAACCTCTAGTGACTAATCAGGTACTAATTAGGGTGGCTATGAGTAGCGCATTCACTAGAGGGTAGCACTAGCAATAGCTAAAATGTATACCCCTAGTGACTGAAAAGCGTCGATGGTGGTGCGTATAGGCGATTGTGACGGTGTCAGCGCACCAGATGTCGCTATGGACGGAAAGTGGAAGCACCCTTTTACGTGTATAGTGTCCGGCCCTACGGGGTGTGGGAAGACTACTTTCGTTGTACGCCTGTTAAAGTTTGCTTCGTGTATGATTTCGCCGCCACCGGAGAAAATTCTGTGGTGTTACGGCCAGTGGCAGACCGCTTACGACTCTATGGCCGGCGTGGAATTTGTAGACGGTTTGCCGGATCCGTCGCTTCTGGACGCCAAAACGAGGACGCTTCTAGTGCTCGATGACCTTATGTCGGAGACCGATAGTAGCATCACGACTTTGTTTACTAAAAAAAGTCACCACTGCAACGCGTCCGTCGTACAGCTTTTGCAGAATCTCTTTCCGAAAGGGAAAGAAAATCGCACAATCAGTTTAAACGCGCAGTATATGGTCCTCTTCAAGAGTCCCCGGGACGCGGGGCAAGTAGGTCACCTGGCGAAGCAGATGTATCCGGGCAGTGTCAACTACATGGTGGAGGCGTACAAGGATGCCACGTCGGCCGCCTACGGTTACCTCCTGGTGGATCTGAAACAGGAAACGCCGGAAACCATGCGCCTGCGTACGGAAATTTTTCCCGACGACCCCGTTCAGTACGTCTATGTGCCGACGAGACTATAAAAAAGGTGGGGCGCGCCGCGGCCGCCGTCATTCGACAGGATGACAGAGCGCGTGAAGAGGCACATCCTTGCCCTGCAGCTGTTGCGCCGCTACAAGGGGAATACGAATCTGAGAAAGGCGGTAATCACTCACGCGGACGCCGACCTCATCTGCAGTCTGGCCGACTGCGCGTATAACATCCTGCGAGGGAACGTGAAATTGACGCCTAACAACCGAAAAGTGCTGACAAAGTTCAGGAACAATTTGCGCAAGTTAGCGTCGAAAAAAGTACCCATCAAACGGAAGAGGGCCGTCCTGCAGACGGGTTCGGGCGCGTTTCTGACGGCGCTGCTGGCGCCGTTGGCGAGCACCTTTCTGCCCCTCCTCAGGCAGGCTTTCGGTTGATGCAGCACGCGAAGAAGATGGCGCTGGTAGACCCCCGGTTGGTGGAGCGTCTACTGCCGTTACTATCGCAACCGACCACGACCACGTCGCGTGTGATGAGTAGCCTGGACGGCGATATGAAAGCCGTTCTCGAGCGTGCCGATTTATCCGAAGGCGAAAAGGTGGTGGCGTACAATCAACTGCTGAGTCGTTACAACGCCATGGAGGCGTCTCGCGCGCAGCAGCCGATGCGCGTGTCCGTAGTGAAGAACGAGTCGTCGTCCGATCAGCCGCCGTCGCCGCCGCCGCCGCCACCACCTACGTCCGATCAATTGCCGGGGGAGATGGAGAGCGAGGCCGTGAAGAGCGTACCGAAAGTGCTGAAAGAAAAGGCCCGCCTCCTGTTGGCCCGACTGAGGGCCGACCCGCTGATTCGCTGGAACGATCGAGCGGAGCTCGTGTACGCCGGTACGCCTATTGCCGGAAGTAATATGGTAGATCTCGTGAACGATCTCATGCGAACGCGTAAGAGGGCCCCCGCGCCGGTTGGCTGGGAAGCGTTCGGCGACCATATAAGGCGGCTGAACGTCCCTATGGAATTCGTCGGCAACCCCCAGCGTCGGGCGTATATACAGCGCGAGCAGAAGCGAAAGGGGCGCACTCGGTCCGTCGAGCGCGAGCAGAAGCGAAAGGGGCGCACGCGGTCCGTTGAGCGTACGCCGTGGTCCAGCTTTTAGCGTGTCCCGTAGAGGATGCCGCCCGTCCGAAGATCAGTACTCGTTGTCGTCGTAGCAGTCGTAATTGCGGCGGTCATCGTCGCCGTCCTCTTGTTCGCCGTATCGTCGTCGTCGTCGCCGCCGCGCGCCCCATGGTGTCCCGGCGGACTCGTGGTGCGCAACGAGACGGCCGGCGGACTCGTGGTGCGCAACGAGAGCGCCAACAACGCGACGGCCTACTGAAGCGCGCCTACTTCGACCCGAAACGGGCAGGCAGTTATGGCGGCGTCGATGCGTTGCGCCGGTCGGCCGCGGTGCCCAAGCCGGCCGTCGGGCGGTGGCTGGCGGCGCAGGACGCCTATACGCTTCACAAGCCGGTTAGGCGCCGATTTAAGCGACGTCGCGTTATCGTGGGCGGTCAAAATCAGCAGTGGCAAGCCGATCTCGTCGACGTGGCTAAACTGAAAAAGCACAACGACGGCATAGCGTTCCTACTGACGGTCATCGACGTCTTCTCGAAGCGGGCGTCGTGCGTTCCGTTGAAGCGCAAATCCGGTCCGGCGCTCGTCGCGGCCTTCGAGGGGCTGCTGGCATCGCCGGCGCCACCGCACGTCCTGCAGACCGACAAGGGGACGGAGTTTCTGAACAGGCCCCTTCAGACGCTTTTGAAGGCGCGCGGCGTCCACCATTTCGTGACGCACAACGAGGAGACGAAGGCGAGCGTCGTGGAGCGATTCAATCGTACGCTGAAGACGCGCATGTGGCGGTACTTCACGAAGCATCAGACGCTGAGGTTCGTGGAGCCGTTGCAGGACTTCGTGCGGTCGTACAACAACGCCTATCATCGAAGCATCGGTAGGACGCCGGCGAGCGTCGACGCGTCGAATCAGGAGAGCGTGTGGCAGCGTCTGTACGGTGGCGGAGGGTGTCAAAAAAACAAAAGCAAGCCGAAACTGCGAGCGGGGGATCGCGTACGCATCAGCAAGGCGAAGGGCGTCTTCAAGAAGGGGTACATGCCTAACTGGAGCGAGGAGCTCTTCACCGTCGTAGATTTGCACCCGACCGACCCTCCTGTTTACCGACTGATGGACGACGCCGGCGCGATACTGGACGGCACCTTCTATGGGCTGGAGCTACAAAAAGTGATCGTTGCGAAGGACAAACTATATCGGGTGGAAGCCGTTCTACAGAGACGTCGTCGACGACGCGGTAAGGGCGAAGAGGTGCTCGTCAAATGGTTCGGCTATCCGGCCTCGTTCAATAGCTGGATCGACGCCAAGGAGCTCGTGGATTATAAGGGCTGATGACGACGACGCGTTGGATGCGCCACGCGGGGTGCTGGCGTCTGCACGAGGCGGGGCTGTGCAACGGCTTTTCGTTTTTTTTTGTAAGGGGACCGTGCTGTATTAGTAGACTGCCGAGGCGAAGGGAGGCGCACCATCAACACCACCGTCGCCCCCACGCCCGTCGACGAACTCGCTCTATGGTGTGCCTGCGCGGATAAAGGAACGACGCCGTAGCGTCGGACGGCAGTAGCGCGATGTGTACGGACGAGACGACAGCAGCAGCAGCAGTAGCAGCCAATGCAGAAGCCGCCCACCGCCGTCGACTCAGGCGCATTTGTCGCTACACCCGCCGACGCCTCATGCGTCTCTGTGGGTGCGCCCGATGCCGTCGACGCCTCCTCCGTCACGAGCGTTCCTTGGCGTCTCTGCGGCAACGAATGCCCTAAGGCCGAGATCGTCTTCCTGTGCCAGATCGTCGTCCTGTACACGGTGATCGTCGTCAGTATATACAATCTAACGCGCGGCACGGGCGACTCCAATCTGTGGACGGCGCTGCTGAGTAGTTGCCTCGGCTACCTACTGCCGAGTCCGTCTATGAGGAGGCGCGATGGCGTCGACGTCTGACTTTTACGTCACGTTGCCGAGCAACGCGTCTATGAAGGCGCACCCCAAAAACACGTTGACGCACTACACGACGAATTTGCCGCAGCGCGTCGACCTGTTGGGCGAGTGGGAATGCGGGCTGGTGTCGCTACAGTATACGCATAGCTGGTACAATGTGAGGCCGGTGGACACCTACTTCTTCGTGGCGTGCGAGAGGGGGGAGGTGGGCTTTTTCACCACCGAGGACGGGGGAAAAATTGCCCGGCAGGCCAACATTCCGCACGGCTTTTACAACAACGCCAAAAAGCTGGTGCGCAAAATCAACGAGGCGTTGACGAAACTGTGCACCGACACGGTCAAGGTGCGACTAGTGTACAGCGCCATCACTAATCGGATGACGTTGCTTCTATCGCCGGGCGTCGAAATTAACATGCCGCGGGACGGGCGCCTGAAACAGATACTAGGCTTCGAGTCGGACTATATCGCGAGTTACGGGACGCCGGCGGACGGCAGCGACCTGCCCCCGGGGTACCTGTTCGAGTGCGAGGCGGACCACCCGGTGGACCTGAGCGGCGGCGTCGACACCCTGTTCGTGTACACGGACATCGTGGAGACGCGCATCGTCGGCGACGTATTTGCCCCCCTCATTCGGGCCGTCCCCGTCCACGGTTCGAACGGCAGCATCGTATCGAACATCTTCGACCGCGTCCAATACGCGCCGCTCCTGCGGCGCCAATTCGATTCGATTGAGATAGATATAAGAGACGACCTCGGTCAGTCGATACCATTTGAGAACGGAAAAGTCGTGACGACGCTTCACGTCCGACGCCGCAAGTCGAAACTGTTCTGACGATGACGCGAAACGTGTACGAGGACTACTACACGCGGCAGGTCGGCGGTGGCCTGCCGGTGTTCGTAGGCGCCCGAGCGCAGCGAGGCCACGGACTGGGTAATCTCTTTGGCAGCCTGTTTCGAAGTGCCATGCCGCTTATCAAGAGAGGGGCCATGGCGCTGGGTAAGCGCGCGCTCAAGACGGGCGTGCGCGTGGCGCAGGACGTCGTCGCCGGCGGCAATCTGAAGCAGGCGGTGAAGAGGCGTGCGAGGGAGGCGGGCGCCGACCTTCTCGACGGGCTGCTGAATGCCCCGCCGCCGAAAAAGCGACGACGACGCATAAAGCCGCCCGGCAAGCCGGCGACGGCCAGCAAGAAGAGGCGCCGTCGAAAGAGGCCGAGCGACGACGTATTTCCCGCGTAGTAGTAGTAGCTACATAAGTCCGACCGGCAAGGCGGCACCGGACAGTAAGGGGAGGCGCCGTCGAACGAAGCAGACGTAGTAGGATGGCGTTCGTGCATCGGCAGTCGTGCGAGGGCGTAAAGTCCGAACTGGACCTGTTCAGTGTGCCGACGACGCAGACGAGCATCGAGAGCGGCCAGTGGATCGATCACCAGCCGCTGACGGCCCTCGACGCTGGCGGCCCCCTCGAGTTTCTCATTCCGGGATCCGGAGACGACTATCTGGACCTGTCGTCCGTTAGACTGTACGTGCGCGCCAAGGTGGTGAAGGGGGACGGTACCGCGCTCGCGAACGACAGCGTCGTGGCGCCCGTCAACAATTTCCTGCATTCGATGTTCAGTCAGGTCGACGTGACGCTGAACGGCACGCTCGTGACGCCGTCGTCGAATACGTACCCGTTTCGGGCCTACATCGAGACACTGCTCAGTTACGGACCCGACGCCAAAAAGTCGCAGCTCGAGGCCGACCTGTGGTGCAAGGACACCGCCGGGCGCATGGAGGCAACCAACAACAACAACGGCGGGTTCGCGCATCGGCACGATTTCGTACACGAAAGCCGCGAGTTCGACATGATAGGGCGCCTGCACGTCGACGTGCTCATGCAGAACCGGTGCCTGGTGAACGGCGTCGACCTGAAGATGCGACTGGTGCGCAGCAAGGACGCCTTCGCGCTCATGGGCGACGTCGTCGATCCGGGGTTCAAAATCGTTCTGCTGGAGGCCTACCTGCAGGCGCGCAAGATCAAGTTGAATCCAGCCGTCCAGCTCGGTCACATCAAGGCGCTGACGCACGGGACGGCCAAGTATCCGATGCGCCGCGTCGACTGCAAGGTGTTCTCGATACCGCAGGGTACCGCGTCGCACACGCACGAGAACGTCTATCTGGGGACGCTCCCGCGACGCGTGTTCATGTGCCTGATCGACAACGACGCCTACAACGGGGCCTACGATAAAAACCCGTTCAACGCGAAGCACAACGACATAAACTTCTTCGCCCTCTACGTCGACGGACGCCAGGTGCCGAGCAAGCCGCTGCAGCCGGACTTCGCGCATCGGCGCTACATCCGAAGCTATATGAACCTGTTCGCCGCGACGGGGAAGGCGTACGAGGACGAGGGGTTCGATGTGACGCGCGGCGAGTTCGGCAGCGGCTACACCATATTCGGCTTCGACCTGTCGCCCGACTGCTGCGACGGCGAACACTTCAACGTCGTGCGTACGGGGAACCTGCGCGCCGAGATCCACTTTGTGCACGCGCTCGCCCGGACGGTGAACGTCGTCGTGTACGGGGAGTTCGAGACGGTGCTCGAAATCGACAAGAACCGGAACGTCGTGTACGACTTCTGAGATGGACACGTTTCAGCTGATGCGTCGCCTGGCGATCGACGCGTACACTAAAACATCGTCGTCGGCGTCGTGCCCAAAGACGAGCTGCCGGGGCGGCGGCTCACCGCCTACCCGACGGCGTTCGTGTGCAACACCGACGACGGCGACGAACCGGGAGAGCACTGGGTGGCCGTCTACGTGGGCGCCGACCGGCGAGGCGAGTACTTCGATTCGTACGGCCGTCCGCCGCTGCACGCCGACTTCCGCGACTTCCTGAACCGCAACTGCGACTCGTGGACGCACAACGACAAGCGACTGCAGAGCGGCGTATCTAACGTGTGCGGACAATATTGCGTCACCTACCTGCTCTTACGGTGCCGCGGAATGCCGCTAAGCGGCTTCCAGTGCCTGTTCGGCCCCGATAGGGTGGCCAACGACTGTCTCGTATTCGACTGGCTAAAGCCTCATTGAACGCTGCCTATTATCGCTTGTTGTTATTATTAGACGACCGAGAATCCGAACCGACTTTGTCGGACCCGCCGGTCGCGGGCTCCACGCCGCGCTAGGCAGGCAAGACCGAAGTAGTGAGGTTGTATTGTTGCGCTATCGCTTGCTATTACCGAAGTTAAATAAAACGCTGAAAACTGTACCGAGTGTTCGCATTTTTATTCGCATACATACATACATACATACATAGTCCCCTAGGTAGGGGTCCCTACCCCTAGGTAGGTCCCTACCCCTAGGGAGGGAGGGAGGTCCCTCGTTATACGAGTATCGGTGCCGTGGTGACGCCGTCGTCGAGCACGCGCCGTTTGGCGTAGAAGTAGCTCAGCGCCGCGCGCTCCTGAACGTACGTCAGCACGGACGACTCCTTCACTTGGAAGCCGCGGTTCCGGCCGCCGCCGCTCCTTTGGTGGCGCAGCACGTCGAGGAAGGCGTCCTTGTCGACGTCGTTCTGACGCTTGCTCAGCCCCTTCGTACTGTACTTGTCGCCGTCGCGCCGCCGAAACAGTAGTACGTCTTGCTGCAGAGCGCGACGATTCCGCGGCCGGACCATTCCTCTTTGAAGAGCCCCGGCGTTCGCTTGTCGTACCGGCGCCGACGCGCGCAACACTCGGCGGGCGCGTCCCACGCTCGGCCGGCGAGCCGGCACCGCAAGTACGCCTCCGCGTGCGCGTCGCAGTGTTCCGACGGGAACCACTCGCCGCGGTGTCGAAAGTAGTGTTCGCGCTTGGCCGCCGCCACGAGCTCGTCGAGTTGGCGCCCCGCGAGGCTCAAATACGCCGAGTCCGTGTCCATCGCGCAGTACTGGAACAGGGGGCGCGGAATGTAGGCGGCGATGAAGTCGTAATAAAACTCCAGCATGCGCAGTTTGGCGTACTGATAGACGAAGTAGCCGATCTGGTTGGGCAGCGCGTACCGGACGGTTCGCTTGTTCAGCGCCACCTCGTAGAGGCCGTCGGGGACGACGACGTCGAGCTGACGGAAGCGACGATTATTGATCAGCGTCGAGGCGCCGGCGGCCGTGCAGAACTTGATGTTGCGGTGCAGGTCGACGCGCGTGATCGTCTTCCCGTATGAACTGTTGCCGAGCAGTTTAAACGTGTCGGCGATGATGGCCTTGTCGGGGTCGTCGTCGCCCGCGCGTCGCGCGGCGGAGACCGTGTCGCCGAAGCGGCGAAAGCACGCGACCGGCTCGTACTCGACGATCTGGTAGACGCGCTCGACGACGAGTCCGTGCCGCAGATACCACCGCAGTAGCGGCGTCGCGAGTAGAATCTTGACGCCGAAGAAGCTCCCCACGAGCGTGCGCTGAGGCCGGACGAGGAGGTCGTGCGTTTCGGCGTAGCGACGCATGAACGGGCTGAGATCGTCGCGCTCGATGTAGGCGTTCTTGAAGATCGGCTGCATCTCGGCGAAGGTGTCGCGCAGCGCCGTCGGCACGGCGATGTCGCACTCGACGAGGCCGAACAGCGTGCCGTCGAGCACGGCCTTCAGGATCGTCGACCGCGTCACGGCGCCGTCGCCGGTCCAGCTCCGCGGTGGCGGCGGCGGCGGCGGTCGCGTCGCGCGCCACTGGCACTCCCACATCTCGACGACGGCGACGAAGCGGCGAAGGTAGGCCGTGACGGCGGCCGTCTCGGCGTACAGTTGGCTCATCGGCTTACCGTTCACCGCGTTCGTCTCCCTCCCCGTGCACGGACAGCCGTGGAAGAAGCACCCTTGGAACTGGTACGCCGTCCGCGTCGCGCCACACCAGCCGTCGACCCGGTACTTGCCGACGCGCTTCTCGCGCCCGTTGAGCTGGTGACGTATGTGGGCCCCCGTCCGTCCCGCCTCCCACGTCAGCCACTCGACGGCCAGGCGGCCGTAGCGGTGTACGCGCTCCGGTCGAAAGGCGTTGTCCGCGCGCCGGCGCGTGTACCACCCCGTCGGCATCTCCTGCGTGATCGCCCATAGATAGAGGCCGTTCGCGTCGAAGCCCACAATAGAGCGACAGGGGCGCGCCGACTCGCCGTACTCCTCGCGCCGAAGGGCGGTCACGCCGGCCTCGTGATAGCGCGCGAAAATGATCGAGGGGCCACCGACGATCTGCGACTGTAGGAGCCGGTGCAGGTCCTTGTTCGACTCGTTGAAGAGCGTGAAGTGGAGCGACGACGGTAGATCGTTGAAGAGATACAGCAGCGTCAGGCCCGGCACGCTGATGGCGTCCTTGAACATGTCGATGCGGCGCTGCCGATAGAAGGCGAACTGCTTGTCAAGGGCCTCCAGGAACGGCACCACGTCCCTATTGTTATACCACACGAGGTAGTCCCGCAGCGTCGTCATCCCCTCGTCGCGCCATACCCGCGCGCAACCCTCGTATTCGGCGGCCGATATGCCTTCGCGCTTCAGGCGGCTGTAGAAGGCCTCGCGCGGTGGCAGCCGGGTCTCGGCCAGTTTACGCGGGTCGTCGAGGTACTCGTAGGGGAAGTGCCCCTTCGTCGCCTCGCAGCCGTAGGCCTTCAGAAACCGGTCGTAGCTGACGCCGGGGCCAGGTAGTTGGTGATGTCCAGGAACTTGAGCGTCGCCGTCGTCAGGCACATGAAGTTGTTCTGACGCTTGATCGTGAACGCCGACGAGATGTCCTGCGCGGCGTCGGTCATGAACAGGGGCGTCAGATATTTCTTAACGACGTTCAAGTCGTACTTCCCCGAATTGAAGCCGAGGACGGGGAGGCGGCGCAGGTGCTGCCACAGACGGTCGCCGAGCGCCGTGTACGGGCTCTTATCGAGCTCCGCCACCGTTGCGTGCGCCCGCCATTCGGCGTCGAGCGCGTCGATCGCCTCGAAGGTCGCGTCGAACGACGGCCGCAGTGCCGCGCACGCCGCCTCGCTCATGGCCTCCAGGGCGTCGATCAGGCGCTTCGCGAGGTCGCCCGAATCGCCGGACGTCACGAAGCAGCGCGCCGACTCGTGTCCGGGGACGTTCGAGGCGACGCTCACGCTGAGTAGCTCGTGTCGCGCTATCCACCGGCATTTGGCGCTGTCCGCCGGCAGATCGTGATCGTCGAAGTAGCACTCAAAATCGTATGTCGCCCTGTACGGATAGTAGCGCAGGCGTTCGTCCACGTAGACGCCCTCGTCCTCCAGCTGCTGAAACACGGACGGCGTCGGATGGTAGACGCCGCCGGGAAAGACGTGGCGAACGCCGCCCTCGCACGTCGCCTCGTGACACCGCAGCCGACTGGCGGTGCGCCACAGCGAATCGCCGCACTTGCCGCATCGATACGAACGACAGAACAGCGACACGTCGGCTATGAAGGAATAGTGCGTTCCGAATAGATTGACGCTCATGGTGGCCGGGTAGCGATGGAGGGAGCGGCGGACCACTTCGGCGGTGGCGTCCTCCGCCGCCGACAGCCGATACACGGTCACATTCGTTTCGAAGGCCGCCTCCACCCGGTCGAGTTCGTTCAGCGGGACGCCGGCGAACGCGCAGTAGGGTTGATCGCCGTAGTCGGCGTAGAGCCTTAAGGCGGCGGCCGTCAAATCGTCAGCGCGAAAGTCGGCGCCCCGATGCAGCGCCAGACAGCGGAAGAGGCACAAGTTGTCGGCATACGGATGCCCGCGGCGATCGTTCACTAGGCTGACGAGGCCCGCGTTGTGGCGCAGATAGGCGGGGAGGGGCTGCTGACGGGCGCATCCGATAGGATGGTGGATGATGGCGTTGAGAAAATACGTAACGTTCGTTACCAACTCGGCGATCCACCCCGAGTCGGGGCGCTGCGCAATCACGTACTGCAGAACGTCGGGCTGACGGGTGGCCTCGAGGAAGCGTTCGAATGACGCGGCGTCGGAAACGAGGACGGGCGACTCGAGATAGCGGCCGCAACAGTTACACGAAGAATGGTAGTAACGTAGTCGACCCGTCTCCCTGTGCCGCAGAATAAACCCGTACGATAAGTTTATTTTAAAGGCCCGAGTCTGCTCCTCGAACATCAGTCGTAGTTGGGCGCTCGTCGCCCCGTGTCCGGCCAAATGGAAATTATACCTAGATTGAACGGGTCCGCGCGCTACAGACGTACGGATGCTCGCCCAGTAGTCGCGCACGACGCTCTGTAGGTCGTCGTCGGCGCCCCCCTCGAACGGCCGATTTGGGGGCCCCTCAGCGGCGTCGCCGCACATTCGCAGATGCCGCAACATATTGAGGGGCCGCGCGAACGCTTGATTGCATTTCGGGCATACATCGCTGCCGCATGTTTTTAGATGCTGCGACAAATTAAAAAGACGGACGAACGATCGATCGCATTTCGGACACACGTGCATCGTCGGTCTAGGCGGCACTCTATTAACTACGACGGAGGGGCGCGTAGACGCCCTTTATAAGTCCACCCTAAACCCCCGCTAGGGGCTTTTCTAAGCGGCGTTCTCTGCTCCGTCAGGTGGCGACACAGACAGGTGGCAGCGCCGCGGGATGCGTTTGGCAGTGGCACCCAGCGGCCAAAGTGTTCACGTTTTGCGTCAGGTGGCGACACCGACAGGTGGGACAGCGTCGAGGGATACTGTCAGTGGCGGCCAAGTTTTTGTTTACGTTTTGACGCCCGAATACGACGGCAAAGTTTTGTAGTAGAAATTTCGGCTGTCAGCGGCAACGTTTTTGTAGTAGAAATTTTTGTAGTAGAAATTTCGCCTAAGTCGGTCTAGGCGGCACTCTATTAACTACGACGGAGGGGCGCGTAGACGCCCTTTATAAGTCCACCCTAAACCCCCGCTAGGGGCTTTTCTAAGCGGCGTTCTCTGCTCCGTCAGGTGGCGACACAGACAGGTGGCAGCGCCGCGGGATGCGTTTGGCAGTGGCACCCAGCGGCCAAAGTGTTCACGTTTTGCGTCAGGTGGCGACACCGACAGGTGGGACAGCGTCGAGGGATACTGTCAGTGGCGGCCAAGTTTTTGTTTACGTTTTGACGCCCGAATACGACGGCAAAGTTTTGTAGTAGAAATTTCGGCTGTCAGCGGCAACGTTTTTGTAGTAGAAATTTCGCCTAAGTTTTTATTTACGTTTTGTAGTAGCAATTTCGCCCGTCAGGGGCGCCCGAATACGACGGTTTGTAGTAGAAATTTCGGCCGTCAGCGGCTCCCCCCCACGGCAAAGTGTTTTTTTTGTAGTAGAAATTTCGGCCGTCAGTGGCGCCCGGAGTGTTTTGTGGGCGGCATTGGACAGGCATTGAATGACGTGCGGTTTTTTTTTTGGATGGTAACAACAGAAGGCGGGAATTGATTTTCATACGTTTTATTAAGCAGTCTCGTACTACATCACGACAGTAAGGCTTTATGCCACAGCAGAGTAAATATAATAAGGCTCTAACAACGGCCTATAGCAAAATGTTCATCGCTACTAAGTGTTCGGCGGGGCGCTTATGCCACAGCGGAGTAAATAATAATAATAACGCTTTAGGAGCGCCACACTATAGGCCGCTGGTAATACTGCACAGCGACCATTCAATTTCCTGCTAATGTTCATCAGCGGCGTACCTACTAATAAGGGGCTTTATACCATAGCGAAATGCAATGTTCAGACTGTAAACAGTAAAGAGGCTTTATGCCACAGCAGAGTAAATAATAAGGCTCTAACAACGGCCTATAGCAAAATGTGCGGCGGGGCGCTTATGCCATCATTCAATTTCCTGCTAATGTTCATCAGCGGCTTTATGCCATAGCGAAATGCACTGTTCATAGCGTTCAGACGTCGAGGCATGCCCTTTTCATCAGGTAATACTGTACGGCGACCTCCAACAGAGCACGGTCGAACGGTACCGTCCAATCCGTCCCCATGAGCCAGTCGGCTACCTGGCGCAGGAGCGCGCCCTCCGAGGCGCGATCGCCACGCACGCAACGATCCTCCAGTACCGAGAGTATACGAATAGCAGGAAGCAACAACGACTGCTGTAGAAAGCTGTCGAGTGACGCTGAAAAAAAGCACACATTCAGGGCCGCCACGTTTTCGTACAGAATGTTGTACCGCCGGCTCGGCTTCCTCCCCCTGTAGCCGCACATGTGCACGAAGGGGCACCCCTCCTCAGGGGGACACTCACCACATTCTTGACGCGCTGTGTCCATCACGCGCTCACCGACTAGCTCAGCAAACGTGGACATCATGCATCGCTGACGACCGGCGTACGAATGCAGAACGCTCCACTCCGAGTCGGCCTGAAGTGTGCCCACGACCACAGGGCGAATGTTACGGGCCCACGGTATGAAGTCTTCCGACGAGACTGACAGCACGGCCAGCGGCAGTGGTGACGATAGCACGGTCGCGGCGGCGTCCGCTGTCGCCGCCGGGGCTATTGGCACAGCGGCTGCCTCGTCTGGACCCACCACCACCACCACCGGGGTTAATGCAACGTACGTGGGCGTCCCGGCGTCGCTCACCAGGTCGTGCGGTGGCATGGGCTGCGTGCCGTCCGCTGCAGGCCAGTACGATAGCGCTTCTTCGGCTCTCCCCAGCGGTGGAGGGTCGTCGGCAAGGCGTGGCGTCGCAATTACAGCGTCCTACAGAAGAATAACCAAAGCAGCAATTAGGTCTACAGAACACTAGCCAAACGTTAGTCATTCAAACGGTCTCGCTCCCCTTCTTCGTCACGACCCGCGCCTCACGCACCGTATACGTATCCAGTATGCCACCCCACACGACCTTGTGCACGGTCAACTCCAAGACGGTGCCAACCAGGCTCGCCACAAAGCTACTGCGCAACTGGTCGGGCAACAGGGCTGACACATGGTCGGCATTGTAATCGCCTATCGCCGAAATAGCTTCGTCGAACAGGGTGATCCAAATGCTGGCCTCCGTGTCGGCGTCCTTTTCGTCTTCCACCAAAACGCGCACCGAAAAATACGTCTTCGCCGTTGCCTGTATGCCGTGTACAGCGCACACCCGACCACCACTTTCTAGGCCTCTCACTTTGCGCTTGCAAATGCCACAGCCCATGTACGTGCATTTGCTTTTCCAAGCCACCCCAACGATTGTTAGGGGGGTAACAATCTTATACGTGCCATCGCACGCCAGCACGAACTCCTTCAACGACACTTCGGACGCACTCACCACGGCCTCGAAAGTAGGCGCCCCGTCGGCCGTCGGAAGCGCCTTCGCGCTGGCCTCCGACACCGGCTTCGCTTTGCCACCAGACGCCACCGTTGGTGCCTCCCTCAGCTTGCTGCCTCTCTTTGGCGGCGCCTCTCCGTGCGCGACAGGCGGGGACATGATCAACAACGCTCTGCAACAACAAAACGGCAACGGTAGCAACACGACAGCGACAATATTTAGTCGTTCTCCGCCCGGTCCCTATATAAGTGTTTTGCACACGGCCCGCACGCGGCCCCCGTGCACAAACGCACGCGAGCCGCAAAGCAGCCGACTCTTACAAGGTTACTAAAACTGAAAAAAATCTCTCGGTCAGTCTAGTGCACTAACAGAACGCCACTTTTATTTCCTAATATAAAGTTACCATAAGATTCTCTAGCCCCCACTGACTATTATAGTCCGCTTAGTTTGCTCACATTTCACATTTAACGGTCGTTTTAAAGACTTACAAACAGTTACATAAGCGCTTTATATAAACAGTGACGTCAGCCCCTTATGTAAAGCTATGGCGTACGTGTCTAGGTGCCGCGCGCAAAACAGTGGCTCAACAACTGCGCAATTCATTTCTCACTATGGAGCCAATCGAACAAGTTGATAATTATGCGGCCCATTCTCATCAGGCACAAAACAGGTACGTTTTGCTAACTCACCTAACACTGACTTTCCTCACTCACTCACTTTCTTTTATAACGTTCACTAACTATTTCTTTTATAACGTTCACTAACTAACTATTTTTACAGCGATCAGCCTCCCCAAAACGCCGGAAGCGGAACGCCCCAGGTCGACGTGAATACGCCTCCCCAAGTCGACGTGATTGCACCTCCCCAAGCCGCCGGAGGTAGTGCTAATCCATCGCCCCCCTCTATGCGCCTACCCCCACCCCAAAGCCGCCCCGGCGCAAGGTACGTTTAACGATAATAGCGCTTTTTTTTAATTTACCTTTATTTGCAGACGCCTACTTTCGATAAAGCCTATAGCGGCTTTTTCCGTTCGCCCCGCTACCGACTTAATGTTTTTTTACAGGCCCTAACCTAAAAAGAGACGCACCGTTACTTTAATACTTTTTTTCATACTTGCAGACGAAACATCGCCGGCTTCGATACCCTACATATAGGGCGCGGACAAACCCTTGCGAGGCCCTCGCACCGAAACGGCTTTATTCATAGATCTCATAGAATAAATTTAACCCCAGCCGATCTGCTTATGATAGATAGAGGGTCGCGCGCCGATCGACCTGGGACCTTGTACCTTGGACGTCGCCGACCGCATCACAGCCCTTAACACTGTTTCCTTCTCCACAGATGAACCCCGCGCGCCAGTAGTCACTAATTAAACTTTTCCTCATTCCCCTGCAGACACATCTACGTGATCGATCGTAGCCTGATACATCAACGCTATGATATCGGACGGGGAACTATACTGCACAATGTTGGACCTTCCCCCCCGCCCGATCACGTTCACCTCATCACGATGCCGTCACCAGCCCCTCTTGGCCGTTGAGCCGCAACGACGGCCACCACCCGAACAAGACGACAGTGACGAATCGCTCGAAGAGTTCGAAGAAAACTTCGACGATGACTTCTACCCCGGCTACACTGATTTAGAAGTTATTGCGGCCGGCAACCCCTTCCCAGACACTTTCGAACAACCATTCTCATTTGCGGATATTTTTCCACCCCCTGAAATTCTCCCACCCTCATTTGCCCCACCCATCCCAGCACATCTTTCCGTGCATTTAGCCTTTCCGCCACAACCCCCGGGTCGACACGGCTTTGGCCCTCCGCCATGACCCCCCTCTTAATAAATGAAATTTTATTGTACCAATACAATTTATTTCTCACCGTTTATTGTTTCCGTGTTTCCTTTCACATTCCAACTCACACACGAACCTACACATTTGATCCACTCCACCAGCATTCCAAATCACACACGAATAATTCCGCCTATATTTTCCACCTATTCGTCGTTGCAACACCAGCGAACGCCCAAGCCACAAGCTTAATACACGCGCACAGGCCAATCTGACAGCGCCGGCCCCCAGCTGCTATAACGATATTGCACGCGTATCAGCGCCCACCAACTCACACACGATAAAGCCAGCGAACACCAACGCCACAAGCTAAATACGCGCACACACAGGCCAATCTGACAGCGCCGACCGCCAACTGCAATAACACACGAATAATTCCACCTATATTAATACGCGCACACACACACAGGCCAATCTGGCCGCTCCGATATTGCACCGCAATTGCACGCGTATCCATCAGCTGTGCCGCAGCTAGCACTGACAGGCAATATCCACATCAGCGCCAGAGCCTTATTACAAGCGCGCGCCACGAAAAACATTTATCCGGCCTTCCGTCAAACCAATGCACATAAAACTCCTACAGACTGACATTCGACACCACCATTTGCCAGTGAGTCGTGTAAACCAGGCCACGCATTTGCCCTCCTGATCTCCAGCTCGTCAGGCGTAATCTAAACCTCGATACCCACCCCCATCACCGCGCCGGCCTAGAAGCTTCTAGAAGGTTCTAGAAGGTTCTAGAACCTTCCCGCGCGTCATTATTTTAAACTCGCTGATCACCAGGGGTGTCACTTCACTCTAAAATCTTTCCCACCTCCCGTGCACGTAATGAATACTAATTGGTCTCTATTTACTATTTTTTTTCGTTGCTAACGTTCTCCTCCGATAATTGCGCTACTCATTTGTTACTAATTAGTACTTAATTAATTAATTAATTAATTACCCTAATTAGTACCTGATTAATTAATTAATTAATTAATTACCCCTAATTAGTACCTGATTAGTCGCTAGAGCTCGTCATTCACCCTATTTATTTCCTCTTTATTCAGTAGATGGCGACACCCTCTTTCTCATGACCCCCATCAATCACTTTTTGACGTTGCTTGCTCATACTTGTAAAAAACGTAGGAATTCTACTTATAAAAAACGAAAAAGCCTTTGATCTTAGGTCACTTCCGGGGATGGCGAACCGCTTACCACTACTTATATATATTTATTTTCATTTCACATCATCTCATCTACGTCATCAATCACGTCATCAACAGCAGATGTGATAATTTTTGTTGTTGTTATCTTTATCTCACCAACGTTAATACTTGTTTTTTATTTGTTATAATATATAAATAACACATGGTTATAATTTGTGTTACGACAGTTGACCTAAGGCAATAATGCCAGTAATTTTGTCAATTCGCATTCAGTTGCTCCTTACATTGTCACGTTTCCTGGCCTTCTGGGCCTCGTGATCCGCTGGACTCAAGTCTGCAAACTTTACATATCTGGCCCTTCCTTTTCGGTTCCCATTCAGTAAAGCAAAATACCATCAGTACATACGTGTCAGTACTTCACTTGCATTTATATAATGTGACTTTTAGCATCATGGTACATAAATAAAGTGTCTTCCGACACTACAACGCCGTAACGAAAGTCAGTACAAGTTTGACAAAGAATAATCGTGTCTGGTGACTAAATAAATGCACATAACAGTTGCGTTAAAACAGGATTATCGTCAATATTGTTTAACAAACTGGATACAAACCTATTCGTGCCACCCTTTTTGAGCGCGTGACGTTTCTTGGACCGTATAGTTCGCCAAACGGCAGCATGCACCAGCAAGGCATTCGAGTCGGTGTCGGAGGACATGGTGTCGGTGGACATTCTTGAAAAGCGTCATTTTAATTATATCCGCGAAATACTAGAGCAAACATACATGTTATTTTTCTCTGAAAATAATTACAAATGAATACATCTTTCATGGAATATACCAAATATAGTGTTTGCTGTGTATCAATTTCAGTACTCTATAGAATCACAAGTGTCGGTGGACACGCCTTAAAGTTCCCAAACTAAAACTCAAATGGTTTTGGTATGTGATTAACTTGAAAATGCCAGCAGATTAAACTTTGTTGTGGTATTGATTAATTCCGTTTCCTGATTTTAAACCATTCTGTTTTAACCCTTCCTTATATATATTTTAATAGGTTACATATTGTTTCAAAATTAGGTGTCGGTGGACACTAAAAAATAACATAAAATCTGTGCAATGAGTAAAAATATGTTTTGTGTGATTTTGTGCTTCGTTTGGTATCAAACAAATAGTCAAGACATGTATTCAGTCAAAAATACTGTTATGACGTTGGTACATTGTTGTTTTATTTTAATGACATGCATGACTAAAATAATAAATGCCCACGGACATAAGAAAACTAACAATTTCCAACAGTTTCAGTACTGTATCTTCAGGTCTTTTAGAGATATATTTGGAACAAAACTGGATGTGTCCAGTTATATTATATCTGCTGCAAGTTGCAAGCAATGTAATGGAATTTGGGACGTGGTGCACATTTCGGTAGAATAGGCCATGAACTTTGTTTTATTCTTCAATGGCAGACAATTATATTTCATTTTTATTCCTTTACCCAGGTGTACAAGCATTAAAATCGTTTTTAAGTGAAACAAATCCAAGTAACAGAGTCTATTTTTCCCAACACGATGATGTAAATAACAGTTGTTGCTTTAATGTTTTGTTGATTGGCTTCCTAAAAGCAACTGAAAATAGATTATTGTGGTTAGTTATATGATAACCTAGAACTTTTCATCTTGTAAACCCTAAATATGCAAGTGTTTTAAAAGGAGTGATGTACAAAAACAAAAAGGCTGTAACAAAGCATTATATTTTTATAATGTTATTATGTCAACTTGTTTTTATCACGAAAATAAATTCACTAGAATAAATGCAAATTTATGTTCTATTCTATAGTCAACCAACGTCGCCATCTTGAACCGCATGACACCCTCCCAAACTGGACGAGCAATCCGTGCTATACCGGGTCAAACAAATTCTAAATAAGCAGACCGGGTGCACCGCGTGCTACAGCGGTCTGACCAATCGAGTGCAGCCAATGCGGGTGACACACGGGTGACGGCCCCGTAACGTAAAGAGGTCGTTCTGTTTGCGAATAGACCTCCCGAGTTGTGATGTGGCAACATCGCGGGGTAACCGCAACCGTGTCAACATCATTGACCTCTATTTATAACTATAAATAGAGGTCAGTGGTCAACATCGGGGAGATCCGGTGTACTGGTCTGGAAGGAGGTTCCGGTCTGAGAGTAAGTTCCGGTTCCGTTTTGCGTAGTGCGCATGCGATTGTAAATGTCAAAGGTTAGCGCCTACTTTCGGCCCGCAGCTGTATGGTCTGGAAGGAGGTTCCGGTCTGAGAGTGAGTTCCGGTTCCGTTTTGCGTACACACAGTACATGTCAAAGGTTAGCGCCTATTTTTGGCCAGCTTATCACGGTGTTTGCCGAAAGAATGTGTGATCCAATTATATTATAGTTTACGTTAATGATACGGTTACTTTTGTAATGGTTAGTATACATAACAAAACCTCATGATTAGCATAATTTGGAGTTATTTGCCAAAAAATTGTGTTTTATTTTGATGTAATTGTCTCAGAGCGTTGACGTTGTGTATCTTACGACTTCGTCACACAGAGCTGCAGTTTTCAGCGCTGCTTATACGCACAGCGGGTTTTGTGGTAAACACAAATATCCGCATTTTAAATGACATGACACATCCTTATCTCTGTCAGTTTGGCATGTATGAAGCTGAAATTTTGTGTATAATCTAGCAGGCCCATTGGGGGTGGTTCGTAGATTTAGATTTTTAAAAATTCGTCGGGGGTAGGAATCTTGGGGGTAACAATTTATAAATGACACGTCTCTGTTAATTTGACATATATGAAGCTGACATTTTTTTTGATCTAGGGTGTCCATTGGGGTAGTTTGTACATATAGTTTTTTTTTCGAAATTCATCCAGGTGGTGGGAGTCTCGGGGGAGGTCACAATTTTAAAATGCACTTATCTCTGTCATTTTGTCATGTGTAGAGTTGAACTTTTGTGTTTGATCTAGCAAGCCCATTGGGATCTAGATATTTAAAAACAAATTCAAAATGTGGGGTCACAATTTTAAAATGGCACTTATCTGGGCCAGTCATGCCTGTATGGGGCAGACCTTTTTTATGCGATCTAGCATACCCATTGGGATAGTTCATAGTTTTATATTTTTTCTAAATTTGTCCGGGGTGGCGGTCTGGGAGTCACAATTTTAAAATAGCACTTATCTCCATCAGTTTTGGAAATATGGGGCTGACATTTTGTGTGCAGTCTAGAAGTCCCATTGAGGCACTTCAAAATTCGTACGGAGGGTGGGGATCATCATTTCCAAACAGTTTTTCCCAACGCAACTCCAAGTAACTCAACAATTCTTTAATAATACATTTATGGAAACGAGCCATGCATTCACGACTAGTAGTATTATTAAATGAAATATAAAATGCAAAAAATGTATTTATTTATTTACACAGATCAAAACTAGCCCTTTGTATAATACTGTGATGTATCATCAGACAAGTGATCAAATGCAATTATTAAAAAATAAAACTATTGTTACAAATAATTATTAACTCGTAGATAACATTAGCCTTTCTGGTTATACATATTTACGTCACATTATATGCAATCTAATGTAATGTAAATTAAACTGAGGAGATCCTTATGAAACTAAAGCTGTGATTGTTATTACGTTAAACAAAGTAACATAAAACAACAGGAATACACTAAAATTATTGGCATACATTTACAAAGAACCAAACCACGTAGCCCGTTATATAACGCTGCACTCGCTTGCAATACAACATTGCTACAAATAAAGTATATCATAATATTTAATCAGCCAAGTAATATAAAATTCATTTATTCAGAAATAAAACCATTGTCACAAGTAATCATTAATTCATATATAGCATGACTGCATGACTGTAATAATAATAAAATAAGATATTTTTATAGCGCCATAATCACACAGTGCTCTATGGTGCTTTACAATACAATCATAATACCAAACCTGTATAGTTAGATCATTAAAATATTAAGTTAAATATCATAAAAACAATACAACTAAGAATCGTACATTGAATTAAAAAACAATTTAAATATAAGGGCATTATACCTAAAACATATATAATGAATAAACTCATTTAAATAATAAATTACACTAAGAGCCATCACATAATAGGATGAGGTGGGATTAAATTAGTAAGATTACAAACTAAAGTATATATTCAGTGACTGCATGTGCCATTACAGTTTCTTGTATTGCAGGAACTCTGCTAATACTGCCGTTCTGAAAGCATCGACATGGCACTGGCGTATCTTGTGAGGTGGTACTCCAACGCTGATGGCCTTTGCATACTGGAATACAGATACACATTAATGTTAACATTTCCTTACATAAATAATAGACTCATCTGAAAACATATCATCCCTTAATAACATACATAGGTACAGGTCACAATTTTCCTTTGCTAATTCTGTGAAGTATAATACTTTATAAAAACCTACTTGGTACTTGGTAGTGTGATAACATGCTCAATGTTACTGAAAAACTTTTCAAATATATAACATAGCAAATGTCACGTAGGAATATGCCAGGACACAGACTATTGTGTCTCTGTGTATATAGCACCATGTGGAGGATTGGCACATTTGCTGTTTTTTTTTTAAATTGGCAGGAATTTATTGTCTTAATATATCCTAAATTACATTTAATGGTAAGACCTAATTGTCTCTCAAATGATGCTCACCACCATTGTGAACACACCACAACTGTGGCTGAGAGGAAGCAGATTCGAATCCTATGCAGCGGTATCACATTTTTGGAAAGTTCAGTTATTCTGCATTGCTTCAGTTCACTCAGCTGCATGACTGAGTACCTGGCTATAGACAGTGGTGGATATTTTTGTACGAATAGTCTTCACGCATTAATCACAGCATGGCTGAATACTTCCAAGAGAAGTCGAGATGATGTTCGATTGAACAGGTCTGCCAGGGAGTAAAGTGTAAAACGCATCGAGCAGTCCTAAAGACTGGATACTGCGCTATATAAGAATTTACATTTTTTTACGTATAATTATCTTATTTGTTAAACAATATGGATGCCAAGACACCACATTTTGGTATTTATAAAATATAACACAACACAATAATTAAATACCGAGTATAAAATATTGTTCTATGATCAATCACTTTTATTACAACAAAGTAACTCGATATACTATGAAGATTCCTTCACATAAAACAATTTGGCATGCTTGCATACCTAAACGTATTTAGTGCAGGAAACATCAAAGAATATTGAGAGCAGGCATGGTAAACTAACTTTGAAAATTATTTAAAATACATCAACTCATATATTTTCCAGTTAAATTAATTAATATCATACATTTATCAGGTCAATTAAATTAAATTAACCTCCCAAAGTTTTTCAATAAAATAAAATTAACAAATAACTTTCATTTAATTAACATTCCATTTAAACTAACTTCAATTAAATTAGAAATCAACTTGAACTCACCTAACGATTAATTTTAAGACAAAAAGAACACATTATCCGCTAAAGAGGCTAACTGGAACTAATGTCTGTAATAGGCCAAGCAAGCTAATAAAGCACAATGACATTGTACAAACTTATCTAAAACTTGAAAGTACAATATGAGAATTTAAGTTAAATAGTGTATAGCTGGATTGTGTTCACTTTCACATTTTAACCCAGTCCTGAAGTGCCTTATCACCCACTGGACATTCACAGTTCACCCAGCTCAGTCACTGACTGTCCCTGGCTGGAGATTTGAGATTGTGCAAACAATTGCCTGAACCTAACTAATTGCTTTAATGTCAGTTGGGTCACTGGCTGCTACTAGCATGCACTTAGAATTTACATCTAATGACAACAGGCCTGTGAAAACCACCTGAGGCATAACATTGACTTAGAATCAAGCTTGCACATTATGCATGTGGGTAGTTTTCATCTTACAGCTTGAACCTGGAGCACCAAACGTTTAGGAATTAATATACGACCCCCACAATAGGGTCGTTTCAAGATACTCCATATATTTATATATGGGAGACATCACCAGTACATATCATGTATTTAGATTTTCAGAAAGCTTTCGACAAAGTGCCACATCAACGATTACTACTTAAACTATAGGTCCATGGCATAGGAAATGGTATAATTAACTGGATAAAAAAATGGCTGATTGACAGAAGACAACGGATAGTAGTTGATGGGGAGGCTTCAAACTGGAAATCAGTTTTGAGTGGGGTACCACTGGAATCAGTACTGGGACCTATTTTATTCTTAATATATATCAACGATTTGGACGATGATATAACAAGAAAGGTGTTGAAATTTTCAGATGATACAAAAGTGTTCAGAAGGATTAAACGTTATGTAGATAGACAGCATTTACAAGATGATCTTGACAGGTTGATCAAATGGTTTGAAAAGGGGCAAATGAGGTTAAATTTTTTGAAATGTATATGCCTCCGCACAGGACATGGGAACGAAGATGTACAATATAAATGGGGGGTACTGTATTAAGTACAACTGTAAAAGAAAAGGACTTTGGGTTAACCACTAGTGCTGAGATGAAGGTTTCTAAGTAGTGCGGAATTGCAGCTACAAAGGGAAATAAAATCCTTGGATTAATTAGGTGAAATATAGTGTATAAGGAAAAAAAAAGATAAATTGTACAAAACAGTAGTTAGGCCTCAATTAGAATATTGTGTACAAGCGTGGAGGCCATATCGCAGGAAGGACATAGATATGCTAGAAACAGTACAGAGGAGAGCGATTAAAATTATACCAAAACTGAGGGATCTTAGTTATGAAATACACCTAAAATAAGATGGTTTAACACCACTAGAGTCCAGGAGATTGAGAGGAGATGAGATAGAAGTGTTTAAAATATTGAATGGTTATGAAAATATTGATAGAAATACTTTGTTCTCAGTTAGGAAGGATAGAAGTACTAGAGGACATGAAGTTATATTAGTAAAGGAGGAGTGTAGATTAGGTATAAGAATGTTCTACTTTTCACAAAGGACTGTAAATGAATAGAACAGATTATCTGCTGATTGTGTGGGTGTTTACTGTGTGAATATGTGTAAACATACAATGGACACACCTCAGAAGGGCAGGATGCAGAAGGGTTGGATAAAAAGGGTTGGGCTCTCAATAAGCCAAAAGGCTTCCTTGTCCACCTGCCATCTAGAGTTAATTCTCTGTGTGGCAATCTTGTTAGGTGGACAATGAAGGTATGGGGTAAATCAGTTGTTTTTTCAATTGACTATATCTGATGCTTCAACTGTTGCACCATTGAAAGTCATTTTAATTAAATATCGACATAATCATACTCGCAGATGCAATGTATCGGTCAATAAGCCCATGCCAGGGGTAATTGTGCACAAAGGTTTGTGCATTTACCTGGCGGATTTGAACCACCAACAGATACTGAGACATTAGCATCTACAGGTGTACTCTTAATTTAAAATAAACAATGTTAAAAAGGAAACCACTGTTTCAAGTTTCAATTAAAAACAGACAACTTAATAAAGGCCATTTACAAAATTTGCAGATGCTGCCAAATAGTATTGTTCACTTGTTACAATTATAAGTAAAGCTTACTACATAAATGATGGATGAAATTACCAACACAAGTTACCTATGCTGCACTGCCATAGCCTAGGACAGTAGGGGTCTAAATTCTAGTGATAAGGGCCTGAGCAAACTATGTAGAGAATGTCATAATTCACTTGATACAATTTAACACTACAAAGAGTACCATGTCAGTATGATACAATTAATTAGTAAATTCCTTACTGTCATGTAACAGTATTCCCACACACTGTCAATAAGCTTATGTGTCACTGTGTCTACTTCCGAGAAAGGAAATATAACTATTCATACACAAATACAGTACAGTGCAGTGTGACAATAACAATGTAAGTACCTGTGCTAACTGCAATATTGATAGCGAGTGATTGTCCATTATTTATTAATCTATTTCATTCATTAATTGCACTATATATGGTCAAATACATTGGTATTTAGGTTGGTGTACATTTTAGTGGTAGGCCCCTAGGCTAAGCCTATACATTTTTAGGTAAAACGATTGTTTAATAGCGTTAATAATTTCAGCTGAAAGAATATTCACAAAATAGAATTCACAATTAACTAATTTCAAGTAGTGACATACTAGCAGTACATTTGGTCATATAAGACTGAAGCCATTTTACATCTTAGGTTGAGTGCAATTTTTATTAATATTTGCCAAAAAATAACCACCAACCTGTAATGACTGCCATGGGTGTCTGTTTTGTCAAAGGAATATTTATTTATGCTTCAGGAAATCAAGAGGTACAACCCACAGAAAGATAAGAATAATAACCATTCTAGGTAATAAACAGTGGGCCTGCAGAGCAGCTGTATTAATAGCCACGTCATTGGCATTGCGTCCAGCCATCGTTTCGTAATTATACTTTTGTCAAAAACACAGGCCCCTATTCTGACACCTATATCATTTAAGAAACCCATATTAATATACTGGGTTATGGCATAGTATACTAAACGCTAGGCTACAGACTATTAGCCTGGCCCTGGGGCTGGACTGTCTACTCACCGTCTACTTGATATTTGCCATGCTGCGTAGCTTTCAAAATAGCATTGCGCATTCGCTTTTCACACACCAAGTGCTTTTTGTGACTAGGTAATGCCTTATGCAAGTCATGTACCGTCGGTACTCATCTCCTATTTTCTCCCGCTGCATCACAGGTATTTTCTCAACAAAAGATATGTGAACTAGTTGATACTAACTAATGTGCCAGTAGACAGTGGTCACGCGCAGATGTACGATCCTGTTCAGCAACGTAGGGGGCAAATAGGTCGGTGGAGTAACGGTCGCTACAGCAAACGAAAAATGATTAATTGTATATCTCAGTCACCGAGTGCATCGAGCAAGGGTCAAAGTTGATCGGTCACCTGAGGTCACGTTGCTCACAGCGATGTAACTCAGTCGCCGCATACTTCTGGCACGGGGTCAAAGTTGATCGGTCACCTGAGGTCACGTTGCTCACAGTTGGTCGATTTTGATATACTGCGCTTGCGCGAGCATGCGCACTACGCAAAACGGAACCGGAACTTACTCTCAGACCGGAACCTCCATCGAGACCAGTACACCGGGTTCATCTGCGACCGCACCTAAGGCGACGACGGTGGCGTCCTCGTGCGCTGTGCTCTATATAAGTTAGCGACGCTGTCGCGCTTACATTTATCCGGGCGTTAAATAATATCCGGGTGATGTTTCTGCGCGTGCGCGAATCTAGGGAAATGTATTTAGCACCAGCTACGACTGTCGCGTTTTCAGTTATCCGGGCGTTATGTATGTTTATATGCATATATATATATTTACATATATGTCTATATATATACACATAAATTATAAAACGTTTGGTTCTCACAGACATAAACAATTTCTGTCGTAAAACAGTTTCCTCTCCACGCACACGTCACGTGACTTAGTCTTATACTTGGTCACAAATCTGAAACAGCAAATTATAATTATATACTGTAACTATAACGCTCGTATTACGACAACAAACGAAACATATTTAACTACTGGATATTATTTATCACTACGTGGTCTACTGGTGCCAAATATTATGCCGTACATATGCAAATAAACATCACCCGTATCAAATGTAACGCCCGGATAAATGTAAACGCGACAACGCCACCAAAATTGTCATTCGGTCGACCTACTGCAACAGACTTTTAGCGTCTCTCAATGTAGTAAGTATCATGTCTTCAATATATCCTGCTAAATTGCATCGTTTTTTTGTTGCTATTTGCACGTTAGAAGCGTGTGACAAAGAGTGTATCAATGTGCAGTGTCTGCTGTTAATGTACAGGTGTTATTGCTATCGAAAGTAGTTTGCTAGCTGCAGCTCTTTTATTCATGTTAGTCATAGCAGTGTAGAAGCGAAATTTAACGCAGCTATCGTTGCACTAGATTAGGTTGAGTACAACCGAAGTGTCTTTAGACACGCTGTCGCGCTTATATTTATCCGGGCGTTAAATAATATCCGGGTGACGTGATGATACATATATATATATATACATTTTATTATTTATGTATATATATATATACATTTCTATATAGATATACATGTCTATATATATATACATAAATTATAAAATGTTTGCTTCCCACAGACATAAACATTTCTGTCGTAAAACAGTTTCCTCTCCACGCACACGTCACGTTACTTACGTATTACGACAACAAACGAAACATATTTAACTACTGGATATTATTATTATATCTACTGGTGCCAAATATTATGCCTTACATATGCACATAAACATCACACGGATAAAATTTAACGCCCGGATAAATATAAACGCGACATCGTCCTACTTGTCTTGCTAACGCATCAGTTCGGAATGTGTTTTGTTCTTTGCTAGCTCTCGCAGTGCATTCGTATGACATGTAATGAACACGGAACGGTGTAAATTGTGTTTTAGGTACCGTGTTTTCTTCGTGCCATTTGTTAATTAAGTTCCCAGGGTACCTCATGAATATTTTATTCACGTTTTTTATATCATTATCGTAAACTATTTTCTAACTACAAAATCAGGCTTCGGAATGTGTCACTGGTTATATGAAAGTCGCGGCTATGAATTGTATAGATTGTTCAGACGTTTTGGCAACCAGTATCCATGAGATATCTATTAAATCCAGTTGTATGGACGATCACGCGACCGGCTCGCACGCATCGCTGATTTCCACACATGGCGAAAAGAACAAATTTTAAACCAATCGGCTGCGGCCGCATATGCTCTGCCCATAAAAAGGAGTAGCGATGATCACGCATGTCGTGACTCACCGGTCGTGCTTGACCACTCTGTTGTATAACCAACCAGCACAATCGAACACGGTCAAATTAGAACCGGTGTCACGGGGCCAATTAAAGTAATTTCGTAAGGCTTATTTGGGCGATCTTTTACTAAAGCAACGGTATCAATCCTTTTGAAATAAGGCATAATCGAATCGGGTGTGGGTCTTTTAATTTTACGTAAATCTGATCAATGTTACCCAGCCCTAGTGGAATTCGGTTAGGCCCTGCATTAACGATCGAAGTTATTCCCGGTCCAAATTTAAACATTGATTCAAATGTTACATGTATATGTGCCCTAGTTCATAATCTCACTTTGCATTAAAAATAAACATCGATATTCTTGTGCAAGTTTATATATAGAACCGTGCCTTTTTGTTTCAGTACTCACTTACCAAACAACATGTGTGACGAAGATATCGCTGCTTTGGTCATCGACAATGGCTCCGGCATGTGCAAAGCCGATTTTGCCGGAGACGACGCCCCCAGGGCTATGTTCCAGCCTATCGTCGGCCCACCCAAGCATCAGGTGTGTATTGGGAAACTCCGTTGGACCCTGTTACATTGGTGTCATGATAACGTGAAGTTTCTTATGACTCGCTATCATTGTATAGAATATACATTTCCTTTCTGGCACAACTTTGATCCTGTCTTATTCCAAGGAGATTTGCAGTAGATGAGAGAGTGGATATGGATAGTGTTGCAGAATAGTTCAGTAAACCATACGAGTATTAGGCCCTATATGTAAACTTAGTAAGGGTATCTCGATTAGCGGATCTCACTATATATTTTAATATTGATTTGATGAAGGCCAACAGGGAAAAGATGACACAAATCATGTTCGAGACCTTCAACGCTCCCGCCATGTACGTCGCCATCCAGGCTGTGCTATCGCTGTACGCTCCCGGTCGTACGACGGGTATCGTGCTCGACTCCGGAGATGGTGTCACCCACACCGTATCCATCTACGAGGGTTACGCTCTGCCCCACGCCATCCTGCGTCTTGACCTGGCTGGCCGTGATCTCACCGGCTACCTGATGAAGATCCTCACCGAGCGTGGCTACAGCTTCACGACCACGGCCGAGCGAGAAATTGTGCGTGACATCAAGGAGAAGCTGTGTTACGTTGCATATGACTTTGAGCAGGAGATGGCCACCGCGGCTGCTTCGTCTTCCCTGGAGAAGACCTACGAGCTTCCCGACGGCCAGGTGATCACCATCGACAACGAGAGGTTCCGATGCCCAGAGGCCGTGCTGCAGCCAAGCTTCCTGGGTATGGAGTCGTGCGGCATCCACGAAACGACTTATAACAGCATCATGAAGTGCGACGTCGACATCCGAAAAGACTTGTATGTCAACACTGTGCTGTCTGGTGGCAGCACGGTGTTCCCTGGCATCGCTGAACGCATGGAGAGGGAGATCGCACATCTGATTCCAGTCACAATGAAGATCAAGATCATCGCACCGCCAGAGCGCAAGTACTCCGTATGGGTCGGCGGCTCCATCCTCGCCTCCCTGTCCACCTTCCAGCAGATGTGGATCAGCAAGCAGGAATATGACGAGTCTGGCCCATCGATTGTGCACCGCAAGTGCTTCTAAATGAAAACCACGCCAACTGTAATAAACGTATTAAGAATATAAAAGACTTTAACATCTGTTATATGTGATTGGCTTGAAGGTGGGCCAGCCGGCAGTTTCATATTCAACATCATACGTAGTTAAGTTATCATGTCACTGTATTATGAGATGGATGACTTATAGCGCATACATTTTCGATTCATTCATACGAATTATATTTTGTACTATATATATATATATATATATACACTGTACATTGTTTCATAAACATCTTTGTTACAAACTATGTGACTCGTTCATTAGTTCGATACTTAATCGTTGTCGTCATAACGAAAATCCTATCTACTCCATAACCGTTGCATTTGGCATAGTAACATACTTCATCCTAGCTATGTCTATTACGCGATAGCCGCCATGCACCGTTGTAGATCAACGTGACGTTGTTGACCTGGTATTATTAATGTCCATACATTGACACACTTAAGTTACCCCCCCCACACACACACACACTAGGCAGGATATGCGTTTTTGTGTGAAAATACAGATGATACCATGTATTTTATATATAACAACAACAACGTTTATCCCGATTATTGTACACGCACTTGAAAATACCCTCTACACCCAGCTGCATGTGCATTATTCGTTTCATTCCTTGTTTCAAGAAATGTTGTTTCCCACTTATATATTCTCCTTTAGTTTAACTTGCGATATGATAGCGCTCGCTTTGTAAAAAAGGAATCTTTTAACAGCTTTATCATATCACGGAACTATAAATTATGTTGAACTGATAACGACATGTCAAGTTGCTCCCAGTAAAATTGTGTTCGGACGTCACGTGTGGGCTGATGTCAAACCGGGGTCTATTCTGAATTTGTCTGACATCTGTAACTGGCAGTGGCGTATGGCGTAGGGTATATAAGAAGTCGGATTTCCACTAGTGTCCTACATGTGGTGTCAAAAACAAAATGGCCTACGTTTCCCTCTACCATATTTTATATGCAGGGTCCATGCGCACCATGTTTTTTTTATCGCAAAAACAGCTGGGGGATGATACAGGAACGTTGAATAGACCTAGGTCAATTTGTAAGAAATATGTGATCAACCATTTAACTGCCCATTATGCATCGCATTAAGTTGTTATCGCGCATTGCACGTCCAAAATGAGCGCTGACGTCCAATGGAAACGGTAATTACGTACATACAGTGCCAATGCCATTTATTACGTCACAGTACTTTTCCAAGCAGCACTCGCACACACTATTTCTGTTGGCTTTCATTTTCATTTCAATATATCAAACTGTGTGTGTCGTACAAGAAACCTGTCGTATTAACCTATTTTAATAGCATGACGTCAGAAGCTTCTATGTGACGATGAAAGTAAGATAGGCCTAATAGTGCACTCACTGTCAATTTGTGTTTCAAAGATGGACGATATCAGAATGCAACTTTAAAACAGTTAAATGTGCGATATATTTACTTACACACACTGTCGCCGTCGTATCGCAATACTCACCGGTCATGTAGGCATATTTAACGTGAAATCACGCGAGATTTTGGAAAGTTTGTACTTATTATTAAATGCCCCATACTTCATCCTTACACATCGTTTTAGCTATCCCAAAATGACACCCATTAAGCATACATGCACGTGCGCACGCACGCGCTCATACACAACGCGCGCACACACACACACACACACACACACACACACAAATATTTTTGACAGATGTAGAAAAGCTTCACAAGTGCCAAATTTTGTACACGTATCGTATACCTGCCAACTGTTTTTTAATTCTTATCGCGCTATCTCGGATGTTGACATCGGAAGACGTGGAGGGGGGTGCAGTTGGAGATTTATCGCCGGAACATCAGCGGTTCAGTACGTCTCCCGTGGTGTCGCGCTGTCTCTGGTGATGACATCAGAAGACGGCGGGGTGTATTGTTGGAGATCTTAAACGAAAGTCCGGGGTATTTGCCTGTAGTCCAGGTGACCGGGAGACATTCCCAAAATCAAGGAGACTCCCAGAAATTCCGGAAAAAGGGCAGGTGTAGTATCGCGATTTAAAATTTGGTCACCAGCTCAGTGTATTGCAAGTATCGCGATTCTTTACAGCTTTACTGTCCCCATGGTAATACACAGTAACCCGAGCGACGATATCGCCATCTGCTGTCTTGTTTTGTACTGAAACGGCTAATCGAAGTTGATCTTGCAGCTGGAATGTGCCGCAAACATTAGAATTTCAAAAAAAAATGCAAATTAAGACCCTCATAATGCAAATTAGTTGATTAGAAAAATTGTGCTATCATATTTTAGTATGTGAACGCGTTCCGGCTATGAAAGGGCTTCTACATTACTAATTTAATCCACACAAAATGCAATCACCAATAAAAAAGCAGCAGCAGCTTACAGCTCGCTCCCCCCCGCGCGCACGTACACACACGGGGTGATACGTACACTAACCATGCCATATCTCCTACGCATTATATGGATGTTAGCTGAATCAAACTCGTAATTGACATCGCCGTGCCACCCGTGAGAACAATGCAGACACCCGTCCAACACGCGCACCCATCCTCACAAGCCAGGGCTGTTTGCCATACAAAACTAGCCCTGGTTGATCCCCTACTCGTGAGAACAGCTCAAATACCCGCCCCAGAAGACGGATAAACGACTTCTGGGAATCCCAGTATAATAAATGACCCGTTCGCCCATTAGTACGAGCAGCTGAGCGGTATTGAGTATTCGAATAATTGCTTCTACTTCCTAAACATTTCATGTAACCCGGTTGGTTGAAATTAGTTTTATTATGACCACTTGACCTGCCGACTTTCACTGATCTAGTGAGCGATTTCATAGGCTAAGCTTAAATTCAGAGTTCCGCAAAGCGATCAGCCAGGGGGTACTGTTGGCTGGCACTGACGTAATCAGCAGCAGCGACCCCTGGCGCGCGAGGATGCGCGCACCAGTTCTAAGACGAAGCCCTCGAGTTCCAAGAGTCACATTCGACAATTCTCACGAGCCGCTGATTCAAGATACCCAACTACGTCTATTCCCCAAACCACCGGAAATTCCTGGCAAACGATATTATTGGCTGAGTGTATTTTGAGAGTTTCGCAAGGGGATCTGCCAGGGAGTATTGAGACTGTTGTAATCAGTAGCAACCCCTGAGACAAGGGTGTGTCCTATCACCCGATCTCTTTTGACTATACAGTGAGATCATCTTACGTACATTAGAAGATATGCCAGGTATTCAAGTATGGGGATTCAACATGAATCATTTATGATATGCAGACGACACGGTACTGATTGCTGAGAACGAAATAGATCAACATATGCTAGATACAGTAATAAGGGAAAGTGAGAAAAAAGGTATGTCCCTGAACAAAAAGAAAACAGAAATCATGGTCATCTCAAAGAATAATTACACCAACATGCAACATGGTAGCATATGGCACTGTTTTGAAGCAAGTCTGAACGTTTAACTATCTGGGATCACTAATAACATCCGACGGTCGATGCAACGATGAGATGAAGTGACGAATTGCTCAAGCCAAAACAGCTTTTCACAACATGACAAACATTTTAACAAATAAAACTATATCAGTTGAAGTGAGAAAACGTATACTGCAATGCTACATAGAGCCCATATTGCTATAAGGATGTGAATCCTGGACAATAACCAAAATTTCACAAAAAACATAGAAGCCACTGAAATGTGGTTCTTAAAAAGAAGAATGCTGCGAGTGCCATGGACTGCAAAGCAAAGCAATGAAGTCATCCTTAGGACAGCCAAATCAAAAAGAAAGATTATCAACAAAGTTAGAACACAACAAGCACGATTTATAGGTCATGTTATGAGAAAAAAAGTTAGAACAAATAGTAACAACAGGAAAGATAGAAGGAAAAAGATCCAGAGGACGCCAGAGAATACAAATAATAGATAGTCTCTCAACATGGTGTGGAAGGAGCACAACAGAACTGCTACAAACTACAAACGACCGTGCGGTTTGGGAGCCATGATCGCCAACGCCTGTGACAGACATGGCACATAGAAGAAGAAGAATATTTCCTATGTAATTTAAAATATACATTTTAAAAGAAATATCTGATGTTACATGAAATATATTATTGGATAAATAAATATATATACTGACTAAAGTAGGTATTTAACTATCATAATATTTAGTTAATACAGCGCAATGTCTAATAATAATAATATTTATTTTATAAAGCGCAATTTCCTGGACATGACGAAGGCGTGAACTAATGATTTCGTCGCATCTAAGGTAAGGTAACGTCTGATACGATAATGTTGTATAGGTGCATGTAGGCTGTTCTGCAGATGGTTCACCATGCCAAGGGATGAGTCGAATATGACGCCAAGGTTACGAACATTAGATGATGCGCTCAGAGTTGCATCACCAAAGATTATGCGGATGTCCTTCATCAGTGGCAACTTGTCCTTCAAGCCAAATACCACAACATCCGTCTTCTGGTCGTTTAGATTCAGTGAATTGGACCGCAACCATTCCCTATAGGCCCTATGCTCAAGGCAATTACACAGATTGTCTATTCAATTCACTTGGTCGTCTCGCCGGAACAAAACGAGACGTAAAGTTACGTGTCGTCTGCATAAAAAATGATAGTCCACCATGAATGTCTTGATGATGTCGCCGAGCGGTGAGATATATGACGTAAAAAGCAACGGCCCAAGCACAGAGCCTTGCGGCACGCCAAACGGCACAGGTTTTGGTGAAGATCTGTCACTGCCAATACGCACGAGCTGCTGCCGTCCGGACAAGTACAATCTAAGCAACTACGAGTCAATCTACTCAGCAGAATGGCTTGGTCAATAGTGTCGAAGGCTGCGGTCAAGTCAAGCATGACTAGCACAACAACGCGGCCTCGGTCGACTGCAGACAGAATGTCACTATGCACTTTAAGTAGAGCAGTTTCAGTGGAGTGATGTTGTCGATACGCGGATTGAAACTGGTTGTGCAAATTATTCTTTTGCATGTGGTCGCCAAGCTGCTTTGCTACAACACGGCTACGATAAGTTTGTAAACAAGATTTAACAAACCTCGTTATGTGGTAGAATATATAGGTGATAAAGTAACAACCATAAACTACCTACATAAGATAATATCTGTGTAAGTCAGTACCTGCTAGACATTTTGATAAGGTAGCTTTGTTGTTAAAATTAAGCATTTGCGATAATCGGGCGAACTAAGTTTATGTAGCTAGTGTCTCTCTTATTCGCTAGGGCGCTGTATAACCTAAATAAATAAGTCAGTCTAGCGTACGCAATCTTACGTAAAGTGTAACATTTGTGCACAGAAAACAGTCTTCTTAAAGACTACATAGACAGTGAATAGTGTAAACACAGTTGACAAAACTATTTTAAATAGCTAATTAGATTATTATTATTAAATAAATTCTGATATGGCGCCTTGCAAGCGGCAAGTCAAGGCAAAGAGACACTTGGTGTGCGACGACTGCCACAGTTGGGTAGATTTTGCCTTATCCGGCTGTACGAAGTCATGGACAGAAACCAAGGAAGAGGGATTCACCTTTCAGTGCGTGGGGTGTTGGAAGGTGAAATGTCTGGAGAAAGAGGTAGCTAGGTTGGTAGATATTGTGAAGGGGATGGAGATGAGAATCAGCAAGGAGACAGATGGAATGGAAAGAGACGACAGGGATAAAGTTGGGAATACTGTGAAACTGAAGGAGCAGAGTAGTGGCAACAAGACCGAGGACAGGAAACTGAGAGGAGGGAAGGTGATCGGAGGGGAAGAAAGTGGAGGATCGACGGCAGGAAATGTGACAGGTGTGAAGGTGGCAGGAGAGAAAGTGACCGTAGAGAAAGAGGTAGGAGGGAAAAAGAGACGGGAGAGGAGAGAAGGAAATGCAATGGGAGGAAAGATGACGGGAAGAAAGGAAGCGAGAGTACATGTGACAGAAGAGAAG